>CM053584.1:138779389-138847968 GCA_028627135.1 Pseudochirops cupreus | reverse complement strand
GCCTCCCTTTGCCCAGAACATGCATTCTTGAAATTACTTTTTGCTGAAAAAGCAACATGAATCTGTGATCTAGGAATACGTGTGTGTGTGTGTGTGTGTGTGTGTGTGTGTGTGTGTGTGAGAACATGCCTCCCTTTGCCCAGAACATGCATTCTTGAAATTACTTTTTGCTGAAAAAGCAACATGGTGTCAGGAATTGAGTGTTGAATTTGGAGTTAGGAAATACTGGGTTCAGTTTCCACCTCATACACTTGCTAGCTGTGTGACCCTGGGCAAGACACTTAACCTGTCCTGGCTTCATTCCTCATCTGTAAGATATGGATAATAATACCTGTAGACCTTACCCATAGGGTTATTGTGAGGCCCTAGTGAGATGGGAGATGTAAAGTGCTTTTTGTTGTTTTTGTTATTACTGTTGGTTTAGTTTGTGAAGGTCTAATGCTCTTTTCCCAGTGATTCATGTTGTCATTTCAGAGATGCTTGTCTCTTCATCTTGGTTTTATTTGTAGTAGGTGATTCCTATGTTAGCTTCAAGTTTTTTTGCTCACCTCTTCCCTCAAGCAGTAAATGATCTATAAACCACCCTTTCTGTTCACTCACAGAAGTCCTATTTAAAATAGGCTTTGGGGGATGTGAATAACCCCGCCCCCCCCTCCCCCCTCCATGCTTGTCTTTTAAGTCTGAATCTTCCTTGATCAGATTCTCCTCCAACAGGGCCCACCTGGAACCCATCTCAGTTCCCCCCCCCCCCCCCATTCCTCTCCAGAGTAGAGTGGAGCTCATTAAACACTGAGTGAATTTTCACATCTCTCTTCCCCTTAGGTGGCCTTAGATACCCCAAACCCCCTTTTCCACCTCTCCACCACCATGATTATTCCCCTGCTGCCCTGTTAGAGCTGAGCTTGTTGAGTCTAGCACAGCTGTCCCCAAGAGATGACATCTGGAGCCAACCACGAATGAGCCTGGGGTTTCGGGATGCCTGGGGAGGCTCAGCCCACCCGGCTGTCCTTCATGTGTCTTTGCTCAGACACGGTGAAAGCAGCCACAGCTGTGTGAATTCAGTTGGCAGAAACATTTTAGCTTTCGACTCAGTGTCCCTTGTTGGTTTGCACTGTTTAGGGGAGGATAGAACATCAAGTAGGGATAGACCCATCAATGGAGTAACTCCACTCTCTAATAGTGGGCCTGTGCCAAGTAAATATCACTAATACCACAAAGATCTGGGGGGTGGGGGTGGGAGGGGGCCAGTTGTTTAAACCAAGGAGGGAAGAATCATCTTAATTATTTGTGGTCATTCCTGTGGGGAGAGAAAATGAATAGCGCATCCTCCACTGGCTCCAGCCCCTCCTCTCCTCCCTCTCTCGCCTTTGTCTGGGCACAGATTATTTCAGAACCAATTAGAAGAAACCTCAGTAGGATTGAAAGAGTTGATGCCTCAGACAGATTCAGCTCTGTAAATGTTGTCGACCCTGGGAAAAAACTATAGATACACAAATGAATAATGTTGAAAGCCAGGAATTGGGAGTGAGTGGCTTTGTAGCAGTATTGAAGAAAACAGAGGGAAAGTCTTTCTTTATAGAGCCCTGACCAGTTCTGGGGCCTATGTCGCGAGGGAGGCCCTCCAGCTTGGGGGGGAGGGGGCAGTATGCCTTTTTTTCTTCTCATTTGACACAAAAGTGCCCCAAAAGTAGAAACTGAGTTCAAAAGATCTGAGGTTAATGATGACAGCCTCAGTCAAAAGCAAGCTGTTCCCCACACGGTTTTTAAAATTATTATTTAAAATAGGACTTAGGTTTTGGGGGGTCAGGAAAGAAACATAGTACCTTTTTTTTTTCTCTTTTGTCTAGAAGGTGATGTTAAAAAAGTTTTCCCTGAAAACTAGGCAAAAATCCCATGATCCTTCTTACCTCCCCCTTATAACTTTTCTCCTTGGCTGAGTGAAAAGTTTAGGAAGTTTAAAAAACAGAATATTGTGTAATTATAGTGACCAGGCGTCACTCTAGAGAATAGATGAGTGGGAAAAGATGGGGTTTTTGTTAGGACTTAAAGGAAGCCAGGTGGGAGAGATAAGAGTGAGCATTCCAGGCATAGGGAACTGAATTTTGCTAAGGAAGATAACAATAAAATTAGTTTGTTTTTTAAGGTTGGGAAATTCTATTATCTTCACAGTGTCAAAGTTGAGTGTGGCTTACATGTGAGTAAGTTTGGAATATGAAAGGAGCTCTAGATTGAGGGTGTAGTGGCAGGGGAAAAAAACCGTCCCAGAATCATTTCTGCAAATGGAAGTTCAAGAAAATAAAGCCTTCCCGGGCTCGTTTATTTTTTTCCCCCCTCTTGAAGCCAAAAGTGAGAGTGGACAGTTGTACATGCAGATATGTCCTTGTATTTGTCCCAATGTCCTGTGTCATATGTACCTGCCCCATGTCCCAATAGGGGATTGATCTATATCTGCCCTTCACAGAATATGTTATGAATGGATATACTAGCCTTCATCTCACCAACATATCTGCACAGTGGATTATGGGATCATGGATCCAGAACTGGAGGGGACCTCAGAGCTCAGCTAATCCAACCCCTTCATTTTATAGATGCCTTGTCCAACGTTGTACAAAGAATCAGCACCAGAAGCAAGATTCAAACCCAGGTCCTCTGACTGTAGAGTCATGGTACCACAGGAGTTTCTTCACCAAGTAGGAGTGTTGGGAAGAAGGAAGATTGTGGTAGAACAGGGTTAGTGATGGGGGGAGGGAGGAGCAGAGGGTATGCTGCCGAGAAACTTAATTTTTAAATTGTTTTTAGTATTCTAATAAAGATGAGAAAGAGAAATTGTCACAAGAATGGCATAATTGACCTCTGTGATTTGTTTAAAGGAACATTTTTGTTCATCCATTTGTTCCAAGTGTGTCCAAATCCAGATAATAGTTAACCCCTGATAAATAGCTTGATGCCACAGTTGAGAGGTAGATGGGAGCAACTAGGGACAGGCAAAAATAAGCTCATTTCCATCCCTGGTACAGACTTGGGTGAGGAGGGCAAGTGAGGGAGGCAGGGAGCCCTATTACCACTCAGACTACAATAAAGCCTCTATATATGAGGTTAAGATTGGTGATCTAAGGGTTTGCTTTTCCCCATTCCCAGCTATGGTCTGAATTCTTCCTGCTAATTGTCTACTGATTAGTTGAGAGACAAACTCTTGCTAACGTTGGGTTTAAGAATTAAATTATCTGCAGTCTCCAATTTGTGTGTCTCACAGGTGGGTAGACATGGGAGATGGGGTGGGGAGGAGTCCTGTGGTGTAGGGTTGCTGCACCCTCCTTTCTAGGGGAGGAGTTTGGGGAAAAGGAAATGGGGGATCATGGGAGAGACTTAGTCAAAGGAATATTGGATTTGGAGTTCAAATCCCAGCTCTTGTCCCAACAACCTTCAGCTGATCACTTCCCTCCCACCCCCAATCCCCAAGAGTTCAGGTTAAAGGGTACTGGAGTTTCTTTCCTACTCTCATTCTATGATCTCGTAGATGTAGAGTGAGCGGTCTGGAAACACTGGGGCCTCTTACCATCTGTGTGACCTTGAACAATTGACTTCTCCACTTTCGAACTTGGTTTCATCAGGAAAAGAGAAAGGTTGGAGATCCCTTGTGGGTCTAACTCTTTAATGCTGTGGGCACACAGTTGGCACCCTAGGTGCATTGGTGCCATTTATTATCTGTGTGACCTGGAGTGAATCACTTTATCTCAGAGATCTCAGTTTTCTTATTTGTAGAATGACAGACTCAGACAAAATGACGTATTAGGTACTGCCCTGCTCTAATTCCAGGACTCCAGGTAGACATAACATCATTGATGCAAGTGGAAAGGAAGTAGCAGGCCGATTGGGAAATTTATGTTGGGCAAATGTCAGGAATCAAGTGTATGCAGCAAACGGAGTGCTTTTTAAATTTATGTACATAAACACATACGCGTACACACACCCTGCAGGCTCAGCCATGCCTGCTCAAATGCTTAACTGTCAAATGCAGGTGTTGAGGTTAATAGGAAGTCATTTCCCAGTTGGCCATTTGCTTCAGTGGCTCCTGACTGAGCTCAAAAGATAGGAGGGAGGAAATTTAAAGTGATGGTGTTAGTCAATGACCAGAGACCCAACACCAGCTTGAGGCAGGAAAGGGGGAGATGACCATCCCCTTATCCTATGGGCGATTCATTGTTCATTAGTTTCTGACTCTTTATGACCCTGTTTGGGATTTTCTTGGCATAGATACTGGAGTGGTTTACCATTTCCTTCTCCAGACTGTTTTACAGATGAGGAAACTGAGGCAAACAGGATTAAGTGAGTTTCCCAGGGTCACACAACTAGTAAGCATCTGAGATGCGATTTGAACTCAGTTCTTCCTGACCCCAGGCCTGGAACTCTATCCACTGTGCCACTTATCTGCACTATCTATGTATGGGCTGTTGCCTCATTCTCAAACAGAAGACTCACTGGGAATTCACTGTTCCTTTTTTTCCTCAAGTGATTGATCCAGGAAATGCACCTGGACAGGACAAAAGACTCTCTTTTTCCTAGGCCTCTGAGGCTCCAAGCCTCAAGGCTGGTGCACCAGAAGTGACTATTGTCTTCAAATGAAGAGCCTCCCTTGCCATTAGATTGGCCTAGAAAAACAGCACCAGACTAGTCATCAGAAATCTGGACACTGCCTCTTTCTGGCTGTGTGACCTTGGGCAAATCACTTTGGTTTCCACATCTCTAAGGTGGGGATAATAATTCCTGCCTTGCTTTCCTAACAAGAGGATCAATCAAGTTGACCAACAAACATTTATTATCTGCTTACTCTGTGCCAGGTTATGTGATCCTAAGCAAATTATAGCCTCTTGGAATCCTAGACAGTTCTCTAAGGCTATATACATTGCCTTCCCTGCAGGTATCAATCTGCATTGGCAGAGTGTTTCAGATTCAGAAATTCCCTGTAATAGTGAGGTCACAGGCCAAGCCAGGCCAGATCCTCCCCAAACCATAGGTTTTGGAGATCTGAAGACAAAAATGAAACCATGCCTGCCCTCAAGGAGCTTACATATTAATGGGGAAAGTAATAGCTATGCATGTAACTGTATACAAAATAAATACAAGCTAATTTCAGGTCTTGCCATGGGAAATTTCTTCACTTTTCTTCCTAGACCAGTGGTTCTCAACTTGTGGGTCACGACGCCTTTGGGGGTCGAACAACCCTTTCACAGGGGTCACCTAAGACCAATCAGAAAACACATATTTCCGATGGTCTTAGGAACCGAGACGCCACTCCTCTATCTGTCTCCAGGCGGGTCCGCCCACATGCAGAGTATTAAAGGGTTGCAGCATTAGGAAGGTTGAGAACCACTGTTTTAGACCCTAACTCTCTTTATGTGTTCGACAAGATTTTATTGTGGAAAGAGCCTTGGAGTCAGAGGACCTGCATTCAAATCTTTACTCTTCTATTTACTACCTATGTGAACTTGAACCATCCTATCCCTATGGCTTAGTTTCTTTATTTGTAAAGTGAGAAAGTTCAACTGTATGGCATTCTTCCAACTGTACATGATATATTTTGGAAAAGGTGCTCTGGGAGGGAGGGGAAGAGAGAGAGAACACACACGTACCTGGAACCTCCCCTCAAGGAGCTAATGGTGTTTAGAGAAAAGAGCACATAGCCTCACAAATACACATGTTCTCAATTGCAAAAGGGATACAGCTTTGAAGAATGATCAGAGTCAAGTGGGATTAATCAGTGAATACTTTCTGAAGGAGATGAGTTCTGAATAGTGTTTTTGAAGGAGATTACAAATATGGAATTTTGATGTAAGTAAAGTGGGGAATTTGATTTCACATAACAGTACATGGTTTTAGATAAGAGGCAGAATGGTAGTTTAGCATGGTGGGAGATGAGATCTGGGTTCAAATCCGGACTCGGATATTTACTAGTTGATGAACTCCCAAGTCTCAGTTTCTTCATCTGTAAAATGGAAATGATGATAATCTGGTTGAATTATTCTGAGGATCAAATAGATAATTTATTGTAAAAACAAAATACATTAATAAAACTTTTAAAAATGAGATGTTTGTAAAGCACATTGCAAATCTTAAAGTATGTATGTTAGCTACCACAAGTATTACTTTACTATATAGTTTCTCAGTGTATTTTATTTGATTCCTTCAGTCATTCAACAAGTTTTAACCAAGTACTTAGAATGTCCCAGGTGCATCAAGCTGGGTTCTGTATGGTCCACGAAGTTATTCAAAGTGCGTGTCCTACCCTCAAGAAGTTTTTAATTGAGTAAGATGTACACAAATTATCTGTAATAGAAAATTTTTATCTTGGGGGTAATTGGGTGTGTTGGTTAGAACATTATGGATATTCTTAAGGCTCAATTGCTTCCCTCCTCTCCTCTCCATATTCATTTCTTAGGATTTTGGAGAAATTGGAGATGTAAAATCTTTTCAAGCTTGTCCATGTCCCTTATGGTGATCTCACTAAGTGATTGTGATCTTTTCTGATCTTTCACTTGGTAATTCATACAACCACAGTCTGTAGGATAGCAAATCAAGAACTGGGATAGACCTTAGAAGCCATCTCATCTAAACCAATTCCTTCCTTTTTTCCATGAGGATACAGTGGCCCAAAGTGGTTAAGGGATTTGCTCAAAGGTCCTTCGTAAAAAGTGACAGAGAAGGGGAGAGAGTACAGTCCAACTTTAATGAAAATTTTGTTCCCAGTTTTTTTTTTTTAGAGTTTTCTAGGACATCCCCCCATACTTGTTCACCTCTTACAGTCTTTAAAACTGAGCCACAGCTTCTCTCCTTTCTTTGAAGAAGCATGGGATAGTGCACATCATCAGACATATACAGTGGATGGGCTAGCTAGTTTTGGTCCACTTATTTTATTTTTCTTTGCTCGCTGAGCTGGGGAGGAGAAAGATCTATTTAAAAGGAATTTGATGTAAAAAAAATGATATCAATAAAAATAAAGAAAAAAAAATTACACAGAGGTCTTCATAGCCCCAATACGGGTTTTTGATTTCTCAGACTGACTGGAGTAAAGAGATAAAAGAGAAGAGTCTGGGGAAAATTGGGACTAGGGAGTGAAAGGAGTTGAGAGACTGTTTAAATGTGCAGATTAATCCCTTCCTCCTCTTTTTAGATCTGAATTGTCCTTTGAAAAATCATCCCAGTGCAGGGGAGCCAAGGCAACAAGAGACTTTTTCCCCCTTTCCCCTCAGAGGTCTTTTGGAATGAGATTGGAAGTGGATCTTGGCCAAGCATCTCCACTCCTGATCTTTTGTGTGTTTCCATCAGGGGCTGGCAGGGGAGGGGTCCTAGCGCCTGCTTTCTGTGCCTTCTGCTCCTGGGCAAAAGATAACATTTTTTGAAAGTTTTGGTATTTATCAAGAGAGCAGTGTAGTGGTGAGAGCAAGCTGCTAAAAAAACAGCCGGGGGCTTATGGATAGAGCTGAAACTTTCCTTTTAAAGCTGAAGCTGTCTAGAATTTCTTTCTCCCGAAATCATTTAAACAAACAAACAAAATGGAAAGAATGTCAGGAAATGAGTTTCAGATTCTGGTTCTGTAGCACACCAGACTTCATGACTGGTGGGCCCTTAAAAATGGCACAGACCTCAGTTCTCTTCCTCTCCCGTGCGCCCCCCCCCCTTCCCCCATGTGTTTCCTAACCAGAGAGGTTTGCAAAGCTTAAGGGGATTAATGCTCTTTAAGCCTCTGTACAGCTTCCTGCTCCTCCTGGGATATGGGTACTAATAAAGATGTACCAGCCTGGAAAGCCGGGTAAACACTGCTTTGTAGTCATGGCAACAGGGGGGAACAAGAGCATCGAAAAGTATTACTAACAAGAGTTCTTGTGATCAAGAGTTTAAGAAGAAAAAAAAAAATGGTTCTCAAAAAATGCCAAGAGACTGGGCAAGGTAATTAGCTTCCGTGCTTTCTGAGTCAATTTATAGTCGGGTGGCAGAGTCCTGGAGTGGCTTGTTTTTTGCTAAGTCCCCTGATGTGAACTTAAGACTCAGCAAGACTGTGGCCACTGTTGTGTCCTTGACCATACGTTGGGGGATTTGCCAACATAGAGGCTGAAGGTTAGGGGGGATTTCTTTTTCCTCCCTCCCCATTCTCTCTGCAGTTGCAGTGTAGTCTCACTTACTTGTCAGCTGTCAAATTTATTTTCACCACCCTCCTGCATGCTGGAGGGATGCAGTGGGGATACCTGGGTAGCAGGTGTGCATTTGAGTTTTTGTAAACCCGCACATTTAGAACTAGGTGTCTCATAGATATTAAAAGCTTATCATGTCCAAAACCAAACTTATTTTCTTCCCCCTTTCTTCCTGACTTCCTTATTGCTGTTGAGAGGACACCACCATCCTCCCAGTTACCTAGGCTTGCAACCCAGGCCTTAACCTCTCAGTCTGTCTTACACACACCACCCCCCTCCCCCCCATGTCCATTCTGCTGCCAAGTCCTGTAATTCAGCCTTCATAACATTTCTGGTATGTGCCTCCTTCTGTCTTTTGACATTACTACCACCCTGATTCAGGCCCTTATCACCTCATGCTTGGACCATTACTAAAGTCTTCTGGTGGGCCTCTCTGACTCTCAAGTCTCTCTCCATTCCAGTCCATCCTACTGAGCTGCCCAAGTTATCTTCCCAAAAGGCAGATCTGATGTTCCCCCTGCATGCGTGTGCAGGCTCCCACTTTTGTGTGTACATACACACACGCACACACACACACACACACACACACACACATACACCCCAATAAACTCCAGTGACTCCCTATCACCTCCAGAAACAATAGAAAGTCTTCTGTTTGCTTGTGAAAGCCTTTCCTAGCCTGATCTCTTCCTCCCTTTCCAGTCTTACTCCTTACTCTGTTCCACATGCTCTGCAGTCAGTGACCCCGACCTCCTTGCTGAATCTCACACAAGATATTTCCTCTCTCGACCCCAGGCATTTTCATTGGCTGCCCGTCATGCCTAGAATGTTCCCCCTCCTTATCTTTGCTTCCTGTTTTCCCTGGCTTCCATTAAATCTCAGCTAAAATCTTACCTCCTACAAGAAACCTTTCTTGGGTCCCCTTAATATTTGTGCCTTCGATTCCCTTTGTTGCTCATTCACAGTTTATCCCATTTCTGTTCTGTGTGCACGCAGTCATTTGCATGTTGCCTGTTAGAGTATGAGCTCCTTGAGGGCAGGGAGTATTTTTGCCTTTATTTGTATCCACATTGCCTGGCACATGGGAAGTATTTTAATCAGTGCTTGTTGACTTGACACAAGACTCTTCTGTTGATTAGTGCAGTGTATGCTCCTTGTGGGCAAGAGAACTGCTTTCTGGTATTCCTGGGGAATTTTCCATTGACTCACTAAATATTTGTTGGCCATTTGATAGTATTGGCTTCCCCAGGTTACTCAAGGCAGCGGAGAAGGAAGGCACCTGGAGCTGTGCTGGTACACTCATCCCAAATTTAAAAAAAATCCTGAGGACACAGATTCAGAGTTTGGTTGGATTTTTTTTTTTTGGTTTGTTTTTGCTTTTTGGAGGGGGGAAGAAGGCTGGGCAGTTGGGGTTAAGTGACTTGCCCAAGGTCGCATAGCTAGTTTTGCGTCAAGTGTCTGAGGTCAGATTTGGACTCAGGTCCTCCCGACTCCAGGGTCAGTGCTCTATTCACTGCACCACCTAGCCGCCCCATAGGTTCAAAGTTTTACCACTTCATTTTTCCTATAGCCAGTGATTCTTTAAAACCAGCTCTTGGTTTTGTGTAGTTTTGTTGTTGCTATTGCTGTTCCCGTCGTGTCCAATTCTTCATGACCCCATTTGGGGTTTTCTTGGCAGAGATACGGAGTGGTTTGCCATTTCCTTCTCCAGCCCATTTTACAGATGAGGAAACGGAGGGAAGCAGGATTAAGTGACTTTCCCAGGGTCATACAGCTAGTAAGTGTCTGAGGCCAGATTCGAACTCGGGAAGTTGACTTCCTGACTCTAGACCCAGCACTCTATTTGCTGTACCACCTAGGTACCCCTTTGATCATCTATTTAGGCCACATTTATTTCTTTGCCCTCCTGCTCTCTTTGACCATATTTTGAGTTACCAACTATTTCTGCCCCCTCCTTCCCCATTTACCCTTCCTCCTAGGTCTATAAGAAAATCCTATTATATTATGTTGTTATATTCTGTATTGTGGAAGTATATATATGTATAGATATATATTTACATATATATATCTGCATACACACACATACACCCATACACACATACACACATGACATCAGTTAGAAATACCAGGCTATGTTTGCCTTGTGATGGACTCAGAAGGATCATCTGTTTAGAGCTGGAAAAGATCTTAGAAACCTTCTAGTCCAACTCTCTTATTTTGCAGATAAGGAAGTTGGTATTCAGAGAGGTTTAAATAACTTGACCAAAGTCACCCAGATAGTAAAGTGGTAATGGCAGGATTTGAATCTGGATTCTCAACTGGACCCAGATTTAACTGGAACAGCTCCATCACTTTTTCTACTAGACCATATTGCTGTGAAGGAAAACACACCAGTTCCAGGAAATGCATCCTTCATGATCACAGGAGAGCAAGTCTCTCTTAGAACCAGAACTTCCTGGTGACTCATGGTTAGCAGCAATTTTAATGAGGCCAAGACCATACGTTCAGTTCCCATTTGGGCCACTTGGCAGCACAGTATGTTCCTCCCCTGACCAGCCATCTTGTCTATGAAAATTTATTTCCATCCTGCACCCCCAAGGGCAACAGGGAAGAAAGTATAACCCACTGGAAAACCCAACTTAATGTCCGTGACTTGCCCAAGGTCACCCAGATATGAAATGTTGTAGCCAAAATTCAAAATTGTGTCTTCTGATTTCAAATATAATATTCTCTGTATATCATATAAGTAGTTTTGTAATAATAATGTTTTTTTCCATCTTGGATTTATAAAACAGTATGTTTTTCGAGGCATCTTCACATACATTTGGTGTCCTCAATCAGGAGCCCTAGCTTTTGAGTAAGTCATCTGTCACCATCCATAAAATGAGGTGGAGATAGTGAGTCTAAAATACTTTTAACTCCAAAGACAAGCACTTTCTAGCTCCCAACAGAATGCCTTGCAAGTAGCAGGCATGAAATAAATTGCCCCCTGGATTGAATTGATGGTGCTGGCACATTCCTGAATGGCTACCCCAAGTGTCCTTTGTTTCCTGGTTTAAAACACCTGGGGAATGAATGGGTAAAAAGATACTCTCTCCTCTGCATATCCAGAGTTAACAAGCTGTTGAGGGACCTGCAAAGAGAGACTTCTGTGGTCCCATGATCCCAAGTGCGAACTAGGAATCCATTTTCCCATAACAGCAATGTCATAAGTGGTAGTTAAGGTCCCAGGCTGGTTTAACCCATGCTATGTCTTAAGTATCAAGACCACATAGTAGAGAAGGAAAGAACACTCCTAAGATTTGGAATAAAAGGGTTTAGGCTCAAGTCCCACTTCAGCCACTTATTTGATTGTCTTGGTATTTAAATGTATATAGTCCTTTAAGGTTTGCAAAACAATTTAGTCAAAACAGTGCTATGTGATGGGTCAGGCAAATATGATTAGCCTTAATTTTACAGATGAAGAAGCTAAGGATCTTGAACAGGATTCAGACCCCACTCTCCCATCTCCAGGAGTGGCACGCCATTGTCTCTCCTGATAATGAGCCTCTCTGAATATATCTAGGTTGCTCTTCAAATGATGGGTACACAGGCCTTCACTGGGCACCTGCTCAAAAGCTTTCTAGGCTACAAAGACATGCCAGAGTTTGTAACTACATTGGTATGGGCTTTATAAACCCGCTAGCAAAATCTCAAAGGCTTCATCACAGTGAGGAGGTGATCCTGAGGCCTTGTGTCCAGTTGCTTTTTTTTTTTTACATATATTTTATTTTTCCCCTAATTACTTGTTAAATCAAATTTTTAAACTTTTTTTAAAGTTTTAACTTCCAGATTCTATCCCTTCCTTCATCCCTTCCTCCCTTTCTGCTTCCCTGAGAGAGTGATTAAGCTGATATAGTTTATACATATGCAATCATGTAACATATTTCCTTATTAGTCATTTTGTACAAGAAGACTTAAATTAAAAAAAAAAGAAAGAAAAAATAGCGTGCTTCAGTCTGTATTTAGACAATATCAGTTCATTCTCTCTAGGCAGATAGTATGCTTCATCATGAGTTCTTTGGGATTGTTTTAGATCATTATGCTGCTGAGAATAGCTAAGTCATTCACAATTCTTCTTCATCCAATATTGCTGTTACTGTGTACAATGTTCTCCTGATTCTGGTCACTTTACTTTGCATCAGTTCATGTAAATCTTTTCAGATTTTTCTGAAATCATTTTGCTTGTCATTTTTTATAGCACAATAATAATAGTCCATCACAATCACATACCACAGCTTTTTTAGCCATTCCACAATTGATGAGCCTCCCCTTGATTTCCAATTCTTAGCTACCACAAAAACAGCTGCTATAAATATTTTTCTTGTAACCAGCTTCAAGAGAATTCACCTCTCCTATCATAGAGAATACCTCTAGAAGGGGCCTTCGGAGTCATGGAATCTAGCCTTGTCATTTTACAGTTAAGGAAACTGAGGCCCAGGAGGTTAAGTGGCTTGTTCAGGATCACAATGGCAAGTCTTCTCTGAGATGAGATTTTCCTGAATTCAAGTCCAGTGCCCTAACCAGTCCACTATACTCCACATAACAAATGTTTGATAAATATTTGTGTTGACTTGATTTATCATGGGCATATGTTGGGAACAGCCATTCTTCTGCCCCACCCCACTGCCTACTTCATTTGTGCTCAAGAGAGAGTAACAGGAGGATAGCATTTGGGGAATTCAGGGTTCCAAGCCGACCCCATTTTTTAATAGAATTAATGGGGTAAAACAGCAGGGCTATTCTTGCCTTTTGTTTGAATATTTCCTCCAAATTTTAAGCCAAGGAAGCTAAGTCAGCAGATTGTCAGCATTTCAGGGAATGATGTCTCCCTGGGTGTTTCAGTACCTTCCAGGAGCATTTTAGTATGTTGGATTTCTTTTTCTCCTGTGTGTGTGGGGAGGGGTGTGTGTGTGTGAGTATATATGCTCACACCCACATGCCTGGTGATTTATTTTGGTAAGAAGGACAAGGGAGGGGGCTTTACAGTTCCCCTATTTTGTAAGAGTAGTCAGATGTAGTCTAACCCTTTTTCAGTTTGAAAAACTGACATAATATTTAAACAAGGACTCAGGGGGAAAGGACACGCTTACATTAGCAGGAGAGAAGCTTCCCAGTTGTGGCCTCCATGTATGAAACAACCCTGTAATTATACCTATTTGACTCTACCACTTCTAGTCACCACGCAGCCATCTGAAGGGAGGCTTGGCAGTCTAAAAAGGCTTGGAGAAGAAACTTTTACAAAACATTCTTAATGATCCAGAGTTTAAAATAGTGTTTTCTTAAAGAACAGCAGAGAGGGATCAGATCTCCTATGAGTTCTACTGTTATAACCATGTGGGCTCCTGGTAGTCAGTGAAGGCCTGGCCAGAAGAAGAAATAGGTGACTGTTCATCTCATCCAGAGACCTGCCATTCTTGTAAAATGAATGGTTGCCAAGGTCCCCTAAACCTCTACTAGCCAGTGGTAACCTTTGGGGCAGAGAAGTAGCTTATAAGAGTGTCCCCAATGAAGCAGCATCCCTTGATCTTCCATACCACAGCATCTTTAAACCAGCTCCCAGATATGAGGAGTACAGAAACCCCACACATAGCACCTCATGGACACCATAACTCCCATGAGAGCACATGAGGGAGATCTTGCAGACACCCCAATTTCTAGATCTGTGCTGCCCAACTTCACACATAACTAGCATTTGTCTCTTCTCTCACTTTATCTGCAAAGATGCTTCTCTGTAACCTTCAGACTACAATAGCTGGCTCCCCAGGGGTGCACTAGAGACATTCTCTGTCTGTTTGCCTTACTCACTACTAAAACCCTGGGTAGGGAGGTCATCCTGTGGCAGCTACTTTCAGTAACTGCACCGAAGTGGAGCCTTTCTGGGCTGTCTCCCGGGTCCTTTGCACACCCTACGTACATTTTTATGCCTCTGTGCCCCGTTCCCTATTTTCTCCCTACTGTAGTCATAGTACCCCTCTAGCAGTCTGCTTCTAAGTCACACCTACTCACATATTCAAAAAGAGATGTCCTTGGACTTTCCCAACCCAGTGAAGCTAAGTCTTTGGAGTCCCTGAGTCAGAGGACCTTCTGCGTTGCTTTTAACTTATCAAAAACCAGGCCAAAGTGGCTAGGAGGTAACTTTAATCAGTATTTACTCTAGAATAGTATCAAGAAATAACATTTAGAGCTGGAAAGAACTTCAGAGAGCTTCTAGTTAAGGGTTTTACCCTGAACATGAATTTGTATAGAGAGATGTATAGATGGGTGCATGGAGAGATAGATACATAGAAAGATACATGGATAGATAGATGCATAAACAGATACGTGCATGCATACATATGTGGATAAACAGATATATAGGTAGGTAGATAGCTATAAATAATAAATACAGTAATAATGCAAATAAATATATATGTAATGGAAGTACAAATAAAACCAATAAACATAATCAGTTTCCTGTGTGCTTCTATATATTTTATGCTTTTAAAAAACATGATCTAAGAAGGGGTCCGTGGGCTTCAGTGGGACTGCCAAAGAGATCTGTGATACAAAAAAGGCTAGCTCCTGCTCCAGTCCAACTTATCCCTTTGCCAGGGTCACCCAGGGGATAGTAACTGTAATAGCCAGGATTTCAACTGAGGTCATTTGGGCAGCTAGGTGGTGCAGTGGATACAGCGCAAAGCCTGGAATCAGGAAGACCTGAGTTCAGATTCAGCTTCAGGCACTTACTAGCTGTGTGGTCCTGGGTTAGTCACTTGGCTCACTGTCTTCCTTGGCCTGAGTTGCCTAACTTTACTTTCCTGTGTGAGGAGGGGAGCCATTTCCATGGATAAATTTCTATCTTCTGATCTAGCTTTGACTCACAGGACATAAGAGCTATCTCCAAGTATGTGAAGGGCTGTCATATGTGGAGAAATGATTAGATTTGTTTTCTTTGGCCCCAGAAGACAGAATCAAGAGCAATGGGCAGAAGTTTCAAGGGGACCACTTGAGGCTTGATGTGAGGAAAAAACTTTCTAAGAATTAGAGCTGTCCCGAAGTGGCATAGGCTGCCTCAAGTGGTGGTGGGCTCTCCTTCCTCAGGGGACTTCACACAGAGGTTGAACAACCACTTATCAGCTGTGTTATAGTGAATATCCTTTTCATGTATGAGTTGACCTCTGATGTCCCTTCTGACTCTCAGAATCTTCAGTTCTGTGTCTGAACAAGTGCCTGGACAGTGCTGGAGCCCAGATATGACATGAGGGTTGGGTAAGGGTCTTGCTGGGCTCCTCCAGGCCACTGTGATATGATGACCTTCCAGGGTGGTGGTGGTTTGTTCATAGGTTGGATGTAGGCAGCCTAGCTCTCACCAGTGTTCTGCTTCCTGTGTGAAATTTTATCCCCAAAGTGAGGAAAAGCAGAAGAGACAAAGATGGAAGGGAGAAATGAGGGGGTGGTCATGAAATCAAGAGTTCTTCCAAATCCAGAGGGCTTCCCCAAGGTCCTCTGCCATCTGGAACACTGCTCTGGATTTACCATGTTAACAGGTTTTTAGGCAGCCATGTGTGTTTCTGGATAGGACAGAGGGGACTGGGGGGAGGGGATGGAGGAAAGGGAGACTTGCAATTTAAAATTGTTGTATTGTACCTCTTGGTACAGTAGCAAATCTGGAATCCTATCATAGTACATGGAAATGGTTCATTGCGTACTGACATCTTCATAACTTAGCCTGCCAGCTGGCTTCTCCCTTTCTCTCTTCACTGTAAACTAGACTTTTTTTTTCACTGAGAATGAGAACATTTGGAAGAAAAAAAACCCTACATTCCTAGTAACTCCCTAAAATGAACAGTTCTCATTGATATACTGCTTTTAAGGTTTGCAGGATACTTTCCTTTTCCCAAATCTGTGGTGTAGGGAGTGAGAGTATAATTATCCCCATTTTTCAGGTGAGGAGACTGAGGTAAAGGATCAAATAATATGGTCATAGGATCACAGATTTAGAGCTAGGAGGGATCTCGGAGGTGATTGAAACCAAACTCCTCATTTTACACGTGGGAGACTGGAAGCACGGACAAGTTCAGTGACTTACCCAAGGTACTTGGAGGGACCTAGGGTTTCCATGAACCTGGGAAGTGAGGAGGGAGAACATTCCAGGCATGAAGAGATAGCCCGTGAATAAGAACAGACAGATGATGTAATCTCATGCTCAGAAAACAGCAAATAAACCAGTTGATTAGAATGTAGAGGAGGAAGGTAGGGTGGGAAAATAATCCCTAGTCAGCCTGGAAAGGTAGGGCAAAATAAGATTGTGAAGGGAGCCTTTATGAAATGCAAAACAGAAGAGTTAGTATTTATCATATTGGTAATAGGGAGCCATGGGAACTTCTTGAGCAGAAGAGTAACATGGTTATACCTGTGTTTTAGAGGCATCAATCTGGCAGCTGGAGAGAGGAGAAACCAGATGCAGTGAGACCGATTAAGACTGGGATGCAACAGACTAGTCAACATATGAGGATCTAAATTTTGGTGGTTGTGGTGTGAGTGGACAAATGGGGAGGGATATGAATGATAGTGGAGAACTGGGATCAATACAACTTGGCAACTGATTGAATACAGGGGAATGAAAGAGGTGGGGAAAGACAAATAATCTCCGTTTCCTTCCATGGTATCTTCTGTGGAATGGTTTCTGTTTTCTGATCTACCAAGTGATTAATTTCTTCCCCTATAAAATAAGGAGGTTGGACTAGAATGTCTCTAAGATCCTTTCTAAGTCTAAATCCTATGATTCTCTCTGTTACAGATTTTTTTTCCAGTGGACAAGACAGACAATAAGTAACCTTTACTTGTGTCCTGTGGGAGCAAGGGAAAAAGGTCTGCATTCATGTGGGGAAGGTGGCACAGAGATTAGGATAACAAGCTGGGTCTGTAATATGTATAGGCATGCAAGATCCTGAATGTGGAGAATCAATTCACTGTCTAGTCACTGATGTATCTGAGTAATTGTCCTGATGCTATCACCATAGGACTTGGGCATTTGGACAAGTGGGCTATTTTAGTAGGAGAACAAAGCTGAATAGGAGGAGGCATCTGTTTTCCCTGAGCTTTTGGGGCTGTGTTCTTAGGGGTGTACCTGTGTCAGTATCTATACCATCCATGTCGATCTGCCTCGCTTTCATTGCTCGAAAGATTCCTTGCAACCCAAAGATTGCCAATTAGTGTCTTTTCCCAGACGAGTGGCATGGAGCTGGGGAAGTTCTTTGGCCTTATCCAAAAAGAGAACCACATCACAGTGCTGCCAGGCTACTCAGGGTCATGGTGGTGTGATTTTGAGTTAAAGTTTATAAGATTTGTTTGGTCAGAAAATGGGCAGAGCCCACATTCTCCTCACCCATGTGGTGAGGGGGAACCAGGTGGGCTCCACTGGCCGAGGTTGAATGCATCATCACAACTGAAAAAGGTCTCTCAGTATAGTTCAGAGATTATTGGAGTCACTTACAAGCAACATACCTAAAAAGCAAAGCTGTACTCAGTAAAAATGAGGGGATGGAACAAAATTCACTATGTTTTAGGTGAATCCAAAAAAAAGCAGGAGTTGCAGTCATGCTATCAGATAAAACAACAACAAAAATCACGTTAAAAAAACAGATAAACAAGTGAACTATGTTGTGCTGGAAGGAGCCATATCATAGGTGATAAACTAATCAGTGTACAAAGTATGCGCTCTGAATTCATATAGGAAAAATGAACTGAATTACAATAAGATATATACAGTAATATAATGGTGACAGGAGATTTTAGTGTCTCTCAGTTTGGGGCAAATCTAACAAATACATTAAAAAAAGGAAACTATAGAACTGAATACACTACTAGAAAAATTAGAGCTAAAAGTCTCTTTAAAAGGTGTCTTCTAAACAGGACTGCTAAAGAACATACATATTTCTCAACACCACATGGAACTTACAAAAATAGAGATATTGCAAATAAATGTAAAAAGACAGAAATAGTAAAAACAATCAAGCAAACAAAAACTTCCTTTATAGAGCATAATGTAACAAAAACAGCAAAAAAGAACATTGGATTTGGGAGTCAGAACAAATGGCTTAAAATCTGTGCTCTCCTGCTCACCACCTGGTTGATCTTGGACAGGTGTTAGAAAGGGAAGGGAGAGGAGGAGAGGGTCATGAAATCCACAATTCCCCTGTAACCTTGCCCACTGGCATCTTTTGAAGCAGAATAAGTGAGTGGACAGATTGGTGTCATAGAGTTGGATCATTCCATATAACTGGATCCTAGAAATCTGAGAGACTGTCAGGCTCAATACCTTCATTTTAGTGGAAGAAGCTGAGGCCCATAGAATTTAAGTGAATTATCAAAGGTCATCCAGTTGGTGAGTAATTTATAGATTCTAGGACAGATGCTCTCACTCTACATCCAGCGTTTTCTCAATTGCACCAGGACATCATACTTAGCACTAGGGCAATACTGACTTCTAGGGCTTGATACAGTATCTTTTGGCATGAGAGGGAGAATCTCCTTTTTTCCTTCCTATTTGTGAGGAAGAAGGCCAGCTAGGTGGCACAGCAGATTGAGTGCTGGGCTTGGAGTCAGGGAAAATCACTCCATGAGTTCAAATGCAGCCTTAGTCACTAGTTGTGTGAGCCTGGCCAAGTCACTTGACCCCATTTGCCTCAGCTTCCTAATTTGTAAAATGAGCTGGAGAAAAATATGGCAAACCATTCCAGAATTTTTGCCAAGAAAACCCCAGTGGGGTCACAAAGAGACATGACTGAAATGACTGAATAACAAACAAGGAACAATGGCAAACACACCCTATGACATGGAACAGATTGTCTGTAGAAATCAAACCACAATTCCCTGATGGTCAAGGTGGGGCCACATCCTCTGTCCTTTGAAGAGTTCCCTGTAAAAGACATGGAAAGGAAACACTCATTCTTTGGAGGTCTGATCTCCTGAGTTGCATACGTTTCAAGGTTGTGGAAAAAGCCAGACTGCCTTAAGGACAATATTTCTGTATCTATGTTTACTGATAACTTAGTTCCCTGAATTGTGTTAGCCTAAAGTTCATAAAAAAGCAACTCTCTGTCTGTGCTCACTTGCCTTTTCTCTCACTTTACCTCTCCAGTGAACATTAGTACATAGCTAAGGCTTCAAGGCAGTGTGATATAGTTAATGGGTGGTGAGCCAACCTCAAAGTTAGGATCTGGGTTCAAGTTCTTCTTCTGATCCAGACTGACTATGTAATTTAAGCTCTCAGTGTCCTCTCTCTGCCCCCAGGAAACTCTTTAAGACTATATAAATTGTAGGATAGCTGCCGAATGTCATTGGTTGAGGGAGTTTCCTCGATGAAAAAACACCTGAAAACACTGACAGCAGAACACAGGCCAACAAGAAGGTCAAGGAGGAAAAACAAAACAAAATCCCTGGACGATCTGTTCTAAAGAATGGCCTTGAATGGTATGTGCTTCTGGATTAGTTCCTATCTGTTCATTTCCAGAGGCAACTAGATGGTGCAGTGAATACAGAGCACCAGGTCTGGAGTCAGGAAGACTCATCAGTACAAATCTGGCCTCAACAACTTACTTATTGTGTGTCCTTGGGCAAGTCACTTAACCCTGTTTGCCTCAGTTGCCTCTTTGGTAAAATGAGCTGGAGAAGGAAATGGCAAATCACTCCATTATCTCTGCCAAGAAAATTCCAAATGGGGTCAAAAAGAGTCGAGCATGACTGAAAAAAAATCACTTAACAAGCTCATTTTGAAACTCTTAACTAAAAATTATCCAGAAAGAAACTGGTATGCCCAATTAACATCAAGCACAGAATGCTGGTCCTGAAAGAGGTTTAGGGGTCATCTAGTCCAACTAAGACTCGGCTTAAATGACTTCCTCAAAGTCACACAGCTAGCATTCATTTTTTTTTCCTTTTGAGGATGTGTATTCTGGGTTTACATAAAGGGAAAGTTAGTATCTTGATTCAACCCATCTTTCTTGACCCTAAGCCAAATGGCTGCCTTTGATTTGATAAGATTTGTAAGGTGAAGGCAAGGATATTTCTGTATCAGCCTTTGGTTGAAAACTAAGGAAGCTGCCTTTTAAGACAGGACAAAGACAGAGGATTGGTGATCTGCTCTCACTTGGCTCCTGGCTTTCACAGCAAATGACATCAGACTTCCTGCACAATAATATGTATACATGCAAAAGGCATATGCTCCTTTACTACTTCCAAAGTCTGTGGTTTAATAAGCTTGGGTCCTTCCTCCACCAACAGGTTCCAGCCCCAACATGTTAGTAGATAGTCTTCGTGAGTTCTTTTAGCCAAAAAAATTCATCTCCTTGTGTGCAACCTTCTGGCAGTAGGGGAAAAACATAGAATTTTTTTTCTAGGAAAAGGAAAACATTTATGTTAACTACACAGAGGGCCATTTTGAAGCAGTACAAAGTCTAAATAGTGAAATATTTTTGAAAGAGTTCATCAAGAAATATTTGCTAAGCGCCTACTATGTGGCAAGCGCTGTGCTAAGCTCTGATGATACAAAGAAAGGCAAAAGACAATCCCTGTTCTCAAGGAGCTCTCAGTCTAGAGGGAAAGGGGAGGGGGAACAACATACAAACAATGATATGCAAGATAAATTGGGGGGCAGGGATCAACAGAGGGAAGACAGTAGAATTAAAAGTGACTGGGAAAGGCTCTTTGTAAGAAGTAGGATTTTGACCAAGGCTTGAAGGAAGCCAGGAGGAAGAGATGAGGAGGAAAAACATTCCAGGCATAGGTACAGCCAGTGACGATGCCCAGACATGGCAGGTGGAGTGTCTTGTTTGAGCAGCAGCAAGGAGGGCAGTGTCAATGGATCATAGAGTACGTTGAGGGTGAGGGGAAGGGAAGGTGTAAGTAAAGTAGGGGAGCCAGATTATGAAAGGCTTCGAATGCCAAAAAAGAATTTCATGCCATTTCCTTAATCTCCTATACACATAATAATGCAAACTAATGTCTAATAAAGTAATGACAAGCTCAGGTCCTGGGAGATCTGCACTAATGAATAGTACAACTCATTTTGTAAATAGGATCATAATATATCCAAGCAAGAAGGGACCTTAGAAATCATTTAGTCTAATCAAGTCAACAAGCATTATTAAGTGCCTACTGTTCATCGGGCACTATTCTCTGCCCTGGGGGAGGGGGAAAAACTAAGTCCTGCTCTCAGAGATCTTACAGACACTGAGAGCCAGAGAGGTGAAACCACTTTCATGAGATCAGACAACTAGCAAGTAGTTGACCCAATTCTTCTAACTTTTATTTAATATTATCTTTTTATATAGAGGTACCTAGGAGCTGCAATACATTGAATACTGGACTTAGAGTAAGGAAGATCTGAGTTTGAATCCCGCTACAGATACATAATATCTGTGTGACCACCCCAGGCAAGCTACGTCAACTTTCTTGGGTTCAGATTCCTTATCTGGAAAATGGAAATAATAATAGCCGCTATGCCATCTGGGTTATCATAGGCATCAAGTGAGAAAACACATGTAAAAGCACTTTGCAAATCTTAAAACACTATATAAATGCTAGCGATTTTGTTTTGGAGTTTTTAAAAAATATACATTATCTCTTCTGAGCCTCATAGTAGTATCGTAAAGTAGATGATTCAGATATCGTTACCCCCATTTTACAGATGAAGAAACTGAGTCCATTGGCAGTTAAATGACTTACCCAAAGTCATACAACTGGGCAGTGTCCACATGGGACTTCAGCCTGGAAGCCAAATTCATCCTCTAGCTGCTCTGCCACACGGGCCCCCCACTTTGCTTTTTCCACCATGCTACAGTCTACTCTTGAAGTAGTTTGATGTTGCCCTCAAAAACAAGTAAGTTTTTGAATACTTTCCGTGAGTAAGTTAAATAGCCCCCCACACTTTGCACTAGGAGAGCAAGCCTTTTCTTCTGAAATAATGAGAAGATGGCCTCCAGCCTGATCCAGGGCAGGTTATCATAAATTCTGAATGTTTTGAAGTCCAAATTAAGGAGTTTTTATTATATGAACAACAGTCCAAGCTGGCGTGTAACATCCAGCTCTAGAAAAGTCTTTGTGTGCCTATAGCGTGGCTTGCTCAGAAATGGGATTTTGGGTTTTCCCCTCTTTGGTTCAGAGCATAGGCTCCAAGACCAGCCTCCTTCCAGTAGTCTCTGTGATGAGGGATTTCACAAGGATGCTGTTGTTCTTCCTCTTACATGCTTCACTAACCAATGCACCTGAACCAGAATGGAGAACATAGCTGTACCTCCGACAAGCACAGCCTGATGAAGAGGGCGTCCTTTGTGGCTATGTCTTGTCCTGTGTGTTTCTAACCACACAGTGGATGCCATTGTGTCTGAGAGACAAAGGATTCTGTGTCATCACATACCTGTTCTTCCAAAGTGAGAGGGTGTGTGTTGATATATTTGTAGATTTGCAGATAGGCCTGGGGTACAGGGGGTTGGTTTTGAATGCAATAGTAATTAAGAATTGCCTAGAAGCTAAAATATTTATTGATGTTGCCAATGAACTTGAGAGAAGATGATCTTGCAAACTGAGTATTGTTAGGACCCTAAGATTATGTCACTGGTTTGTTTTGGCTTTCCATTTGGATCTTTTTCACCCTAATGCTTTCAAGCTGCTTCTTTTCCCCCACCCCCATCCCTGTCTCCACCAGCGTTGAGTCTCTGGATATTTGGTTTCTGCTAATGCTTGGAATGAGCTCTTGGATTTGTGTCCACCTGGCATTGTGCCATGCCAGGCTCTGGGGTTAATGGAGCTGGGCTTAAAGTTCCCAGTGCGTCTATCTTGACCTGGCAACCTGGGGCCCATTGATGATGGTGGCACAAGGATGGCTCATGGTCTTGCATCATTACAGCTGCCTCAAAAGCCCCCCAGCTCCATGGACCTTGTGGATATTCCCGTTCCCCCTTCTTGTGAGAGTATAACAAGCTCCTGATCCCAGATGTGGCCATAGCCAGCAGACTTGGAACATCCCCTGTGACCAGAGAACCAGAGGTCGGGCTAAATTAACCCATTAATCCCAGCGAGGCCCGTTAGACTATTTATTGAGCGTTTAGCATGTGACCAGCACTGCACAGGTGGGTGAAGGAGGATAGAAAAGAAAGAGCTCATGATCTTACTAGGGAGGTGAGGTTGAGACACACAGATTTGGGAACAATACAACTCAATCAATCAATAAACCTTGATTAAGCACCTACTCTGTGCCAGGCGTTGTGGTAAGTGCACAACGTTGTCATTGTAGTAGCGGTGGTAGTAGTAGTAATAGTAGCAGCAGCGCTAGCAGCAGCAGCAGCAGCAGCAGCAGCAGCAGCAGTAGTAGCAGTAGTAGCAGCAGCAGCAGCAGTAGTAGTAGTCGCAGCAGCAGTGGAGGAAGAAGACAACTAGCCTTTATACAGGGTGTCCCAAATTAAAGGTTTTAATAGCCTAAAACTTCCTTAAGATTTTGACACTATGTTATACAATGCTTCAAAGTTTGTTATCTCATTTATTACTCAGAATAAGTCTGTGAAGTCTGTTCTTTATGTTAAGGGCCAAATTGTACAAGACTGATTATGAATAATACTCATTTGTCACTCAGTGTATACATATACAACCTTGGAGTCGTTTTTCAATTGAGACATTTTATCTTCTCAACTTTTTTATCTTGGATAGCCTTCTGTTTCTTTACATTTCCCCATAGTATTGTGTTTACAGAAGATGAGGGATAAACATTTGGCAGTGATAAAATCTGTTGATGATTGAGGTAGTGTGGAGTAGTGGTTAGAGAGCTAACCTAGGGAGGCAGGAAGGCTTGGGTTCAAGTTCTGCCTAAGTGATATACTGACTGTGCAAGTCTCTTACTGGCCTGATCTCTCTAAGACTATTGCAGAATAGTTACTGATGTGTATTGACTGAGGAAATTTCTTTATTTATGTTGATTTAATCAGAACTCCAAATCCCTCTTTCCCCTCCCCCATCCATTCAATGATGTAAGTTCCCCAGCAGTTGAGAGAAGGGGAAGAACATCTGGTGGTGGGGCATCTTCCATCTCCATGCCTAGAACACCTTCCTTCCTCAGCTCTGCCCCTTAGAATCCCTGGCTTCCTTCAGAAGTCAGCTCAAACATTGCTTTCTGCAAGAGGTCTCTGCTGATGCCCTCCCTGCCCTTCCTCCAGGTGCTAGAGCCATCCCCTTTGAGCCTTACATCTATTCTGTATTTATTTTGTATTAACTAGTCATTTACATGTTAACTCCCTCATTCAACAGAATGTGAACTCCTGAGAGCAAGAGACTGCTGTTTGCCTTTCTTTGTGATTCATCTCCCTTAGTGTGGCACAGGGTAGGCACCTGATAAATGATTGTTGATTGTTTGATTAATTGGAGACCTTAGGCAAAACTCTAGAGTTGACTCCCTCATTTTACAAAAGGTGGAAACTGAGTCCCAAAAAAGTAAAATTACTTGCTCAAGTTCACACAGTTAGTAAGTAGCTACTTTAAGCAGGGTCTCTGAGGAGGGTCTCAGATAGGTGGAGTTGAGTTTTTTTTTTTTTAGCAAAGAAAGACAAATACCATCTTGGTTCCTTTCTTTGAGGTATTGCAATGCTTGGTGATAATTCACTGGGGTGGTGAGGCATCACCATTACCCTGTAAATAACCACTTCTTCCCTTGCCCAGAGAGAGCAATGACTTATGGGGAACAGACAGTAATGAAGGCCAGGTTCATTCATTTGGCCTCCTGTGTCTTCCTGAAGAGTCTATGAGGGGGAAGGAAAAAAAATCCTCATGAACTAGAGAAATTATTTGTGCTCCTTGGTTGGCGTAACTGTCAACAAATAGGATTCAAAGCATAGCAGCCATTTAGGGTTTCCTTATCACTCAATTCAATTTGATAAATATTCATCATATGCATTGTATGTGCAAGGCACTGTATTACATGCTTGCTGTCCTCATGCAGTTTATGTTTTACTAGGGGATGCAGCATGAAAGCAGATAAATAAATACAAGATAACTTGAAGAAGGAGAGAGCATTAATAACTAGCAGAGATCAGGAGGGGCTTCCTGTAAGGGGCTGACTGAGCCTTGAAGGAAGCTTAGGGATTCTAAGAGACGTGGGTGAGGAAGGGAGGGCAGTCCAGGTCTGCCATTTGAAAAGAACAAGATTCCTGATGAGAGTTCCTACATTACTACCCGGACTTTTTCTGTCTTTGAATGATGGGATCTCATTCTCCAAGAATAAGACCCATCTTAAATGTGGAAACAAATACAGCCAGAGTAATATGCACTTGAAGCTTAATGTAGGCTAATTCATTTTGGCACAGCCCCAGATAGACTGAGGAAATGGCCTGTGAAGTGCTAAGCTATCCCAATAATCTACATTTTACATTTGATTATATAATCAATTATGTTGCACCCAATAAAATTTAAAATGAGCTAAAAAGCCAGGAGAAAGATGCTCTGTGGATAGAAAAAAAAAGGATGTCTGCAGGTGTGTAGAGGGGAAGCAAACCCTTTCACCTTGCTTTGGACAGGCATGACTGTCAGAGGGGCTCTCAGACTATCACTTTACAGGGCGGCACTTCCAGTTAGCCCTGTTATTAGCCCTGTTTGAGCAGGTTGTGGGGAGGGGGTGTCCGAGGCCTGAGGCCTGGAATTTATCTTGACTTTGCATTCTGAGGTGGAAATGTTGGTGTGAAAATGCAAGTGTGGAGTGAGTAAATATTGTAGAATTGAAACTGCTAATTATGTTTTCTGAACCCCTCAAAACCAAGAGACAACTCTGTGGTGAGAGTAATAGAAGAGAACTCAGTCACTGGAGTCTTGGAATGAGGCTGTCACAAATTCACTTTAGCGTCAGCATTTGGCTCATGAAAGAAAATTCTGAAAACTAGGGGATGGGGCACCAAAGGCCTTGTTTAGCCAGATAAGGTGGTGATAGGATCATAGGATTAGACCCAGAAGGGACCTTAGAAGGTCCATTCTGGCCTCCCATCTCCCTCCCCCCTTCACTTTATATACAAGGAAACTAGGGTTTGGAGAGATGGGATTTGTCTAGGTTCATACAGGTAGTAAGCTGTAGAACTGAGATAGGAAGTTAGATCCTTCGCTGTCTTCAGCTCTAACGTTGTTCCTAAGTCAATTGAAGGACCTTTCTCTGTGTGCTTCTAATTTTTTGAAGCTACTATAGATTTTGTGTTTAATTAACATATATGTGAGTATAAACAGCTAGGTGGTACAGTCAGGAAGACTCATCTTCCTGAATTAGAATCTGGCCTTGGATGCTTAATAGCTGTGTGACCCGGGGCAAGTCACTTAACCTTGTTTGCCTCAGTTTCCTCATCTGTAACATGAGCCAGAGAAGGAAATGGCAAACCACTCCAATATCTTTGCCAAGAAAACCCCTAGGGGCGGCTAGGTGGCCCAGTGAATAGAGCACCAGTCCTGGACTCAGGAGGACCTGAGTTCAAATCAGGCCTCAGACACTTAACACAAAACTAGCTGTGTGACCTTGAGCAAGTCACCTAACCCCAATTGCCCTACCTTACCCCCTCCAAAAAAGAAAGAAAGAAAGAAAGAAAATCCCAAATGGGGTTGTGAAAAGTTGGACAAGACTGAAAAACAACTGAACAATAAAACAATGTAAGCAGGACAGTGCAAAGATTTAGGCATAGACAGGAGACACCAGATAAGGTGGTGATTGTTACTGAGAATTACTTGTAGAGAAATTGTGGGAAAGATATCAAAAGGGATGGATAGATTGAGGCTCAAAAATTTGCTGTTGAAAGAAGGAATTTCAAAAGGATATCCAAAAGCACCAGACTCTCACAGGATGGGAATGAAGGGAGCGATGCCCTCGCCAGCGAGACCACAGGTCCATGTAAGCGAGTGGATGGTTTGGAGGGGCCTTGAAAGGCTGCAAATCAGCGTCCAGTTTGTGTAATTGAAGGCTGAGACTTAATTGTTCAAGAGTAAGACACATCTAGCTTGAGGGAACCAATTGACGAAGGTTGTTGCTGGTTTTGTCCTGAGATCTCAAAGCATATTGCTGGGAACAGGGGAGGGAAAAAAGAAGGTCTTCCTGCGGATACCCTGAAAGGTACCATCTAATTTATACATAGCTTCGTGAGGGTACCTACATCAATGAGGACAGGAATCTATTGAAGTATAGAAGTCTAAATCTCATCTTGTTACTACCTCCATTTTCTGGTATTTTCCAGACTTTTTGGAATGCTGAGTCTGTTGCCAGTCCAACCTTTCATCCCTTCCAAATGTTGGGATAATCACATTATCTATCCCTTCATTTCAGTCATTGACACAAGCAAGATTTAATGTGATGCATGGGATAAAGAGTTGGAAAACCAAGGTTCAAGTCTTTGCTCTGCCTCTTGGTCCCCTTGGCAGGTCATTTAATTTCTCTGGTCTTAGTTTCTTCATCCATAAAATGAGAAGGATGGACTCCATGGTCTCTGAGGTCCCTCCCAGCGCTCTGTCTATCATCCAGTGATGTTTCTTCATGGCCACTTAGTTGGTAAAGAGCTTGGGTAATGTTTTGGCAAATGGCTTACACCATCATCGGAAAGGATGGACCTATCAAAAATAAATGCATTATATCCCTCAGACAAGCTGTTGCTACGTTTTTGTTTCATTTTAAAACATTGCTATCAACCAGTTGGAATATGGGCCTAGAGTATCGCGGGGAGTAATCTAATTAGTATGAAGTCAATTCAGTCGCTCCTTTTGTGTCTCGTGATTAAATAAGTGGGGAAAATGGCTTGAAAATTAGGTGCTAGAACGACCCAATTACATTTCTGTAGCTTTTTGTATTCAATTTCATAAACAATTTTGCTCTTCGCTGGTTAATCAGTGAATGCCTTTTTCCAGTTTGAAAAGCACTTTTGAAATTATAATGCAATTAAATTGTGTGTGGATGTTCTGGCATAGCGAGTGTGAAAGCTGGGGGCTTGGCAGGCCGCCATGTTGTACCTTGACAGTAATGAGTCCCTGGGCTGGCAGCTTGCGAGTGTCATTCATAATATTGTCCATGCTGGGTTACTGTAAAGTACAGCTGCCTTAACCAGTTGTTAACCAGCAAGTCCCTGATTCTGACTCTTGAACTGGGTATTCTTGTCCCAGAGGCCCTCTGAGTCCACAATGTCAGAATGACTCAGCCTTCCCTAGTCAAACATGCACACCGTCATGAGGTTTTAGGGATTACCTACATTGATGACACCATGAATCCATTGAAGTATGGAAGTCTAAATCTCATGTTGTTAGATTTGATCCATTTTCTGGTATTTTCTAGACCTTTTTGAATACTAAATCTATTACCTAAGAGATGCTCCTGCTGCCTAAGGCAGGTCATTCCAAGTAAATATGTGCCCACCACTTCCTGATGTTCCCCCCAACACACACACACACACACACACACACACACACGCACACACACACACAACCTGAACATGGCAGAATTGCTTCTTCTCCATCCTGGTTTACACTTGGTTTCTTAGTCTTCACCATGTGCCATGAGAGTGGACAGCTGACAGTGTATAGTGTAATAGTAGTAGTGATAATATAGCAAAAGGATCTGCTAGAATATTGTCTTTAATGAGGGGCGATGGTGCCATGCGAGCCTTGTGATTTGTACTGCCAGAAAGTACAAGGGAAGTCAGAAGAGAAAGAGAGACCAAGGGCCTCGCGCCTAATTTGGGGTAGGCATGAATGAATTTGTTGCTGCTCAGTCATTTCAGTTGTGTCTGACTCTTTGTGACTCCATTTGGGTTTTTAGCTTCTCTTACGTAATATTTCCCAGTGCATACGTGTGTGCACGTGTGTGTGTGTGTGCATGCATGCATGCATGTGCACTTAGCAAAGGTTACTGGAGTGGTTTGCCATTTCCTTCTCCAGTTCATTTTATAGTTGAGGAAACTGAGGCAAACAGGCAGGGTTAAATGTCTGACCCAGGGTCATATAGCTAGTAAGGTTGGATTTGAACTCAGGAAGATAAGTTTTTCTGACTGGTTCCAGGTCCAACACTGTATCTGCTACACCACCTAGCTGCCCCCATGAATGGGTGTGTACCATTAAAAAAAAAAACATCACTAGACCTACCACATCCCCCAGGTGATATACTATATGTCTCCTCTTCTTGGCTAATTTTAATGAGAAGATCATCTACAATTGGTATCTCCACTTTTCTTTCTTCTAAACCTGCTGCAGTCTGGCTTCTGGCCTTATCCAGAGCAGTTTTGACTGCTGTCCCCAGTCACCAGTCAGATGTCCTCTTCCCAGTCCTTATCCTTGTGGATTCCTCTGCAGCCTTTGGCAAAGTTGACCACCTTCTCTTAGATCCTCCCGTCTATCTGGGTCTTCATGATTATGCTCCTCTTTCTTGGCTCTCCTTCACCTATATGACTACTTCTCTTTCTTTTGCTGCATCTTCATCCTGGATGAAGGACTGGATCACTTCCCCACCCAGGAGCTCAAGTACATTGTCCTCCAGTAGATCTTTTCCTATGCTTCCAGCTGCAGGTCCCAATCCTGCCAAGACTGCATTCCCTCCATTCTGTTCCTCTTGTATGCACTGATATAGATCAATAGATCAATATGCTGATATAATTCTATTGATCCATCTATCATTTGTTTCCTCCATTAGAATACAAACTCCTTGAGGGCAGCAGCTGATTTTACTTTTTCTTTGTATATCCAGTATAATACTATAATAAGCAATACCTGCTCATTAATCAAATGTCATTGAAACTGAATAAGAAAGCTCTGAGATTTAAAAAAAAGAAGAAGAAAAGAGAGGCATTAAAGCATATTTTCATGAATACAAGAGAACAGAAGGAAGGCCAGAAAGAATCACAGACAAGTAGCATAGCTTTGTTTAATTGATTATATATTTCAAAAGAAAAGTAAGTCGTACATGATAGTGTTGCAGTTTCATGTGTGACCTTATTTTTCTATTCTGCTATGCCTATGGTAATGCCTATTTTCTTTTGTGTTTGCTAAATTCAGAATTTTTAAAAAATGTTCTTTAAAGAAATCCTAAGAGGTGTTGTGGTGCTGTGGATCTCAGACAGACCTGGGTTCAAATCCCACTTCTGAAACACAGTGGCTTTATGTAACCACAAGCAAGTCTGCTGGTGTTGGTCAAGTGCCTACTGTGTGCCAGAGACAGGTAAGTGGCTCAGTTGGATACAGTGCTGGGCCTGGAATCAAGAAGACTTGAGTTTTTAATCCACCTTCAGACACATCCTAGCTGTGTGACCCTAAGTGAGTCACTTGATCTTTGTTTGCCTTAATCCACTGGAGAAGGAAATGGCAAACTACGACAGTGTCTTTGCTGAGAAAACATAACTGAACTGTGCTAAAAGGCATTTAACCTTTCAGTGTCTTGGGCAGCTCTCTAGGACTGCAAGTTATACATAAGTTGCTGGTCTGCATTTCTCTGATAGTGAAATCCGAGTCTTGGAGCTTAAGAGAAAAAAAAAAGGGAAAGAGAGAAAGGGAAACAAGGAAGGATGGTGGGAGGGAAGGAGGGATGGAAGAAAAGGAAGGAGGGAGGGAAGGAAGCAAAGGAAGAAGGAAGGAAGGAAAAGGAGAGAGGTTGGTTCTAGGATCAGAAAAATTGAATCAGCTCTATGTGAAATAAGATAGTGAATGTGAAGTACTTTTCAGTCCTTAAAGTATTATAAGTATCAATTATTATTTCTTATCCCCATACTTAAAATCTGTCTTCTAAGGAGCTCTGTACGTGTTCATGGTCACTAGATTGTAAACACCTTGGGAGCAGATTAGACAGTGACTTGTTTCATCTTTATATCTCCAATCCCTACCACTGTAGCCTTGTACTGCTTAGCCTATAATAGATGATTAATAAATATTTATGGGACTGAATTAAACTTCACCTTCCAGTTGAGGAAGATTCCTCTCCTGATGGTATGAAGCCCAAGAGGTGAAATAATCCATAGGAAAGCAGAACCTACAGAGGCCTTGCTGGGTTTTTATGATTTCTCTTATATAATGTTTGAGAGAGAGAGAGAATGTGTGTGTGTAATTCTTAGCCTCTAACTGTTCCTTCCCTTTCCCCCCTTTCAGTACATCCTTTCATGTTAAACTTGACTTAATCTGATGGCTGAAGTGGGAGTTCATTTGACAGGGTTATTGTAACTCTCACTAGGTGGAAATGACATGTTTTGCACTGAGGCCTGCCTCCTGATGGAAGTTGAAGAGCTGAGATGGTGTTTATTGGTGAGAGTAAAGGTCAGAGAGCCTGTGGGAATGAGAGCACCTGGCCCCAGCCAGCAATAGGAAGGAGGTGGGGATTGGAGATGGAGGTGATGTTGGCTGCTCTAATGTGGGCCCTGCATCAGGATATGGGGGCTGTTTTGTGTCGCTCTCTCTTTTGGCAATTTGCCTGGGAGATCTTGGGCCAGGTGCAACATCTGCTTTACAGCTGAGCTCAGAAAACTGGGGTGGGGTAGGTTAGGAGAAGAGGGAGAGGGGGTTCCGGGGACTGAGCTCAGACTTAGCTTAGAATCATGTTAGTAATGGTCAACATGTGCTTTTAATCACTCACATGCCAGATGTTGAGGGAGCAAGAGATGGGGATTTATTCCTTGATGGCTCCCTGATGAGGGAACAAGTAGTTTTGAGTTGGAAATAGTTCCTATAAAGTAGTTAAACCTGTTCAGAATTTATTTTCATCACCCTTCCAGGTGTTTGGCCTCTCCATGAATATCTGTCTGGAGGAAAGTGAACGTGACTTCCCTGCTCCCCCTCACCCTGAATCTAGGGTTACCTGTCTTGCATCCCTTGATGGTTGCTCCATTGAACATCTGGATATCCTGGTATTCCTTTAACCAGGTGAATAAAGGGAGTTGTCACAATTCTCCAAAATGTCTGAAACCATTTCCCAGTTACACAATCCAAAATTTAAATCACATTCAGCAAATTGGGCCTTGCCTATGGGTGTTGTTACAAATATAGTACTTGTCCTAACTGGGCCGCTTTTTCCAGAGTTTTCCAAGATTTCCTTCCTGGTCACTAGTTTGCTTCCCCACTTATTCAAAAGAAAGAACAAATTCTGTGGATGAGCAGGGACTGGGTAAGAGGAGCAAAACCAACCTGATTTCTGGTTTGAACTAAAAGCATTCAAAATGCTTTTAGTAGTGATGACCATTCTGGACCAAAGAGTTATATTTCAGAATTCCTTGAGAAACACAACGCAGCAGTTGAGTCAAGACCCAATCTCACTTTGAAGGATATGTTTACCCAGAGCTAGCTGTATTAGTGACTGTTTGTCTTGTGGATACTTTTGCCTAGCAATTTTTTTTATCCACAGACATCAGTCGTCCAACTCATAAAGATGGAATGGTTGGGGTTCCATTGCTCCAAAATGGCAGCTCAAGAAGTATCCCATGATATTGGCCAGATCCCAGATCCCTGGGTTTCATAGCCTCGTTATCTATTGATAGTACTTATGAAGCAACCATTGGGTGCAAGGGCACCATGCCAGGTGTCAGGATAACATGGGCAAGAGAGAGGCCCTGTGTCCCAGGAGTAAATTAGTAAATCCTGGAGGCAAATTTATATACACACCTTTTTAGAGGGGAGGAGGAATCAGTTTTAAGAATACTTATAAAGCACCACGCCAATGAAAACAAGTGAAACTGCAAAGCCATGTGTATAGGTGATCAGAAGGGAAGAGATTAAAGATTCAAGGGGGTTTTAAATAATCTGATCTCCAATCCAGCCCCCTCCAGAGCAGAATCCTTAAACCATACCAAGCAGGTGGGCGGTACTTTGAGGTTTGAATTTAGTTGTGTCTATTTGGGAGTCTTGGTAGAAGAAAAGAATACATTACATGAGATCTCCAGGGCAATTACAGTCCCCAGTAGGGTTCCCCAAGTGGATTAGGTCAATGCATTATATGCTTTGCAGGGTCTGGGCCTGCCACCTGTTCTTCTAGCTAGTTCTTATCTTCCATCATGAAGACTGAAGGGAAGGCTGTTCCATTTTAATTGGCTGACTCCATGGCTTCTGGGGCTCAGCGGAGCAGTGTTTCTGAGGCGAAGCAAAGAATGTTGAACATGAAGTTGCGGCTCGAGAAATTGAGCCCCTGCCTCATCCTAACATCGCTTTAGCATTTAGTTCACGGGCACAAGACACAGCTAGTTTCTTCACTACCAGCCTCTAACTTCTCGAAGCCCTGCCTGGGTGGAAGGGCCAGCCACTTTCCAACCCATCCAGCCCTTTCCATTTGTAGCCCAGCCTTTCGATGGGAAAGCTTGACATAGTTAAGGAGAAGCAGGGAGAGAGAGAGAGCAAAGAGAGAAGAGAGGAGGCAATGAGAAAAAATTCCTCTTCCCCAGCAGGTCAGGACCTGGTCAGGCGGTTGTATCTACGTTGGCTTATCTCTCATGTAGTGTGTTCTAGGGAAAAATGATCCTTTGCCAAGCGTCCTCATTCTGAATCTGGTCTCGACTAGATCATTTGACTCAGTGGGATGTAGGAAAAGTTGCACTAGGGTTGCAGTTTAAACACTGGGGTTTGAGTCCCAGCTCTGACACTTACCTGGTTAGTTGTCTGATCACGGGCAAGTCATTTAAACCTCTCCAAGCCTATGTTTATTCATCTGTAAAATGGGGATACCAATAGTTGTACTTTCTGTAACAGTAAGGTTATTATGGGGAATATGTTCCATGTAAATAATACAGTTCAGGAAACAAACATTGACTAAGTGACTGGTGTCTCCAGGGAACTCTGCTGGGGACTAGGGATACAAAGAAAAAGGGAACATATTTTCTGCCCTTAAGCAGCTTACATTTCACTGGGGGATACATGTGCATGGGGATACTGTGGGGTAATGGGGAAAGGGAAAGGAACAAGTAAAATAATTTATTAAGAGCTGCTGTGTGCTAGATGTACTTTATAAATCTCATCTCATTCAATCCTCACAGCAGCCTTGGGAGGTACATGTTATTATTATTATTTTCATTTTATAGTTGAGGAAACTGAGGCAAACAGGTTAAGCCACCTGCCCCAGGGTCACACAGCTAGTAAATATCTGAGGCTGGATTTGAACTTGGGTCTGCCCAACTCCGCGTCACCTAGCTATCAGTGAACTGAAAGGCCACTAGACTTGGAGCCCCTCTTCTGCTTCTTATGTCAGTGTGACTTCAGGCAAGTCACTCAGTTCCTCTGGGCCTCAAGCTCGTCATCTATAACATGGGGACAGGGGAGAGGGGGAGAAGGCAGAGAGTGACCAAGATGATCTCTAAGGCACTTTCCTTCTCTGAATCTGTGATTCCAGATAAATATTGGGTCATCAGAGGAGGGAAAGATCGTTTTAAAATTTGGACGTGAGAGAATGCTGGGAAAGAGAGGTGTGCCTTGAGGATTTGAGAGCTAAGGGCGGGAGGCCTGGGAGTTGATGTGCTAATACATGGAGACAGGATATCAAATGTTGAGTTTAGGAAGTAGCCAGAATTCTAGTTTGCCCAGAACATAGTAGAACCTAGCCCCCCTGGGCCATTGTGAGGATCAAATGAGATAATGTTTGTAAAGCACTTAGCACAGGGCCTAGCATGTGGCAGATGCTACTGTTGCTACTGTTGTTGCTAGAAGTAATGTGAAGTAAGGCTCAAGAGATTGGATGGAACCAGCCTATAGAGAGCCTTGAATGACAGGCCTAAGAATTTGAATTTTGTCCTAGAGAAAATAAGAAACCAACAAAGACTTTTGGGCTACCAATCATCTTATTCATTGGTGGTGTTATTACACAAGACACAACCTCTTTGGGCTTCAGTTCCCCTAGTAGTTAAAAAAAAATGGGGGTAATTATCCCTGTCTTATCGACCTCATCGTCTTGTTAAAAGCGTAAAGTGAAATGATCTCCAGCAAGTGTTTAAAAAAAAGGCTATTATGCAAATATCAGAGATCTTTATTATCTTTATTACTAATTGAGGAGAGAGAACCCAGAGACAGTAGCAGCCAGAGAGGTCACTGATGTTTTCCTCATCCCATAGAGCGGGGAAAACACAGGAGCACGCTGGCTGTCTCTAAACCAGCTCACTCCAGGTTTCCACTTGTACATCTCAGTCACCTGAGGCTTCCTCCCCATTATCATCATCCTCTACCCTTTCCTTCAGCTTTTAGACAGTAGAAATTTAGGGAACCATGCCATTCTCCAAGTCACAGCCCCTTTAACCTAAAATATGACAGATTTCAAAGAGCACACCAGTAGGACCATCAAGAACAGGGATAAGATGACGCTAACAGGGGAGTGCAGACTAAAGATGTTCCCCTCTCCCCCCCCCCCCCCCACAGGACTGACACTGGCATCTGGAGCTGGGAAGGCACCTCAGAGGTTACCTGGTCCAACCCCCTGAAATGTTAATGGGATTTAAGATCTTCTCTGCCAATTAATAGGCCTCACATGGAGCCCATTAAGGGAAGCTTCCTTAGGGAAGGCTTTCACACCTTTTGCTAATTTCTAATTAAGCACTGAGTCAGGAGAGTTGTGATGTCTTCTGGCTCTGAGAAGTGTATACATACCCTGAGTTGGTATTTTGCTTTGGGGGCTCTTTATGAGAAGGATATTGATTCCCTGGTCAAGATTCTGAGTGGCCATATGTTCAGAGCTCCCTGACTACTCAGATGTAAAGGCTCTCTTGATCCAGGGATGTATATAAAGTATATAGTTGATTCAGGCAGTCAGAGCCCTGTCTGTTGGTCTTTATTTCTCTGTTTGTATTTTCTCTGTTTAGAATTTCTCTAAAGTTCAGGGTGCTGAATTTTCCCCTAAACTGGTAAATGTAATTAAAAAATATTGTTGACCCCTTAAACAGCTGTCTTTCCGAGTAAAGTAGATCTAAGAACCTGTGCTAGCAGTCATCCTTGGTATGCCAGTGTGGTTTCCACTATACATTTTACACATGAGGAAACTGAGAGACCCAGATTATTATTAAAGTAGTAACAGAGTCAGGACTTGAACCCAGACTAAGGATTACTCGATGAGTTCTGATCGTTGAATTAGGTGTATCCCTTGTAAAGAATATTACAGAATCTAAAGTGGTGGGGGTCTAAGTCTTTATCAGCAAAAATATTCTTCATCTTCTCATCCAGGGCAAAACCACATAGGGTTGTTTTGTGCCCACTCTGTTCTGAAAATGTCAGGCAAGCTGAGCAAGAAGAACTTTGGCACTGGGAGGCTGGAAAAAAAGAGTGAAAAAAGTACTTTTGTCAGATGGGGGAGGGGGCCTTAAGTCCTCGAAGTCAGAGGTGTCTTTGGGGCCCTGAAGCTAACACCACAGAGGAAGCTAGTAGACAGATAAGCGGCTTTTTCTGGGAGATAGTGGCTGGCATCCTGGGGCTGTGCCCTCCATCTCCAGGGGTTGCCATGGATTACAGATAGAGCTTTATTTGATGTGCTGTACAGAATGCCTGCCTTTCATCAGAGGAGCAGTCCCTCTCCTACAACTGACTTGCTTGTTTTTTTGGAATTGAATTAAACTTTGGGATTGGGAAAGAGGACCCAAGACCTTCTGAAAGGTCCGCTTACCAAGGTCTCCACTGACCTCTACGATGAGCATTGTGCCAAGTCAGAGCAGCACCCAGTTCAGACAAGGCTATGCGCACATTTCTAGAAAACATTGTCTTTAATCCAGTAGAGCTAGATTTGGGAGGAACCTTAAGAGATTTCTTATCCAATTGTAGAGATTAGAAAACAGGGGAAATGGCTTTCTTGAGGTGGCATCTGGTCTAAAGTCAGGAAGATCTGAATTCCAATCAGATACTTACTAGCCATGTGAGTCTGGACAAGTCACTCGACTCAGTTTCCTCATCTGTAAAGTGTTGATAATAATAGCATCTATCTTTCAGGGTTTTTGTGAAGATCAAATGAGATAAGAATTATATGGCACTACTACTATATATATGTATGCATATATATACACACATACATATACGTATATATACATACACACACACACACACACACACACACACACACACACACACACATATATATATATACATAAACTATTATTGAGGAAAAGTGCTTGTTCTGGGGTCAGAGGACCAAAGTTTATGAATTACCTCTGATCCTACCTATTTGTGTGATCGCTTAACATACATCTCGGTCTCACTCCTTCTTTCAGCCCATTCCTTTTCAGGCTAGATCCACCTCGAATCCCACGTAAACTGGCCCTGCAGGACGGGGCACTTGGACAAATCCCTTAACTTCTTTGAGCCCCAGTTTCCTCACCTGTCAGATGAGGGAATTGGACTGCATCGCCCAGATCGAAGTCTGTGGTCCCTAGGGTCACACAAGTAGTAGACAACAGAACCAGAATTCAAACTCAGGTCTTCCGACTCTGAGCACGCTGCTCTTCCCACCACCCCATAGTGTACTTTTAAGTCTGAGGGAGGGGCAGGTGAAAACCTAGCTCTAAAAGCATGGCCTTGAGCAAAGGCCCTCCACTTTTTTGTGTGTTGTAGCCCCCTTGGGCTGTCTGGTAAAGCTGAACGACAACTTCTCAGAATATTTTAAACTTCAGAAAATAAAATATGTAAGATTACAAAGGAAATCAATGCTACTGAAATAGTCATCAATTAAAAAAAGACAAACAATACTTTACCAACTCCAAATTAAGGACCTCTAGCTTAGAGCCTTTAGGTGTCCCTGAGTATTTATCAGCAGCAGTGGTTTTAGGAGTCATTCACATGTTTCTAGAGTCTTTTAAAGTTTGGAAAGCTCTTTCTCTCATACCTACCCTATGAGCCAGAAAGTGTCAGTGTCATCACAGTGGAAGATTCTCTGGACGTGACCACGGGCCGAAGTCTGGACTCTTCCAACAGCTAAGGATTGCAAAGCCTTTATGTGGGGTGGTCACTGATGACGTGGGACAGTCATAAACTCATGCTCAGGAGGGTCTCATGATCTTCCTCTAGGGACCTGATGCAAACCTAAGAATAAAGATGTGGATGCAACTTGAATTTTTACCTCCAGGCTTCTCAAAGTGGGATGTGCAAGCGGAGACTAGGAACTGGGTTCTAGCAACATGGCTGCCTACCTACAGTGCCCAGCTTATAGTAAGCATTTAATAAATACTTCTCCCCCTTCCCTCTATTTTTTTTAAATCTGGCCTAGACTGATCATTTGCTGTTGGTAGATGACCAAATGGATTGTCACAGCCAAAGAACTTGTTCCTAGTGAGGCCAATTTACTGAGGAGGATGAGTTTCTCTGTACTTAATTAGGCTGGTCCTCAGACAGCATATTTAGTCTGTTATCAAGACTATATAACAGCAACAACAACAGTACTGCTACTAATGATAACAGCATTTATATAGTACTTCAAGGTTTGCAGAATATTTTATAAATACCTCATCCGTTCCTCACCATGACCCTGGGAGATAAGTGCTATTATTACCACCCCCACTTTACAAATGGAGAAACTAAGGCAGAGAGGTTAAGTGCCTTGCCCAAGGTCACAGAGCTAGTAAGTGTCTGAGACGGGATTTGAACTCAGGTCTTCCTGGTTCCAAGTCTGAATCTTTCCATTGCGCCACCAGCCAGATACAGCCAGTGCCCCTCTTCCTGCAGCTTATATATAGTCAGTGTTTCTTTGAGTTATGCTATAGCATAATAGGATGTAAAGATGAAAAGGATCAGAGAAAACATCTAGTCCAGAGGTTCTTAACTGGGGGACTGTGAACTTGTTTGTTGAGATTTTGATAACTAAATTGCAATAGCACAGTCACGTAAGAGACAATAAATGTTTGTTGCCTGACTTTTGTGCTCCTATGAATTTTATTTTAGGCACATAAAATGTTACGTTGGGAAGGGACTGGCAACTTCTCAAACATCCAGAGGGATCCATGACACAAAAAAGGTTAAAAACCCCTCAGCCCCCTCATCTTGCAAATGAGGGAGCTGTGATCCATGGGAGGGAACTGATTTAACCTGCAGTCACATAGCTGGTGAGCCAAGACTGGAACTCAGGTTGTCTGGCTCCAAATCTTGGAGGGACCCACAGCCTTTATAAACTCAGAACTTAGAAAGTCAGGGCTGGAAGGGACCTTTGAAGCCATCGAAACCAACTCTTTCATTATACAGACCCATAGACTGAAAATGACTTACCTAAGGCTGCCTGCTAAGGGCAACCACAACCCAAGCCTGGGTGCTGATTGTTCCTTCTGTTGCTTAAGAATCTGTCTCAGAGCTGCCCCTCTTGTCAGCCTCTCTGCATTGCCTGGCCAGAGCGCTTGTCTTAGGAGGAGAGAGGCTGCTTCCCACCCGTACTCATCCTCACCTCGGCAGAGCTGGGCCTCATATGGCCCCTGGTTTGAGAGTAGCCTACTTTCAGTGGCCTGCCATGCTTCCCCAGCCACAGACACTTACATCATCAATTTTGGCCCCACTGATGCTACTTAGTCCTCTAGGGACAGAAAGCTGGCCAGGCCATTGCTTAACTCTTGGCATCTTTCCTTTCCTCCTACACTGCCAGACTGGTTCCCCATTGCTCTTTGCACTGTGTGTCTGTAGGTACACCAGTGAAATGAAGTGGCCAGATTCATAACATCCTCTTCCTGGAATGACAGCAAGTGCCTGTAGCCCAGAGAGTAAGGAATTAGGTAACTCCAAGGCTCCCCTTGTATTCATAGGGTGGGAATCCCTTAGAGGGTAGTGGGGCACAGGGGCTGGAGGGCCCTTTGGAGGGGAAGATGGGTGGGGAGGGATGGAAGATGTGATTTGAACTCTCTTAGCCTGAAGTAGTGGCAGAGACCTGAGTCAGGAAATCTGTGTTTGTGTCTCAGTTCTCGCATCCACTAGCCCTGTGCCTTTGGGGCAAGTCCCTGGGTAGTCTTACCCTCAGTTTTCTCAGCTTTAAAATGGTGATAATATCACTTCTCTATAGCCCTTTGCAGTTCGCCTCAGCCCACTCCTGTAAGGCACATAGGGCATTAGAGAATCGCAGCTCTGGAACCGGAAGGGGTTTTCCAGGGCATCTCATCCACTCCCCTCATTTTATGTTTGTTTGTTTGTTGCTTTTTGGAGGAGGGAAGACTGGGCAATTGGGGTTAAGTGACTTGCCCAAGGTCACACGGCTAGTAATCCTCTTCTCATTTTAGAGATAAGGAAACCGAAACCCACTTTCCTAAGGTAAGAAAGTCTTTCCTAATGCTAACTACAAAGGCAGGATTTGAACCCACATCATCGAATTCTGACTCTGCTGCTGGAAAGGAACTCAAAGGCCATCTCATCCAGTCTACTCATTTTCTATTGCACAGTACTAATATTCTTTTCAGTGTGCCATTAGTCCAGAAAATTTGGGTTCAAATCCCACCTTTGATACTGTTAATGATGCCTGTCTTAGCTAAGTGTGTAAAGTGTTTTGCAAACATCAAAGCCAGTTGTTATGAGAGAGAGAGAGAGTGAGAGCGAGAGAGCGCGCAAGAGAGAGAGTGGGTGTGTGTGTGTATGTGTGTGTGGGTGTGTGTGATGTTGGGTTGAGGGCTTTATGTTTAACCTGGAACAGTCAGAAATGGGTATTTTCTAGTTTATGATATAATATCCAAAACTTCCTGTATGTACTTTGATTAGGAACTTCTTTGGGATCCCTTCTGTTAAGAGAAGTCAGCTGGCCCTAAAGGTCATCCAGTCTTGGGAGAAGGATTGTTGGGTGACTACCTTGGTTAGGAGGTGTTAGATTCAGTGACAACAAGCTGTCCCAGGATCCCTCCCCTTCCTATCAGATACCATTTCTGATTGCTCAGCATGAGTCAAGAAGGCTGAGAAGGGAACAGGATATAACAAACAAACAAAACAACAACAACAAAAAAAACCACCCTGACTTGGGCGGAAACTCCAAAGAACAGAAGGCGTATATTAGACTGAGAGTTGGTATCGCTGAGTTCCAGCCCAGGGTCTGCTATTTACTCTGTGTGACCTCAGCAGCTCACCAAACTCCTCTGGTCCTGCTTCCTCAAGCGTACAGTATAATAATACTTGCACAGCCTCCCTCACAGGGTTGTTTTGAGGAGAATGGTTTGTAAGCCACAAAGAACTACTTCAGTGGGAGTTATGTTCTTTTGTTCTAAGTTGGGCCTTGGCTGAGTTCGGCTGGGTTTTGATCTGGAATCATGGTGTTAACCAGAGTACACATTATCTGGGGAGGCAGGGGAATAATACTGCTCTTAAAGGGTTTGCCAGGTTCCGAGCTTCTCAAGTAAATGGTGCCATAAAACACAAACTATTAGTTTTATTATGCCTTTTTTTATTGGTAGTAACAGGGTAACCAGATTTGCCTTGACTTAGAATGGTGGTTCAGTGGAAATAAAGAGTACATTACTGGTCTCCAATTTCCTATGAAAGTCACAGCTTCGAAGGTCTACATAGCCAGCTGCTAGGAGAAATTTGAACTTTTCCCAAAATGTTTGCGAATGGAAATTTTTTTCCAGAGAGGGACTCTCTCTCTCTCCTCCCCCCCTTTCTCTCTCTCTCTCTCCCCCTCTCTGTTGCCTCTTCCTTTCCCTTTTTCTTCTTCCCTCTCTCTCTGTATGTGTCTCTCTCTCTGTCTTTCCCTTTCTTTCTCCTCTCCCTCTCTCCCTCTTCCTTTCCCTTTGTCCCTCTCTTCCTCCCTCTCTCCCTTCCTCTCTCTCTCCCTCTCTGTTTCTCTCTGTCTCTGTCTCTCTCCCTCTGTCTTTCTCTCTCCCCTTCTCTCCCCCTTCCCTTCCTTTCCTCCCTTTCCCCTATTTTCTGCATTTCCTTGACTTTCACTCCCTTTCTCTCCTTCTCTCTCCCCTTTTCTCCCTGTCCTCTTTCAACTTCTTAGCTAGTCCCCCTTAGACATTGGACTATTTCTTCCTCACATCCAACTTGACTTCTCCTCATTCCTGTGGCTTCAGCAGCTAAGTAGGAACCAGAAAAGACAGTGTCACTGTTAAGAGGGTCTGGGCACTGGGGAGTTGGTCCATGGTTAGCATAGGAAGACTGTAGAGCACGTCTCTCCCCTCCCTTCTATCTTGACATGCCCCTGGTCCACCCCCTCTCATTCTCTGGTTGTCCATTTTCTCATCTGTGAAATGAGGAAGCAGCACTACATGACCTCACAGGTCGCTTCAGCTCTACCTCTATAAGCCTGAGATCCTCAGAACAGAAAAATCTGGAATCGCCAGGAGCCTTAGAGATGATCTCATCTAACTTCCTTCTAACAGGTGACAAACAGACACAGAGAAAGGAAATTACTTGTTCTAGATCTTTCAACTAAGTGACATCTAGAACAATTGTTCACAGATTTTTGAAGTATGAGCAACCTTTATTTGAATGTTGTATTATTAGTAACCCATTGATTGAGAAGACACATGACAAGAAGCTGCTCTTGATCCCACATCACTTTTAAATGAGTTTGTATGTTATTAACCACAGAATCTACACTTGAAAAAAAAATAGTAATAGATATTTAGCTAAATAAAGACCATAATGACAGTGCTTGGCTTGAATATGGTGTCCCAGACCTAATGTAATAACTCCTTCACCTCTCAGGAGTTTAAAGGACTACCACAAGCTGGGGGCCACCAATCTAGAACCTAGAATCCTGATATTGCTTCCCAGCCCAGTTCTTTTTCCACTACCCTGTTACCTCCCATATTTGAAGGTTGTTCTCCTTCCCTGTTGCCTTCCTCTGCTGTCCACCCCTATCTGCACCCCCTCGCCCAATAAAACAAATACACACAAATGCTTTTCAGGGAAAAGAAAAAAGAATGGTGGGTATATGTTATGCTTTAAGCATCCCTAAATCAGAGCTAATTCTTTCCTGGTGACCACCCCTGAGCTTTCCCACAAAATGTGACATCATCTAATAGGTTTACAGTTATTGGAGTGCATCTCTGAAGCAAATGAAAAAGCTTAGATAGGAGAAGCATGAAATAGCATTGTTTGTTCTAGGGAGCATTACAAAGCCGAGGGATCATCTTCAAATTATCCACCCTTTGGTCACAGGCTGCTCATTTGGGAAGGAGCTGAAACAATTTCAGCAGATCTTGGTGTGCTAAGCTGGCTGGCCCCTGACATTCTAGCCTTTCCACTTGAGAGCCCTGGGATGCTGAAAGCTGAGAGTCTCTCTTTGGAGGATGGGGGAGAGAGTGTTAGTTACACCTGGAAAAGTGGGGGCAAACTAGGAATAGCATGATGGTGTCGGCAGGGAGAAAGAGGCCAGGAAGGAGAAGATGCCTAGTCTAACAGTAAAGGGGTGACAAATGTTTGCTTGTTATCAGAGACACTCACATGAAAGAGGTTTTTAATGGGAGCTCTGGGGGCACTCAGGGCTGGTGTTCTCTGGGGCTGGCAATGTGTTTATGTGATTAGCAACTTCTCCATGCAGGACCAATCCCTCTATTCAATATCAAGTTTCCTAAACAAGTTACAATAACACAAGTCATTATAAATCCTCTGGTGAGCGATTTTGTTTGTGTTTCCACTCCCTGCCCTCAATAAACTCAGACACATTTTTTTCATTTTGAGTGAATAATTGAGGCAGGGGTGGGGGGAGAGGGGTGTCCAGCATCCAGAAAATTTGCACAATAGAAATGTTGAATTGTTAATCTGTTATTAAGCAAAAGTCTTCACACCAGGCTGGGTGCTCTGCTGCCTCTCTGCACACCCTGGATGGAATTATGCATCATGAATAAAAACTGCTGTCAACATGCATTGGTTTCAGAACATTAGAGCATATGGTATGTGATTATCTGTATTGTCAAGTGCAATAAAGTGAATTTGGATATAATAAAGAATGTAATATTTTAGAAATTTGGTAATAAACTAAGGATGAGTTGACAGCAGAGTTTCTGCTTGGCCCTAGACACAAATAAATTGATGTAACTGGTATCAAAGTAACTGGTCTCTACAGAGGAGCTAAAGAGTAGCCCGCAGATCAGCTTTGCCTTGTTTGGATTGAAAGGGAGGGAGAGGTAGTGTTGGTGCAGTGGACGGCATATTGGATTTGAAAATCAGAGAACCAGAGTTCAAATCCTGCCTCTTAATACCTGTGTGACCTCTAGCGAGTCATGGCCACAGACCCACTGGGCTTCGTCAGGAAAAAGGAGCTCCCTTCTACCTCTAAATCTGTGATCTTTTGACTTAGATGAGCCTCGAAATTTCCATTCACCTCTAAATCTTTTTTTCTAGTGAGATCTAATCAGATGACTGAAAATCACAGCAAGAAAATAGCCTTTCAGCTTTGATGTAAGACTCACCATAAATCCATTCAGCTCCATGAAACAGGCATTTTATAAAGTACCTACTATGTACAAATGATGAGATTATAAAATCAAAATATAAAAACAGCCCCTGCCCTCAAGGGCTTACTTACATCCTACTGGAGGAAAGCAGCCTGTATGCAAAGTCAGGACAAAATCTCGAGAGGCCCAGGGCAGAGCAAGGATGAGACTTGTGCTTGTCACAGGGGAGGTCTGGAAATGCCCTCCTCCCCCTTGTGGTCCCCCTGCCGCCCCCGCTCACCCATCTGCCCAGCAGAGGCTTTCATCTTTGAGTCCTGCTGTAATGTCACTTAGGAACGTGAACTTGCATCAGACTCTCTCTTCCTTTGGGCCGTTAACAGCAGACCTAGAAGTTTTAGTGACAGTCAGCATAGTCTTTGTTGGTTTGTTACAAGTGAATACCTGTGCACCCTGGGAAGCAGTTTTCTGTCAAAAACACGCGCACCCTCCCTCTCTTCCTCGCAGAAGTGGTGAACTGCGGGTGTGGAGCTCTCTATACGTACTGCCGTGATACGTTGGTTATTTTTGCTAAGCTGCTTTTTTCCACGTCTCTTTTTATTCTTTATTATGGAAAAAACAAAGATTCTCTGAGTAGGAAAGAAGAGAGAGACATATTGGAAAGTGAAGGTGATATAAGCACCAAAGTCACGTCCAGGGGTGGTGGTAGGTGTTGCCAGTCGCTGCTGGTGGGAAGGCTGAGGCTGGTGGATTGCTTGAGTTCAGGAGTTCAGAGCTCCATTGTGGCTCGACACGATCAGGTGTCTACGCTGAGTCTCAAACCAATGGGACTAGAGGACTACCAGGCTATGAACTGGTCCAGGTTGGAAAACTGAGCAAGTTAAAGCTTCTTAGCCCATCAGGTCCATGATTACTTGCTGTACTTCCAGCCCAGGCAAGACATGAAGACTCGTCTTCCCCATCCACCCAAAAGACATTAATAAAAACTTAGATATAAGTAAATATTTTAAAATGTATATATAAAAATGCACCTCATTATTCCCCTTTTACATCAGTTCCAATGTTGTACTGCTCTGAATAGGTTGCCAGCTTTTTGCTTGGTTCATACAGGAGGGTTCCCCATTAGGAAGATCTGACATGGAAATCTATATGACCTGCTAGTATAATTCCTAGAATAGCCTTGGAATATGTGTAAATAAACTTCTCTGGCTCAGGGGCCACGTGATTGGGTGTCCTTTGGCACCAGAGGATGATGGGAGTGACAGGTCATGCTGAGTAAACAGAAGAGTTCAGACTCTTTTAAGTCACTTGGCCTGACATTACGAGTCAAACGCCGTTACAGCAAATACTAATACAGTGAAAAGTCGCTGAAGGGTTTGCAAATGATTTCCAGATCCCAGCTGATGCCCCACTCAGCACAAGCGTAATTGGGCATAATAAAAAATTTCCCATGCAACCAAAGAATTTAGATAGATCTTTATAGATATGTTTTAAGGGGATTTGATGCCCCATCACGCTTTCTCGGTTAACACTCTCAGTAAATTGCTATGATAATGACTCAGGGCCCAGTCTTTTCACCTCTGCAAGTATTGGCCTCAGATTTCCTCCATCTGGTGTCCAGAGTCTTCAGACCATGGTTTTGCAGGTTGCAAAGGTGATTTGGGGGGACAGCCTGAGGTATCCTATAGTAAATGGCAGTGCAAAGACTGTTACTGTAAATTCCAAGGTTTGCCAGTAACAACCACAAGAAAGATAGTTAAATTGAACTTAATGCTCCTAAATGATCTGCAAATGTATTAATTCTACTTTCTGTTAATTAACAACATGATGAAACTGGCATTTCGTAAGTCGATGTGTAACACATGCTTTGGTAATTATGTACTCAGCGGTTCGGATTCAGAATGCTAATAGAATAAAATTTTAATGAAGATATGTTGCGATGAAAAATTTATCAAGAAAAGTTCAGGTACTGCTTACATTAACACGGCAGGGAGTGGGAGGCAGGGGGCTCCATTGCAAGGAGCAGCCCTGTGGATTTCTTTCAGCTGGCACTGGTCTCTTGAGCTAAGATAGCAGCCCTCCATGCAGACATAGGTTACACTTTAACTCCCAGGAATTTAGGATAGCCTAGAAATGAGCCAAGTGGGCTCTGGGCTACCTAGGTCTTTATCCTACATGGATGAGCCAACAGAGAGGTGAGAATGGCCCACGGTGGTCAGTAGGTGAAGGTGATTAAACAACCCGGGTAACTTGTCCTTACCTCACCTGGGCTAGCCAAGTAGATTGTGCTACCTCATCCCATGGCCCTTGGCGCCAGTGGTCCCATCACTTCCCTCCTTCTACCCCCAATTTCAGGTATGCAGTATGGTCCCCTTCTGCCATTGGTCATCCATGGTACCAAGGATCAAAACCACCAGGATGTTATGGAAATGCTTGTTTTATTTCTGAAGTTCAGAATAAAACAAATAATTTTTTTTTAAAGCATCAAGACTGCTGGGCTTTTTGAAAATTACTCCTCTGTTCATCGAATAAATACCGCCTTCAGAGTTGGGCTGCCTTGGGATCTGAGCTCCTGGTTTCATTGAGAGGTCTGGATTCCAGATGTCCAAAAGAGCTTGGTGTAAGTTGTTTATAGCACAGGGAAAAAAAGACTAACCCCAAACCCCACCCTTATGATTAAATAAATGTGTTAGATACTGTGTCTGGTGCAAACTTCAGCTTAGGAATTTTGACTGGCAACTATTTCGCCTGAAGTCTCCAAAAAGGATAGCTGGCAAAGGGATGGACTTGGGGAAATAGGAAAGCCAACAAAAATGACCCTTCGGTGGTGGGGGAGAGAAGGGGAAGTGTTGTGTGGTGTAAGGGTAGTAAGAATGGCAGGCACAGAGCCAGAATGTTGTCAGCTGGGAATTTTCAGAGACTATATCTCATAATAAAATCATATAATTTGTGGCTGCACTGAAAACCCAGCAACCGTCCCTGCTTCCATTTAGTGGTTTCTTAATGCCCGAGAACTTTACGGAGTCTTATCTGATGCCAGAAAGTTATTCCCTGTGAACATGTCCATGGTAAAGTGGGCAGTGATCCTGTGCCTACTGTTGGCAGGCACTCCTTGGCCTTCAGAGCTGATGGGTGAGTCTCTCTATACGCAAGTGTTTATTTTTTTGTCTTTTTTTTCTTGGCAATATAGACCTTGTTGGCTAGGGGCAAGGTATTTAGGAAATGATGCCTCTGTTCTCTGTCTCTGATTTCCCTTTCTCTGTCTCTCTGTTACCTTTCCCCCCTTCCCCTTCATATCCACTCAACACCATAAACACTGCCGTTGGCAAATTCTGTTGCCACTTCTACCCATAGAAAAGGAAGGCATTGTCCTCGAGCAAGCATTTTTAACCTTTGTGTATGCTGTGGTCCCTCTTTGGCACATTCTGGTGAAGCTTATGGCTGCCTCTTAGAATAGTGATTTTAAATGTGTGAAATAAAATACACAGGATTACAAAGGAAGCCAAAGACTCTCCATTCATGTTCATAGAGCCTCAGAAATCAATCCATGGTCTGACCCCTTCCTAAGGGTGAGTGAGTGACTCACTCACATGCTACGAGAAAGTCATAGGCCCATCTCAGGTGAACCTTGTTTTCAGGTCAACCCAAAGTAGATACAAAAGAAAATAAGAATCCCTGGGCCATGATGGGACCTTTGAGGTCAGCTTAAGCAGCTTCTGACCCAGAGACATATTAAGTGAATTGCCCAAGATCACACAGGTTAGGTAACCCAGGTAACCCTCCTGTCTGTGATGCTCACTACTGTGTGACCTTAAGCAAACCACTTGACTGTCCTTGGTCTGTTGCTTATCTGTAAAATAAGGAGAGAGAGGAAGGAAGGATAGTTCAGAGGTCATCTTAGAGGGAAGATCTTCAGAGCCTTTAGCATTAAAAGTTAAAGGCTTGTTGCAGAAGGTAGGATTTTATCTGAAACTACAAAGAAACTTCAAGGTAGAAACAAAAACTCTCTCTGTTGGTCTTCTATTATTGTTGTTTTGTCTGGAACCATAACTTCATCTGTTTAGGGAACTCCCTAGCAAGGAAATCTCCTGTACCAAATCAGATCCACGCTCTATCTACAGCTTATATTATAGCTCCTCAGCAGACATCCTTAACCTTTTTTTGTGTGTTGGACCCCTTTGGCAGTCCGGGGAAGCCTATAAACCCCTTCTCAGAATAGTGTTTTTAAATAACTGAAGGAAATGCTAAATTTCAGTTAGAGGTTAGTGAAAACAAATATATAATTTCCTCATCCAAGTTCATGGACCTCCTGAGATAAATCTGTGGATGTCAGGTTAGAAACCTCTGTTGCCTGTGACCCTAAGGTGTTAAATGACTTTACTCAACTTTGTCAGAGCAAGGATTTAGAGTCAGGTCTTTCTGACTCTGTCCTCCATACCAGAGGCTTCTCCATACCCTCCTAATTAAGGTAAACCTGCCAAAGCTCTTTCTTCTCCTTCAGTGATTTGGGGGACAGAGGCCCATGCCTTCTTGACGACCTTGCCCCTTCCAAGATATCTTATTTTGGACAGAAATATCAGCAGCTGACATTGGCTTTCCATTGATCAGTTGAAAAATCATTATGGTCAGGAGCCTTTAGAGCTGCCCCTAACTGGGTAGGAGAATAATCATCACCGGGACCTGGTATATTAAACACTTAATAAATGCTTGTTGAGTGACTGGTGGATACACAAGCCTGATCTGGACCAAGCTCTTAGCCTTCTCCAGAGGAAAAAAGAGTGGACTTAGTCCTGGCACCTCCTTTGATGTCCCCAACTTCTCCATGTGTTATTACTCTTGAAGGGCACACTCGGCAAATCCAACCTGGAGAAAAAAGAAAACTCCAAGCTTTGCGGATTTGCAAAAACAAAGGCTGAAGAGGCTTTTTTCTGGTCCCCCTTCTCCAGCTGTGTGCCTGACCTCAGCTCCCCTCCTTCCTGCTGGGTCCGCATTGAAATCCTGGCCCCTTTTGCGGAGGTCCTGATCTGAGCCAGTTGTCTAGCGATTTAATTTGGTGAATTTACCACCGAGTCCCAGAGTTTTTATTGGCACTTAACAGCGGTAATATGTGTCTCTCTCGCCAAGCACTGACTATTTTCCTGACCAAGATGGAACACCACGCACAAAAAAATAGGTTTGTGAACTAATCTCCTGTCCTGACAAGTGTCATTCACAGAATCACTGCTATAGAGCAGGCTTGGAATTAAATGAGGTTGGTATTTTCTAGATGGGATCACAGGTGCTCCCAGGCTCGCTTTCCTCTATCCCTTCATTCTCCTTCCCTGTCTCTGTTTCTATCACTCACTCTCTTCTCTCTGTCTCTCCCTCCCTACCTTTTCCTCTCCCCCTTTCCCCCCTCTTCCTTCCCTCTCTTTACCTTTCCCCCTTCCCTCCCCCTGTCTCTCCCTCTCCTCTCTCTCTCTCCCTCTTCCTCTCTCCCTCCCTCTCTCCTTTGTCTCTACCTTCCTACCTCTCCCTCCCCCTCGTTCCTTCTTCCTTTTCCCCTCTTTCCCTTTCCCCCGTCTCTCTCTCTTCTCTCTCTCTATGTCCCTCTCCCTCTAGTTCCCTTCTTCTCTTCTCTCTGTCTTTATCTCCCTCCCTCTTCCCCTCCTTCGTCTCTCCTTCTCTCCTTCCCCCTCCCTCTCTCCTCCTCTCTTCTCTCCTCTCTCTGTAAGAGTCTAGGATGAGACTTTAAAGCCTCGGGCACTTTCAAATAACTCTATCAATATGCAAGGCAGATTTCTAAGTATTTTTATTTTATTTTGTATTTTTGGAGAAGGGTTCAATTCCAAGCTGTCCCGTCCCTCTTTGCCTTGAGATCAGGGAGCTGTCTCTCCGCTACTATGCTTTGAGAGGCATAGGAAGTAAGAGAGATGCCCATTTCAATTTATCCTCCAAATAAATCTTTCCCACTAGCTTTCTGTAGTCTGATACTTCATCACAGAAGCATCATTCTTTGAGATAGAGCAAGAGGAGAGGTAAACCAGGAGTCAGAAGAGTCCTGGGCCCATATCCCCACTTAAACTATTTATTGCTACCTCTTTGACCTTGAGCAAATAACCTAAGTTGTCTAAGCCTCAGCATCCTCATCTGAGCAATGGAGATGACAGTAATAATACTTAGATTATCCACCTCACAAAACCTTTGTGAGAGAAGCTTCTTGCAAACCTTAAAATACTACCGAAAAATGATTTAAAATTCAAATCTGACTGGAGGATAACAATGGCCTTGAGCTCCTAGGCTAAAATAGGCATGAGTTCCAGATCCTTTTCTGAGAGCATATTTTTTTAGGGGCATGGGAAGGGTGGTAGAGCGGTAGAGATCATCAAGTGCCTGAGGGAGGACGGAGGAGGAGGAAGGAGGGATCAGATAGCATCAATTTGACACCACTAAGATATGGGGACAGGACCAGAGCTGGGAGGCTGAGGAGTTCCAGAGAACAGTCTTGCTCCATCCCTCAGGATGATGGCCCTCAGGCCCTAGTGAAAGGGCTATCTGTTTTACCCACCCCTCAGAGTGAGACATCCCCAGAACTTAGAACCAGCGGTCCTTAATCTTAAATCACCATGAACTTGGTATCTTAATGTTGTGACAGTAGCATTTCAATCTTGTTTCCTTTGTCATCCTGAGCATTTTATTTTATGCATCTAAAAAAACATTTTGACTGAGAAGCGTTCCATAAGCTTCGCCAGACTGTCAAGAGCACACCATGCCACGCCACACAGAAAAAGCTAAAAAAAACCCCAAACTAGAGACCCGGAGAGCATTCCAGGAGCATTCTTTGCTTGCCCAGGTCACGGATGCCCTAAAGGCTCTCTTCTGCCAATGCTCTTTCTCCTCCTTCAATAAGTAATTCAGGAGACAGAGGCCCATGCCTTCTCAACAACCTTGCCCCTTCCAGGATACCTTGCTTTGTAGAAAGAGATCTCGGCAGCCCACATTGGCCTTTCTTTGGTCATTTGAAAAATCATTATTTAATAGAAATCCATCCTGAAATAGTCTTCCCACATCTGCCTTTTTCTTTTAAAATATGTATCCCAACATTTCAAGGGAAACTTTAACCAGAGCATCCTGGGGCTAAAAACAAGAGGAAAGCTTCTCTTTCCGGTTGAGAAATGACTTCAGGTCTAGTGAATAGAACCAGTTTGGCTTAATATTAATTTAAGGAATTCAGCCTTGTACTTTGACTCAGGTTAGATGGGAAATTTCAGGAGGATGGTTATGTTTTCTGATCTCCCCTCCCCTTGCCAGCATTTATGAGCTCTCTCCCTCGCTGTGCCTTCCCTCCAGAGGTGGCTGGAGAGCCGCAGGTGTGAGCTAGCTTGCTCTAAGTAACTTTCCCCCTCCTGATTAAGTGGTATGTGTGAATGAAGGAGATCCATGTTGATTCACACCAATCTATGCCTCAGCGGTGTGAGAGCTACTTCTAATTCCCCATAGCCCCAGCAAGCTTTGCAAGGCAGAAAGAAATATGACCGGGCAAGTTGAGAAAATAAATTAAACTAATGTCAACTTTTCTTGTTGCTCCCCTCATTATTAGGGGATGGAATGGGGCTCATTTATCAAGCGGGAAGAAAAAATTAATTGACACAGACTTTAATATTATGATGTCTGGCTTGTCTGGTCACATTCCTTCATTTTTTGAAAGGCATTTTATTACAGTTTACAACCACCAGCTGCCAAACTATTGGTGTAAACAAGAGAGCAGGTGCATCAATAATGCCACACTGGAGGGGCCCAGATACCAACCTAGAGGCTACTTTGCAGGGAGAGAATAATGCCAGAGTGGGGGGAGGGGAAGCCAAGTGGAGCTTGTTGGATTTGAGTGGGGAGGGAGAGTGAGGGGGTAGGGGGGCCAAGGGTAGAGAATGGACAGATTGGAGCACTGAGAATGAGGGTTGCAGAGGCTTTGTGTCCTGTTTGCCAGACGTTATGGGGGAGGGAAAAAAGGAAAGCAGAGAACAGGAATGTGTGCCTCTTATACTGATCCCCTCATACAAGTCTTTGTTTATGGCTAGCCCTGAGGATGATTTCCTCTGCAAGCCCAGGTCACTCTTTCTTTCCCCTGTTCTTTGTTCCCTTATCAGATAAGTATAATGAGGGCCTCTAGACTGGAGTATGCTGATTCCTCCAGGGTGGCTGGCCCATTTTTTTTTTAAAGCCAGGTTGCTGGAGAACAGGACTGTTTAAATGGGTCACCAAGTGTCACGCTACTCCCGCTCTTTGCACTAGAGCTGATGTTATAGATTGAGGCAGAAGTAGAAAGAGAAACTGTACAGTAAAGCAATGCATTCCCTTTAAAATCTGGATTAAACAGATGGGGCGGGGGGAGAGGTTTGTTTGAGAATCATTCTGTGTTTGCTTATTTTTACCCCCTTAAGCTGGATTTGTCACGCTATGATGGCTTAGAATCATGGAATTCTAGAGCTATCTGGAAACTTCATCTAGCCCAGGAGTTTTCAACCTGCAGTCTGTGAACTTTTTTCTTATATATGTGGAAAACTCTGTTTCATTATAATTGAATTCCCTGGGGATCTATATTTTATCTTATGCATTTAAAAACCTTATTCTGAGAAGGGAGTCCATAAACTTCATCAGACTGCCCAAGGGATCCATGACAAACAAGGTGGAGAACTCCAGATCTAGGCTGACTCCCCCCCCCCCATCAGTTTGGAGGCAACCCCAGCACACACCAGGAAGGAACCCCTTTGAGATTTCATGTCCTTTTGTTTTGATGTTTGCTTTTGAGCATCCTAACAAACACGTGAGGTCAGTGTGTTGTTCCTTGTGTTATGTTCTCCTTGTACACGAGGAACAATCACAATTTAACCTGAGGGGAAAAACAGCCTGAGAGAGGAATGGAACTAACATGGTAGATCTGTCTATGGTGTGGCTGCAGACCAGCCTTCCTCGGTGCAGCAAGCTCATCTGCTTTCTCTTCTTTATGACATTCTGATGGCCATTTCCCAGATGCTGTAACAAGGGGAGTAGAGGGTTAGGGAGTTTTTGAGAAAGACAGCATTGTTACCTGTAGCCTGTACCCTGGTCTGAAAGTGAATTGAATGAAATGGCAAGCCTAGTTTAGAATTATAAGGACCCACTCCCTATCCTGCCACAGGCTACTACAATCCAGTGCACTTTCTATTTTGGATGCTAACGTCCAAGACAGCAGGGACTGGGGTTGTGCAAGCTTTCTGCAATACTTTGTATCTAAAAATATTTACTAAATAATACAAACAACTCTCATTAGTTCATGTTAATGGAAAGGAACAGTGGCAGAGCTACCCCAAAGCAGAAAAGGATGTTAATAAAAAATTTGAATGAATTTTTATTGTTGTTGGGAAAGATTTAACTTACATGTTATAAGTCATTCACGCACTCCTCCCATTTAGGTTCATATTAAAAACATTACTTTAAAAAGATAACATTACTTTAGCACACACCAACTTAATAGTAACTGAAAAAACTGTTGCAGGGGCTAAGAGAGAGAGGAACCAGAAATTTTCTGTAACCTCCACCCCCCCACCCCCACCCCACCCCCGATAATCCACAGCCTGGATAATTGAGAGTTCACAGTGCCTCAGAAGTAATGGTGGTTAATGATGATACCACTTGACATTTAGTGATGGGAAAAATGAAGAGGATGCTGTCTTTGATGGCCTACATTCTCTCCAAAGACCACACCTCCTCCCTCACATCCCCCAGAAATGACCGTGGCTAGCTAATGCAGCTTTCTGAATTTGATGACCCCATTGTGTGTCTAGGATGACCTCCAGGAGAGAGGGCTCATTTCCCGAAGTGTATATCTCTACTGCCTGTGGCTTAAGAGCCTGTGGGAAGGGGTTCCAAATGAGTTATACATACATTTGCATACATACACATGCCTTTAGTTCCCCCTATGATAGTTGGAATAAATCAGACCATTTTCTCTTCTTTTCCCAGTTCTCCCCCTAAACCAAGTGCTAGATTAACTTGTGCCTCCCATCGATTTTCATTGAAGATGCATTAGGCGCTGCCTGATTGCCTATTAGTGTCCATTGACCTATATGAAAATAGAAAATGATTTTCGAGGCTAAGAGTAGTCTGTTCCCACCACTACCCCCCAAATATCACCGAGTCCAGGACTGATTCTTTTTTTCAGCGGCTGTATTTGGCTTAACCTTTTACCTTTTGGGGTATTTTGTTTCCTGGATTCTTGTCCTCTTGTCTACCTCCCTCCCTTTTTAAAATAGACTATTATTTGAATGAATATTCAGTTCTGTTCATTTGAATGAAGAAAAAGTGTTTGTTAAATGCTTATCTCCTAAATAGGACTTGTTAGTTTCTAATAATAGCTTCATTCAGAAGGATGCCAGAGAATTCAGTTTTTAAAATGCTACCTGTCAAGTTCTGCCTTATTTGTGTCCTTTCACAACGTCCTTTTTTGTTTGGCGTTTATCCTCATGCACACCTTCCTTGGCACCTTTGAGTGGGCACATGGTGCCTAAGATTTAAAAAACCTGACAGCAACAGGGTTGGGATTTCAGCGGTGGATGGAAGATCTAATTTCAAATCCCAGAGCCTGCTTCGATACTTTGCAACTGTGTGAATTTGGATATATTGCTTATACTCATCTGTACAGTGGGAGTAAAAATGCATGGAATACCTATCTCGTAGCATCATTATAAGGCTCAAAAGTAGTAGTGCACTTCCAAAACAAACAAACCAAAGCTAAAAACCAACTCTTGCTTTTTCTTGAGGGCTCTCTTTAGTCTTCTACTTAAAGCAGCCAGTGGCTTGAATTAGGCACCTTCAGAAAACTGGAGACTTTCTAAGATCAGTGACAAGGATTCATAGCTGCCTTTGCCGTGGTTTTGTTTCTTGAGATTGTGTTATTATATTACTTGAATTATTGAGATTGTGGGGTTAGAGGTGGAAGAAACCCAGTAAGACTCCACAGTAGCCATGGGCCTGAAGGGGAAGAGGGTAGTGAATATAGAGTTGGCAGAGCAAACGCACCAAATGTCTTCTCGTGGTTAAAGGACTCATTTACTAGCTGGGTGACCCTGAATGCCTCAGAAGCTCAGTTTCCTTATCTGAAAAATGAAGATAATAATAGCATCGATGCACAATCTTTCATCAAGCACCTACTCTGGCAGGGCAGTTCTGCTAGCAGCCAAGTATATAAATACAAAGAATGAAACAGTCTTTGTTTGCAAAGAACTTACATTCTAAGGGAGGAGACAATGAAGACATCTAAAATTATATGCAAAATAAATATGAACAGAATAAGGATCAGAACTGTCACTTCACTGATATAGGAAGCTCCCTCTATTGCTGGTTACTACCTTCTCTATAAGATATAGTCTTAGAGAGTTACTGAGAGATTAAGTGACTTGTCTAAGGTCACACAGCCCATACGTGTCAGAGGCAGAGCTTGAACCTGGATCTCCCTGGCTTGCTCTCTCTCTATTCTGCTTCTTGTAAATGCAGAGAAAATAAATACAAAGCAGTTAAATCAGAGGCGGTTTGGGAGGGAGAGCACTTCACAGAATTGTTGGGCAGATCAAATGAGATAATATTCTTCGTAAATGCAGGCTATTTTTATTGCCTCTCTAGAAGGAAGATTGGGAAGCTGGGGTTTTGTATGCCTGAAAGCTCTAGGTACATAAGACTTCTGATAATCCTCTTCTGTCCACTGCACCCTTTGAGCCCTTTATTTATGGGGTTTCTTTTCGCCTTGACTTTTTCCTCTTCTCCCACCTTGCCTTCTTATCCTGTGCATCTCATTTGGAAGAAAAAAAGACCCAAGATCTCTCTACCCCCTGCTCCCTTCACCCTAATTTATGCTTTTCTTCCTCCATCCCACATTTTCTTTCATTTTGGGGGGTGGAGGGGATTGTTAGCCACCAAACAAGTAATTCATTGCAAATGATAATGCAGCCGTGAGAGAAAATGATTACCAGTTAAGGAATAACACTTATTGATAATTAAGTGTTTCATCGCTTCTTTGCTTTCCCCCAAGTGGAATAAATAAATATTTTAGACATAATCAAGTTTGTTTTCTCTACCCAGGCCAAACAGACAGACATGTTGGAATGATGTAGATCTTTAAAATCCTGTAAATGAGGCTCGACATTCTTGAATTGTTATGCGTCCTGGGTACATGGGCTTGAAACCCAAGCTATCTCCCTTAGTCAAGAAAAAGCATTTTTGTGATACTTGCATTCTCAGGCTCATGGGGTTAGGAGAGGGACCAGTCAGGAGAGCATCAGAGTTGGAATTTGAAATGATTTGGTGAAACCAGCCTCTCCTCCCCACCCCAGCCCACCCCCAGACCCCTTCCCTCCCACCCTCAGGCAACAGTCTACATTTCAATTCTGGTCTCTCATACCGGCTTCTCCTTATCTCAGAACTGGTGGCACTGTCTGGGAAATGAGGGCAGCAGAATTCTCCATCCCTGTGTTCACTAACAAGTTTCTAATGGTGATGATGGCCAGCATTGAGAAAATTAGTGATTTGTACAACGTGTGACCAGTCTGTGGGGCAGGGCAGGGTTCTCCTCTCCATGATAGGGAGTAGAGACAAGAACATGCTGGAGTACAGTGTCACCTTTAAAATATTCTGACCATCGACTAGGAAGATGACAGGCTTGTGACTCATCACACAACGTACTGCATGCACTGTTTTGTAGTAGTTGGGGTGAGTTATGCTGAACCATTTGTACTTTCACTTAGGTCTCCTGCTGAATTTCAGCACATACAGTATATAAAGTCAGCTGGCCTGGTTCAGGATGAAGGCTGTGTTTGGGGAAAGGCTTGTTCTGGGTGTGAAGGTCAAACCTGTGACCTTGGCCTTGCCAGGATAGAACCATCAACCAAACCAACTTGTATAGTAACCCTGTGAAAAAAGATCTATTATTATTCCCAGTTTACAGATGAGGAAACCGAGCTTGAGAGAGGTCAAGTGATTTGCCCAGGGTCACACACCTAAGAGGTATCCAAGGCAGGATTTGAACCTTGATCATCTAGACTCCAAATCCAGTGCTGTAACCATTGCCCCACCTTAGTTGCCACAGATAAGTGGCCATTTATTTGGGATACAACCACTGATTCCTAACTAGGGCAGGATGAGTAGGTTGGGTTTTGGCCCAGGGCACTGCATTTGGAGTGTACTAAATTGCCACCTTTTTACAGTGTAGAAATACCAGAGTCTGGCACCTAGTTTGCATACAGTTAAAGCGGGAAGCTCCCAGATGGCAGAATGGGTTAAGTTCTGGTTCCCCAGTACCCAATGGTCCAAGTGGTGACTTTCCCAGCAGTAACCTTGTGTCTGTCTACCCAGACCTCAGTCCTACTATTTGCTGAGAACATGTGTGCTTCATGTCGCGCTCATCCCTGGTGCTGTTTGGGGCATTTTCTCTGTGTTTAAAAAAAAAAAAGCCTAACTATGGCTCTGGTAACACAGAGGATTCCCACATTTATATAGAAGGTTGATGCTTGAGGTCCTTTCCAGCTCAAAAGCTCTATGATTTCCCAAATAATTTCATGCCAAATAGCATAGAAGTTTTAGATCACAGCCTGGTCTTCTGTGATGAGGCAGGAGTGTTTTCTCTATCCCCCATTACCTGGTGTATTGTCCAAGGCAGCTGAAATGGTCTGCCTTGTGAACAAGTGAGTTTGCTGTCACTGAAAAGGATTTGAGCCCAAACTAGATGTCTGTCTCTTAGGGATATTGTGGGAGGAATCCGCATTTTAATAGGAAGTTAGATTAAATAGCTTCAGAATTCTCTTCCAGTGCTAGGATTGAATGATTCTAGATGGACCTTTTTAATGAGTATTTAGGAAAGATTTTTACAAGGTTCCACAGAACACTGTAAGAAAAAATTTTCTGGGAGAGGGGTTAATGGTGGTGGGAAACAACAGGAAATCATAGCAGACGAGATAAATAACTAGGTGTTTTTTGGATTATTAGGGCAGGGGTGAGGAACCTGTAGCCTCAAGGCCACCTGTGGCCCTCTAGGTCCTCAAGCACGGCCTTTTGACCGAATCCAAACTACACAGAACAAATCCCCTTAATAAAAGGATTTGTTCTGTAAAGCTTGGACTTGCTCAAAGGGCCACACTTGAGGACCTAGAGGGCCACAGGTGACCTCAAGGTCGCAGGGTTTCTACTTCTACTCAGTCATGGATAGTATTGAGAATTGACTTGAGGGGAGAAGGAATAAGGAAAGAAGTGGGGAAGGAAAGAAACCAGGCCTGAAAAAACTGAAGATAACCACAGGGAAGGCTGAGGATTTTTTCTTTGGCCACCCATCATGGTAGGTATTTGAACCTGATGAACTAGTGTTCATCTTCTAGGCCCTATTTGAAACAAGATATATACTTTTTTTCCTGATCAAGGCTTCAAGGCCCAAGGGTAACCTACTTTATAACTTGTACCAGGTGAGTTTAGGAAAAGCATGCCAACTCACTTTACTGCCAATTTTCTTATCCCAAGTTGACTCCTAGAATAGACATGTTTAATCACCAAGAAATAGACATTCACTCAGTTGGTAAGCCGACAAGTGTTTACCATGGACCAGGCATTGTACTAAGCACTGGGGACACAAAGAATGATCTCTGCCTTCAGGGAACTTCTGCTCTAATGCCGGGAACAACGTGTCAATAACCAGGCTCCTACAAAGTCTATACAGAGTAAAGTTTGTCTGAAAGAGAAGGCATTAGCGGCTGGGAGAGAGAGGGAGAGGGGCTGGGAAGGGTCTTCTGAAGAAGCTGTGCTTGGATCTGATTCTTGCAGGAAGCCAGGGAAATTGCAGGGGTAATCAGTCAGGCCATTCCAGACTTGGCGCTGGTCAGTACAGAGGCAAAAGGTCAGGAGATGGAGTGGCATGTTTGAGGAATTACAGTCTGGCTAGCATTGCTGCATCATAGAGTACATGGAGGGGGGAAAGTAAGGGGCCAGATTATAAAAGACCTTTCAAAATAGTGTTGATATTTGATCCTGAAGATAATAGAGAGTCATGGAAGCTCATTGATCAGGGTTGTTGACGGAATTATATCTTCTCTTTAGGCAAATGGCCTCAGTATCTAGGTGGAGGATGGGGTTAGACATGGAGTTAGAGACTTGAATCCAGGAGATCAGTTAGGAATATTACAATACTCAAGGCAAGTCTGGACTAGAGTTCTGGATATATGAATAGAGAGAGAGGGATGAATGGAATGTTGTGTAGAATTGAAAAAGATTGGGGCAGCTAGGTGGTGCAGTGGACAGAGCACCAGCCCTGGAGTCAGGACGACCTGAGTTCAAATCTGACCTCAGACACTTACTAGCTTCATGACCCTGGGCAAGTCACCTAAACCTGATTGCCAGTGGGGAAAAAGGATTTGACAATAGATTGGATATGTGTGGTAAGTGGGGAGTCTAGGATGACTATGAAGTTGGGGACTTGGGTGATTCAGAGGTTGGTGGTGCCTATGACAGTAATAGGAAAGTTTGGAAGTAGGGAGGGGAAGAGTTTGGGGGCAATATAATGTTCTCTTTTGGACATGGTGAATCTTAGATGCTTATGGAACATCCATTTCCAGGTGTCCTTGAGGGAATTGGAGTTGCCTGGCTGTAGTTCAGCAGAGAAACTGGGGCCGGGTTTGCAGCTTCTAAAGAAGCTGGTAGAAGCATGGAACATTTGATCTGAAGCGGATATAAGAGAAACTTGGCTACCTGGTGGTTCACAGCCTTTGGCAGTTCAGTGGCGAAACAGATGGAGAGCTAGTCTTGAAGTCAGGAAGGTCTAAGTTCAAATCCAGCCTCAGAAATTTACCAGCTGTGTGACCTTGGGCAGGTCACTTAATCTCTACCTGCCTCAGTTTCCTTAACTATAAAATGGGGGTGATAATAGCAACTACTTCCCAGGGTTACTGTGAGAATGAAGTGAGATAATATGTGTAAGGTGCTTAGCCCAGTGCCTGGCATATAGTAGGCACTTAATAAATGCCTCCTTCGTTCCTTCCTCCCTCCTTCTCTCCTTCCTTCCTCCCTCTCTCCTTCCTTTCTTCCTCCCTCTCTCCTTCCTTTCTTCCTTCCTTCATCCCTCCCTCCCTTCCTTCCTTCCCTCCTTCCTTCCTGTGAGCTTAAAGGGAAAATTAATATGGCATTGAGACTAATGCTTAAAAGGAAATTAAATGGGAAATGACTATTTTTAAGAAATAATACAATTCACATATGACAATGATTTAACAAGACCCCCTCCCCCTCCCAAAGAAAACCCCAGACCGTGCCCCCTTAATCTTTAGGCTGTATACATGTTGTATCCCATTCTCTACCGATCCGAGGATTTCTGCATGTCTTTCCAGAGATTACCAGTGACCATTTTTTTGGACTGCAACTGAATACTGGAAACCAGCTTGAGATCTAATAGCATATGCATGAGTTCCTGAAGCTAGGGACTGTTTGCTTGTTGTCTTGTCTCCCTGGTGCCTAGCATATTGCCTTGAACAAAGTAGATAGTTAATTAATGTTCATTGAGTTGAGTCCAGAGAGAGTTATAGTGGAAAGAGAACTGGATTTGGGCTGAGAACTGGGTTCCAATCCCTACTCTGCTATTTACTCCTTGAGCAAAATTTCCAGGAACGTCCTTCCTTCTCTGGGCCTCAGGTTTCCTTACTTAGAAAATTAGGCAGTTGAATCAGAGAACATCTCAGGAACTCCTTCTAGCTTTAAATCCTCCAGTCCTAAGTCTCAATCAAGGCCATGTCACTATTTGGTGTCAGTGTTGGGAAGCGGACTGGGGTCTCCTTCCTCTGTCTCTCTTCCCTATACCATCTATCTCCCTCCCTGCCACACACATTTTTTGCTGTTAGGGAAGGCCTTGTGGTAGAATACACAGAGGGCAAGATTTATAAGGCACTTTAAGGTTTGCAAAGCATTTCACAAATATCTCATTTAATCCTTACAACAACCCTGGGAGGGAGGCGCTGTTATTATCCCTGTTTTACAGATGAGGAACCTGAGTCTGAGAAAGGTAAAGGGATTTGCCCGGGGTCACAACTAGTAAGTGTCTGAGTCTAGGATTCGTCGTATTCAGATCTTCCTGACTCCAAGTCTGGTCCTACCTGTATGACCGTGGGCAAAGTCACATAACGTCTCTGGGACTCAGTTTCCTCATCTATAAAAAGAAGTGGATTAGATGAGGTAGGCCTCTAAGGTCCCTCTCAACAACAGATCCTGAGAATGAAGCTGAGGCAGCTTCTCTTGTATAAAATGGTTTTTCTGTGGAACAGTATAACAGACGTGGGAACCTGTTATGCCAGGGATGGTTGGGCAGTGGGAGGTGAGGTGGGGGTTGTGAGGGGAGAGGAGGGTGGACGTGGGTACAAGAAAATGTGGGGAAAAGAAATTGGTATGCAGATTGGTGGTTAACTGCCAGAATTCTTCAGCCGGGGTTTGTCTCACAGAGCTCATCTCCAGCCGAGCAAATACAGTGGATAGCTGACGGGCAGACAGCAGGCATCAAACAGCCTTAAACTGCCCCAAATCTGCCGTGCTTTTGAAGCCACAGTGGGAAAAGGATGCCTGCTCAGAACAGAGGCCTTAAACTTTAATAGTTTCTTAGAGGCCTCAGGATGTCCTGATGAGGCATTAGAGGAAGTCATACAGGAAGAAAGGGACAAATAACCCCCTCCATTTCTGGGCTGACCCCGAGGGCTGGCCGTTTGAACAGGCCGAAAGGACAAGTGTGGACCCGCAGTGATCCACGAAGCTCTCATTATCCTGCCCGCCTGGCTCTGTGTGAGAAGCCGCTGGGTTCTGACCCTTATAAATAACAGACAAGTAAATTTCCTGTTTGCTCCAGGCCAAATGTAAACCACGGATTGCCAGGCTACGTGTTGGCGAAATCATTAACTTCTTTTTTTTTCTGGAAGGTTCGGGGTTACAAATTAGGCAGCCTTTTCTCCTAAGCTGATGAGACTCCCTCCAAGGCCCCTACTTTTTACCTAAGGTGGCACAGCTCATCCCACATCTGGGAGATTGTGCTTACAGAACATTTCAGTAGCACAGCCGGAGATGTAAACATTGTCCAACAGAACAAAGACCCTAAACAGCCAAGCTTACTCACCTCCTCTTCTCCCCGTTTTGTCTTCTTAGGGTTTGGCTTTGTCACTTTTGAGAATGAAGATGTTGTGGAGAAAGTCTGTGAAATACATTTCCACGAAATCAATAATAAGATGGTAAGTTGATGCAGAGAAAGTTGGTGCGCGCGTGCGCACACACACACACACACATATACATACATTCACATACACACATGCATACACATTCCTGCTTTGATCCACCACTCTGCTTAGCCTATAGAGAAGGAAAGGAAGAAGACTGGGCTGAAAAGGCAAGGGGTTTTCTTCTCTCTTCTACTCCCCCGAATTTGTAGAGAAAAAGGAGAACAAACAGAAAGATCTTGGACCTGTGGAATCTGGAATTGGAGATTCCTTGGAATTGGAGCTGATAGATTTTGGGGCCCACTCTGTGGTCTGTCTCTGAAGTGGAGATGTTTTAAATCTGTAGCAAGTATACCACCTAAAATGATCTCTTTCCTTGCAATGGTATTGGATAATTTGAAAGGTGTTTCTTCCTTTCTGCCCCCTCTAAAATAATTAAATAATGCCATGTTTCCTCTGATGGTCTTCTTCCTGCCCTCTCTCTAGGGTTTTTTCTCCTAATGGAAGATCTGAAGGGAAGTTTGAGTCTGGGGGGGAATGAAGGGAAGATCTAAGGAGAGGATTAGTTTGAGGGGGGTAGAATAGAGGGAAGCTCCAAGAGGAGTTTGAGCGGGGTAGAGTAGAGGGGAGATATGAGGAGGGGTTGAAATGAGGGGTTGAGTAGAGGGGAAATCTGAGGAGGGGTTGAAATGGGGGGTTGAGGAGGGGGAAATCTGAGGAGAGTTTGAGTGGGAGGGTAGAAGAGAGAGAAGGTCTAAGGGAAGATTGGAAGTTGGAGTTCTGCAGGGAGGCTGAGTTGGGACATAGAGGAGAAAGGCTAAGCTGACTTCTTGGGACAGTGACCACTAGGGGGCTTCATGACACATCCAAGTTTCCACAGCTCCAAGATCCTTCTGTTCTCCTTTCTCTCTCCAAATTTGAGGGAGTGGAAGAGAGAAGAAAACCCCTTGTCGGGCCCAAACAGGCGACTCAGCCAGTGTTTCCCAAGCTGTCAGCAAATCCCTCCAAGCCATCACAGCTCTGTTGGCTTACACAACTCCCAGCCAAGAGAAGGGAGGGAGAGAAATATGTGTGTTTCAATCTCAGCAGTAACTTTGATATTTTCAGTTAAAATATTCCCTTTCCCTTTGTCAAAACATTCCTTGCTTCTGAAACATGTATTCAGATATGCATTGTATATTGGTCTGATATGTGTTCACCGACTTTAAATCCAATAATAGAGCTTTTAGTGTGGATAAGATCAAAGCAATCTTCTTAGCATATGCTACAGGCCTGATTCAACATTTGACTTGCTAATTTTTTCCCAGGGCACTAAAATAATATTGTTCATATTGTTCCTTGCCATAATATGCATCTAAAATGAAAATACAGTTTTCTTTGCATACTATATGTTGGGGATGTCAGCCTGGACGTTAAGGTGGTACAGGGGAGATAGATGAGTTCTTACTTCTTTGCTAATAGGATTTCCATTCCCCGTCTCTGTCTCTCCCGCCTGCCATCTTCTCCCCCAACCAGCCCCCAAAGGAAAAAATCCATTGCCTTCCAGGGTGAAGGGACAGATACGTTCACACTTTCCTCTTTCAGCAGGTTGTCTTTCTGTCTGGTGATGTTTAAAAGCCCATTAGGCTGAGAGATGAAATAAGCCTAGTCTCCAGTACAGATGCCCTTGTTTATCTAGGGAAGAACCACACTCTTTGCCAGCTTCAAGTTATTCCTGGCAAATATAGGTTAAGCATCAGGAGAATGAATGATGGCTGACACAGAGTACTGGTGGAATAGACCCCTGTCCTTAAGGAGTTTACACTGAACACAAGGTTGTAGATTCAGAGCTACAAATGCTCCTAGAGGTTGTCTAGTCTAAGCCATTCACCTTATGATCACTTAGTCTATAATTAGTAAACATTAATTAAGCACGTACTATGTGTCAGGCACTAAGGTGACTCAGTGGATAGACCGCTGGGCCCGGAATCAGGAAGACCCGAGTTGAAATCTGGCCTTGGATACTTAATAGCTGTGTGACCCTGGACAAGTCACTTAACCCTGCTTACTTCAGTTTCCTCCTCTGTAAAATGAGCTGGAGAAGGAAATGGCAAATCACTTCAGTATCCTCATGGACTGTGTTGGCATGCTATGGTCCACGGGGTCGCAAACAGTTGGACAGAGCAACTAAATGACAAAATAAGTCAGGCACTGTGCTAACATGTTAGGGATACAGAGAAAGGCAAAAGACAGTCCCCTGTCCTCAAGGAGCTCACAGTCTAAGGATGAGGAGCCTGGTTTCCAAACAGGAAAAGAGGCAGAACCAGGATTAGAACCCAGGTCTTCCGCAAGGCACCTTGTGGTTATTTGTCCTTGCTTCTCACAGAAGACCACTGACGCCAGGAGGGTGACGTCTTGCTTTGCAAGTGAGCTGGATTCAAGTGACACAGGGCTGTACGAAGTCAGCAGCCTTACTCCAGAATCATCAGAGTCCGGTGGCAAGGCATAGGTCAGGACAAATGGCAATGGCCCCAGATGCAGTTGTGAAGCTTGGCCTTTTTAAGCTAAAGTCTTTCCCAGGTTTTGGTTTGTCTGAGGGCAACACCCATTCAGTAACGAAAGGCTAGGTAAGAATTGAGGCCCAAAATGGCCCTATTTGCCTTTATGAAAGAATTAATCAGAGTTCCTGGCCAGAACAGAAACAATTGCCATTTACACTCACTCGGAGCCATCAAAACCCACACATTCACTGGACAGCTAGTGGCATAGTAGATGGGATGCCTGTATCTGGAGTCAAGAGCCTCAGACACTTGTTAGGTATGTGGTTCTGGGCTTAACGTCTGTCTGACTCAGTTTCTTCATCTTTGTTGTGAGGATGAGATGAGATATTATTGGTAAGCGCTTAGCGCAGTGCCTGGCACCTATGAGGCTCTGTATAAATAAATGCCTGTTCCCTTCTCATCCCAGCTCCCAATCCAGTGCTCTAACTCACCCTGCTCCCTGTAAATACAGCGGGGATGGGGATGGGATGTTCAGTTAGTCATTGACAAAATTTCTCCTTCATTTGTGTGGCTGTTTTAAAACTTGTTCTCAGATCTCTTGCCTCATTTAGTACTTAGAGTAAGAGATGGATAAGGCAGGGAAACTGAGATTCAGTAAGATGACATAACCAAAGTCACACAGAAGCAATAATTGTTTGCTTTTATATATAATGCTTTGAGGTTTGTGGCTCTTTTTATACATGGTCTCATTGGAGCTGTCAGACAACCTTGTAGTGAGGCAGACAGTACAGGAAATCAGTATCCCCATTTGATGGATGAGGTCCCCATTGCTTTTACCCATGGTCACATAATAAGTGTCAGGGTCAGGGTCTGAGTCCAAGTCTTTCCTGGCTCTGTGTAGTGCTTTGAGTCACAGAGCTGGAGACTTGAGCTCTCTGCAAGACCAGATATATTATTGGTTGCCTAATCAGGAACGGGACTTAATTTTAATTGAATAGTAAGTGGTAGGAGATCCCAGCTCCTATGCATTCTGTGGGCTGACCTGAAGCCAGAGGAACTGTCCTGCCATTTCTCCATCCTTAGAGATTTAACCTCCTTCCCCAAGGTGAGAGTTCATTCTGATGGGGCACTCACCCCTAGGATAGTCCACCTGGGGTGTGATAGTATAGAATTCTCTTTTCCTTTGGTTCCATAGTTAGTCTCTTCTTTTTTAGATGAGACCCAGCATGGAGGAGGAAATGAACCCAGGCCCCACCTGTGGGAAACAAAGCCATAGATTCAGAACAGCAGTTCTCAAAGTATGAACCAGACAAAAGAAAGGAGAATGACCACAGTTAAGCACAAGGAAGGGTTCCCTGGAAACAAAAACTTAACAGATATGTGAGAGAGTTTGTATAGTCTCCTGGGAAATTTTCTTTTTTTTTTTAATTTTTTTTTGAGTTCCCAGTTGTCTCCCTCCTACCTCTTTCTCTCTCTCTCACCAATTGTGAAAGCATAAAACCCAAAACCTCAGTTACAAACATGTGTAGTCAAGCAAACAAATTCCTATTTTGGCTCTGGCTCTCTCTCTCTCTCTCTCTCTCTCTCTCTCTCTCTTTCTCTTTCTCTCTCTCTCTCCCTCCCCCCCCTTCCTCTCCTCCCCCCATCTGTGTGTGTACATACACACACACACACAGTTCCTTCATTCTGTACCCTGAGTCTGTCATTAGCCCTCTGTCTGGAGGTGGGTAGCCTGTCCCATCATGAATCCTCTGGAATTGTGGTTGGCTCTGTTGTGTTGATCAGACTTAAGACCTTCCAAATTCTTTGTCTTTACAATGTTGCTGTTATTGTGTAAGTTGTTCTCATCTGTGCATTTCACTTTGCATCAGTTCATACAGTCTTCCCTTCTGGGAAATTTTCAAGGAGGGGACATTGTCATCTGTCTGTGATAAATAGCAACATGTACTGAATGCCTGTTGTCTGAGGATCTTCTGTGAATCAGGAGAAAGAAAAGGGTCAGCACAGGCTTCAGAATTAAAAGAAGGTATTATTCCTCCTTCAAGGAGTTTGCAGTCTTATTCACTTTGGCGTAAGGGGAGGCAGGGAGTTTATCATTATGACCTTTCCAGTTCACTTGTTAATATCCCTCTGCTAGATTATAAATTTCAGGAGGGCTTGGACAATGGAGCCTGCTTTGCATTGCTCTCCCCTACCTGTCCAGAACAATGCCTTGTGCAGAATAGACACTCAGTAGATGATTGATTTAATGAGTGGAAAAAACATTTAATAAATCCTACTGTATACAGGGCACTGTGCTATGCATTGCAGATAAGAAGAGCTCCAGGCAAAGCTCCAAGAGGCCTTTGAGGTTGGAAGGATCACATTTGGCTGGTGGGTGTTAAGGAAAACCTCATGCAGCTAGGCCTTGGAGGAAGGGGAAGCTTCATGGCCAGAGATCAAGTGGAGCCTGTTCTAAGCATGGGGACAAAGCAGGACCAAAAGGGCTGCCTCGGAAGATTTCAGTCAAAAGGGAACTTTGGAGCAATCCCTTATGAGACCCTTAGCTCAACCCATTCATTTTATATATAAGGAAATAGAGGTGAAATGACATGCCCTGGGTCTAATAGAGCTGTGATTGAACCACACATCTCCTGTCTCTAAATATAGTGCTCATTCCATTTCATCACATTGACCCATCATGTTGATGGTAGAGGGCAGGACAGGAATGGGAAATAAAGAATGGTCCAGTGTGGCTGGAGCCCCGAGTGATTTGAAGAAGAAAGGGAGTTGGCAGTAGAAGATAAGACTGGAAAGGGAAGATTATAGGATCATAGATTTTAGAGGTGGAAGAGACCTTAGAGGCCATCTAAGCCAACCCCCTCACAGCACAGATGAGAAACTGAGGCCCAGAAAGGTTGACTTGCCCAAGAACATATAGGCAATAAGTATCAGAGCCAAGATTTGAGCCTGGTTTTTCTGATTCTAAATCCAGAGCCCTTTCTTCTAATGTACCATGCTGCCTAGGCCCTAGAATGCCATAATCCAGCACCTTGCTTTACCCCTCCCCAGGTGTCTGTGTTCCAGTGACACTGACCTCATAGGTGACATTCCATTTCCCAGTTTGAAGTGCTTTCACTGGCTGTCCCCCCCATGCCTGAAATATGTTCCCCCTTCATCTCTACCTCCTGGTTTCCCTCAGCTTCCTTCAAGCCTCAGCTAATGGCCTACCTTCTGCAAGAAACCTTTCCCAGTCCTTTCCTCTGAGACTATTCTCTTTTTTTTTTAATTAATTAATTTATTTTCTTGTTTACATCATTCATTTCCATGAGATTTTGAGTTACAAATTTTCTCCCCATCTTTCCCCTACCCAACACCTCAAAACAGCCATCCCACTATATAACCCCTCCC
>CM053584.1:138734854-138778889 GCA_028627135.1 Pseudochirops cupreus | reverse complement strand
CCCCCCCCCCCCCCCTCCCCAGTCGCAGTTTCAGGCTGGGCTGGTTTCTGGTCACAGCACTGAGATAATCCCTTCCAGCCGAGCTGCCTTCAGTGGGAGGTGTATTTGTGTGAATTTTAGAGCCCTAAAGTTTGTTTAGAGTCATATTTTATGGGTATTTGAGATGGCTATCTGAGACTATTCTCAATCTATCCTGAATATATTTTCTTTGTACAGAGTTGTTTACTTGTCTCCCCTGTTAGACTGTGAGCTCCTTGAGGGCAGGAGCTGTTTTTTGCCCTTCTTTATGTCTCCAGCCCTTAATAGCTTAGTGCCTAGCACATGGTAAAAGCTTAAGAAATACAACTTGACTAAATTATATGTGATAGGCACCAAATGAATGAACAAAAAGACTGACCTTATAAGTTTTGTTTAGTTTCCTAAGGGTAGGGCCATGAGACATTTTAGGATCATTGACTTCAGAGTGGCAACCCAATACTGTGTCCGTCCCCATGTGGTTTCCTCCAGTAGAATGTAAGATCCTTAACGTAAGGGCAGTGTTACTGTCATTATTGTGCGCCCACTGATGACTAGCACCGTTCTTTGAGTGTCATAGGCACTTAATGTTTGGCAAAATGAAATAAATTTTATTCACCTCAGAAGAGGAAAAATTGGATCATGCACCAAGAAGTGACCAAAACTGTCGACCTATACCTGGAATGCATTCTCTCCTCTTAACCTCTGCTCTGCCTCTTAGGACTAGAACCCAGGAGTTGGATCCAGAGCAGCTTCTGTTTGTTTGACACTGAGAGCTACAGATCTCAAAGCACTTTCTGCCTTTCCTCACCTATTGTCCTTAATGAAAATCAGAGACAGAAGTGAAGGGTGGAGAAAATGATGCCAGGAACTTTAAAACACATACTTTAATGGCAGAACCAGATATGGAACCCAGAGAAACCGGTGACAATTTCACATCACCTTTGAGTTAAAGCTAGAACTCCCCTTACAAGTCAGTCAGTTAACGTTTATTAAGTACCAGCTACTAGACATTGTGCTAAATTCTGGCAATACAAAGAGAAGTGAAAGCCAGACCCTGCCATCAGGGAGCTCACAACCTAATGGAACTAAATCAAACCAGAATAACCCCTTTTACAGGGAAGGGAACTAAGGTATAGAGAAGGGAAATAAGTTGCCTAAGGTCACCTAGGATGGAAGCAAAACCTGTATTCCAGCCTTGTTGCTCTAGGTTCTTTTGCAGGAAGCAATCCACCCTTTCCATCATAGTCAAATGTAAATGTCGCTTATATAAGTCAGAGCCATTTTATAATCATTTGGAAAGAAACCTCCCTCTTGTCCAGAGCCCTGAAGTAGGCGGATGCCGGCTAATAATGCCACACGCAGCTTCCCCCCTGATTGAAGCAGTAACCTCAGCAGTGGGGGTACTTGCTTGATTAGGGGCCAGATAGCATCCTCAAAGCAACAGAAATCTAAGTGACAGTCATGCAGAAGGGAAGCTGGAATTAGCAAAGAGCTGAATAGAAGTTTCATTAGGGTCCCAGTTATTTGTAGCGGGAATTCAAAGCTGTTCCCCTCTGGCCAGGACTCAAGGAATCACCTGAAAGGAGTAAAGGATGAGATTTATTTTTAGAGGGGAGAGACTAGGGAGCTCCATTTGCAGTTTACTCATGACGAGTTTTACACACACACACATGCACACACATTAACTTTGGTGTAAGCAAAACAAATATATGAAAAATGAGGAATTATGCTAAAAGTTAAATTAATTAGGAATAATTGGGAAAGCAGTATGAAATGATGGAAAGAATGCCTGGTTCTGAGTCTCAGAACCTGCGTTCAAATCTTATTTCTTCCACTGACTCTCAGTTTGATGTTGGGCAAATCTCTTTACCTCTGTGAGTCTCAGTTTTATAACATGAGGAAATGGGGGACGGTACAGGGAAATGAAGGGTTTGGACTACATGACCTCTAAGAGCCTTTCCGGCTCTAAAATTATGATCCTGGTTATTTATTTTGCAAAAGGACTTAACCCTACAGAGCAAGCCCTCGATTATGATGATTTAATCTACAAAGATTTTATGTACACACTATTTTTCCTAGGAGTACATCTCTTTGAGAAAAGCAAAAAAAAAAACACCAGGGGACTTTTTAATTATCTGTGTTAGTGGAGGGGCAGCAGCGACCTAAAGCAAAGGTCTCCTCCTGTCCCTTCCCTGCTCCAGAATCTTCAACTTCATCTCCCTGTTGTTTCTAAGATAAAATAAGAGTTCGTAGCTTGGCATTTAAAGCCCTTTTACATTTCAGCATCTATCATGCATCTAGCTTGCCTTTCCAGATTTATTTCCTATTTCTCTGTTGCATGTGCTCAGGGTTTCAGCCAAATTGGCCTGCTTCTTCCATCCTCCACACTGGGGATGCCATCTCCTGCCTTCACAGAAAGCCTTTGTACGGGGTCTGTATGGGAACAGTAGAACACACATGATAGAATGCTGAGGCTGGAGTCAGAATAGCTAGGTTTGTGTTATTCTTCTGATGCTAAATATTCGTGTGGCCTTGGGCAAGTCACTTAATCTCAAGGATATAGGCAATGCGTAAATTTGGAGAATCCACCCCAAACATACACACGGACTATTTGTGCCCAACCTGTGGTAGAGCCTTCTGAGATCATCTTGGACACATTGTGCCTTGAATCTAACATAGCAGTGTCATTTTGGTACTCTTCAAAAATGAAAGACAATAACCAACCAACTAATTTCTAGGCTTTCAGTTTCATCCTGTTTGAAGGGAGAGAAGGTTGGATTAATTAAACCAGTAGCCTCTGAGGTTTCTTCCAGTTCCAAGTATACATACACACATATACACATACATACCTGCTTTCATGCATACATATTGTACACAAATACATTGTACATATGTACAATCCCGTTGCAGCTGTCAGTTCATACTTGGGATGCATCCTCTCCCCTTTACCTCCTCTTCTTGGAATTGTTGTTCAGTCATATCCAACTCTTCATGACCCCCTTTGGGGATTTCTTGGCAGAGCTACTAGAATGATTTGCCATTTCCTTCTCCAGCTCATTTTGCAGATGAGGAAACTGAGGCATGCAGGGTAAAGTGACTTGCCTAGGGTCACACAGCTAGTAAGTGTCTGAGGTCAGAACTCACAAAGTTGAGTCTTCCTAATTCCAGACCAGGCTCTGTCCACTGTATCACCTAGCTATAACTCTTAGGGGCACCATGACATAGAAAGAGTCTGCAGATCCCTGGATTCAAATTCTGCCTTTAGACAATTATTAGCTGTGTGACATTAGGTGGATCAATTTACTTTTCCAAGCCCAAAGCTCCTCATCTGTGATTTTGGGGATCATACTACCCATAACACTTACCTCACAGTGTGGTTGGGAAGATTAAATGAGATAATGCATGCAAATTATTTCTCCATCCTTAAAGTACCAGTTGTTTTATTATAATCCTTCATTTCTTCAAAACTCAGTTCAAATATTGCTTCCTATGGGAAGCCTTTCCAGGTTCCACAGTTAGTGTTATTGGTCTCTCCCAACTCACATCTTACCTGTTTATATGTGGCATCCTCCAGGATAATATGCCTTTAGCTGGAACTGTTTTTCTTTCTTACTTGGTATCTCCAGTGCCTAACTGAGCACTTTGCTCATAGTAGGCTTAATAAATGCTTATAATACTGTTTAATGAATAACAACAATGAATTATCAGGTTCAAACCAGAAAAAAAACTCAAAAAAAAGAACACCAGATTTCAAATGAATACAAAATTATTTAGTTCGTTCTTTATTAAGTAAGTATTGAGCAAGATGGGGAGGAGTAGAATTAATAGTAATAGTTTTTCTGTGTGGGTGCATGTGTAGACAGAGCGGATAAAGAGAACAGGCCTCAAATACTTATGACCCTGGGCAAATCACTTAAGCCTCTCATTAGTCTAAGCAGACCTCTGAAGTGCTGAGTCGCCAGGGAGGCGCTGACCCACAGTGGTGCTATCTTACCTAGAAGTTTCCTATCCTGATGAATTCACCAGGTCCAATCCCTCATTTATAGAAAGCTCTCCAGTTCATGATCGCCAGCATTGATATTTTGTTGTTGTTCAGTCATTTTGGTGTGTCCAACACTTCATTCCATTTGGGGTTTCCTTGGCAAAGATACTGGAGTGGTTTGCCATTTCCTTCTTGAGCTTATATGACAGATGAGGGCCCTGAGGCAAACAGGGGTAAGTGACTTACCCAGGGTCACACAGCTAATAAGCATCTGAGACTGGATTTGAACTCGGGTATTCCTGACTCCAGGCTTAGTGCTTTATCTACTACACCATCCCTGCCCAGTGCCCTGGTATTTATATAACTCTTAACAAGGTTTGCCAAAAGTTTTACATATTTTTTCTCATCTCATCTTCACAACAACCCTATGGAGTAGGTGCTATTTTGCAAATCAGGAAACTGAGGCTGAGGTTAAGGGCCTTCCTTATCTAGGGTCACATAGCTGGTTAAGTGTTTGAGACAGGATTTGGGTCCAAGTCACCTAATTCCAAATTCATCAGCCTTTCCACTAGTACCATGACCATGATTGGTTGGGTGCTCATCAGAGAAACTTATCTGTCTCAGGTAGCCACATAGTCTCTTCTCCCCTCCTTCTCCCAACGCGCACACACACACACACACACACACGTACACACACACACACACACACACACACACACACACACACACACACAGTATAGAGCATGGAGGTATGTCCTTGACCCAAGACCCACTGTGTCTCATCCCTGAGCTTACAAGAGGCTGCTGGGTGGATGGGGACGACACACCTCCCTGAGGATAGGTAGCCTGGGTCTCTTGATGGGGAGGAGGCAGAGTAATTTGTGACATGGACCATCATCTCCGCCGGCTCCCACTTCAAGGAGACCTGAAGTGTGACATCCTGCTGACACACACCCTTCCTCCCCACCCCCAGGCAGAAAAGAACGGGAACCTGAGAGGGAGGTCCTGGTGCTTGGGATGCCTGGTGCGTTTGGCTTACACTCCTTAGCTTAATCATCTTTATATTTCTTGTCCAAACTACCCACCTTTCTCCCACAGAGCAAAAGGTAGGCTAAGGTGAATCAACCCAATATTGATTATCTCCTGGACTTAAAAACCAGATCTTTAAAGGAACCCTCAAGAGACAATGGAAACAGGGGGATAGCAAAGAGACAAGAAGGAAAACCAATGAAAAGGGGTATAAACCTGAGGCAGCAACTTTGACTTTTATCAAAGCCTGTTTTGGAGTCTGAAGACCTGGCTTTTCTATTTTCCTCCTATGTGACTTTGGCCAGCTCACTTAACCTATATAGGCATCATTTTCTTCATCAAATCCTGCTTTATGAAGATCGAGGTAGTACATTGGATAGATAGCCAGAGTTAGGAGGACCTGAATTCAAATTCAGCCTCATACATTTACTAGCTGTGTGACTCTGGGCGAGTCACTTAACCCCGATTGCCTCCCTCTTCCCCCTCCCCCCCAAATCCTGCTTTAGACACTTACTAGCTGTGACACCCAGGGCAGTTCACTTAATCTCTTTCAACCTCAGCTTTCTTATCTGTAAAATGGGAATAACAGTGAGAATCAAGTGAGATAACAAATGTAAAGTACTTTGCCATCCTTAAAGCACTAGCTAGTTATTATTATTATTATCATCATCATTTTTATTATTGTTGATGTTATTATTGTGGATTTGAATTCAGAATTTCTGGGTTTGAATCTTGCCTCCACTTCCTTAACAACCTGTGTGACCTTGAGTGAGTCATTTTGCTTTACTAGGCCTCAGTTTCCTCAACTGTAAACTACAGAGGCTGTTCTAAATGCCCTTTAAAGTCCCTAGATCTATGGTGACCCTAAAAATACCATCCTACAGTAACTATAGCCCAAGGCTTCAGGGAGTATAGCCCCAAGCCGGAGCTTGCTGCAAATGAACAGAGGGGCACTGGCCAGGGCTTGGATTTGTCCCAAGTTGCTAGAATAGTGTCACTTACTGTCTCTAGGGAAATGCCCCCTGTCGAGGTGACCCATCTGAAGGCCCCTGAGGCCGAACTGCTTCATTTGGGAGATAAGGCCCCAGCGGGTTTGGGGGTGGGGGAGAAAGGCCGTGAGAGTGAGGGATTAACCAGGCTGCTGTGTTCAGGAGCCTATTTCTAGCATCCTTCTCACTCGTAAGCTAATTTTAGCCTATCCATTCTGCTTCCGTTGCCATTTATAAAGTGAGAATGTCAAATGCAGTATTAAACAAGGCAGGATGAAGGCAAAAAAGAAAATGCCAGAGAGGCATTTAATAAATGAATCTACGTGTTTATGTGGGAGGGATCCACCCCGCCAAACAGCTTAAAACACAGACATGCTGAAGCCCTCTTTATGTGGAGGCTCAAAGTGCTGGGGCGTGGGGGTGCTTAGGGAGGGAGAGGGAGGAGTGCACAGGCCAGGCAGGCAGAGACTCCGGAGCTTCTGATTTTTTCTGAGTGTGTGTCAAAGGTTATTTGGCCCACAGGGAAATTGCCTTGGCTGTCTATGTACTGGGCAAAGAAATTTATCCCCCCCTCCCAGCTCGTTTGTCCTTCACATGTCATTGACAGCTAGCTTTATTGTAGGAGCAACAATGGAGAGATCATTTTCCAAGGTAGCCCAATCTGAGTACATCAGCCCCCTTCCTGAAACCTTTTCTGGTTACCCCACCCTCTTCACACTGGGTGGGAGTCCTGCAAAAGAAAAGGGTGAGGGGGTAGCATGGACGTGGGGACTGAGGGTGACGGGGCAGCCAGCCCAATCTCCTTCAGATCTCTTCCTCCTTTCTAAAGTTACCCTTCTGGGAACATTTCTCTCCTTGTTCTTTCTGGGATTTCTCATTTTTCTTCTGATCTGATGACCCTTCCCACAGGTTTAGTGCTAACACTGGAGATTGCTCTGCTTTTTTTCTTTATTCTTCTTTTCCCTTCGTCCTATGTGAAAGAGAAATGGAAAGGAAAAAAAAGGAAGGAAGGAGAAAGAGAAAGAAAGACAGAAAGAGGGAGGGAGGGAGGAAAATGAAAGAAAAAAGAGAAGGAAGGAAGGAAAGGAAGAGAAAGAAAGAAAAGCAGATTGCCCAAGACAGCCCCTTGCTGAGTAAGGCTAAGAGTTGCAAGACTTATGTCAGTGTCAGGGGGTAGAGTGAAAGTCACAAACTCTTGACCTTGAAGTCACCTTGCAGACAACGTCCTCAAGTTGTACTTGTTGTACTTCCCATTTGGGGCTCAGGAGTGAAATAGGAAGGGCAGCAACCACCATCCCCCGCCTTCTGTCCAAGAGTCCTTCCACTCTCTCCTCATGCCCCTGACAAACAAAACCTTCTGGGATAAATTCGTCTAGCCAGGTGGGTGGGGATGGGAAAGAATTGAAAATGGTAGCCAGAAACAGGTAGATGGGAAGAGCAGAGGGAATCACCACCACAGCTAGGAGCTTCCTCCATCTTTCTCTGCTTCTTCTACCTTCTCTGTCTTCTCATGCTGAATGATCACATTCTAAATAGGCATTCCCAGGACTTAGAGAAAGATAGAGCGTGGCAGTGACCTATAAAGGCTTCTGGTTTGGGTCTTTAGTTTTTTAATTTGTTTGTTTTATGGACTAGACCTATGTTTTCATATATTTCAAATAAGAAATTCCTTCCATCGATGTAGATTGGTACTTACAGAGTCTTACAGAGTTTCCTAGGCCAATGAGAGATTAAGTGACCTGCCTGGGATTGCACAGCACTGTCAGAAGTGCGTTTGAACTCAGATCTTTGTGACTATGAATGAGACCAGCTCTCTCTCCATTATATCACACCTAAGTGACTAATAACAACATTTTACAGATAGCCTTCTTTAAGCAAGACTTTTCACACTTGAGGCCCTTGAATAGGCAGTTAAGACACCGATAGATAACATTTCAAAGGGCTCTCCTCATTGTTGCATTGGAAGGTAGGCAGTGCAAACAGAAACTGAAGAAACTAGACTGAGCTGTTAAGTGACTTGTGTACAGTTATGCTTCTAAGAGGGCTTAGGAGCAGAATTCGTACCTAAATCTTCTAATTCAAATATTGGGGGGCATGAAAGTGGCAGAACTAGGATTTGAACTGAGGTTTTGATTAAAGGAGGCACTTTGTTGTTGTTTGGTCGTTTTTCAGTCACATCTGACTCTTCATGACCCCATTTGGGGTTTTCTTGGCAAATATACTGGAGTGGTCTGCCATTTCCCTCTCTGGCTCATTTTTACAGATGAGGAAACTGAGGCAGACAAGGTTAAGTGACTTGCTCAGGGTCACAGAGCTAGTTAAGTGTCTGAGGCAGGATTTTAATTCAGGGAGACAAGTCTTTCTGACTCCAGGTCTGGCACTCTTCACTGTGGTGCCACCTAACTGCCCAAAGAAAACACTGAGAAGGAACCAAAAATATGACATATGGACATTTCCCTCCAGAATCTGTGGTCACTCTACCAATTACAGTCCTCCAATGTTGACAATTCTGTAAAACAAAGGCATTGGAATAGATGATAACAAAAATATGTCAGCTCTAAACCCCATGATCCTTCAGAGTTGGCCCAATGTAGCAGATACACAGACATCTCCTCGCCATCTACCACATGCCTCGCTTCCTTTAAATGGAAACCCAGGGCTCTCTCTCCCAGGAAACTTTTCCCATTCTCAACCTCATCCACCAGGGACAGTCTCTAGTCAAATGATGTGGGGGGGAAAGGTTTCTCTTTGAGGGGACCCCCCCACACACACACACATGATCCCCATTTTACAGATGAGGGAACAGAAGTTACTAAGCAAGCAACTTGCCCAGGATCACATAGCTAAGTTAAGTGTCTGAGGCAGGATTTGGACTCCCAAGTTCAGTGCTCTGTCCACCACGGCCCCAGCTGCCCATCTTCCTCCCTCCTCCTCTTTCTCTGCCATGCTTCTTGTTTGTCCCTCCTTTCCCTCAGAATCTCTTTTCTTCTGTTACTTTCTCCTTTTACTGACCTTGTCTGTCTGGCTCCCTCCCCAGCCCTCAGTGCTCCACTGTGGAATCTGTATTCGCCATTACAGACTGCCATCTTTTCTGGGCAGAGGAGAACCCTGATAATTCATTCTAATTGGGCAGGGGAAGGTCAGTCTGAATTAAGGAAAAGTCAGAGTAATCAAACTTTTTTTTTTTAAGAAATGAGGTTTAGTTACTACAAAATATTGGGAGTAATACTGCTAGTTAGGGAAAGGGATGCAGGACTATATATCTTAGGGAACCTCAGTGCTTGAACAAATACATATGAATCATTTATAATTAGCACATTCATCGTCTGAAGGTAAATGCTGCTACCAAAGGCCTTTACTTTTAAGTAGGCTAATATCTCCCTTGTTTACTGATCAGCTTACATAAAAGCCCTTGTTTTATAGCTGTTTTTGGTTTTTGCCTAGTGCAAGGGCAAATCCAACTGAGTCCAAATTTACTATGTGTAAAGGAAAGACAAGGCTATTTCCACGATTCAGAGTTGGTCCAAAATAACAGGAATTTGTTGGTCTAGTTTTGGCAAACTCTGTAAGGTGCATACTCTTTTATAAGCGTCTGCTTGAGTTCTGGTGCACCTATTGGCCGCACTCCACAAAGAAAATTGCTTTTTTGTTTTGCTTTGTGAATGGAGAAGAGAGAAGAGCTACTATCGGTACTTTGACAGATCTTTGTTCTGTTATCCTGCCAGTAAGGAGCAATAGCTCATAAGTACCCTCTCTTCTCCATACCATACACATCTTAATTTTGTCCTCCAGAAAAATTCACTTAATTTCTATATAACACACCAGTCTAGTGCTACTGTGCTGGGGAAACTAGGTGGCATAATGGAAAGAGTTTCAACAGGAAGCCCTGACTTCAAATCCAATCTTAGACGCTTACTAACTGTGTGAAGTTAGTTACTGAAACCTCTGTTTGCAACAGTTTCCTCATCTGTGAAATGGAAGCAATAATAGAAGCTGCCTCCCAGAATTGTTGTGAGGATTAAATGAGATATTAATTAATTTTAATTAATATTTAATTAATATTAATTAATACTTAGCACAGTGCCTGGCACAAAGTGAGTGCTATATAGATGTTAGCTATTATGATTATGTGCTGGGAAAAAGGAATCATTTGTTGATGCCTGTCCCTTCACATGCTGGTTCGAAGCCCTATTTTCTCTTGTTAATTCACTCTGGAAAGGGGAGTTCAGCGCAGTTATTTCTGCCACCCCCAGCTCTACCAGCCCACCCCAGCCTAGCCCCATTCAGGCCTATCAGGCTCTTCCAGACTTCCCAATTTTCCTAGGCCCTTTTCAGAGCTGAGCCTTTCCCTACCCAGGACCACAAAGCTCTCCATTCCTCCTACCATCTGCTAGCTAGAAAATAAGGAGAGCGACATTTCCCTGTGATTACAAACTCGGCCTCTCCTAAAGCCCGTCCATGGTATCATCATCTAACAATAACAACCACAAAAAACTAAAACCTCATCCTATAACTAATCGTGATTTCAAACTTCTCATCCTGAGGCCTGCCTGTACATGGCTGTTTGGGGTATTAGTTTACCTGTCTTGCTGTCTTATGGCTTTGGAAATCCTTAGGGGCTGGGCCCATGAGATTGTGGGACTACCTTCCCATAAGGTGTTTCCAGGGCGGTCCAGCGTGGTGCAAATTGCCCAGATTTGGAGGCAGAGGATCTAAGTTTGAGCCCTGCTTTTGTCGTCTGCTGATTATGTGATCTAGGGAAAGTATCTTGACCAGCTTGAGCCTCAGTTTTCCTCTGAAAAATAGGGGCAATAATGATCTACCCTGTGGCTAGGGCAGGAAATTTGGAATTTGAGGCCCTTGGTTCCAATTTTGGCTCCTCTGCTCACCAGCTGTGTGACCTTGGATGTGTATTATTCAACAAGCATTTATTAAACTCCCATTATGTGCCAGGCTTTGGGATGTGATTACAAAAAATTAACCCATACTTTACCTTCAAGAAGCTTACATTCTACTGGGAGGAAGTAATGTGGACACAGTAAATACAGAATAGATACCGACTAAGTTGGGGGGACAAGATGATGCTTCCACTAGAAGGTGGCCATTGAGGGGCCTTAGAAAGGAACCATGCACTTCTAAGAGGCAGAGATGAGGAGCGAGGGCACTTCAGGCATGAGAGACAGAAAGCCTGTGCAAAGGCATGGACAGAAAAACGGATGTCACATGTAGGGAAAAGCAAACAGTATGGTTTGTCTGGAACAAGGGTGGGAAACCTGCAGCTTTGAGGCCACACGTGACCTCAAGGCCACAGGTTCCCTACCTTTGTTCTAGAATTTGGGTTTGTTTTTTTTGGAGGGGGGAAGGCAGGGCAATTGGGTTTAAGTGACTTGCCGAAAAGCTAGTAAGTGTTAAGTATCTGAGGCCAAATTTGAACTCGGGTCCTCCTGACTACGGAGCTGGTGCTCTATTCACTACACCACCTAGCAACCCCAGATTCTTAAAGGAGAGTAATGTGTAGAAAGCCTGGAAAAATATGATATAGACAGATTGTGAAGGGCTTTAAATGCCAGAGTAGTTTGCATTTTATCCTAGAGGAAATAGGGAGTTACGTTCGCTCCTTGAGCAAAGGAGTGGCATGGTCAGGCCTGTGCTTTAGGAGTAACAGTGAGCTCAGCATGAACTCTTTGCTTCAGGTGAGCCATGAGCCATGTTCCATAGCTCAGGGAGTCAGACCCAGATTAGAGATGACCCAGAAAACCAGAAACAATTTCAATTTGAAATAGTAACTTTTTGGTTGTTATTGTAAAAGTTTCTCTAGCTTCTTCTGATCTCTCTTCTACCTGCCATCAACTTTTGGGTCTTCTTTATCAGAGTCTTTGCTTTAATGAATGTTTTCATTGTCTTTAAACAAGACAGCTGGAGCTAAAGCTTTCAGATCAATAAGGTTCTCATAAAAATTTCAAGCACCTTCGTCCTCCCATATACCACCTTCTAAGTCTCATTTTCCAGGCTTACCAGGTGTAAAGAAATCAGTTCAAGGTCCGTGCGCTCATGGCCTGGGTATGTCCTGCAGAAGATTGAGCATGGCCTCATCCAGAAAGTCTGTGACACAGAGGCAGGAATTTCTGATAACACATGATCCATTCCTCACATGGTTTATAACAGTCTCCACTCAGCTCCCGCTTTTGGATTTATCAATCAGTCACTCAACTCACATTCATTTAAGTACTTCCTATGTGCCAGGCACTGTGTGAAGTCCTGAGGTTATTAAGCAAAAGGAAAAATAGTTGCTTCCATTCTAATGGGGAGAGGAGCAGGAGGAGATACAAGATAGAGACAGAGTATGTACCTGGCATCCTTAGAGGGGAAGCTGAGTCTTGAAAGAAGCTGGTGATTCTAAAAGGCAGAGGGGAGAAGGGAGAGAATCCCAAGGATGGAGGACAGGCGGGGCAAAATCACTGTGATGGGTGGTACATTGAGTGTGAGGAACAGAAAGTAAGGCTGATGTGGCTGGTTTATAGAGGATAGGGAGGAGAGCGATATATAAGAAAATTGGAAAAATAAGAAAGGGCTAGGTTATGATGAACTATAACTACCAGAGAAAGTAACATTTAATACTAGAGACAACAAGGAATCATTTGTGCTTATTGAATAGAGGGGTAAATGGTGAACCTTCTTCTTAGGAAAGGGCACAGTGGATAAAGTGCTGGGGCCTAGAGTCAGGAAGACCTGAATTCTAATCCAGCCTCAGATACCAGCTGTGTGACCCTGGGAAACTCAACTGATTCCTGTTTGCCTCAGTTTCCTCATCTATGGGCTGAAGAAGGAAATGACAAACCGCTCCGGTATCTCTGCCAAGAAAACCCCAAATGGGGTCACAGAGAGTCAGACACAGCTGAAAAATGGTTGGACATTGTTCTTAGGAAAATCACTTTGGCAGCTGTGTGGAAGATGGATTAAACTGAGGAAAATCTTGAGATAGGGAGACCAATGAGGACACTATTTCAGTAATCCAGGTGAGGTGGTAAAACTTTGAACTACAGTGGTGGCTGTTTGGGAGGAGAGAAGGGGGTGTATACTAGAGATGAAGCAAAGATTGAAAAGACAAGATTTGGTAATTGATTGGTTATGTGAGATGAGTGAGAGAACAATCGTGTGACGCCAGGGGGTATGAAGGTAGTTGAACTGAAGGACGATGGTGTCTTCTACAGAAATGGGGAAATTTGGAAGGTGTGAAAGGTAGGTAATGAGTTCTGTTATGGACATGTTGGCCATCTAGGTAATACAGTGGATAGAGGGCCAGACCTGGAGTCAGGAATACCAGCATTCAAATCCAGCCTCAAGCACGTACTAACTGTGTGACCCTGGGCAAGTCACTTAACCCTGTTTGCTTCAGTTTCCTCATCTGTAAAATGATCTAGAGAAGGAAATGGCAAACCACTCCAGTGTCTGCTGAGAAAACCCAAAAGAGGGATCACAAAGAGTCAGACACGACCGAAAATGACTAAAACCAAAAAATATGTTGAATTTAGGATTTCTCTGGACATCCAGTTTGAAATGTTCATTACACAATTGGTAATATGGGATGGTTGTTCAGGGAAGAGATTTTTTATCCTTGGGATTTTATAGCTTTGTACAGTCCCGTTTCAAATGTTTGGTAAAAGATATAAATGGGTATTCTTTTAACTGGTTCTGGAAAGGCTGTTACTTCTCTGGGCTGATAATTTCTCTAGAAAACAATCAAGTTAAACCACTCTGCAGCACCTTTCACTTTCTAATCCAACGATAGCATCCCCTACAATACTAGCAAAACTAATCATTGCCAGCAAATGTAAGTATGGGATTCACAGGCATTCACAGTCAGCATTAACAATGACTTTCAGCTGTTCATAGCTTAAGGACAGACGTTTGTTGGCAGCAAAAAGCCCAAGGATGGTCAATTCTGCAATGAAACACAAATTGATTCTTTGTTTGGTAAAATTAAGAGTTTTCTGCTCCTTTCTTCAAAAGGTTTTTTTTCTCTCTTCTCCCCGACCTAAAGCACAGCCACCGGGACAAATCACTTAACCTCTCCAGGTCTCAGTTTCCTCATCTGTAAGATAAAGGAGTTGGATTAGGGAGCCTCAAGCAGGTCCTTTCAGCTCTAAATCCGTGATACTATTACTAGGTGCTCTCTTCTATTTCTAAATCCTGTGATCTCGTGAAATGAGATCATGGACAGAAAATACTTTGTAAGCGGCAAAGCTTGCAAAGTATTCCCCCTTACCTACAGTTCCCTATCCAGAATTGTACCAACTCTGGGTTCTCAATAAAAAATTGTAACTAGTAAAAAGGCAAAAGGGAGCAGAGACAAGGAAGGCTCTATTAGGCATCTCGCCTTTGATCTGTACTTTAAAGGGAAGTGTTACAGCTTCTAGATCTAGGATTGTCAAATGGGTCTCTGGGTAATTCATTTTATTCTGCCCTAGTGGGGGGAGTTAGTAAACTACAACACGCTCCCCCCAGATACACGCACTGGTACCATTGAGACACATATAGTATAGATCAGTGGTTCTCAACCTTCCTAATGCTGCCACCCTTTAATACAGTTCCTCGTGTCGTGGTGACCCCCAACCATAAAATTATTTTCATTGCTACTTCGTAACTGTAATTTTGCTACTGTTATGAATTGTACTGTAAATATCTTATATGCAGGATGTATTTTCATTGTTATAAATTGAACATAACCCACAGGTTGAGAACCGCTGGTATAAATGAATGAGTGCTGAACTTGGAATAAGGAAGATCTGGGTTTTTATTCTGCCCCCAGCACATACTGGCATTGGGACCCTGGACAAGTCTTTTAACTTCTCTCACTGTTTCCCCATATGTAAAATTGGGGCTAAAAATAACACCCCCCTTTACAGTTGCTTGTGAAGATAATGAGATCGTGTATTTAAAGTGCTTCTTAAACCTTAAAGCATTAAAGAAATGCCAGCTAGTGCTGTTACAAACTATTGTTACTAATACCAGGGACAGATCACTTTACCTGTCTGAGCCTCAGTGTCCTCACCTCTGAAATGGGGATAATACTAGCCCACAGGTCTATTCTAAGGCTCAAAGGAGATAACGTGTGTAAAGCAGAGATGTGCGCTTGTACCCTTCGACACTCCTGAGTTTGGCCTGAACCAGATTCAGATGTAAGTGGGAAGTATTTGACAAAATAAATAAAAATACAGTAAAGCATAGATCACACTACATTTTAAAACTCAGTTGACACACACCGCACAGGGATACTTAGATATGATGTAGTGGCCCCCATTACTACTTGAGTTTGACCCACTGACGTTAAGCGCTTTGGAACCACGAAGGACGACATTAATGCTGGCATTGACCGTTATTACTCATCGTGGCTTGGTGGGTAGAGAACCACCCTCAGAGGCAGGAAGGCCTGGGTTCCAGTCCAGCCTCTGACACACGTTGGCTCAATGACGCTGGGCCAGCCACAGAAATTCTCAGTGTTCTAGGCAATTTTACTAGTTACAGAGTAGGTTCCCATCTCCATTATAGTAGGTGTTTCCTTGGCCCGGAGTCCATTATACCAATGAAATCCTAGGTCCATTCTTCATCCTTTTCCCTTATTTTTATTGCCACATCTGGCTTGCTAAGTAAGGAATGTATCTGGGGAGTAGAAGTTTGAAATCAATCCTCTCATGCATCTGGGTAGGTAGAACATTTCTATTTATTGGGCTCATAATGGCCATTTGTTCCTTCTGAACATTATCTCTGGGACCATGTGTTTCTCTAAGTCATGAGTTTAAAATTTACCTTCCTGGTACTAGCAGTTGGCCATTGGTTACCCAAAGAGGCTCATTACAAAGTTGGTGTTTTTTTTTCCTCTGTTGAACCAAATGGCATTTCTTCATTCTTCGATCAGAGGATTGTTGTATTATATTCTCTTGTTCTTATGAACCATTGCAGTGGAAGGCAAAGGAGATCTGCATTCATGCAAGGAACTTAGGAACCACAACCCAATGGTGCTGCATTCTCCAGGACCCGGCTTCCTCTTTTTTCGTACATATCTCTAGACAGATTAGCTGGAGAATGGACTTTGCTTGGGAGTTGATAGCATCGCTTTTTTTTTTTGGCTTTTTGGAAGGGGGAAGGCAGGGCAGTTGCGTTTAACTGACTTGCCCAAGGTCATATGGCTAGTAAGTGTCAAGTGTCTGAGGCCAGATTTGAACTCAGGTCCTCCTGACTCCAGAGCTGGTGTTCTATTCACTGTGCCACCTAGTCGCCCCTTTAGCATAAGTCTTACTAAAGCTTGGAACGGGGGGGGAAATGGGAGATGGGAGAGAGATGTACAGCAAGTAAAAGCTTGAAAGCAGTTCTACTTGAAGCTGGTTGTCATGGGAACATCTGCCATATTGGTTTTCTTTCCCTTCAGTTCATTGCCTTGAGTTTGCCAGAACCAAGTGACAATGGAGAGCCACATGTGGGACTAAATAAAGTCAGATTCCCCTGCCCTTTACCCCCTTATTAAAGTACTTTCAGTCCATTTCCTCCCCAGCTCCCCTGCCGCAAGAGCCCAGCTGACTAATTGCTATGGGCCAGAGAAATTGTTGGACGGGAGCAAATGCTTGGATCTGTTTGTTGACTTGGAATGGAGAGAGCTCTCTTCCTGGTGAACATGATCATTTATCAATCACTTCTGCCTGGAGAGAGGCCATGTTGGATTTGTTGAGTTTAGGGGGAAGGGGGAATCCTAACTTTAGTCACTTAACAGCCATCCAGTTTGTGGAGAAAGTAACCACAGAAGGATGCAGAAGGGGGAACAGAGAGAGACTAACATTCCCACACTGGAGAAACCACCGATCAAATGTAGCAGACATTGGTCAATCCCCAGTCTTATAATATCTCCACTGTCTCCTTCTTTGGGGCTAGTATAGGGACTGATACCATGATCCATTAATTTAGGAGATTCCCTCTAGCAAAGCAGGTCAACAAGGTCTCTGCAACTTACAGTCTGAGTTTCCTTGAGCCACTGAGGGGATTAAGTGTCATTAAAGGTCTTACAATGGAAAGAAGAATGGCAGTGCAAAATATGGAAGACCTGGTATAGGGAGAACAGTTATAATTATGGCCAAAATGTTATCAAAGCCCAGACTGTTGCTCGCATTGTCTAGATGTAATGCTGGTTCCTAAAAACTTTACAATTTTTTTAATAGATGTGCCATCCCAATTATCCCTCATCTTCAAACTGTGTGAAGTAAAAAAGCTTTCAAAATACAGAAGTCTAGAAGAAAGAATAAGAATCATGTGGAATAGAGTGAGGTACATATTATCTCCACGAAGCAGAATGGTACCAGAAATGCTTACTCTCACTGACCCTAGAGAAAACACGCTTCTATACCCTTACTCGTCTTCATTCGATCCATCCATCCATCAGCAAACGTCTGTGCAGTGCCTCCTACATCCCAGGCACTGTGCTCAGCACTGAGGGTACAGAGACAGAACTGCCCTCGAGGGACTTACAGTCTGGCTGGAGGAGACAATATGCATTGGTCTGCACAATACACACACGCATAGCATGTTAAAAACATGCAAAATAGTGGAGCGGTTGTTTCGTCTATCTGCATAATCATCTACAGAAAATGAAATATAAAAGAATGATAGCAAGACAGTGACTTGTCCTTGGACTTTCCATCTGAATTCTGAAACAAAAGTTGAAAACGTTAATTTTATTATAACATTTATATTATATTATTGTTATATATTGTGTTATCACTAGATGTATAGTAACTAATTTGTCTATATACATTATATTATAATATATTTATATTATTTATTATGATATCATTAGTGATGATGATGATGAAACTCTCAAACTCCAGAGACTTAGTGGAAGAAATCATGACCCTGAGGGTGCAGGATGAGGTCCATGCCATTCCCTTGACCCTGTCTCCTCTGGGTCTGTCCTGAGGATTCCTGGGTAGAGCCTGCAGAGCATGAGCTCACTTTATGTACCTACACAGTAGATAGTCTGCCAAATGTGAAATATAAACAAACCGCTTATAAGAATTCATGAATGAGGACGGCAGGACCAAGATAATAGCAATATACCTATATGATGCACCCTAAGATTTTGCCAGGTGCCGTCCACAGGACAGCCCTAGAAGATTCTGAAAAGAAACACTTCCCATTTCATAGATAAAGAAACTGAAGTTCTAAAACATTGAATAAATAGGTTCTCAATTGTGGCCCTGGAGTGGCTTCTCAGAAAGGGCTCGTGAGTCTCCTGAATCCAAGTCCTGTGTGTTATTTCCATCACAGTTGTGGGGGATTTAGGATCATACATTAAAGATGGAAAGGACCTTAGGTCATGTTATTCAACCTCCCTCATTTTCTAATTTTGTAGACTGCCCCGTCCAGCAGGAAAGATTAAGTGACTTGCATAATATCATGCCGGGAGTAAAAATGTTAAATCCCCAATTTGAACCTAGGTCCTCTTAATGTGGGGGTAGCTGTGGCATAATGGATAGAGTGCTGGGCCTGAAATCAGGAAGATCCAACTTCCTGAGCTCAAATCCAACCTCAGAGATAAGCTGTGTGGCCCTGGGCAAGTCACTTTACCCTGTTTGCCTCAGTTTCCTCATCCGTCAAATGAGCTGGAGAAGGAAATGCCAAGAATGCTAAGAAATGCTAAGAAATATTCCCATTACAAATGCTAAGAAAACTCCAAATGGTGTCACAAAGGGTCAGACATGACTGAAAAAATGCCTCAACACCACCTGCTGACGTATACCATTCTGTTGATTAAAAGGATTTGTATTGGTTGGAACCAAGAGAACTGAGTAGGAAAGGTTTCCTGATTATAAGAAAATCCAGTCTTCCTTCCTTCCTTCCTTCCTTCCTTCCTTCTTTCCATTCTCCCTTCTTCCCTCCTTCCCTCCCTCCCGTCATTCCTTCCTCCCTTCTTCCATTCCTCCCTTCCTTCCTTCCCTTTCATTCTTTCCTCACTTTCATCATCTTTTGTCCTTTTGGTCTGTAGTTCTTTGATTTTGTCTTTCTTTTCTAGAGGCTAGGTTTTCTGTGTTTTGACTTTATTTTTTCAATATTTCATTTTGACCCAATAGACCCTTCCTAAGCAATACCCAAAAAATGTTGTCCCCTTTCCCAACCATAAAGCATCATTCCCCCTAATGTTCATCAAAGGTCCTTAATAGCAATAGTGCAGCGGTTGGTACGTGTCACTTCCACTTTCATAGTTTTCTCACTGGTAACAGAAAGGAAGGCTCCATGCCTTGATGCTGATAGTGTGGTACCCCGTGTATGGTTGTGTTTGACTTGAATGTTGTTGCCTTTTGGTGCTGTTGTTCAGTCATTTTTCAGTTGTGTCTGACTTTGTGACTCCTTTCGGGATTTTCTTGGCAAAGATACACGAGTGGCTTGCCATTTCCTTCTCTAACGCATTTTATAAAAAATAGCTGAAGAAACAAAAGCAAACAGGGTTCAGTGACTTGCCTAGAGCCACATGGCTAGTAAGTGTCTGAGGCCAGATTTGAACTTAGGAAGAGGAGTCTTCCTGATTCCGGGCTGGTACCCTCTCCACTGTGTCACCTTTTTAGCATTGTCTTTATTTACATTGTTGAAGCCATTGTTCTTCTTTTCTTCCTTCATTCTCTCACCTCGTACATTTTTTTCTATCTCTGAGTTCTTCACATTCATCATTCTTTACGATATAGTAATATTATATTCACATATCATAATTTACTGAACCATTCTTCAGTCATTGGGTACATATTTTATTTTCAACTTTCTGTTATCACAGTCATGAATACTTTTGTCTGTAAGTTGTTTTTTTTTTTTTAAACCTCTGAGATGGGGCAGGGAGACATGTGGCTCGAGAACCAGAGCCATTCTTGGCACCATGTGGAAGGCAAGGCTGTTGGCTGTGCTCAGGAGACCAGAGTGAGTTTTTGGCAGAATCCACATAGTTGAGTGCCACTGAGAAGGATGGAGAGAAGTAAAGGAGCTTCCCCTGGACTTCAGTGCATTTAGCTGAGGAGCAGGAAGAGTAGGTGGTTTTGTTTAAAATATTCCCATTACAGTCAGTTAACCTTCATGTTACCTAAATGAAAATTGTATAAACCTGAAATTTTCGTTGATCAGGTTGCTTAGGAACAAGCGTAGGGTTTTCATAAGACAATGCAATAGACTGTCACTGATAGGGCTATTAGGAAAGGAGCTGGTTTGCTATATTATTCTCCATTTCAGGGTCTGAGTTGGGTAATTATCTGTTTGCATGTACAGAGCACGCCCACCTTCCCTAGCTTGTTAAGAGTGGCAGGGTTCATGTAAATGATGTTCCCTGTTGAAAATAAACAGTGGGGCCTCTATCCCAGGACTAAGAAGAGGTGTGTTTCATTTTCTTTAATAACTGTGGGTCCACAAGCAAATCACAATGAGAGAGGAATATGAGGAAGTTATCTCCAGTACAACAAAACGTACAACTCCTCTCTCTTCTAGACTGGTAGCCTTTAGGGAGAAAGCAGCCAGAAATACCCAACATGATGGTTCATTTAACCAGCATCATTGGGGAACTGAAATCTACCCTTCCCATCCCCACCCTCACTAAATGCCAAAACTTTTCAACTCTTACCATTTAGAATGGAAATCTTCTTAAATGTTTTAACACAGTATGGAAAAACACAGATCTCTGGTCAATGACCAACTGATCTCTGATCAGTGACCAATCACGACTTCAGGGGACTAATAGTGAAGCAAACTTCCTGTGTCTGGGCAGAGAGATGATCATTTACAAGTACAGAATGAGACACAGTTGTATTGCATAGCCAGAAAAGCTGATGATCAGCTAAGTGACACAGTGGATAGAGTGCCAGGCCTACCATCAGGAAGACCTGAGTTCAAGTCCAGCCTCTGACACTTACTAGCTGTGTGACCCTGGGTAAGTCACTTAACCCTATTTGCTTCCGTTTCCTCAACTGGAAAATGAGCCAGAGAAGGAAATGGCAAACAATTCCATTATCTTTGCCAAGAGAATCCCAAATGGGGTTATGCAGAGCTGGACATGACTAAAATGACTGATCAAAAACAAAATGAATTTCTCTGTTGCAAGGTAGAGATTTATTTGGGGGTGAAGGAGGATGTTAGGAAGAGATAGGAATAAAAAAAAAGTAATACTTAAGATGCAAAAGTGGAATGAATGTCCTAGGTCTTGGTAAGATCTACATGATGAGAAGTTGTTGAGAAAATGTATTAGGTGTGTTATAGGTGTAGTGCTTGGGTGCTGGGCTTGAAGTCAGAAAGACTTGCATTCAAATCCTATTTCTGATGTGGGCAGTATGATGCTGAGAAGGTCAAGTCAGCAAGCATTTTTACCAAGCCCTTAACTTTGCATCAGGTTCTGTGCTAAGTACTGGGACTGCAAATACAAGTAGGAAGCGAACCCTTGCCTTTAGAGAGCTTCCATTTAGTGGGAGAATGCTATTATGTGGTTGTGGTTCAGTCGTTCCAGTCACATCCTACTCTTCGTGACCCCTTTGGGGTTTTCTTAGCAGAGATACTACAATGATTTGCCATTTCCTTCTCTACCTCATTTTGTGGAGAGAACAGGCAAACAGGGTTAAGTGACTTGCCTAGCGCCACACAGCTAGTAAGTGTATGAACTGGATTTGAACTCCAGTCTTCCTGACGGCAGGTGTGGTACTCTATCCACTGGGCCACAAAGGTGCCCCAGGAACACTGTACATAAAAGGGGTCTTTAAAATGAGGAGTAATCTGGGAACAGGGAGGTGGGGGTGGGGAGTGGGGTATAGAATTAATTTACAGAACAAAAAATATCTGTGTGGCATACATGAGAAAGTCCTGTGGGTCAAGAGGGCTGTTGGAGAGGAAGTCACTTAACCTCTGAGATTTTTGCTTCCTATCTATAATATGAGGGAATTGGACTGAAAGGTAGTCTCTAAAATGCCTCCCAGCACTAAATCTGTGATCCTGTGAACATGCATTACATACATTCCTGTCTTCATGTCTATTAAATGTAATTTAACCTTTTATTGATGATTCAGGGTTATCATCCTGACTATAAATTGTGCTACTCTGCTTTCCAGGACTATTAGATGTCCCTCTAACCTGAATGGTCCCAGACTTACAGACAGTTTTTGCTTTATGTAAATTTACACTACACAAATTTGACTTTGCAGAAAGAATTCTGAAAGAAATCCACATTTCAAAAAAATACCAATGTTAACTTTACTGTGCAGTGATGTGTTGTCTCTCCACTCCTGCCTCTTGGCTCTGTGGCCTCCCATCCCCACCAAAAAGCCCCCCTCCAAAACCCAAAATTTTAAAAACCCTCCAAGTGAAAGCAGAACATGTGGGCAGAGAGAGCTCTGTAGCTATTGTAAGATCATGACTTGGTTTGAGACCTGTGGCAGCAAGAGAAGAAACCTTTGACCTGCCCACCTACCACCAGGCCCTGTGTGTTTGTGTTCTCTCAGTCCTCAACCCCTGCATGTCGCCCGTCCTCTCCTGTCTGTGTCTGGTCCCACGTGTCTGTTCCTCTTCTCAGTACCAGCCTGGCCCCCAGCCCCTGACCCCTACTTCTTATTCTTCCTGTCCTCACTTCTCTGCCCCGGACCCCCACATGCCCTTAAACCACATGCTGGCCTCTTCCCCACGATGGTCGGCAGCCCCTCCACCCCCCTTCTTGCCTCTCTCCTTCCCTCTGTTCCCCACATTATATAAAAATTGCTTTATGGAGAAGTCTACAGAACAGGTCTACTTACAGAAAGTAAGAACTGTCCATATACTCTATAGTCCTTTTTTTCCCCCTCTTTCTTTAATTTTTCTGTTTCGTTCCCTGTCCTTGAAGCCCCATCCTTTTGATTGGCAGCTACCTAGGTGCTCTGGGTTAGGAAATCAGAAAAATGAATTTTGTTAGCATTGTGTGGCAAGTGAGACTTAGGTGGTCTCTGAGTTGGTTATTGGGACCCTCTCCTGTGAGCTGACCCTTGTAACATCCCTTTAGGACGCTCATAAGGCTTTTTTTTTTTTGGTGGGGGGTTGGTTTATCCTGTTGCAATTAGGTACGGTTTTCATATAAATAATTTCTGAATAAATAGGCTGGTAGGATTCTCGAGAACTTCAAAGGTGGAAGAAATGTACAGAAGGAAGTTGGGAGGGGGTCACTTTGAGAAACCCAATATATAAGAACTAAAATGAGTGGGCAAGGCAGAGAAGAAGAGTTGGAGGTGAATGGAGAAGATGTGATGAAAAGAACACAGTTGCTTTAATTTTATAAAGAATGCTTGGAAGTGGGTTTCAAGGACAGGATTTCTTCGTTAGAACTTCAAACAGCCATATTCAATGTACTATTCCTATGATTACTCCCAAACCAGGGATTCTTTTAGGCAGTTTTGCTAGAGAACCATCAGCTGAGGCATCATTCCTGAGTGTGTATGGCTTGCCAGCTTCCTCTGCCCCCTGATTTCATCTTTGTAGGGTCTTCCAAAGCAAGATTTACACAAGGGGTATGTTTTCTTAAATATTTATTCTGCAGGCCATTTATTCTCCTTAACTCTTTTTACTTGGAGTGTAAGGAGCTCAGCTAAAAATAACCTTTCTCTTACCCATGCGGGTCTGCATTTGACATTTCCCTGGAATTAATTAGCATCTCATTTGTATATTTTTTCCCCTCAATAGGTAGAATGTAAGAAAGCACAGCCTAAGGAAGTGATGTTCCCACCCGGGACAAGAGGACGGGCCAGGGGCCTGCCTTACACAATGGATGCTTTCATGCTAGGCATGGGAATGCTAGGTAAGTCCCGGGAATGATACTAGAGCCCATTAGGAATGGGACGGGGTCACCCTGCCTGCCTTTGTCACCCATGCTGGAAGTTGTTGGCCATATCTCTCTCTGGCTTAACTTTTCTGGGCTACAGCTCCACTTACTAAAAGCAGAAAGGGAAAGGGTGGGGGGCTGGGGAGGGACAGTGGGAAGAATCCTGTCTATTTAAATGATTAACATTTTTCTTGGGATATCAGAATTTGCATTTAAATGGATGTTTTAAATAGCCTGTTTTTACTCTTTATTCACACCAAAAAAAAAAATAGAATGATGAAAGACAAAGTGTGTTTGTTCTGACTAAAAGCGATCTCTCCTGGCTTTTAGAGAAATTGAGACGCATATAATACCCCTTCTCTTAAAGGTATCTCTGACAGGTCCACATAGATAATTGAAAATCTTGCTGTTTAAATGGCAGGCAAGACGGAGAAAGCAGTGAAGATGCATAATTGTGTAGGTCGCAACAATAATTAGAAATTTCAAGGCAAGAGAACAGTATTTTAGCTCCGGTTATTGTGTGTCCAGAAAATACTAATTAAAATGGGATAAATGGTACTTAATGGTAAAATTCCATTCATGTACAAGATCTGTCTACTTTTAATGGGTTTTCATTTGGTTTGGCTAAGAGTCCCTTCTCCTACAGCGTCTGATAAGCTCTTTATGTATTATAAATGGATTGCTGTTTAAACTACTGCTGGCTTTTAACTTTTAAAAACTTTTTGACGTTAACCAACTAGTTTCTAGAGGTGTCTCCTTGGAAGAGGCTGTGTAGTTTATAATGGAAGAAAGGCTGGGCTTAGAGTCAGAAACCTGAGGGTTTGAGTCCTGACACTGATTTGCAGCCTTACACAGTCACTTAAACGCTCTCTTTAAGCTTGTGTGTAGAATGGGATGAAAACCTTTGCACTGCCTCCTTGGAATCATACATTAGAGCTAGAAAAGTGGACACTAGGGGTCCTTTAGTGCAGCCCTCACATTTAAGCATGAGTGCCTTGCCCAAGAGTGGCACAAATTAGGATTTGAACCCAGGTCCTCAGACTCATTTTAGCTTGCTTTCCTTTACACCATGTTTTTTCTCATGGTTGTTTTTAGAAAAGTTCTTTGTAATCTTTAAAGTGCTGTACGAATGTGAGTTGTTCTTAGTATTTTTTTCCCCTTAGAGTCAGCTACTTGTCTGGGGGAAAAGAAAGGGCTCTTAAGAAGAGTGAGTAGCTCTTCTATGTTCCCCTTAATGCATATAGTTTGTCAGCTCAAGATGATGGCTGATGGCCCCAGGACACAAAATGATGGGAAGACTTTTGCGTCTGGGGCCCGAGATTGTTCACAAACTCTACTGTTTGAGCATTGATAGGTACCTCCCTGGGTCCCAGCTTTTTTACTTTCTGTGTAATAAATAAGCAAATTCTTAATAGAGAGGCAAAATAATGCGAGAGACTTTAGGTCATCATGTTTCCCAGTGCAGAGGTACAGACCCATATTTTGTATCCAGTCTCTAGAAAGCAGGAACCAGAAATGAGTTCCTTCATAGTCATTAATCCTTATAGTTCTGTTTCCCTGACTCTTCTACCATTTGATTGCCCTCTAAACCTCCTGGGTATTCTCTCCTCTCCAGGTTTTCTTCCTATCTGTCTGATAGTTCCTTGTCATTCTCATTTGCTGATTCATCCTCGGTGTTCTGTCCCTAACTTGTGAGCATGCCCCAGAGCTCTGTCCTGGGCCCTCTTTTCTTCTCTCTCCCCCTCCTCCCCTTCTCTCTTTTCTTCCCTCTTCCTCTGCCCCTCTCCTCCCTCCATCTCTCCATCCCTTCCCCCCCTTTCTTCCTCTCTCTCTCCAGAGACCTTATCAGCTCCTATGAGTTTAATTATCATCTTTATGCAGACGACTCAAGATCTTTATATATGAGCATAGTATCTCTCCTGAGTTCCAGCCCCACATCAACAGCAGCCTATTGATAACATTTTGAATTAGATGCGAAGAAAATAAACATTTATGTGGCAGGCATTGTGCTAAGCTCTTTACAAATATTATGGCATTTGATCCTCACAACAACCCTATGAGATAGGTGCTGTTCCTATATCCATTTCACAGATGAAGAAACTGAGGCAAACAAAGATAAAATGATTTGCCCAGGGTCACACAGCTAGTTAAGTGTCTGACATCAGATTTGCACTCAAGTCTTCCAGTCTCCAGGCCCAGGACTCTATTCACTGTTCCACCTAGCTACCCCCAAACATTTTTTAAGCACCTACTATGTGTGGAGCTTTGTGCTAGGGATACGAAAAGAGGCAAAAGACAGTCCCTGTCCTCAAGGAGTTTGTAATCTAATGCCTATCAAAAACATGCCTTACTTTCTTTCCTTAAGAAACCCACCCCTTTTCCTAATATCCTATTTCTGCCTAAGGCACCACCATTCTTCCACAGGACTTCCCAGCCTTGGGGTCAGCCTTGTTCTCTCTCTCTCACTCCCCACATCTAGTTACAGATTCTATCTGGACAGTATTTCTCTCCACTCACTTAGCCGCTTCTCACCACCTCTTGACTGGATTCCTGGAATAGCCTCCTAACTGATCTTGTGTTTAATCTCACCCCTCTCTGATTCTTCTCCACAGCTGCCAAAGTGATATTCCTACAGCAAAGGTCTGACCTCGCCACTCCCCTGTTCTGTAGGATCCTGTCATTGCCCCTTACCTTGGGGATCAAAGACAGCCTCCTCTTTGGAACATCTTAAACCCTTCACAACCTAAAATCAACCTCCCTTTGCCCTCTCTTTACGCGTTACTTCCCATGACATTTCCACATTCTCTGGTCCAGCTACACCTGCTGCTTTCCTATTCTTCGCACGTGACACACCTTGTCCCATCTCCTTGCCTCTGGACAGATTGTCCTCTGTGCCTGGACTTCTCTCCTTCCTCACCTCCACCACCTAGAATCTCCATCTTCCTTCAAAGCTCAACTCCGATGCTCCTTGCTAATGTAGCCTTTCCCAGTCCTCACTGCTGCTGGTTTCTTCTCCCTCCTGACATTCCCTTGTGGTTTAAAAATCACTTTGTATTTTTTTGTATTTATTTATAAATGTGTGTGTGGTTTCCCATGACAGAATGAATATATGCTTTTAGAAGACAGCAATCCCCTCCAAAAAAAAAAGCAAAGAAAAAAAAAGAAGAAGAAGACGGGGATTATTTGGTTTTCATTTTGCTGTCTCCACCCCCTAGCACAGTGGTTGGCACACAGTTGGTGTTTCATAGACGCTTGGTGATGGACTGATTTAAGAGTAGGAAACAGTCACAGTGTACAAAGTCAAAAGAAGGGGAGTAAGACACAAACTGGCCTCTGGCTACGAAGGAGTGTGGCTTAAAGCCTGGAAACAGAACCCTGAGAGCAGGCAAGACTGGACGAAAGCTGAGGGTGTTTCTGGGGGAAAACAGAACATGGCAAGTGGTGCTGACCAGGGCAGGGGGAGCCAAGGTTTCACTAGATTTGCAGCAAACTTTGCTAGGTGCTCTAGGAGGATTCGTGCTTGTGCCTTCCAGCCACCCCTGCTCCCTTCCCCACCCTTGCCCTGCCCCTCATCGGCTCTCTGAGCATGATCCCATTGGCTTGCCCTGAGTGAGGGATGGAGCTGTGATGAATGCCAGATGCTTAATTATCTGCTCTAGCTATTTTCCCGTTCTTTCAAGTCTCGAATTACTACTTCCTAGAGTCACATTAAAGAATTAACCGTTGGTAAAAAAAAAAATATTGTAGCAGTTAAAAGTCTATTACCCCTTGAGTTATGGCCAGCCCTTTGCCTACCCCTCTGCTTTTTCAAGTTTGTACCTATTGGCTACTTGAGCTCTGGCTGAGACCGAGACCTGGCGTATCTCCCAGCCTTCCACCAGGAGCCCCGGTCCTGGCTTGCCCTGGTGGACCAAGACAGTTCAGGTATTCATCTACCCTGCCTGCCCCCACAAAAAATCAGTACAGGGAGTCTGTGGAAACCTTTATCCAGGTCCTCAGGAAAATCCGTTTCCCTCCGGAGGTATGTGTGGAGAGGAAAGCTGCATCAAAAAAGTTAGCATTTATGTAGCACAGTACTTTACAAATGGCGGCTCATTAACCCTTCTAGGTACGTCTTGTTATCGTCCCCACTTCACAGATGAGGAAACTAAGACAGAGCTTAAGTAACTTGGACAGTGACACACACATAGCTAGGAGGTGTCTGAGAATTAAGCCACTGTAGAGAAAAAATTCAGAAATCCACTATCGATTGGCCTTTTGTCATTCTCTCTACCTTCACCGGTCCTGTCTCTGGCCATTGGACCTTTTGGAAGATGAGAAGGATATTTGCTTATAAGTAAAATCTATCATTTATTCCAATCCCTTATCTTTGTGGAGCATTGGGGAGGATTTTCCTTCTCCCTTTGAAGTGATGGCATTGCAGCATCTTCCAAATGAAACAGAAATAGGAAAGATTCATCAGACTGGGCCTGTTCCCTTGGGAATGTCAACTGTCTCTAATTCCCATCAGTCATAGCACACCTCGGATGTCACGATGTAATTCTGTTACAGTCCAAGCAAGGCTGGTGGCCCCAATGTGAGGTGGCTGCGGCAGCAGCTTTTGCAATTTGACAAAAATCTGACTTAAGGCCTTAGAAAAACAATGAAATTAATCTTTGAAACAACAGCTTCTATTAAATAGTTGTGAACGTGTTAGAGAAAGGTGAATTGAACATTTTGTATGGAGAGATGAGTTTATTTTATTAGCTTTGTTTAAAGAAAAAATTTTAAGCAGCAATGGTCCTATCACAATTTGACCAGCCAATACAGAGAAACCTAGTTCTTGATGGCAGAGCAAAAGGGTCCCTAGGAATCATTGCATTTGGCGCTTCTATAGTCTTCTAGGAGAGTCTGGAGAAATCTTGGAATTATAGGACTAGAACTTACCTCCTTCAGAAGGAAAGCTTGAGGGGAGGATTGCATTTAGTCCATTTCCCTAAGGCTGTCTGAGACTTAGATTTTTCTACAAGGAAGATGACTTCACCACCATTGGCCATCTGTTGTAATGTTCTCATCTGCCAGGAAGGGTTTACAGGTGTCTAACCTCTGCCCCACCTACTGCTGTCTGAGTCCTTTTGTTATTTCTTTAGTAAGAGTGGGGGCAGCTCCGTGGGACAGTGCATAGATCACCTGTCCCTGGAGTCCAAAGGACAAGTTCAAATCCCACTTCAGACACTTACTAGCTACGTGACCCTGGGCAAGTCACTTAACCTCAGACGCCTCCAGAAAAGCAAAAATAAAGATGAACACCTACTGACTCTCATAAAAGGCACATGGTGAGTCTTTCTCTAAGAGAAAGCACTTCATACATCAGGAAGAACTAGGTTCAAGCCCTGCCTCGGACACATACTAACTTTGTGATTGTGGTCAAATAATTTTCTTTTTCCTTGCCCCAGGAATAACTCCAAGACTATAAATTATGGAAGTGTTGCCTATCTTTATTGATGGTGAGAGTTTACACAACGAGTTCCATATAATGATAAAATCATAGGTCTGGTAAAAGGAAAAAGAAAATACCTCTTCCTGTATCTGAAGATCAGTATTAAGATTCTCCTTAGCTTTCTCTACTCACAGAAAAGTTATCATACTTTTTAAAAACCCAGTTAACCTTCCTAATACCCTCCCATTTAAAAAATGTATTAGGAAAGAACTGGGCCCCCTTTCTGTTGAGCAAGGCTGAGGAGATAAAGAAAGCCTTCATTTTCTTTTTCTTTCTTTTTGTTTAAATTTAATTTATTTATTTTTACTATGTTTTTAGGTTCCAAATGGTCTCCCTCCCTCCTTCCCTGTCCTGCACTAGAGAAGGCCGCCTTTTGACACAGATTTATAAATATATGTAAAAAATCCTATTCACACTTCTGTTTTTCAGTTCTTTCTCTGGAGGTGGATAGTATCTTCCTTCATTAGGTCCTTTATAGTTGATTTGAGTATTTACAGGACTCAGAATAACTGAGTTGTTGACCATTATTCTTTGAATAATATTGCTGTTATTGTATACAGTGTTCTCTTGGTTTTCTGCTCAGTTGACTTTTCATTATTGCATGCAAAGTTTTCATTTTCAAGAAAGGGAGGGAGGGAAGAAGAGAGGAACGAAGGAAAGGAGGGAGGGGAGGAAAGAAGGAGGGAAGGAAGAAAGGCATGCTGGCTGGCTGCACCCCTACATTGCTTCCAAAGCAGTGAACTCATTGATTTGTTTCCCAGTGGGTTGCAGGAACTTCAAATGGGGATCCTCCTCTTCCATGAGTTGAAGTAGGTTTCAGGGTGATCTTTCTGGGGACTCTGATATAAGTATAGACAAGAACTCTTAGGTCTCATAATGGAAACATCACTTGAGTCCTTATGTGGACACCCAGTGGCTACATTCCAAGACCACAGAGCATACTCTTTATATGTTGTGAAACACACTTCACACTCAAGTGGTTCCGTGGTTAAATAGCCTGCCTTGATTTCTAAATGGACCTGGTTGGGGCAGTTTTCTGTCCTTTGGGGTAGCTGAGTAATGGCACAGGAGAGGATGAATAATGTTCTGCACTGTCATGAGAACACATGAATTTTCTAAACTAGGCAAAAGATTTAGAACCGGAGGCACTTTGGGAGATGGGGACAAAAGATTAGCTCAATTGTTCAAAAAGGAGGAGCAAGTTAATTTTAATTGTAGGTATGAGAGTTTTTGGTTTTTGTTTATGTTCTGTTTTTCTCCCAATATGGCAAGGTAGATTCACTTAGAAGAGTGAAGATGGAGGCAAAAGCCTTGGGTTTTTTAGTTCAGTGACAAGAGATAATTACCACAGAATTGATCAGTCACTCCAAGTACTGAAGCAAATAAATCGCACATTGGCCAATGCAGGAGGAGAAAGGCAGCTAATGGAAGTGGTAGATAGGTCATCCTGGCCATAATTTGGCTTGATGAAGCATCCACATGGGCCTGGTGTTAATGTGCTATTGATATTCAGCCAGCCAATTTCCCCTGTGTGGCTCGGGCTGTGACTCGTTAGAGCAGAGCTGGGCATCACAGTGGTAAATGAAGAGGAAAATTGAAGTAATGTTGTATTATAAATTTATGATTTCATCTGCCTGACCCAGAGGATGTTCAGTGAGGGGAGCAGGGGATGGGAGCCCCTCTCTGGCACATACCATGTTCTTCTTGTCTTTGCTGTTGGAAGGTATACTGGTGGGCATTGGAGAGTGCGTAGCAGGGGAGGATGGAGGTGATACTGGGAGGGCAACTGTAAGCCATGTTTTTTCCCTGCCAGTCCCCTGCCCCCACTTCCTTCCTGTCTGCCTGTTCTTGGAGAGAGGCATTGGGGCATGTCGGGAAGTTGGAGATGTGTTTATCCTAGTGACCAGGAGGCTGGAAGGAACTTGATGTTCCATCCCCAGCCCCCATCCTCCTCCTCCACAGGAGTCTTGAAGGTGACACATGGGCTAATGCTTTCACTGTCAGATTAATGCTAAAATATTTAAGATCCCCAGTGCCGAAGCTGGATACAGCACCGTCATTTTTCATCAGGAAAGCCCCGCAGGCAGCAGTGATTCGGCTGTTTGCATATAATCCGTTTATCAATATTGTTGAAATAATGGTATGAGAAATCTAACGCTGAAAGATCTGATTTAATAGCAGAGGTGATTAATTTAAAAGAGGATTGAGCTGCTCAGCCATGAAGTAAATATCAAGGAAAGAACCAGTGTGTACATGTCTATTTAAAGCTTCAGTGTCCTCTTTTCCCCTCTCCCTTCTTTTCCTTTCCTTCTCTCCCCACCCCACCCCTCATCCAACCTGGTGTTATCCCCCACCCTGTCATCATCAAAACCCAACCATCTGTGTTCCACTTCCAAAAAGAAAGGTGAGGCCAGGCTGTCGGATCATTTGATCTTGTCTGCCTAGAGGAACCGTGAAGGAATCCACCAATTCGTGACTCAGTGCTGTGCTAGAAAATAAATAGTAAAGACCCTGGCAATGAGGTCCCTCCAAGGTGGAAATATTTCAACTGGCCAGTGAGTTGTGACAAACAACAAATTAAGGAGTGTTTCTCCCTGTATAGACAAAGCAGCACAAATGGTCTCAGGCCTCAAGTCACAGGTTTGAATGGGGCCTCCAGAAGTCCATAGATCATTTGGGGCCTCTAGAAGGGACCAGGGAGACCATCTGCTTATTAAAGATATTAAAAATTCATGATTATTAAAGATAAAATGGTTTGCCATTTCCTTCTCCAGCTCATTTTACAGATGAGGAAACTGAGGCAAACAGGGTTAAGTAACTTACCCAGAGTCATACAGCTCGTAAGTGTCTGAGGTCAGATTTGAACTCAGAAAAATGAGTCTTTCTGATTCCAACCCTGGCACTCTATCTATTCTATGTAGACATGCCACCTTTTTTGAAAAATGCGCCTTAGCTTATTAAAGCTAACCCTAAATTTGTGTTTATTAAAGCTTAGCACTGCCCTGTGATTTGGGGGACAGTCAGTATGTACGTATTATAAATATATACAAAGCTGGTAAAAGGTGATATGGTACTTGCAGCTGAGGATTCTGGGAAGAGTCCCTTCCAGCCAGCTCTGATTGTGGAATCCTATGATGAAGTAAGAAGGAGAAAAGAACAATTCCTGTTATGATTTGCTAAGAGATAGAGAAGAGGGCCAGCCTGGAAGGCAGCAGGACCCAGGTTTGCTAGCAGTGGTTTATCTGTTTCCTACCTGAGTCTTTTCAGCAAATAGCACCTCAGTCCCCTTAACCAATAACCTGCCTATAAGAAGGAAACAGGCATCCTGAGAAGAAAGGTTCCGTGCCCCTTAAGCAAAATCTTGGGAAAACAGCAACTTACTCTCTGAAGATGGCAAAATAGAGAGCATTCTCCATTCTGGAAAATAATAACAGCTAATACTTTGATATAGCACTTTAAGGTTTGCCAAGCACTTTACATATTTTATTGTCTCTTTCGATTATCACATCAGCTCTTCAAGGTGGGTGCTATTTCTGTCCCAGTTTTACAGATGAGGAAGCTCAAGCTAGAAAAGTGAAGTGATTTGTTTAAAGTCACTCATCTGAGACAGGATTTGAACTCAGGTTTTCCTGACTCCATGTCTAGCACCCTGTATATACAATGTCACCTAACTGTCCCGATGGGTTCTATATCCAGAGTGTGTTCTTGGGAAAACATTCCCAGCATGATAGAGGTTATGGTGTGGACACAGACTTCTCACGTTCCACTCTGGGTGGGGGTCTAATGGATTATGTGCTTCCCAAAGGCAACCTCAAGGTTGAATTTTCTCCCCCAGTGAACTGTCCTCCCCCCTTAAGTAACCTGCTGCCTTTTGCCTGGTACAGGTGCTTTCCCTTCATGGCTGTCCCCCTCTCCCTTGGGAGTGAGCATTGCTAACACCTTAGCCTCCCACTGTCAATAACTCTAAAGTAAAGTACATCCATTGTAAGCTCCCCAAATGTCAGAGCCAAGTAGGGGCTCTGGGGTTTCCAGTTAGCACCTGGCATTTACTCTGCCGGTTCAGAAAGAGTGCATAGTCTTTGGGGCCTTAGCTGACCGCATGCAGGTTAATTGTGTGTAAACTGACAGCCCCGCTCTCCACAGCCACCAGAGAAAGATACCCACCCATACTTTAGGTCCAGGGCCTTATTGGAGATGAGATCTGGGGCTTGTTCCAAAAAAAAAAAAAGAAAGAAAAAAGCCAGGCTCATTACCCTGCCATCCCCATCCACCTGGTTCCTGTATCTAATTTGAAAAGAATAAAGAGCCAAACTTCATTAACATGACTTTCTCCTGTTTATATATGTGTTCAAGGCTACCCAAACTTCGTGGCGACATATGGCCGAGGCTATCCCGGATTTGCTCCAAGCTACAGCTATCAGTTTCCAGGTGAGTACCTTTGTGTCACTCATGACATTGAAAACCTGATGGATTTGGAGGGAGATAGGAGAATCCAGAATAAGATTTGACTCATGCAAAAAAAAAATCCTCATTAAAAAAAAAACATACTCATCCTCAGTATCAGGACTCAGATAATAAATTTGGATTAATTTTTCTGATGAATTAATTTGGTTAGCTAATGTATGTTAATTGGTGCTGGTTATTTGAAAATGGAAGTTTTTAAGAAAAAAGGGAAAGATTAAACAGCAGAAATCCTGGAAGGCAGAGGTCTCCCTCTGATCACTCTTCTTTTTTCTGGAATGTGTTGTAAGTTATGTCTCATTAGGGATTTAACTCTGGGGGCTCTGGGATTTATTCCACCCGCCATCGCTGCTCTCCTCCTCCCCACCATGTGTCTGAAGCTGAATGTGATGGCGTCTTTCTCCCAACCCTACTCCCCCTTCCCAGACTGCTTCATTTCTAACAGCTCTGAATTGGATGTTCTTTTCCTGTGTGTTGGTGGGTTTCTTTTTTTATGATTGTTGGTGTTTGCTTTCCATTGTAGGGTGTTTTCCTACCTCTCTCCCTCTGTGTGGGTGTCAGACTTGCTGCAGTCGTGATTTCCATTCAGTCACAGTCTATGAGGACTGCTCTCCAGTCCCAGACTCTTGCTGTCATTTGGCAGGCTAGCCTGGGATTGGAAATTCCCCCAGGGCGGTGGGAAGGCAGCCTGGAATTGGGAGGCAGTGTGATGGGCTTGGAGAGAGAGTCTCTCTCCACAAGGGGAAATTCTTGGCTTGGAATCGAGGTATTTCCTGAAGAGTCAGAAGGAAGGTCTTCAAAGCGGAGCTTGGACCTCTGTGTGTTTCTCTTCGTCAGTTGGAGGCAGGAAGTTACTGTGAAAAGCTGGGTCCTGGGACAGATTTTACACCTGACTGATTAGGAGGCAGCTAGTCTTATTGGGAGCTTTATCTGCCTTCAGTCACCTAGAACCAGGTAGATACAGGCACTGGCTCCTGGACTTAATTATAAAGCCTGAAGAAAATGAAGATGTGGCAGGCTCTTGGCCCTAGAGATAAGGGTGGGAGCACCAGTATGATAGAGTGGAAATAATATTGGCTCTGGAGTCACAGGTTCTGGATTAAAATTCCACTTATGATCACTTGTGTGACTTTGGACAAGTCACCCACCTTTCCTGGGCCTCAGTTCCCTCATCTTTACAATGTGGGGTTTCAGCTAGATGGTCTCTGAGGTTCTTTGAGATTCTGTACCTCTGATACAGTGGACCAAAGATGTGTCTTTGTTTCAGCTTTTGTCTAAGCTTGGGAGTCAGGACATTCATATGAATGGAAAGGAGGTCAGGGTAGATTTAAAAGGTGGTCTGCCTTACTACCACAGGCAGGCTAGACTTTTTCCCATAAGACTTTTGGGGTGTGAGTGGCTAGGTGGCACAGTGAATAGAACAACAGCCCTGGAGTCAAGAGGATCTGAGTTCAAATTTGACCTCAGACACTTACTAGTCATGTGACCTTGGGCAAGTCACTTAACCCCAACTGCCCTACTTTCCCCCTTCCAAAAAGCAAAACAAAGACTTTTGGGGTGGAACAAGGTCAGAGGAGTCCAGAGTGGAGGCTTCTACTTCCAGCTTCACTCTGCTCTGGCTTCCCCTGGTTCCAAGATATTCCTCCACCTGGGGATCATTGGTTACTCTAGATTACTCTGAGGACTCCTTGCCCCCAGCTTCTCTGTGACAGATGAGCAGTGGGGAGCGGAGGAGCCTAGCATACCTGCTTCAAGGTGGCTGCCCCTTGGCTCAAAGGAAGGATGGGTAGGAAAAATACTGTAATCCTGGGGTGAAGATTAAGTGTGGCTAGGCTTAAAAAGGTGAGGGGAAGCATGGAAGAGCCATCATCATCATCATCATTTTTATCATCATCATCATCATCATGCGCACATGTGCGCGCACGCACGCACACACACACACATGCCAAACTTCATCTGTACCTGTTAACACGACAATTTACATTCTTCTGTCTCAACCTATGAGCTGATAGTTAGATCAAGGAGAGACATCATGTCTCCTCCTTGCCTCCCTCCCCACTGTGCCCCCATAAGGCTTTTTTGGGGGGTGAGGAATGAGTGTGTGGTTGCAAGGTCCAGCTATCCTAATCTGAATGTTTTGTGGATTTGGGCACCCTGCCCACTGCCCTTTGATAACAGCATCACTCATTCCTTCCCCTTGTGGGGCACTGTTTCCAAAGGAATGGTTTTTTTTTTTTAATTGAACCATTTTGAGGGATGTGGGGAGATAAGGTCTTCTGTTTTCCTTCTCTGCCTCTCACCTACCCCATCAGCCTCTATTAAACCCTCCAAAATCAACATATCACCATCCCCACCAGGTATCATGTTAGAGAACCTCTTCTAACAGATCAGTGTGAATCCTAAATAACCATGCCAAGGTCTCCCCAAGAAAGATACTGGTCCCTTGGAGGAAAGAGCCAATGAGAAGGAGGATAGGAAGAAAAGGCAGCACCATGTGCCCTGCACTCACCATAATGAAAGAGGGATCCTGTGGCCTCGAGGGGCAGGTGTTGGGGTGATTGTGTACCAAGCCTGGGATGCTTGCCACCATCAGGATTGTTCCCTCCCCTAATGCAATCCAGAGGCTCTAGATGGCATTGATGGCTTAGGTATTTGGCCTAGGCAAGCTGCTATCTATGAGCCTCTGGTCAAATTCATGTCACTTGTTCATTGGCAGTAAACAGTTTTTACCGCATCTCTCCTCCCATCTCTGGCCTTCCCACCCTACAAAATCAGCAAACAAATAACAGTTATGTCTCTGAAAATCCCTCTGTCTTCACCTACGCACTGAAGACCCATGGCTGCTGGCTGGGGCTGGGCCAGATTGGGCCCAGCAAGGCTACCTGAGAAGGACTGTTCAGCAGCCACAGGGCAGGGAAAGACTAACCCGTGGGAGAAGGCCGTTCCCATTCCCTGACCATCCAGACCTTGAGTAAGGCAGCCAAATCACACCTGCACCCTTAGTCCCACTCTCTCCCCTTGCTTGACTCCTCCAGGCCTTCACGTCTTTGGGACCCAGATGTTACTGAGTCAGCCCCAAATGCGGAACACAGGTGCAGCCAGTTTAATTCAGATGACCTTCCTCAGAAAGACAGATTGGTTTTGTTTTTAGCATTTGAGAGCACTGCATCAGTGGAAGCATGGACTTATTTTGATTTGGGCCAATAACATTTTAAAATTTAAAGGCATTTGAAAACCCTGTTCTCCCTTGGGGGAAAAAGTTCTGTCTCAGTCCTTCCTAAGACTTAATTCTCAACTATGGGAGGGGATGTGACCACAGAATTATGAGACTTTGTAACATCTGTCTCCTACCTTGGAGTCAGTAAAGATTCTACCAAGTGTTTCTGGAATTGGAGGTGTGGGAAGGTGATATGGAGCCAAAACAGAGAAGAGGACATGAGGGTAATGCGGCCCAAGTCTCCCCAATCGCTCTCACTCATCGGGCAGCTGATTCTCTCCTCCCATTTCCAGCCCCACATCTTTGCTCTTGGCCTATATAATTCATCCAAGACAGTTCTCAGAATTCTGGCAGTTAGTGTGTCTCCATCATTCTGACTCCAATGATCCTCTCCTTGTGGTCATCCATTCTCTTTCAGTGTCAACCCTGTGTCCCCCCAGCACATCTCACCTCCCAGAGTTATTGTTGGTCCTTGCTACAACAGACTTGGTTCCTAGGTCCCTCTTAGAGCACATTTGTGATGTTATAATCTTAGGAATGAGCAAGAAGCAAGTTAGAACAAGCCCACCCTAATCCAGCACACAGGCAGTTTGCTAAAACCCACTTTCCCTTTGGACTACTCACAGAATATGTACTTTGGATGCCAAATCCCCTTTCAATTAGAGAATGTGACCTGAGTCTGTTTAAAAAACCAGAATGTCTTCTTGTCTATGTGTAGTCAACCTAGAATCATTCATTTCCCCTGGAAACTGAAAGCCAGGGATCTGGATTTTATTTTCACCTCAACCCTTTAATTCTGCAGTGTAATCTTAGGAATGTTATTAACCTTTCTGGGCTACCCATTCATCCTATCAAAATCAGAGTTTAGTAATACTTATCCTACTTCACTTCCTGGGAGGACAGGCATGACAGTCTATGTGAACACATTCAAAGCTCTTTGACAAAAAGGTGCCCCATGGCAATATGTTGAAGCCCTTTCCTAGGAATGAGGAATGTAATTTAATCACTTGGATACCTGTTCTGTCATCCCCTGAAGTAAGATTTGCACCCCCCACCCCTGGACCTATATAGCTCAGCGATTATCTGGTTTTATTATTATTATTATCATTAATCTTTCCTTATTCTTTTGTTTTCTTTCTCCTCCCCTCTACCCCAGCACTTATCTTTTCCTTTTAATCTATTAATTTCTGTTCTTATTTCACTTTGCAGACTATTTGCCGATATCACAAGACATAATTTTTATCAACTAATTCTTAAAGAGGCATAACAGATTGGGGTTTACTACCATTACTAATGGGAGAGAGAGAGAGAGACAGACAGACAGACAGAGAAGGCCTGGGTGACCATTGTTGTAATTAATAACCCTCCCTGTCCTAGCTGGCTGTGCTTTGAATGAACTTTTTTTATTTCCTTTTTCAAAAATGACTCCATGGCTTCATTACATCACTCTTCGTGTTCTGTTCTTTATTGTGTTTTGTTTTTCCAATTTTGTTACCCTCTTCTCATCATGTTTGCTTCTTGTATGCTTGGTACATGTCTGCTTGCATTGTAACCTATGACAGACCCTAGAGGAAGCTTCTCACAACTTCTTCAAGCCCATCAGAGTTGCACTGATTTCTCCAGTAGCCCAACTAACGTGCAGGGGCTTCTCATGGCTACGTAGCACATTAACAGTAGATATGGGGGCAGTTGATGTCTTCGTGTTGAGACTGTTGGGCAATACAAAGAGAGAATATCATTATCCTCTCCAAGATGCACAATTCCATTCTACAAAAATTAATCTAGGGAACTGGCAAGTGTGTAATGATCCGATCAGTCTCTCTTTGGGTCCGATTTTTTGATGGCTAATGCTGTAATCACATCTCTCCCCAAAATGGGAAACCTGGATAAACCAACAGCACCTGAATGCTCTCAGAATGAGGATCACATAGGGAATGAGTAGTGCCCTCATCTAATTTGGGGCTATGACTCCCTCTCTGCTGCCATTGAGTCCAAGACAGTTGTCCTTGTGGTTTCCCTGGGCATGATGGGGTTAGGATCCCCCGTCACCAGCCTAACCAGGCCCAAAGTTGCTCATCGCTTGCCCCAGCTCTCCCTTTAATAGAACAAGGCTAGGAAATAAGAGACTCAGGTTATAACCATGTAAAGGAAGAATGATACCATTCAAAGTGTTTCACTGGTTCCAAAATCAAGAATTGACTTCAAATACTGCCTCTGACACTTACTACCTTCTTAATCTTGGACAAATCACTTAAACTCCATGTGCCTCTGTTTTCTTATCTGCAAAATGAGTGGGTTAAATTGCATGGCCTCTGACATCCCTTCCAGCTCTACATATATGAGAATAATGAGTCACTATAAACTTTGACCTGCCAGTCTCATATGGCTTAGAATCACTTCTTTCAAGACCTCATTTCCTCCCCTCTAAAATGAGGGAATTGAGACTAGGTAGTCCATAAAGTTCTCTCCAAAGAGTTATAGAATCTTAAGCTAAGTAGAAGGGTTGTAAGAAGTCAGCTGGTCTAACCCTCTCATTTTATATAAAGAAACTGAGGACCAGAGATATTTGCTTAAAGTCACAGAGTAGCAGGCCCATGACTTAGAATCATGCTGTTTTGCTGCTGCTGTGGAGTTGTGTCTACTTCTTTGTGACCACATTTGTGGTTTCCTTGGCAGAGATGCTGCAGTGGTTTGCCATTTCCTTCAGCAGCTCATTTTACAGATGAGGAAACTGAGGCAAGTAAAGTTAAGTGACTTGCCCACAGTCACACAGTTAGTAAGTGTCTTTGGCCAGATTTGAACTTAGAAGTTGAGTCTTCCTGCTTTCTAGCCCTGTGCTTTCTCCACCTAGCTGCCTTCAGAGCCATACTTACTGCTACTCAGTCAGTATAATCTGGTAGAAGCTACTCCCTTCCCAACCCCTGATATCTATCCCCTTTTTATCATCCACTTAGTTCCCTTGGGCTCTCCTTTTCTAAGTACTTAAGTTTGTGAGAAGTGAACTACATGCTTGCATTGGGATTGTGCTGTTTGGTATTTGTTAATCAACATGTTTGGGTATGGGCATCCCAGATGCTCCGCATAGGCAGCCCTGCTCATCATTTCATTAAAGATGCTTGATGCCCTAACTGGTTGGCTTCCTTTTATTTTCCTTCAGGCAATGGATTTCCTTATTATTAATTTTATTATTCTTTTTTTTAATCTGTATGGCTGCTTCCAACCCTCTTCCTCCATCTTGTTTTGTTATGAATTGCTTTTCATTGGTGAACTTATCCTAGGATGCCTGACTTTGAAAACGGTTTTAGCCATTGTGAATTTTCTCATTTTTGTAAATAGCTCATCTGTGCTACTCCCTAATGACATTTTTTTTTCCTGTAAGCAACTGAGGTAGAAAAATAAATTGTTTACCACAGACATGCTGTGTGCTGCTCTCTCTTAGATTTGCAGTTTCTTAGTTTTGCTTTGAGGAAGGTGAAAGCACCAAATAACCAGTACCAATGACAGGTGGATTTTAAAAATTGTAAAAGTGTTCCATTTCCCTCGTGTGCACACTCCTGCCTCGCATATTCTCTTGGTTTGAGGGGCACAGGATTGCTAGGAATGCATCCTGTCCTTGTGTGCCTAGACCGCAAAGCATCTGCATATGATGGCTCTGCTTGCAGTCCTACTTGGTCATTCCTCTCCTCTGCAGGCACCAGCCACCGTCAGAGTACCCAGAGCCATCTGGTCCTCTCCAAGGTTATGTGCCAGGGTCCCCGTAGTTGCTTCCTAAAGGGTTGGGTTAGTGCTGGAAATGATCTGGTTTCTGTATGTTGACCCTAGAGTTGTTGTGGCTTTCCAAAACTGTGGAGAGAAATGGGGCTGGATGAAGAAGCAGAACATTCTGAGGTCACCCATCGCCGTGGGAGAAAACCAACAATGGGCAAACCTTTCTTAGAGCCCTAGATTTGGAGGCAGAGGCATAGGTGCCCATTCTGCCTCTTTCTCTTACCAGCTGTACAACCTTGAGCAATTTATTTAGCTTAACTCAACCTTGTTTTCCTCTGTAAAATAAGTGGATTGAATTAGATGGTGCCTAAGGGCCCTTCTAATGCTAAATCCTGCCTGTGATCTTAAAACACTGCTCTTTCTTCTTCTTTGCCTCCTGACTTCATCTACCAGGATGCCCTTTTCCTTTCCCCTCCCCCCCATGCTTCCCAAACCTTTTTACTCCCCCTCCTTTTGTTCCTTCTCTTCTTCACCCCTAAGCTTCAGACCTTTTATTCATCCCCCTCCTCTCCCAAAAACTCAGGGGGAGGGAAGGAGTGGGAGCAGGTCCTCATCCCCAGGTCCTAGGACTCTGGTCAGTTGTAGAGAATGAGTCTGAGTCACTCTGAGGAGTGTAGCCCAGAACCTTTTAACCTCATTATCCTCACAACAGACATTAGTATTTTAGGGGCAAGCAGTGGGGCCCAACACAGAGCCTAGAGCTGTTTTTTTCCAGGATGGCTTGACTTGAAATGTGATGCTGGGTTTTCCAGTTAATGTTCCTACACAAATCTACCCTCTGGCCTAATGAACGTTTTTTGATCCTGGGTGCACTCACCATCTTCATATCTGTCCATTTGTCCGAGGAATGACTCAATAAACCCTCTTCCCACTAGAGGGAAAATAGCTCACCCCTGTGCCTCACCGATGATGGGTGAGAAGCTTTATCTGGGGTGTCAGATGAACTCTAACGGATCTGTTTCATCATGGGGTATATGGATATGAAGATCCATGGAAGATCCATATGAAGATATGGATCTTGGATATGAAGAGTCTATAGACCTCTTTACAGTGTGATAGAATAGAAAGAACCCCAGATTTAGAGTCCAGAGAACCTGGGTTCAAATCCTAACTCTGCTACACACTACCTGTGTGATGCTGGAAAAGTCAATCCTGAGAGAGGCAGCATGGTAGAACACCTGGCCTTGAGTCCTGCCTCTTTCTTTAGTATCTACGTGACCTTGGGAAAGTCATTTAACAGAGAGGCCATCTCTTGTTCTCAGTTCTCTTAAATGAGTGCATCAGACTAGATGAATTATTAAAGTGCCTTCTAGCTATAAATCTTTTGATCCCTATCCTTTGTTCTGTGGGATAATAATAATTGATAAAAATAATAATAGGATTTCTTTTTTTTAATAATGTTTTTTTTTCCTTTTTGCTTTTTGTAGGGGGGAAAGCAGGGCAGTTGGGGTTAAGTGGCTTGCCCAAGGTCACACAGCTAGTAAGTGTTAAGTGTCTGAGGTCGGGTTTGAACTCAGGTCCTTCTGACTCCAGGGCTGGTGCTCTATTCACTGTGCCACCTAGCCACCCCAATAATAATATTTCTAAGCCTTAATCCTTCTTCTTGCTTAAACTTATCCCCCATTTCTTTAGCTCTGATTCTCAATGGGAATGCTGAATAGCTCCAGGTGATGAACTTGTAATTAGGAAGACGCTGCTTAGATCCTGACTGACTTACTAGCTGTTATGATCATGGGCAAATAATTTAACTGCTCAGTCTCACTCTCCTAATTTGCCAAATGGGAATTAGGGTAGCCCCTCCCTTAGAGGGCATTGGTGGAGCTCAAATGATCTATTGTGTATAAAGCTGTTTATAAGGAAAATGTACATGTTGTTGTTTAGTTATTTTCAGTTGTGTCCGACTCTTTGGGGTTTTTTGGCAAATATACTGGGATGGTTTGCCATTTCCTTCTCATTTCACAAATGAGGAAACTGAGGCAGACAGGGTTAAGTGATTTGTCCAGGGTCTCACAACTAGTGCATGTGCACACACACACATACACACACACACGCACCAAGAAATTACTTCAAAATTAGGGAAGGATTTTCCTACTTCAGCCTTCTCCAGGTGAAGCCTGGGAACCGGTCTAAGTGCTGAGGAGACAGAGAGAAATCAAAAGTCGAGAGGCACACAGATCATTCCAGCGCTTTTTAACTCTAGAACCATAGAATGTCAGACCCAGAGGAACCTTAAAGATCATCTACCCCCCGCCCCCCCCCCATCATTTTGGTGAATATTTAACTTCCAGGTTTCCTGCTTCCCCAGGGGTTGGCAAACCATGTCTCAAGGGCTAAATTCTGCTGGCATCCTATTTCTCTACAGCCCTTTAAATAAGAATAGTTTTTACATTTTTAAATAAAATAAAACTTTATTGAAAAATATTAAAACTCTTATTAGCTCACAGAGCTGTGCAAAAACAGGCATTTTGCCAGTTTGCCATCCCCATTCTGGCCCATTGGCTCCAGAACTGCCTCTATTATTCATCTCATGAAAAAAACCAAGGAATTTTCTGGGTAGTCATAGTTCCTGTGTGTGAAATCTTCTATCAGTCAGTCAGTCAGCATTTACTGTTCACAGACAATGTGTGCCAGGCTGTGGTGATGACTATTTTTCCTCTGGATCTTCTTCTGGGTCATGGTTGGGCCCAGGAGCACCACTAGCTTTTGAATGGTGGCCTAGTCCTCCTTTGCATAGGGACACTGTCTTTTTCTTCAATCTAAAGATTTCTGAATTGGGGTCCCAAAGTGTATGTATATGAACATGCATAAATCTGTACATACATGAATATGTTGTAACTCTGTGTGGTACAATGGAAAAGAGAGGGAATTTGAATTCAGAGAACAAGAGTTCAAAACCCCAGCTCTCTATTTACTACCAGCATCTTCTGGGACAGGTCACTTAATTTCTCTTATACTCAATTTCTTCAAGTTTAAATTAAGGGGATTGAATTCAGTGACCTCTGAGGTCCTTTTTAGCAATATATATCTATGAACACATGATTCTATGAAGTGCATATAATGCCATGTAAAGATACATGGGATGGTAGCCCTCTAAAGATTAGCGAACAGGGGGCGGAGCCAAGATGGCGGCGTAGAAGCAGCAACACATCGCAGCTCTCACATAGCCACCCCAAAATACCCATAAAATAGGACTCTAAACCAATCCTGGAACTCCAAAACGCACACAAAGATACTTCCCACTAAAGTC
>CM053584.1:138684736-138734354 GCA_028627135.1 Pseudochirops cupreus | reverse complement strand
CACAAGAAGCATGAGAAGACAAACATGGAAAAGAAATCATAAGGTACCCATCAAAGATGAACTGTTTACATGACAACATGGAAAAGTGACAATTGTGACCGTTGAAACTTTTTTTTCAGTAAAGATTAGCAAACAACAACAGACTTGTCATATCCCCCTAAGAAGACTATAGCAGGGGCAGCTAGGTGGCACCATGAATAGAGCTCTGGCCCTGGAGTCAGGAGGACCTGAGTTCAAATGTGACCTCAGACATTTAACACAAAACCTAGCCGTGTGACCTTGGGCAAGTCACTTAACCCCAGTTGCTCTCCAAAAAGCAAAAAAGAAAAAAGAAAGAAGACTATAGTAATATCCTTAAGGACAATTTTTTTGTCCTGACAAAATGGCTTACACTTAGTGGATGCTTAATAAATGCTTATGGAATTATCGGCAGCCCCTCATAATGAATACATCAGTGCATGCATAACTCCAGCCACTTGTACATTTTCTGCTTTATAATTATACCTGGCCAGACTTTTTTTTTAAATCACCAACTGCTTGCCCCTTTAATCTAACAACATGTATTCAGTGAATCCACATTGATTTGAATATTTGTTTATCACAGGAATTGTTAACTTCCTTTTGTATCATGGACACCTTGAACAGCCTGGTGAAGTCTGGATTTTTCCTCAGAAAAATGTTTTTAAACGCATAAAATCAAATGCACAAGATTACAAAGGAAATAAATTATATTGAAATACGGCTATCAAAAATATTTTCAAAAACAAGTTCACTGACCCAAGTTAAGAACCCCTGATTTGTCAGGATGGCAGACCTGCTGCTTGCAAAGGAAAAGAGCCATTTATTGACTTCTAAAGCCAAATGGAAATAATTTAAGCCTTATCTAACTGTTGGAGCTTTTCTTTGCCCCTGCTCTTCCCAAGTGGAAGAGAATTTTATGGGCTTAGCTTTTTGGGTCAATGTGCTTTCCCTTGGGAAAGTTCACCAGGAAGATAAAGGAAGATGTGAGTAGTACAAGTAGTAAAAGAGGAAGTTAATAGTAGAAGATGGGAAGAGAGCATGTAGAGGTTAGAGATAGGCTTCTCACCCCAGCTCTGCCACCAACTCACTGTGTGACTAAAGCAGTCTGGGAGCCTCAGTTTCCTCAGTTGGCTGATAGGGATGTTATAATGTCCATCTCACAAATAATGCCTCATAGGGTTCTCATGGAGGCAGCTAGCTGGTGCAGTATATAGAGCGCTGGGCTCAAAATCAGAAAGACTCAACCTTGTGACTTCAGATCTGGCCTCAGACACTTACTAACTGTGTGACCCTGGGCAAATTGCTTAACCCTGTTTGCCCCAAGTTTCCTTGTGTATAAAATGAGCTGGAAAAAGAAATGGTAAACCATTCTAGTATCTCTGCCGTGAAAACCCCAAACGGGGTCACAAAGAGTCAGACATGACCAAAATGACCAAACAACAACAAAAAACTTCTTGTGATGGGTAACTGAGATGAGATGGAGGCAGTCAGCAAAACATTTGTGAGCTTAACCCCGATTGCCTCCTAAAAAAATTAAATGGGTAAGTGAATAAATAATACATAAATAAGTAAATGCGTGAATAAATAAATGGGGGAACAGTGGATAGAACATGGGCCCTGGAATCGTCAGGAGCACTTGAGTTCAAATCTGTCTTCAGGCACTTATTAGCCATGTGACCCTGGGCAAGTCACTTAACCTCGATTGACTCCTTAAAAAAAACCATTCATGTAATACCTACTGTGTGCCAGCCAAAAATGCCCCATGATTACGAAAGGGATATGACGAAAAGACAGAGCAGTGCGGCTGAAAGAGTGCTAGAGGTTCAGATGAGCTGCGTTCACGTCTCAGCCCTGCTACCTAAATGCGTTGTGACTGTGGACAGAGGATAGTAGGTCTGGAAGGAATCTGAGCATTCGTGTAGTCCAGCCCCCTCATGTGAAAGACAAGGAAATTAAGGCTCAGGGAGAACTATGGATGCTTCATTTCACCGTGGGGCAGTGAACAAAAGGAGTCAGCGGGCTGGGCTTAGATCCTTCCTCCCCCACTCGTTACCTGGGTCACCGTGCGCTGGTGTTCTTTTTTTTTTTTACCATACAATATATTACTTTATTAACAGTTTATCCTTAACACTAGTTTTCTTTAAATAATAAAATAAAAATAAGCAGATTGTACTTAATGGGAATATAAGTAAGCTATCTTAGAGGGTTGTGAGGAAAGCATTCTGTAAACTAAAATATAATGTGTATTTATATATACATATGTGTTTTCATATGTACACATATGTGCATACACTTATATTCATGTTTATATGCTTACTGTTGTCATTGGGAAAGCATTCTGTAAACTATCTGTGTGTATGTGTGTTATGCCTTTACACACATGTGCATGCATGCATACATTTACATACTTACTGTTGTCATTATTATAAGAAACAGCAGGTCTAATGTAATGTAAGCCAACCTCAGACTCAGCAAGACCTAGTTTTAAGTCCTAACTCTTCTGCATACTAGCTGTGTGACCCTGGGAAAATCACTTAACCTCTCAGTGCCTCATATAGCTAAGATTATAAGTTTAGATGAGACACCTGTTATGCATTGGTGGAGGAAATTTCCACCCTGGAAGTTACCCACGCTGATCTGCTGCCCCTCCCAAAAAAGGATTCTTGCTGATTGCTGTACGACAGTGTCCAATGACGGAGATCTCATTATGGCTTTTTCTTTTTCTCTCACCATTTGCTAAGAGATTTAGTTCTGATTTAATGCCCTGCCCTCCACAACACTGACCATCACCCTATTCTATTTAAAATGGCAGCAGGGGCTTCCTGGCTCACACAGTTTTACAAAATCCATAATAAGTCTGCCAGCATGAACTTAATTACTCTTCTTTCAAGGCCTTCACTTTTAATTTCCATCAGCAAAAGCGAATAACACATCTAGACCTTTTAAAAATAAATAAATAAGTTGCTCAAGAGTGTATGTCTGTTGATCGAAGGTGAGAAGTGGTGCTAGGCCTGTGAGAATGCCAGGGTCCCTCTAGGCAAGGGATGACCAGAAGCTTTTCAGGCCAAGAGGCAAACAGTATTTGCTTCTGTTGCCTCCTCCTCCCAGAACGAAAGATGGAGACGTTGACAATCATAGAACTTCTCCCATTCCTCAGCCAGGTTCATTTGCTAGTGATATGAGCCAGGAGGCAGGGAGCTTATGGCCAGGAGGATCTCCTTGACAGTTGGTCCTTGGTACCTTCTCTCTGTGCCCAGAAGACCCTAAACCTGCCTTCTCCTTTATAGCTTCGGGTGAGTGAGACTCCTCCAAGTAAACCTTCCCTCCCTTCTCAGGTTCCTTCTAGCTCTAATCTTTGAATCTCCTATTCTCCTCTTCACCCCCACCAAAGGGTATCTCATCTTTCACCCCAACTTTAGATATGTGCCCTACCCAGTCAATTCATTTCAACAGCCATTTATTATAGACCTCCCATGCTCTGAGGGGCAGTGTGCAGTGATGGATAAAGAGCTGGCCTCAGAGCCAGGAAGATCTGGGTTCGAAACCTGACTCTGACACGGACTGACTCTGTGTCAATGGACAAGTAGTTTTAACGGCTCAGTATTCCAGACAACTACCTGTGATGATAAGTGGCAGAGAAGATGCCTTGGAAGAGGGACTTTCCTCAACTGGGAGTCCCCTAAGTTGATGAAATCAAAGATCCAGTTCCTGTCTTTATCAAATCCTGCTGTTTCAGATACTATACTGGAATGTCTCCTCTCAAAGAGCATATATTCCGGTAGGAAGGAAATAACATATAAGTATGTGTGTGTATACATACACACATACACTGACATACAGACATATACATATATATATATACATACATCAAGTGAGATAACATATAAAGTGCTTTACAAACCTGAAAGCACTATGTAAGTGTTAGCTATTGTCATTAGTATTAAATATAAAGTAATTTAGGGGAGGAAGGAGCCTACTGACCATTGGGGTCCAGAAAGGCCTCCCCTAATAAGCATCCACTGAAATGCATCTCAACAAGAGCTGGGGATTGCCAAAAGCAAAGGTGAGGAGGGAATCATTCCAGGCATGGGGAGACAGCGCCTGTAAAAGGCATGGAGATGGAAGGTGGGTTAGAACAGGGAATAGGACATGCAAGGTATTCCATCCCCCTTGGCAGTCAGAGGACTTCTGGAGACATTTCCCTTCTCTTCCAGCTGGTTCCTCCCTGCTCTTTGCTGAGCAGAGAAGCAGCTGTTAGACGCTTATCCCTCCAGCCCCTTCCACTTTGAGTAGGCCACAGTTGGAACAGCTTGGAAATTCGACAAGAATAATTGTTTGGGGAAGCAGAAGAGGCCAAAACAAAAACGAGCTTACGAAGGAGAAAACAGGATTACCTTCAGACTGCAGGAGACAATTCAGGTCCTTGTAAATTTACTTTGGGCCTGAGCGGGCCCCAAGCCCTCCTGGAGGATCTGTAAAGAACCATGTTAGTGGATAGTATGTGGTTTATGGAAACAAATAAGCAGAGATTATCAGTTCCGTTGGATGATATTGAGCTCAGGCTTTCCAGGGGCTTAAAGAGAGCTGAGAGAGATGCTATATCCTTGAATCCAAAGCTTCGTGGGAAGTTACAATAGTCAAGTTTTCCTGAGCAAATGTGGAAAGATGGCTTGCTTCCAGTGGTCTCACTACCTTGGTGAAGCCAATCTGTTAGCTTAGAGAGGAGCTGTAGCCTAGGACACCAATACCGAACTCGGTAGCTGTGGGACTTTCAACAAGTCTCCCCAATAAATCGAGAAGGGTCGATCCAATCGAATAATCATTTATTAATGTAAAACCCTGTGCTAGGCTCTAGGGATACAAAAAAATTAAATACAGCCCCTACCCTCAAGGAATTTATATTCTACTGGGGAAATTAATAATTAATGCTACAAATCCTAAATTGATTTAATTAAAATGAATGCTACAAATAATAATAATAATAGTAAACTTATATAAATCACTCTCGATGCAACACTTAATGGTACACTGAAAAGAACATTGACTCACCAGAGGATCTGGGTTCAAATCCTACCTCTCATGCTTACTCCCTGCGTGGCCTTTGGTCAAATCCTTCAAAGTCTTTCTTTGTACCTTATTTTTCTCATGTGTAAGATGAGGGATTTGGACTAAAATGGTCTCTGAGGTTCTTTCCAGATCTGTGATGCTGTGAACCTCTATGTCTTAGCACTGATGATGATAATTATAATAAAAATACTTTCTTTATGGCACTTCTCCAGCTATTTTATCATTTCTCTTTATGATATTCCATTGAGTTGGCCATATGTCATCTGGATTTTACAGACTTGGCAAAGTTCAGGCCCACGGATCATAAAGTCTTATTTCATGGGATTGTATATGTATTGTATTTCATGGAAGGGACCTCAGAAGCTACTTAGTGCAATATCTCCCACCCCTACTTGTTGTTCAGTCATTTTTCAGTCATGTCCAGCTCTGTGATCCCATTTAGGGTTTTTCTTGGTAGAGATACTGGAGTGGTCTGCCAGTTCCTTCTCCAGCTCATTTTACAAATGAGGAGACTGAGGCCAACAGGGTTAAGTGATTTGCCCAGGGTTACACAGCTAGTAAGTGTCTGAGACTGGATTTGAGTTCAAGAAGATGAGTCTTCCTGACTCTAGGGCTAGCGCTCAATCCATTGCACCATCTAGCTCTTTAGATGTCTAGTCAAGTCATCAGCCATTTATCCATTATCTGCTGTGCGATAGGCGCTGTGCTAAGCTCTGGGGCAATGAAGACAAATAAAAACCAGCCCTCCCCTCAGTCTGATGGGAGAGACAAGATGCAAACATAAGATAATCTCAGAGGAAATGTACTAACATTAAGGAGAGTAGGAAGGCTTCTTACAGAGGGTTAAAGTTTCAAGGACACGTTAGGCTTTGCTGGAAAGGAAGACTAGGTCAGTGTTTAAACTGTCCCCATCCTGCCATCTTCCCTAGAGGGGTCTGTGTCAGGAATAGGAAAATGGACACAAAACTTGCCAAAGGCGCCCTTCTTTTGTGGAGAAGAGAGAAGGAGAGCCAGATTAAAGGGATGCTGAGAATATGCCTGTTCCCAGTAGCCCTGATTCACCTCATCCAACCAGCCCTAAGAAGTATCACAGAAGCTATTCCATAGCAATAACCATGAAGGACTGTCTCAAGAGGGAGTGCCAGATGTCCTTAAGGAACCTGACCCTCTTAGCACAGTGGGACTACTGCTTGGGAACTTCCACCTCATTGAGCTTAGCTCTACTCTCTTGGACCAGGCAGAACAATGAGAGAGAACCCTCTTCCTTTTAACGGTCCTCCACCACTTCAGCTTACCCATCACACCCCACCTTGCTTTCCTCCAAACGTTTCTGTCTTATCTGTCAGCATCCTTAATTCCTTCAATTGGTCTTCACGCAACAATGAGAAATGCAGTCTAATATCTAGGAAGACTCATTGGTCATTTTCCTAAATCCCTGTTTCTTTTCCCTGTTCTCAATAGTCTTTCCCAGCTTTCACTGGGCCTTCTGGTTTAGAGGGAGGGATATATCTGTTCCGTGGTCTACTTGGTTTCCACCACAGCTCCTGCATCCCTAAGGCGGAGAGAGGTTAAAGTAGCATGGCCATATAGCTAGGAAGCAACTAAGGCAGGATTTGAATTCAAGTCTTCCTGACTCCAAATGCAGCACTCTACCCACCTAGTTGCCTCAAAAGTAACCTTTATGAAATAAGATACAAGTGGCACAGTGGATAGAGTGCTGGCCCTGGAGTCAGGAATCAGGAGGACCTGAGTTCAAATTTGACCTCAGACACTTTACTAGGTATGTGAACCTGGGCAAGTCACTTAACCCTGTTTGCCTCAATTCCTCATCTGCAAAATGAGCTGGAAAAGAAAATGGCAAACCACTGAAGTATCTTTGCTGGGAAAACTCCAAATGGAGTCACAGAGACTTGGACCCAACTGAAAAACAACTGAACAACGAACCTGTCTTAATAGAGACTTTGACCTTGGTGAGACCTACAGGTATTGGCTGGATCAATGGGCATAAGCAACATCACAGTTATTAACTGATATGGGAAGCATTTCTCAAAGTACTAGGTTTGGAATAAACTCTGGACTGGCATTTATCATTCCTTCAGTCATTCTAAGAGAGAAATCGTGCTCTTAATAGCATTGCCCTCGAAGAGAGACCTGTGAGCTGTGTGGCTGAGCACTGAAGGACAGGAGCTATCCAGGGGCTCTCTCCTCCCATTCCAGCCACCCTCCACACAGAATTAGTTTTCATTTCCCAGTGGGGAGCCATCACATTTTCTGTATTTTACATTGGGCTCAAAGGCCAAAGAAATATCCCTTTGCAATGCTGATTTTAGCAGCGAGGAGGGCCCTCACAAGCCATTGAGTTCACCCCACCGCCTCATTTAGCAGAGGAAGAAATTGGTTCCCTTTGAGGTCAAGTGACTTTTCCAAGGTGACCCAAGGAAGAAGTGGCAGCATTGGGATTTGAACTCAGGTTCTCTGACTCCACAGCCAGTCCTTTTTCCAAGGCACCACAGTGCCTCCCTCCTTACCATGGCAAGGGAGAATCATGGGATAATGGGTATAGAGCTGGAATGAATTTCAAAGGCCAGCTAGTCAGACCCTTCATTTTATAGACAAGGAAACCAAAGCCCAGAGAGGTTGTGTTTTGTCTAAGATCCCTCAGCTAGTTAAGTGTTCTCTGACATCCAGAGCAAGTGTTCTTTAAGTAGAGGCAGCTAGGTGGCACAATGGATAGAGCGCTGAGCCTGGAGTCAAGATTTGAGTTCAGATCCCACCTCAGACACTAGCTGGGTGGCCCTGGACAGGTCACTTTACCTCTGCTTGCCTCAGTTTCCTTGACTGTAATGGAAAAGAACAGCACCTACTTCCCAGGGTTGCTGTGAGGAGCAGATGAGAAACTTGTAAAGCATTTAGCACAGTGAGGTATGTAGTAGATGCTTAATAAATGCATATTCCCTCCCCTACTCCTTTTTCTAGAACTGACCAAAAACAAAAAAAAAAGGAATTCATGAAAAGAGTTTTTTTGGGTTGTATCAGAGATCCTGGAGATGGAGATGTTCCCAGAACTTGCTCTTGGAGAGGGATTCTTAACCTCATTTTTGTCAAAGACCTCTTCGCTGGGAAAGTAGAGACCAGAAAAGCCTGGTGTGAAAACACTCTGGGTTCAGGCAACTTCTTATTTTAAAGAGGCCTCCTCCTTAAAGAGGGCTAGGGACCCAGAACCCAGCAAATGGCAGTCTGGTCAAACCTAGGAACCCCTTATCCAAATAATGGGGTTTTTTTAATGCATAAAATAAAATGCATAGAATCACAAAGGAAATCATTTATATTGAAAGAAAAAAATACCCCTCTTTTTTTCCTCTTCCATTCAAGTTCACAGAACCCTTGAAATCCATCCACAGCCCCCCTTGAAGTTCCTAGTTAAGAAGCCCTGCCTTAGGGCCTCTCTCCTCTCCTCAGTATCTCATGGGAGGATAGCCTTGCCTTCGATTTTTTCTTGTTCGGACTTTGCTGACAACCCAAAAGTTGACTCTTCTGTGGGGCATCTTGGTCTGTCATTTGGTTCTGAGTGTTCAGTAGCCCCTTGTCCTGCCCAGGGACCCTGGAGCTGAGCTGTGCGGAGACCTGGCTTACAGCTTACAGGACTGCTGCTCCCTGGACAACGTCTCTTTAACAAGAGGGTTCATGGGTCCAGCTTCTTTAAATGGATTTCGACCTCCAGAAGGGTTGATCAACCTTGTTCCTTTAAAAAATATATATTGATTGATTGATTTTTACATGCAGTAATTATCTCTTTCCCCCTCACTGCCCACCTCCAATTAAACAATAAACGAAAAACCCCAAAATTCTCACAACAAACATGCATAATTCAACAAAACAAATTTCCACACTGGCTGTGTATGTATGACTCGTAATGGATTTTAATAATATAACATTTAAAGGTTTACAAAGTGTTTTACATGTGCTATTTCATTTGATCCTCACAACAGCTCTTGTTGTGAGATAGGTGCTATTATCATCCCCATTTTACAGATAAGGAAACTAAGGCTGGAAAAATCTAGTAAGTGTCAGGTCTTCCTAACTTAGCTCCAAGTCCAGCATTGTACCCACTGCAGTACCTAGCTGCTTTAAAATATTAAAGGAAAGGTGGGTGAAGCGATTCATCCTCAGTCCTCTGAACTCAAGGTTTATCTCAAGCAGCCCTACTTCTGGAACCACTGTCCCCTTTAGACACACCACTCCCCTCCATGAGACAGACTCACACCCCCATGCCTTTACCAGCTAGCCCCTTTCAATGGTTATAACCATAAGAACTTTGGACCCAGTTTTCTCATCTATAAAATGGATAGATTGGATGCTCTCCAAGGCTTTTTCTAGCTCTTGCTTTAAGATATCTGATCCTAAGCATTTAGGGCCTGGGCACCGCTCTTGAGTTTTTGAGGACCTGGTGCTTTTGAGTGCCTCATTTCTGGATCACAGTGTGCAGGCTTCTGGGTCCCCAGCCCTCTTCAAGGAGAAGAACACCCCCAGTGACAGGAGCAGCCTCTCTGAAATAAGAAATTGCCTGAAACCAGAGTGTTTACACACAGAGCTTTTCTGCCTTCTCTTTTCCTAGCAAAGCCCAGTGTTGTTGCTGCTAAAAGGATAATACCACTTAATGAAAGAAATAATACAAGAGGAAATCTGTGGGAAATGACAGCTCTGAGCCTCTGAAAGCCAGATGGGCCTGATCAAAGCGGGGCTAACATTATTTGAAAAGAGACAGAGGGGCAGGCTGGTTTTTATTCGCCGCCACCACCCCTATCCCCCTGCTTTGTCATTTTCTCTACTCATTTGGCAAGACTTGGTGTGCTAAGGATGGAGAGATAAAGGGAGCAGGGTTTAGGCTTTACCTGATGCCTTCTGAAAAGACAGCAGATAGCAGACCTGGAGAATTGTTCACAGGGGGAGAGGGGGGAACAACAAGAAGTCACAAAGTGTTTGGGGGAAATGAGGCGGAGTTGACTTCTTCACACAGCTTCTTCCTCAGCCCCCTCCAGGAGGACTTCCCACTTTCTTCCTAACACTTCTCAGAACTGGAAAGTAATTCACACAAATACACACACCTTCTGCACATCCAGCACTGAGCTCCGTTCTCCCTCCCACTCATCTCTCTCCTACTCCCTCTTGGGGTCTGGGGTTTAACTTTTGCCTTTTCTGGGTGTTGTCTGAGTCTTTTCAAAAACAAACTGCACAATTTATCCAAAGGCAGCTAGTGGATAGAGTACTGGGCCTGGAGTCAGAAGGACTCATCTTCTTGAGTTCAAATCTGGCCTTATTAGTCATGTGATCTTGGGCAAGTCAGTTAACCCCATTTGCCTCAGTTTCCTCATCTGTAAAATGAGCTGCAGAAGGAAATGGCAAACCGCTCCACTGTCTTTGCCAAGAAAACCCCAAATGGTCACAAAGAGTTGTGTATGCACACATTCTCTCTCTCTTTCTCTCTCCCTTCCTCCCTCTCTCTCTTTCTCTCTCTCTCTCTCTTCCTTCCTCTCCCTCTTCCCCCCCCTTTCCTTCCTTCCCTCCCTCCCTCTCCCTTTCCTAAAAGTGATATATATCCACACCACACATTGATTCCATCGGTGTCAAACTTCCTCCACTAATAAAGTTCACAACTCTTATTTAAGTCCTCAAGCCTTTATTAAGGGTTTACTATATGCCGAAGAGCTGGGGATATACAGAATTAGGGATTAGGGACTGGGTCTGTGATTTCACCTGGATAGGGCGTTCCCAATGAGGAACTTTCTCTACTGATACCAATCTGCAGTTTTTAGTCTTATAGAGTACCCTAAAATATTGAGAGATCAAATGAAACAAAGGCATGAACGCTCACTACCCTCAAGGAGCTTACATTCTAACGCAGGAGTTTGTTGTTGTTTCAGTTGTGTCTGACTTTCTGGTGACTCCAATTTGGGGTTTTCTTGGCAAAGATACTGAGTGGTTTGCCGTTTCCTTTTCCAGCTCAATTTACAAATGAGGAAACTGAGGCCAACAGGGTTAAGTGACTTGCCCAGGGTCACACAGCTAATAAGTGTCTTGAGACAAATTTTGAACTCAGGAAGAGGGGAGCTTCTGACTCTAGGCCTGCCACTCTATCGACTGTGCCACCTAGCTGCCTCAGCAATTTATAATTTTGTAGAGAAGTCCTGGAGAGTCGCTCTAGGTTGAGTGACTCTCCACGAGTTCCCTGAATGACCTTTGTCCTGGGGTAGGGATGGGGTCAAGACTATACTGAGTGAATGACACAGGTTTATTTAAGCTAGGATCAGAGTCCAGATCAATAAATGAATCACTCAATCAACAAGTAATTATTAGGTGCCTTCTGTGTGCCGAGTGCTGGGCATGCAAATAAAAAGAAGTCACTCCTCCTTCAGTCAGTAAATATTGATTAAGCACCTGCTCTGGGCTAAGCAAGCCCTGAACCTTAGCCTCCATTTTTTTTCTCTTCAGTCCATTTCACAAACATAGAGACAGTTTGTCCCAAGAGCTGAGCATAATTGGCGTTCTGAACTGGGGGGCTTTGATCTCCCTGAGCAGTAAAGGTGTGGCCTCCCTCTTCTCCCCTGTTTCTTGTCCTCGCTTCCCCTCTCTCACAACACCCAGCCTGCAAGGCCATCCTGGCAACTGAATGACATTGCACCATCATGGTGCCCTATGTGTATCCATGAGCCGCTGTAGTCCTGAGCCACGTTTGAAGGGGTTTGCTAAGCCATGATAGGGTGGGCCAGGCTCCAAGCTTCCTGTGAAGCTGTCCTTGGTCCTCCCTGTGTGTTTTCCCTCTCAGTCAAAATTGGCATAAAGAGAAGAGAGCCTTTCTTGGTATTGGGTTATTTGGGTAACTGAGGCACCATGAAGTCTGCTGTCTCTTCAGATGAAAGCACATTGATTTTCCCCTTCCTCCCCCAGACCTCTCTTTCCACCTATCAGTACTCTGTAGAGATCTCCCATTGGAGTGTCTCTTGGGTGGAGAGTTGTGCAGGTGTTCTTTAGGTCTGAGTCTGATTGGTTGCCTTTCTCCCTTGGCTTCTCTTTCTCTGCTTTCCCATCTCCTCCCCCTAGCCTTTCACACTGGCCTGGGTTATCTATGCTCTGCTCTGATGGATCAGATTAAATTCCAATCCCCAGCAATTGTTCAGAGCTCGGTCACCTGCCGGTACTTTTATCTGAGATTAGGGATAATGGATTTCTTTCCTCATGTTAGCTGGGAGTTGGGTTTTTTTTTCCTCTTTTCCCCCCTTCTCTGACCTTTGTCCAACCGTACTCAATGCCCAAAAATAGCTCCTTTGTTCAAGCATCTTTCTGTTGGCCCCCACTCTAACTACCAAATGCAATTTCGTGCCTCCTTTCACTGAGGAATCATCCTACATTTTGTTGAAAGTAAACAGTGAGGCAGTGAAGGAGAGAACCAGTGCTCTTCTCCCCCTGTGGAAGAGAGATGGGCTATTGGGAGTCTTTTCCTGACTTGAAGAACTTGGAGTTGGGGTGGGGATGAAAGGGAGGTTTGCTGGAGGAATCCCTTTCATAGGCTTGTCCTCTTGTTCACTGCCTGATATATTTGGTTCATCCTTTGTATGTTACTTTCTTCTGTATATGGAAGTAGCCTCGTAAAGGGAATGCTTGTAGTCAGGAAGACTTGGATTTGAATTCTACTTCTTGACTCTGGGTGACAATAGGCTTATTAGTCTCTTAGCCGCTTCTGAACATTAGTTTCGTCATCTGTAAAATGGGCATAATGATACCTGGGGTAGCTTCCAAGAGTTGTGAATCTCAAACGAGATAATATAAACTACTTTGTCAACTGTGAATTTGCCATATAAATGTCCAAGATTCTTATTGTCCTTATCATTATCATCATAGATAGGACAAGATCAGACAGTCGAGGGGGTACCCATTGACACTAATTCACCTGGATTTTTTTTTCCCCCAACAGCCCTATTACCATATTTAAATGCAAGTATGTTTATTTTAATTAACATTTTAAGTAGCTTAGAGTGCCCTTCTAGACTAGCCTGTTCCATGTGGAGTTTCTTTCCTCCCTTATAGTTTCGTGTAGCTAAGATGGTAGTTTTAGATTTTAGCAAGCTTTTAGTTTGCCATGTGTTTGGATCTGTCCCTTTCTTTCCTCCCTCCCAGCTCTCTCCCCTTACTGGCTCAACAAACTGTCTCCTTTCCCCCTTGTCTTGCCCTGTCCCAAAGAAGTCTCTCCTTCAAAGACCCAGCTAAGGCCAGACTGATTGATGCCTTTGGGTCTGCCCAGGAAACCTTTCTTTGTCTGCTTAAATGCCATCCAAAATATAGTTACATATTGGAAAGGCAGCTGGGGACAGGTCTTGTAGCGTCTGTCTGTCTGTGCAAAAGAGGGCTTTGTGCGCTTGTGTGCTCCAGTTGATATTGGTGGCAGCTTAAGGGGGGGATGGGGCAGTCGGATGGCCAGGAGGGTAGAGGCAGAGTCTTTCTGGGCCTCTTCCTTTACCCCTTTGCATCATCCAAATAGCAGAATCTGGGAGCTCTGGTCCTTGCTCTCATCTAGAATATCCTTGTGCTTTCCAAGGAGCATAGGTACCTTGGGACACTCACTGATTATCCCCTTTGAGAAACTTATGACTTGATCATGAAGGACTCAGGGGTTCTTTCCAAGGCTCTCTTTGGTATCTATGGCCTCTTCTCCTCTGGGCTAAAGTACCCGAAGTGGAGGTACTAAATGGAGATACTTTGCCTCCTGAGGGTGAAAGGCCGTAAGCAAATGCATTAAACCACAAGGCTAGTTGGCCTTCTGCCCTCCTGGGCTGGTACTCCAGTTGAATATATTGCAATCCAATTGGATAGGGCTGCAGTGACATTGTCTTTGAGATGTCTTCCAACTGGAAGAAGGCCCTCCATCCCCATCCTTTTCAGGGCAACAAAGTCAGCAGCCTATTATAACAGAGAACAGTTGGTTTTAAAACAGCTCCTTTACTAGTGGTTCCCAGGGAGTCCAGTTGCACACAGCCCTGTGATTATATATGGTACAAAAAGACCCAGCCTCTGCCCTCTGTGGACTCAGGGTCCATGTTAGCCATTCCCAACCTTACTCTGCAGACACCTCAAGTTGTCATCATTTATCTCCATCAAAGTTGTTAAATTCTTCCCAGCATTCAAGTTAGGAATAGGAATTAGACCTATGATTTCACTGGCATAGGGAACTCCCAAGTGAGGAAATTCCTTCTCCCAGTGAAGGCTGACCGCTTCTCTGTATCTTGTAGTAGAGAGCTGCCTAGGGCACTGAATGTTTAAGGGACTTGCTCAGGATCATGTATCCAGTATGTGTTAGATGAGGGTCTTGTACCCAGATCTTCCTGGTTCCAAGGCTGGTACTCTTTCTAGTATACCACTTATCTCTAAATAATAAAGTTCATCCTAATTCACTTCTGTGATAAATAGAACAAAAACTGGTTCCTTGAAAAGACTAACAAAATTGATAAGCCTTTAGCCAACCTGATTAAAAAGAAAAGGGAAGAAAATTAAATCAACAAAATAGCCAAGAAACAATGTAAAATCACAACAAAACCAGAAGTAATCAAAAAGAATAGCACAGAACCTACTGTGTATAGTTATGCTAACAAAACTGAAGACATACAAAAAAGATTATCTTCACACATAGAAAATATGAAAACAGAAAATGAAATAGAGATTGTAAATAATGCAAATCACAAAAGGAAATAGAATTAGCAGTTTAAAAAAAAAAGTTGGGGAGGGAAGAACTCCCGATCCCAATAGATTCACAGAAGAATTCTATGAAATTTAAAAAAAATAATTAATACAAATGCTAGACAAATTATTCTCAAAAATTGAGAAATAAATATTCTACCAGACTTCTTTTGTCAGGCAAATATAATCTTAGTACCTAATCCAGGGAAGGATAAAGCAAAGAAGGAAAACTATGGACCAATGTCATTAGTGAATACCAATTGAAAATTTTAAAATAAAATCCTAATTCATTCTAGGGTGGCACAGATTGCCAACCTTGGAATCAGGAAGACCTGGGTTCAATTCCCACCTCTGATAACTATTGGCTATGTTAACCCTGGGCAAGTCATTTAACCTTTCGATTCCCTAGGCAGTTCTCTAAGACTTTTAAGTTGAAGAAAGTTCTTTGACAGGAGTTCCCTATATTAATGAAATCCCAGGTCCAGTCCCTCCCCTTTCCTATCCCTTCTCTCCCAAAAAGAACTTTTCACTTTAATTCTAAAAATGAACAGGTCGTACTCACTATACCATGTTCAAGTGGGATAGAGGGGAGGCTGCAAAATCAGACAAAATCAGAGGGTGTCACAATTCCCAAAAGGTTGAGAATCACTAATATGTTCCTCTAACAAGTTCATTTCGTGAAAAGTTTTTGTGTGTTCAGTCCTAACCCATGTCTTCCTCCTCTTCTACAATATCTTTTTTTTTGGGGGGGGGCGGTGGAGGAGGGAACAAGCAAAAACTGTTCTCCCCTGAATCTCTCCTTACTGTCTCCCCTTTTTCATTGTGCCCAGGTTTTCCGGCAGCAGCATATGGACCAGTGGCAGCAGCAGCAGTGGCAGCAGCAAGAGGATCAGGTAGGGAGGTGTATGGAAGAGGCGGCTACACGGCATACCCCCAGTGTGCAGGGGAAGGTAAAAACTCTGTTGGTATTCTGTGTGGCTGCATCTGTCCAGCACTCCTCTGACCACTGGGTCACACTTTTGGCCAGGGAGGGTTAGGGAAGAGAAGAGTTAAGGCTACAGAGTGGGGGCCACGAGGCCTGGGGAATCTCTCAGGGCATATGGAACCAAAACTGCAAACCAGAGAGTAATTTTTTTTCCCCTCTCTCTATCTCTTTCATTTATCTTTAAGGGAAAAAAAAGGAATGAAATTGTTTTTGAACTCAGATCCCTCCTTTACTTGATAACTGTGGTCATTATGCCCACTGATTTTGTATCAGGTTAACAACACTCAACCCTAGCCCCACTTCTCTGACCTTACTAGAGGCTCTGTGACCCAGGTGTGAGAGAGGAAATCCAAAGACCCCTCCCTTTTCCCCGACCCAAAAAACAGTAATTCAAACCTATCTATCCATTCCTCATACCCAAAGTGGTGATCTTGGCCCTTTTGCCACCAAGAGGTGTGTTTACCTGGCCAGTGGGTTCAGGTACAGCTGGAGTCTCAGGATAGCATCCTTGGCTGGAGTGAAGCTGTTTTTCCCTCAAGCTCACCAAGCCCCTCTTCCCGCACCCATTGACCTGAGGCTGAGACCAGGCCAAACATCTCTTATGGTTTGCAATTCCCTCAACCCTTCTAATACCTGGGTTTCTCCATTTCCTTTCATTGTCTCAGCCTAGCCCTCTGGCCAGCACAGCTAGCTCTGTCTGGCCTTAAGGAAAGACACCCCAAGCTATCATTTACCCGAAGTCCTAAACTTTCCAAAGCCATATTAAGAGGTTCAGGGCCAGCTCAAGTTAAGTGCAAAATTTTTACTAGCAAAAGTTCAGTCTGACTGGCTGGGGCTGGAGGGAGCCTGGGATGCCAACTGGAAAGGTTCCCTCTTGGCTCCCTGAAATTTCCTATCTTGTCCTAAGCATGGGCTCAGCTCCCCTCTGGACGTTGAGAGAGAGGCTACATTTTAGTGTCTTTACTGGTGCCCAGAGGGCCTGGGCCCCCTCGTGAAACCACTTCAGTGGACATGGTTCTCTCTCTCTCTCTCTCTCTCACTCACTCACTCCTCACTCCCCTGGTTCTCCCCAGCCCTAGCCAGGGAGACATCCTCTGCCCACCTCCAGCTAATGTAGGGGATGACTTTGCAGTGTCTCCTAGTGCCCTGTGGACAGGAGCTCTAGCACATCTGGCTGGGAGCTTGCTCTGATAACATATGGCTTTTAAGAGATGGAATAGGGAGAAGTGAAGAAAACCTCAAAAGGAAAATAAATGCCCCAAACCCCTCAGTGATGAGAAGACAGCACAGTGGGGCGCAATGTAAGATCTCAGTAAAAGACACTTTTTAAAACTCCGTTCCATGCAAACCGGCACTTCCTGTAGAGCTACAAAGGACCCTTTCCCCACATCATCGATCCCCGGCTTTCTTTTTGTGGCCTGTGGAACGTAGGGGTCGCTGAGGGGCGATTTGCCAGAGAGCTGGAAAGGGGGGCAGAGGGGGTGGTTTTCCTTAAAGCCCAGCAGAACTACCCCGGGCAAGGAGCCGCTCTGAGGCTGGGCGCTGGGTCTGTGACCATCCACCCCGGTAACGCCGGAGGGTGGGGAGGAACCTTCTTCAGCTCTGGCCAGTTGCCCCTAAGCGTCCGGAGGCTCCGGGGAGATGATTGTTGCCTTGATTCTGTGTTATGCTGTTTTTTTATTTTCTTTTTTGTTTTGTTTTGTTTTTTGTTTCTGTTTTAACCCTTTTTTTGGTACCTTGACAAACGAGCTTTGGTCAAACCTGTGCCTGAAAAAAAAACCCTCAAGATTTTGAGTGTTGTGAGTTGTTTATTCTGTTCCATTCAGTTCTCTCTTTGTTTGTTTGTTTTTTAACTTGCAATATGAAGCTAAACCTTAACCCCAAATAAACCTCTTCCCTTCCTCCCCACCCTCACCCCTTTGACTTTGTGGCAAGTTTAAAGGGCAGCACGGAGTTCTTTGCAAGTTGGAGAATGATGAATTCCCATTGCCTTCACCCCAACCTCGATCCCCAGCCCCACCCCACCCCCAAAGACCCCAGAGGGAGTCGCCCTCTCCAGCCCCTGACCCCAGAGGACAGACCCATTTTCTGTGAAACATGTTTCGTTTTTTTTCCCTCCTTCCTCCCAAACAGTGGTGTTTTCTTTGCAGCCATTTTCATCCAGAGAGGTCTCCAACAGGGTCATCTTGGGTCAGTCATTCTCATTTCTGCACTGTTAGTGAGTTGTATTCAGGAGTCTTGACCTCAGACACCCCTAGGGATTTGGGGATGGCAGCCCTAGGTTCTGAGGTAGCCCCTCCACAGTGCCCCCTGCTGGTGTTTGTTTTTGCTCTGTCCAAAATATCACCTGGAGGCTTTGGCTTGAGGATCCCCCAAACCCCTTTACAGTGAAAACCTCTCCATCTCCCCCGTGCTTGCTAAAATGTGCCTGGTTTGGGGTAACCAGCCCTGGGAGAAGTCAAAGTCAGCATAGTTGTGAGGTCAGGAAACGTGGTCAGGGGATGGAGATCCTTGCCTTTCTTTCCTTTATATGAGGGTCTGTTGCATGGTCCCCTTCCCTCCTACTCCCCTACCCCCACACTCTAATGAGGACAGTCCCCTGTCCTCCCATTCCTTCTCATTTCCCAGCTGTCTTCAAACCAAAATAGAAAAGTGATCCACAAGGGCAGGCGGTTCTCCCTTGCCCCGATGAGGTACATGTCAGCTGTGGATACCCCGCTTTCAAACCTGTTCAGTTCAGCAGATATCTACTGTGCACCTCCTATGGGCTTAATACTGTCCTGGATACAAAAGAAATAGAAGACATGGTCCCTGCCCTCAGGGAGCTAATAGACCTGCACTGGTGACCAGTCAACATTTTGGACCCCTCTTTTTCCTTCCTTGATTTCTTTCTCTCTTCCACCTCCCCTAGCCCCCTGTTTGTGGTGATTTTCTTTAAAAAAATGCTGATGGGATCTTCCCAAGAGCCAGGGACCTCTGGCCACAGGGGTAGGCAAGGTGGAGAGGAGCTGCCTTCTGACTTGGATTGGCTGCCCAGCAAGTGACTTGCATCATCCAGGGCCCTAGTCCTGGGGTGGGGGGGACCTAGAGGGTTGTTTGGCTCTGCCCCAGTCCCCAGCTGACTTCTCTCAAAGACAGTCCAGTCATGCTGGATGTTCATGAACCAGCTGAGGACCTGAGCTGGGCAGAGCTCCGGTCCCCACCAGCCTCCCCCTCCAACTCCTAGACAACTTCACTCTCAGTATCACCTTTGTTTTGACTTCACCGGCCGTTCGAAACGTCATCTTTTCTTGTGATCAGCGTAGAATTTATTTGTTTATTTTCAGCTTATTCATTCAGTCTCAACAGTACCAACCCCAACCCCACCCCGATCCCCCAATCCAATTTGGTTCCCCTTTACCCACCCACAAAGAGACCATCTACTCACAGGACTTCAGGGAGAGGGAAACATTTTTTTTACAAGTTCCCCACCCCCCCAAAGCTGACATCACGGTAGGCTGATATGCCAACCTTCAAACTTCTGAAGCCCATGCCCGCCCCCATTCCCACATACCCCTGCAGCACCCACCCCTGCCCCCTCAGCCCCAGAGCAGGACACCTTACTGTACTTTATACTTGCCAGCCATAACCCAATCTCGTAACATGAGTTACTGACCATGGTGGTGAGTGTGAGCAGTTATGTCTTGTTGTCTTTTCTCTTGCTTGGTTGGGGCTGCTGTGAGAGAGTGTCTCTGAGGCACCCTTTCCCGGCCTCTGTTACACTAGGATCTGCACACCTCCTCTCAAACACTCTTCTGAGCACGCTCAGCGGGAAGGTTTGTCCTCACCTATTAATCCTCTCTCAGTGTCCAGCTTCCTGTTAGTAGCAGCTGGTTTGCATGTTTTTGCTTGTTCAAATGAAACAGTTCAAGAAACAAACTCATATCCAGCTCTCGAGAAATGTCTTTTTTTGTACACTTTATTTTTATTTTTTAAATTATTACTTAAAACTCCAAAACACCTGTCGTCCAGTACAACATTTCACACCTCCCCTGCCTGTTCTTAGATTGATTGTATGTATCTGTGGGACTGAATTAAATGCATGCATTGTAGTCCTTGTACCGGTAGCTGTAGCCGTAGTTATAGAACATGCATTGTTGAGTTGATATTACAGGTTTCCATCAGCTCGGTCTAGTACAGCCATCTAAAGCATAGCCATGGGTTGACAGAAAGAGAAAGGTTCTCCATGTTTTCAATGTTGCCAAGGCTTGGATCCATGTTCTCTCCATCAGCCACCACCACCTCCCTTCACACTCCCTGCTCCCCAGTTTAAAACTGGGTCACCACCCTCAGCTCTGTAGGCCTTCCCATCATGACCTCTGTTAAAACCCATCTGGCTCCAAAAAAAAAAGTTGGGGGAACAGAAGTAGATTTGGAAATGAATCTTAAACTTTACTCTATTTTCTTTTTCTTCTTTGTATCATTAATTAACTAAATGGATTTTCTTTTCTTTTTAAAAAAAATTGATCTGTGGATATGGTTTCTTGAAGCCCCTCTCTTCCTTCCCCCTTCCCTTTCAGCAGTCCATGCCCTGTGGTAATAAAGCAAGGTGAGCCCCCATCGGTGCTTCAGCAGCTGAGTAGAAGGAACCACTTTTTAACTATTCTCCACGAGGAAAGGGTTTTAGATCACTGATGTGCACATTGTTTATGTATCAAGGCCCAGGGACATGTCAGCCTCTACTCCCAATAAACATAGCTGGAGGAAATATGAGTTAAGATGTTGATATCAAGAAGGGCAAGCTGAGGAAAGTTCCTCATGCCATAATTTGCTGTATGGTTTCCTAGAGGATGTAGGTCTTAGGCTGTTCCCACAGTTAGATGTGTATCCACCCTGCCTTGAGGAGAGCCACCCAATCCACACATATCTGCTACTGGCATTCCAGAGCTTAGGGAAGATAGGTATAGGCTGTGTGGGAGAGGAGCCATCCTGCACATTCAGATCCTTGGCTTAGGGGCCAGTGCTTGAGTTGTGGCCATTCATCAAGGTGTTTGGTGTTGGAGCTGTGTCACAGAGAGCTATCCACACTCTCACCAAGTCTCCCTGTGGTTGGCTACCCACCTTTGGTAGATCTCTGGGTGAGGCGAAGAATGTAGGCTGAAACTGACTCAAGCCAACTAACCCATCCAAGGGTCAAACCTGATGCCATCGACATGGCCTTTGATTAACTGCGCTAATCTGTAATTTGTGTGTTTATCTTAGGGTACCCATGGCAGCCAGGGTGGGGGAAGCTCATCCAGTCAATGAACAGATTCCAGCTTTGTATCCTCTAAGAAGCTGGGCCCTCTTTTTAATGTAGCCAGTGCCCAAGTAAATGAAGATCATAGCTAAAAGTTAGTAGAGCAACAAATTTCCCTTTTTGGCTGAAGCCAGCACCTCTTAGGTTCTTAAACACTGGCCTATGATAGTCTGAGTCCAGGATGGCAGATACCACAGACTGCTGGCCAGGGGTGGGGAACTGGCGGCCTCAAGGCCACATGTGGCCCTCTAGGTCCTCAAGGCCACAGGTTCCCCACCCCTGCACTAGACAACATCCGGGAGTAGGCCAGAGTAATTAGCTTAAAGGGAATTTATGCTATGAGTCATTCTTTCACCTTGACTGGGAGATATAGATAGTCCAGGCAGGAAATCTAATTACCTTTGAAAAGGGTTTAGATAAACATGTAGATAAAAGAGCCTGCCCTTGACTCTTAATACTGGGTCACCTCGGATAAGTCACCTAACCTCCTTTGGCCACAGTTTCTGTAAAATGAGTAGATGGCCTCATTGTCTTCTTCCAGCTTTAGATCTGATTCTGTGATCCATAATAGGTCATTAGAGGGAATTCAGATGTCACACTGACCAGGTTGAGCATGTGTGATGTGGTGAGCACCATGCTAGACATTTAAAAAGTGGAGACACCGTAAGACTACATTCTGTGGACAGGGAAGTGGTTTTAAGACGGGGGAAACAGGATAAAGGGGAATAACTGGAATGTTAAAAATTGAGAACTCTCAGGAATCTACACTAGGCTTAGTTTCCTTTAATTTTTCTGAGTAAGAAGGGCTTGGCATTTTCAGGCTTGTGGTGACACTCGTCTTTTCAGGGTGGCACAAGGCTAAGCTATTAGGGATACGTTGCAGGAAGAGCTCATGATGCTGTAAAAATGAGCAGGAAAGTGGCCAGTGCATTTCATCGTGGGTAACAATAAAATAATACATTTATCTGGAGAAAATGAGGCAAAATGAAACTTAAAGGCTCTAAGTGAATAGTTTTGCCATTAGGAAAGTATCTGGGAGTCATTGTAAACTGTGGTCACCTGAAGATACTACTCCTTTAGCCTGTTACCTCAGACAACCTAATTGTGGACATCAGCACAGAAGATTTCAGAGGAAATCAAACTAGAAAATGTTATGCTATCCTTATAGCACAGGGCAGCTAGGTGGTGCCATAGTGCACAGAGTGCCAGGCCTGGAGTCAGGAAGTCTCATTCATCCTCCTGTGTTCAAATGCGGCCTCAGACACTTACTAGTTGTGTGACCCTGGACAAGTCACTGAATCCTGATTGCCTCAGTTTTCCCATCTGTAAAATGAGATGGAGTAGGAAATGGCAAACCATTGGAGTGTCTTTGCCGAGAAAACCCCAAATGGGGTCGCAAAGAGTCAAACACAACTAATGGACTAAACAACTACAATCCTTGATTAAAACCAGGATGTGGTCACTGAAAGAAAACTGATTATAAGTCAGGTTGCCTTTCCTCAGCAAGAATGGAACTGGATATAGCCAACATAAGGGCAAGTAATGTGTCACAGGGGCGGCTAGGTGGTGCAGTGAATAGAGCACTGGCCCCGGAGTCAGGAGGACCTGAATTCAAATTCGACCTCAGACATTTAACACAAAAATTAGCTGTATGACCTTGGGCGAGTCACTTAACCCCAATTGCCCTACCTTCCACCCTCCAAAAAAAAAAAAACCGTATCACAGACTTAGAGCTGCAGGCCAGTGAATCCAACTCTCCCCCCAACCCAATCTATTTTATATAGAAGGCCCAGAGCATGCCCAGGGACATGCCATAGTAAATGTCTAAGGCAGAATTTGAACCCAGATCTTACTGACTCCAATTCTTTTGCTAGTTCTTTCAGAGAGAGAAAGAATGCCATCGCTGAGTGATTGATAGCTCTCACCCAAAGTGGCAGTTTTTATAGCTAAAATACAATATGATAAATGTTTATTAAGTGCCTACTTAATAGTGGTAAATACTGTGGATATAAGCAAGAAAAAGAAAGACAAAGAAATGGGCAAAAAGATGCTGTTCTCAAGGAGTCTTCAGGTTAATGGGAGAGGAGAAATAAGACTCCAAGAAAAAGCCCCCAAAGTACATACAGTGAATATTCGCAAGCATTGCAAATGGATGCAGTTGTAAGGAGCTAAATATGGGATTATTTTGTGGCAGTGGAAGGAGAAAATAGAGTGACCAAGAAGGGAAGCGTTTGTGAGGCTGAAGCCCAGCCAGACCAACTCTGCCACAAGACAGAAGAGAGTCTTCTAGAGCAAGGGGCCAGCACAGGGGGGCCTCTCAGAGGGGTCAGTCAGGGCTTGTCAGAGGGGATACAGGCAGCCACCATGTCTCTGAAACCCAAAATGCTAACTAGGACAAGGGAAGAGGGAACAACAGGCTAAACTATCACCCCAATCAGAAGGCAGTAGTGGCAGCAGATGTTTCCTGACTGACTCCAGCCCCAAGACTGACTGATTCTGGAAGAGGTGTTTTGCCATTCCTGTCTCTTGGATGCCTGACATAGAACCGCTCCAGATCCAGTAGGCGAAATGAACAAATGAAGTTATTTAAATCAAAGTGATAAACAGCAGAGAAGTACCTTTTCTGAGTGGAGCAGATGGGACCACCCAAACCTTCCTACTTTCCCACCAGAGCAAAACAACTAATTCCAAGTTTTCAACCTCTGAGATTTGGGCGGGGCTGGAGATCCAGGGAGGCAGTGGGATGCAGGGACCTCGTGCTCCTGTTGATCCTGCCATGAACTCACTGCATTCCTTCCCCTGCGTGATCTTGAGTTTCACCTACACAATGAAGGGACTGATGGAGATTCTTCCTCAAGTCCTTCCAACCCTGGTTTCTGTGACTAGGACATAGAAAGGAATAGCCTTCAGCTAAAAACATTCTGCAAACCACAAGTGTGATAGAAATGTGAGCTATTATTAGTCAAGCAATGTATTGTACTCTGGGATTGCCCACATCAGCCACAGTTCTGGGCCTTGAGATACATGTGACTGAATTTCTCAAGTCATCTCTTTCCCAAAAGCCTCCTGCTTCTCACAGAGCATCGTTTCCAGAGGCCTGTTAACATTTTTAGTCTGGGCAATACTGGGCTGCGCTTCTCAAATAAAGTCTGGCAAGCAGTATAACCCTCACTCAATACTTGATCCTGGAGAGATTAGAAGCAGAAGGTCTCTTAAAGGTTATATAGTCATAGGAGCACAGATTTAGAGCTGGAGGAGATTTTAGAGGTCATTGGATCTGACCCTTTCAGTTTACAGATAAGGGAACTGAGGCCTAGAGAAAAGTGGTGACTTTATCAGGGCCACACAGCTAGTAATCACCTGGAGCAGGATTTGAACTTGGATCTTCTTGATTTTAAGTTAGTATTTGAGACACTGTTCCACCTAGCCAGCTGCTCTACCCATTTGACAGTTGAGGAAACTGAGGCCAAGAAAGTTGAAGTGATTTGTCTAAGGCCATACAGATCACGTGTAGCAGGGATGGGATTAAAACTCTTCCTCTGACTTCAAATCCCAAGCTATTTCCACTCTGTCATGCAGCCGGCAGCTCAGGGGTTAGAGAGCTGGCCTGGAATCAGGAACACCTAAGTTCAGATGTGACTTTAAATACCAGCTGTGAGGGCAGCTAGGTGGCATGGTGAATAGAGAGAACACTGGCCCTGGAGTCAGGAGGACCCGAGTTCAAATCTGGCCTCAGACACTTGACACTAGGTGTGTGGCCTTGGGCAAGTCACTTAACCCCAATTGCCCTCCAAAAAAACTCAAAACACATACACACACACACACACACACACACACACACACGAGTGAACATGGTTGCTTGGACCTCTCGGTCACCTCACCTGGTCCCTCTTGCTCCCCATACCTTTACCAGTGTGTATTTGCAATGGGGTGTTCTGCTGTAGCCCATGGCCAATGTTGGGGGTACAAGCAAGAACCAATAGATGGTTTTTAGATACAGCATGGTACAATGGAAGGAGAACTGGCTCTGGAGACAAAGGGACTTGGGTTCAAATCCCACCTTTGATGCTATTTGTGTGACCCTGAGTGAGTCTCCCTACCTCTCTGGCCCTCAGTTCATTTATGAGGTCCTTTTTATCCCTCCATCCATGATCCTAAAATTAGGAGTGCTGCCAACCATCCCATGCAGCAACCAAGCCCTGCCTGTGTTAGTCCCAGGTGCTCCAGCTGGCCAATAGATTTATCCTAATGGGTCTCCCTATACAGGTTTCGCTCTCGATCTGCTGTCCAGGTAGGACTGGATGCCCCCATTACCCATTTTTACGTCTGGATCGCTGCCTTCCTCAAAAAGCTCAGGCTTCCCCTAGAGCCCTCCACAGATCTGAGTAACCTCAGTGAATTTATAATAATCTGCTTGGCTGCCAGCCGCTGACCTCGGCTTCATTCATTTTCCAGGGCTCTCAGATCAACTCTATTATGGATAAAATACATCAGCTTTAATCAATAATTTTGTAATAGAAATACTGTGCACTTGATAAATCAACTCCAGTGCAATTAGTGACCAGCCCCGAAGCCTAGGCTTAAGTATAAGTTAATCCTGAAATGAATGGAGTAGGTGAATGTTAATGGTCTTTTCAGTCAGTGGAATTATTTTCGATGGGCGACATACCCATGGCTTCCCAGGCTGGTTTGACTTCCCAAGTGTTCTCTCTTGACTTGGGCAAACAGAGTCTCCTCAGAAGCCTGAACCAAGTAGTCATTGAAGCTGGCTGATTGGAGAGGCCAGTCACCAAGACTGTGCCCAAGTCGAGCCTTCTTCTAACGAGTCATAAAGTTGCTGCCTCTCCTCCTGAAGCCCTAAAACAAGCAGAATCCCTCTCCCACTTCCCCTGGGCTAGCCTGGCATCCCCTGCTAATTGCCAGCATTTATATACTGCTTTAGGGTTTGCAAAGCACTCATTAGATGGTTGTGACAAACCTGTGAGGCAGGTACTCTTATCATCCACATTTTACAGATGAGGAAACTGAGGTAAAGGGAGACAATGCAATTGGCCGGGGGTCCTACAGCTAATCAGTGTCTGAAACAGGATTTGAACCCAGGACTTCCTGACTCTAAGTTCAATGCTGTACTCACTGCACCACCTGGCTGCTACTGAATCATCTTCCAGACCTTGGACATCTCTGAATTTAAAGAATGGTATGTTGTCATGGATGCAGCCAGAAATACATGTATGACCCTGCTGAGGGTTTTTAAATTTTGTTTACAACATACGCTTCTCCCTCCCGTTTCCAAGCACCACCCAGGTGTGGCTCACAGTACCAGGAATTCCAGAGGGAGCTCACTTCTCAACCCCGCCTCAGTGCCAAGTCACGGATCCAAACTTGGAGGCCTAGATCATATTTATGGAGCATTTTAAAATTTCACAGTGCTTTCTTCATGATGTTCCTATGAGGTGGTCATAGAAAAACAGCTCTGGAACTGGCAGGGACCTCAGAAGCCCATTAGTCCAACCCTTCATTTTAGCATGAGATACAGCAAGTTTGTGACTTGCCCAAACACTCAACTCCATTCAGTTCAACAAGCATTAGTTTACAGGTGGGGAAACTGAGGCCCAGAGTTTTAAAATAACTCATCTATGGTTACACAGATAGTTTCGGGCCAGAGACCATAACCCAAACCTTGACTACAACTCCAGCATTCTTTCTACCACACCACACTCTCTTAAAAAGGGGGGAAAAAAGAACTTTACATGATAACTTTATTATATATTTAAAAGGAAAAGCAAGTTATATATAATAAATTTGCAGTTTCGTGTGCATTCATATTTTTAAAAATAATACTGTGTTATGGAAATGCAGTCTTATTCTATAAATTAAAAATTAATTTTTTTTTAAAAAGAGAAGATAGAATGGAATTCCTGCCCTGGGAATCCTCTGCTAAGATTCCAAGGCCCCCATAATCTGCTCATTGGAGGCCTTGAAAGCTGGTGATAGGAGACGGGGGCCAGAGAGTTCTCTTGCTCACAGGTGGGGAAACTGAGGCCGGCAGTGACTTACCAAAGGCCCTTCATGGAAGGGTTCAGTCTATGACTGGAGCTAGGAAATTCCTAGAGACGGGGGTGGGGGGCCCTATTGTTATGATAATCCAAGCATAAGTTTTAAGAGCTTGGACAAAGGTGGGAGTCATGGAGATGGTGAGGAGGAGACAAAAAAGAAAGATGTTCCCTGTGCAGGGAATTCCTGTTTCCCTTCTCCGTGAACCTGACTCCCCCACCTCCAAATCTCACCAATCTCATTTCACTTAATTCCTTTCTCCCTCACTTCATTAAATCCTTTTGTTGTCCCTTCGTGTAACTTCTTTGTTCTCACTCCAGTGCCCCTGTGTGAGTCACTTCCTTCTCCCTTCTGCCTGGAGACATCCTTAACCCTTTCCAGAACCATGCCAGGATCTCACCTGTGCCAGGAAGGTGGCCAGCCCCACCTGGCTCCACTCATTCCTTTGTTTAATGCTGTCCCATGATGTTCGTACTCTATGCCACCTATATTCCTTCTAATTGTAGAATGAGAGAGGCAGGCTCAAATCTAGGAAAGTGTGGGTTCAAGTCCCACCACTGACACATACTGGCAATTGATTGACTGAACCACTCAATGATCTGAGTAACTTTCTAAGGCTCTTAAATTGAAGAGAAGGTACCAACATGCCCTGGTGCAATGAGTTTCCTCAACTGGAGATCGTGGCCCCATCCTTATCCCAACTTATAAATCATAGATATAGAGTAGGAAGGGACCTTAGAGGTTATCTAAGTCCGACCTTCTCATCTTACACAAAGGGAAACTGAGGCACAGAGCAAATGAGTGACTTGCCCCAGGTGGTGCCAGATAGTAAGTGGCAAAGCTGGGGTTTGAACTCCAAACCCAGCAGCCAGGTGATTTTCACATGTGTTCTAAAGTTTGTCATTCAGTATTTATCAAATACTTACTGTGTATGGGGACAGAGATATAGTATGTCATTGATCAGCAAGCATTAATTAAGCACTTGCTGTATGTGGAACACTGTGCTAGGCCCTGGGCATGCAAAAATAGAAGTGAACAGTCCCTACCTTCTAGAAACCCCTGTTCTATGAAGAGAAATGACAATGCATATATAGGTCTATATAAATACATACGGTGTAGATACAAGGCAGTTTGGGGAGAAGGGCATCAGCAGTTGGGGGACTGAGGAAAGGCCTCCTGGAGAATGTGGTACTTGAGCTGAAGCTTAAAGGAAATTAGGAATTCCAAGGGGGAGAGAGGAAGAAAGAGTGCCTTCCAGGCATAGGGAACAGCCAGTGTGAACAGATCATGTTGGGAAATAGAGTGTCATGTGAGGAATAACAAAAAGGTCTGTGTGGCTAGACTGTCAAGTTTCTGAAGGGTGGTTGCTGTTGTTGTTCAGACCTTTCCAACTCTTTGTGACCTCATTGGGGGTCTTCTTGGCAAAGATACTGGAGTGGGTTTGCCATTTCTGTCTGCAGCTCATTTTACAGATGAGGAAACTGAGGTAAGCAGGGTTAAGTGACTGGCCAAGGCTCACACAGCTAGCAAGTGTTTGAGGCCAGATTTGAACTCAGGAAGACGAGTCTTCTGACTCCAGATGTGGCGCTCTGTGCACTGTGGCACCAGCTACCTGCCTTTTGTGAAGGGTAGTAATAAATAACAGGCCTGGAGGACAGGTTGGACCCAGATTGTGAAGGGCATGTATTTGACCCTCTGGGCAATAGGAAACCCCGAGAGTTTATTAAATCATAGAGTGATGCATTTATTCCTTTGTTTTTGGAAAATATGCAAAGTCTCTGCCTTTTAGAAACTTAGTCTATTAAAGGAGATAATAATACAAAACACTATAAAATGGGGGCGGCCAGGTGGCACAGTGAATAGAGCACTGGCCCTAGAGTCAGGAGGACCTGAATTCAGACACTTGACACACTTACTAGCCGTGTGACCTTGGGCAAGTCACTTAATTCCAATTGCCCTGCCCTCTCCCCTCCAAAAAAGCAAAAAAATAAAAAAAACACTATAAAATGGGGTGGCATGGGAAAGTGCAGTATGAAACAGAATCAGACACCATGGTCATCCCGCAGAGGGAAAGGGAGAAAAAGTAGTCTTTCTTTTGTTCTTCTGTTAATGTAGCCTGAATCCTCAACTACATTCTAAGTTCTTCAAAGAAAAAGACTGTCTTCTTCTAGCCTCACATACTTCCTAGTCATGTGAGTCTGTCTGCCTCAGTTTCCTCAACTGTAAGATGAGGACAATAATAGCTCCTACCTCCCAGGGTTGTCATGAGGATGAAACGAAGTTATAGAGCTTACACACATTAGGTGCTTAATAAATGTTTGTCTTGTGCACCCCCTCCCCCAAATCTGCATCTTTCCTACCTTCTCTTCCTCCCTGGTGGGAGGCTTTATCTAGAGTGGACACAGCCAGTTTCTGGATTAATAGATCCATTTGGCTGCCCAGGTTGGTTCGATATTGGACTAACCTTCATGGGTAGAAAGGACAGATGACACATACCCCGTAGCATTTGTTTGGGCTGCATCTCCAGTGTCGGAGAGCACTGCAGAGAGGAGCTGAGTACAGAGGGACTAGCAATCCAGCAAGAGATTGAGGGAAACCTTCACAGTCACCTTCCCCTTGGTTCCTTTTCTGTGACTCACCAGCTGCCTCAGGGGCTCAGTTCTTGTAGCTTGCAGATTAGACGTTCCCTGACCATATCTGCACCTTTAAAAAAAAAAAGCTATTTTCAAATCTCCGTTATCTCTGGCAATGAACGCTTCAGATAATCCAAAACAGTAAATAATGCAAAATAATTTAAATCAGGTCTCACCCTCCCACCCTCCCCTTTCTGCAGCAAATATCTTTGCTTTGGATTTAATATTTCAGATTAGTTCACTCACATTCTCTAATGCAGGGGTTCTTAAAAAAGGATTTACACAGAAATAAGTATTTGCCAGGGTTACGGAGGAATAAGTGTGTACCTACTATATGCCAGGATTGTAAAGGAGTAAGTGTGTGCCAGCATTACAAAGGAAAAAGTGTGTGCCAGCATTGCAAAGGAATAAGTGTGTGCCTACTGTGTGCCAGCATTGCAAAGGTATAAATGTGTGCCCACATTACAGAAGAATAAGTGTGTGCCTACTGTGTTCCAGCATTACAAAGAAATATTTGCCAACTATGTGCCAACACCGTAAAGGAATAAGTATGTGCCTCCTATGCAAGGTGTTGGGAATACAAAGGCAAGAAATGACGCTGAGCAAGGCCTCAGCCCCCCTGGGTCTCAGTTTCCTAGTCTCTAAAATGATATGACCTTTGAGGTTCATTCCAGCTCCAGATGGATTGATCATTCGGTGATTCTCACTCATCATGGCAAGGAGGCAAACACTGCAGCGTCTCACAGTCCATTCCAGTTCTAGACTTATCAAACAAGTCCCTGCCTTCAAGGAGCTTCCATTCTACTATGGGCAGCTAAGGAAGCACCCACTTTACACAAAGTGTTTGGGGGGGAAGCATTAACAGTTGTGGGCATCAGGAAAGGTCTAATAGAGAAGATGGCACTTACGCTCAACCTTGAATAGAATTTGGATTGGGCTCTTGGTGCTCAGTCAGCACCATACAGACGCTGGGTCAGTCAGTCAGCTGGTAGTTAGAAAGTGCCTACTGTGTGCCAGGCCCTGTGCTGATCACTGGGAGGGATGAGGAAGGGCTGGATTGGCATCCTGGTAGCTGGGCCAGAGAGTGTTCTTGAGAAGTACAGGATCAGCCTTCCATTCTTTTCCTCTGAGCTGCCCTTTGGGAATGGAAAGAGTATGGTGCTCGATGGTGGGAGGCCCTCCTCCTGTCACCATGGCAACAGAGAGCAGGGGCTCATTTGTTTTGCAGATGAGTAATTACTACTCAATTAGGGGAGGCTAAAAATAAAGTAGCCCTTTGTTCCCAGTTACTCATTAATATTAATAAAAGGTCCTGTCCAGGTCTGTGGTAAACAATTAATACAAATTTGGCTGCCTGTGGTAGGGGCCAGAGTGGGGAGTCCAGGTTTGGGCTAGCTATTTTCTTTCCCAGCCATCCATCCCCAGGAAGTTATTTCTTTTTTTAAAAAAGAGAATTTGGCTTTCTTAGGGGAAACTTTTTACACAAATGAAATCAAATGAGATGATATTGATAAAAAGTGCTTAGCACAATGCTTGGCACATAGTAGGCACCATATAAATGCTTATTCCATTCCTCTTTCCTACACAGCTGGTACCTACAGCAGAACTGCACACATGCATGGGAGGAGGGTCTCTGTCTAGGAGTAAGGCCAGCCTGATTTCCTTCATGCATCAGGAACTAGGGAGCTTTGAGTAAGATGGTACAGACCCCAAATCCTGATGGGATCTAGGTCAAGAATTCAGATGTGGAAGGGAACTTAGAGATCATCCAATCTAAACCCCTTATTTTTTAGTTAAGGAAGCTGAGACCCACAGAGTTTAAGTGACTTGGCAAAGGTCATGCAGTAAGTAGCAGAGGCAAGATTTGAATTCAGATTTCCCTCAACCCCAATACCCTTTCCAGGCAAAACCACTCTCAACCTGTCTGGTCCTTGATCTCTAAGCCAATGTCAATGAATGACTGTGAGCCTTGACTGCCAGAGCTTTCAAAATTTCTTCACTGGAGTCCTGATTTAAGAAGAAAGGGCCAATTACAGTTAGGAAAGACCTAGAAAAGTTACTGAGTAACTCAAGGACTCAAGAAAGGAGACCAGTGGTCTCCCAACCGCTATTCCCTGAATTGAGGGACTGATATAGCTGAGACCCTTTAGGACACTGGTGACCAAACTACTTGGGTTTAGGGGTATTTTTTTTTTATCTCTTTTGGTTCCAGAGCAGCTCTCCCTTGGAGTCCTTCTCTGCTGCACCTGGGCAAAGGAGTGGGCCAGGCAGGGGAAGACCCTGGGGGCTCAATAGTTGTGCCAGTGGGACACAATCTCCAATAGGTTCTGTCATTTGGGAAAATTATTTAAGAGGGGGCTCAGGGATGAACCCTTGCTTGTCCACTAGATCAGCCAGTTAATGCATATGCATTTCAGCATCTAGGTGGCCAGATTGCCCTGGGCTGGGAGTTAGGAAGACCAGAGTTTGAATATTGTCTGCAGCACATACGACCTCTGTGACCCTCTGCAAGCCACTGAATCACCTTTCTAACTGTTTCCTCATCTATAAAACGGGGATGGTGAGAATGGTAGCATTTACCTCCCGGGGAGTGTTATGAGGATCAAACGAGATATTATTTGTAAAGCACTTTGCAAACTTTTAAGTGTTAGCTATTATTTTTATATATTAAGTGCTTACTGTATACCATTGTACTAGTTGCTGGGAATAGAAAGTAAAAAAAAGAAATAATTTCTTCCCTTTGAGAAGTTACGTTCTCTTAGAGAGAGACCATCTGCGCAGTGTATAGAAATTTGTTGTTGTCGAATTGTTTGTCATTTCCAACTCTTCATGATCTCACTGGGGGGTTTCTTAGCAAAGATACTGGTCCTTCTTCAGATCATTTTACAGATGAGGAAACTGAGGCAAACAGGATTAAGTGACTTGCCCAGAGTCATACAGCTAGTAAGTGTCTGAGGTTGGGTTTGAACTCAGGAAGAGGAGTCTTCCTGACTCTAGACCCAGCACTATCCACTCTTCCACCTAAGTTGCCCATATAATATATAGAAGTACATACAAAATAAACACAAGTTAATTTTGGGCTTGAGGAAGCACTAGTATTTCAGGATCCAGGAAAGGCCTTTTGTAAGAGGCAGCATTTGAACTGAGTTTTGAAAGAATCTAGGGATTCTCAGAGACTGAGGTAGGAAGGGAATACATTCCAAGCATGGGAACACAAAGATACGAAATGGAACGTCATATGTGAAGATGTCACATGGGCTTATCAAGTGTGTAAAGGAGGGTAATGTATGACAAGAGTAGGTTAGAGCCAGTTTGTGAAGCATCTTAAATGCCAAACAGAAGAGTATGTGGATCCTGGAGGTTAATAGGGAGCTACAGAAGTTTATTGAGGAGAGGAGTGAAAGTACAAGTGTATATCCACCATCCAAGAAATAGTCTACTAGATAAGTTCAAAGGCTTATTGGGAGCCTGGCCACAGGGTGATGAATTTTATACATATTGGCCATTCTTTTGGGCGTGATGATAAAATGAGCATTGGAAAATGGAGACCTAAGTTTCTTTGATCCTTTGTTCTCCCATACACTGTTGTGCCAGTTACCTTGGGACAGGTGACATCCAAAGCCTTAATTTGTTTCTTTGCCTTTATTTTTATCTTTGTGAATGAATATGATGGAAGAGTATTGGGCTTAGTATTCAATTCTTCTCTCTATATGACCATGGTAAATTTATTTAACTTCTCTGGACTTGAGCTTTCTTCTCCGTAAAAGGAAAAGGTTGGACCCTAAATAAACCTCCAAGCTTCCTTCTAGCTATAAATCTATGAAACAGTGAAGTCCTGACTTGGCCAATTAGAACTCGACTTCAGGCAGATCACCTCACTGAGCCTCAGTCTCCTATGCTGTATAAAGAGGATTGGCCACAGCAGGGGTTCTTAGACCTTTTTTGTGTCATGTACCCCTTTGGCAGGCTGACAAAACTTATGGGCCAATCCCATCCCAGACTAATGTGTTTAAATGTGCAAAGTATAGAATTATAAAGGAAACAAATTCTCTTGAAACATAGTTCTCAAAATATTAGATGGGAGAAAATGTATGGACTGCCATGTTAAGAACCCTTGGTCCAGATGATCTCTAAACTTCTGACTCAAGGTTCTACTCCTTGTCTATCACCCATCCCTTCCACTCCAATATTAGGAGAACTAAGAACAATGCTAGTACTGTGGGAAAGGAGAAATGGAGGTGCTCTCCTCTCCCCTGGGGTCTCTGACAGTACTCTCTCTCTGACGCTAAGTTGGCTGACATGAGCCCAAACCCTGTTTATCCTGTACTTCAGGAAGATTAAGTGGTCTGGCTATACGTGGTCACCCAGCAAATTAGCAGCCAAGACACAACTAAAACCAACTGTTTTGGCTCCCAGTTGGTTATTTCACCTCAGTAATAATAACATTATAATATGCATTTTATAATATGCCTATTTTTAAAATACTTGAACTTCTCATCTCATTTGCTCTCCCCACACTCTCTATAAGATAAGTAAGGGAGAAGTTACTACCCCCATTTCACAGCTTGAATAACTGAGGCCCAGAAAGGGTAGATGATTTTTTCCCAACAACATTAAGTCAGCGAGTGGCAGAGGCTTAGGACTGGATCTCAGACTACCTGACTTGAAGCTTTGCCCATTGGTCCATAACAACATAGCAGTGGGGATGAGGGACAGGTACAGCCGGGCACTTTCTATCCCAGGACATCCCCTGCATTGTTACCAAGGCCAGGGCCTCCTGTCTCACCTAAGAGGGGAATAGAGGAGATGGTGAAAGGAAGAATCAGAACACCCCCAAACAAAGGCTGTAAAGAGAGAAAGTGCAGGTCTCCTGAGTATTCTACTAATGGAGGAGAGTGTAGCTGAGCCTTTTGGTAAGGTCAGTATTTGTTTGTTGTTAAAGATCTAATTAGAAGCATGAGAGGAAGCTGAATGACTCCTTGCTTGGCTAATTAGTGACACGTATGGGCCAGCTTTGAACTTCAAGGACACAAAGCTATTAGCACTTACATCAAAAATGGATTAAACGTCTCTGCTTTTATAATGATTAAAGATGAGCCGTTCAAGTGGGAATCCTTTTATACAGTCTGTAAGGGGTTGGCCTATGCCATCATCTGGGGGATAATGTTGGATGTCTCACTCCTCACACCGGTCCTGGGCCAAAGGAACTACGTTAAATGTGATTGGGTAATAAATACCCATCATTGATGGAGAATAGGCCTGGGTGAATTGGGGATGATTTCCCCAGACTTGTCCCTGGTATTTCTAAGGATGAAGAATGTCCTTGGCCTGGTCATCTGACATCTAGGCAGCTCACTGAAGGTCTCAAAGGAACCCACCAAATTTGGAGAAGAAGGCCCAGATGGACATTATAGAAGAAGCGTTCTCCACCTTCTCCGTGTCACAGACCCCTTTGGCTTGTGAACCACTTCTCAGAATAATGTTTTTAAATACATGAAGCATATATGCATAATATTTGTCATACATACATATGTATCATAAACACAATAGTTATCAAAACATTTGGGGGGGTGGGGGGGGGACAAGTTCACATACACCAGAGTAAGAACTCCTGGCAGAGAGGACAAGGCAGTTCTTCTTTTCTTAGAATTCCCAACTTAACAAGTCCTCTGCTCTCAGAAAGTTTCCAGGTTCATGAAAGAGATAAAGTGCTGGTCATAGGGTCATAGACTCAAAGCTAGAAAGGACCTTATAGGTCATCTGGGCCATTATACAGTAGGAGAAACTATGACTCGGAGAGGTAAAGTGGTTTGTCCAAGCCTGCAGAGTTAAGTGGGAGAACAGGGAGTCAAAATCAAGTCTTCCCCCTCCAAGAGCAGCTTTTCTGCTGCATCTAACTGGTCTTGGGGAGTTGCCCATCTAATGGGGGAGACAGTGTCTGCCCTCTTGTGGTGGTCCCCATTTGATAAAAGATCTTCCTCATCCTTATTTCTCCCAACAAAATGAGGGTTCCTTGAGTTGATCATAGGCATTTAGGTGCCTATTATTATGTGCCAAGCACTGGGGGTTGAAGGCAAGGCAGAAGACAGTCTCTGCTCTCACAACCTAACAGGGGAGATGATGCACAAATATCTATGTACAAACAGACTATATACAGGATAAACTTGGATGATCAACAGAGGGAAGATTCTAGAATTCAGGAGGATCAGAAGAGGCTTCCTGTAGGAAGTGGGATTTTGGTTGGGCCTTGAAAGAAGCTAGGAAGGAGAGCATTCTAAGCCTAGAGGATAATGGTGAAAATGCCCAGAGTTTGGGGTAAAGAATGTCTTGTCCAAAGAACAAGGAAGGCAGTATCACTGAGTCACAGAGTACATAGGGGAGGAGAGTATAAAAAGACTGGGGAGTGGAGGGGAGGGAGAGCCAGCTTATAAAGGGCTTTAGACACCAAATAAGGGATTTTATATTTGATCCTGGATGTGATAGGGAGCCACTGGAGTTTATTGAGGAGGGGGGAGTGGAGGGTAGGGAACATAACATGGTCAGACCTTTGAAAGGGAAGCATCAGATCCAAATAAAGAATAGAAAATCCTCGGCATCAAATAGAGAGAAAATTACAGCAAATGAAAGGTGCAGAAGAGGGGGAGAAAGCAGCCCAAAGTTGTAAGACCTTTCTCCCTTCTCTTCTCCCCCGTCTGCTTGTACATTTTGACTCTCAGGGTAGCAAGGAATAAAGAAGCAAGGGCATCTGCACGTCAGCTCCAGCCTCACACTGTGCATCACCTCCCCAGCTGACGCTGCCCAGAGACAGGGATGTTTCCAAGCGGCCGCTGCTCCTGGTAACTGCCTGTTAATGCTGGCAAGGTTGGCAGCCTACGTCAAGTGGCACTTTGGTCGTCTGCAGTGCTTGGTTTTTTTCCTGAACCTCCTCATTTGCTGCTCATTGCCAGTTCTAACCTGTCTCTGCAGTGGCAAGATTTCAGGTGTTAACAAACCCTGCCTGCTGGCACAGTCTCACAGAGATTAAGCATTCATTTCCTTTGGTTGGTGTTTTCTTGTCTGTCGAGAGATACCCAGATGGATAGGGAGAAGCTTCCCATACTTTGTAAAAGGCTGAGTTGGTGTTCGGAACCTCTTTCCTGAATACAAACCTGGCCCAGGCCAGCCTGCTTGGGTTGGTTGTCAGGGTGGGTTTTCTAGTTTGCACTGCTTCTTGAAATAATTCCTTTGTAAAGCTAACTCCTAGTTTTTCCATTATCAGACAAAGCCTAGGAAGATAGTTGGCCCTTCTTCACTGCTCCCTCTCTTACTAATGTGCCTGGGCATGTTCCTGGGATGCTTGGACACTGGGCAGCAGGTCTAGCCTCCTAGTTCCCCTCTGCTACTTAGAAAAATATGAAGCAGGTAGTTTGCCCTTTGGGTCCCAGCCTGGGGTTCATGAATAGGAAAATCCCAGACAGGACTCTAGAGATAGTTTTCATTTGCCCTTAGCCTGATTTTTTTTTTCAGTCTCAGCCTGACTCCTTGGCATTTGGGCTTAAACCTATTGGTATCATAGGTCTGATGGGAATCAGGAGACTGCAGAAATGAAGTTCTTCCATCATCAGGATTTACCAATTCCATTTTCTATTTTTTGCCTCCTGAGCCGAGGGATAAGCTCCCATCCAAAGTGTGGCTCCCACAGAGGGACTTAGATAATTGGCATTTATGTAGTACTTTTTTGAGGTTTACAGACATGATCTCATTTGATACTCAAAACAACTCACTAAGAGGTAGTGTGGTTTAATGGATAGAGAGCTGCCTTGGAGCCAGGAGGACTCAGATTCAAAGCATGTCTCTGGCACATACTGGCTCTGTGGCCCTAAGTAAGTCACTATAAATTTGCAGACATTTCCAGCCTACATTGGCAAAGGGTGTTTTCCTCACTTGAAGTTCCTTTCCCCAATAAAATTACAGGTCTGATCTTTATCACTAGCAACCTTATGAGGTATGGCCTAACATCTACATTTTTCAGATAAAGAAATTAAGGTTCTAGTTCATTAAAAGAGTTTCCCCATGGTCACACATCAGGTGTTAGAATCAGGATTTGAACCCAAATGTCTCCTAACTTCCAGTTCAACGATCTTTCCGTATTGTGAGAGTACGCCCGTGTTTCAGCCACTCACCCTTTCTTCTACCATATTCCTGATTCTGATTGGTATGACCTTGTTTTGCTTTGTGGGGAAATGTACAGACACACAAATACACCCTCCCTGCCTGCATGGCACATCTGCCAGTCTGGCCAGCTAGCACGGATGCCTTTTAGATTGGTGAAGTACAGTTGAGATAGAGACATTATTTGAGATTGAGATTATATCACTCTCAGAGAAGAAGATGGTCTCATACCTGCCTGGGGGTTTGGTCCCAAAGCATTTCTCTGGCAGTTTTATGTGTCATTGTACCCTTTTATATAACAATGATACTGGCAGACAGGATTAACACACAGTCCTCCCTTGGTATGTCAGGCTCTTGCTTTATGTAGTCAATGCATTAGGGATGATATGATTTGATTTGTAGTATGTTTAAACCTGTGAAGGAATAAGGCAGTGATATAATGGGGTTCTTAGTCTCTATGAAATACTGGCTTTGCTCCCAATTCTGAATAACATCACCATTAGCTGGCAAATCCTAGCATTAGCCAGAAAAGGGGGGAAGGGGGAAAGGGTTGCATGCTGGTCAAGTGTTAGAAGAACAAACCCAGAATTTGTGTTTTTTCACACTTAGAATGTAGGGGGAGGGAAAAGGTATGATAGCAGAAATGGGTGAATAAATACTCAAATACTCTTCATTTGTTCTTGTTGAAATTTAAGAGTAGCTATGTTTTCTCCAGATAAAATGGAGATTACCCAGGTGATGTTGCCATTAGACAAAGTCTGCAGTAGAGCCATAATACTTAGGGGTGAATATAGAGAGAGGGGAGAAATAGCTGGAAATTGACTTTTACTTGTTATTCCCTCCCAGATTTAGAGAGAAGTGGAAGATTTCTCCCTTCTACAACTTCCCATATTTAATGTGAGCTTTAAAGTTTGTCATGTAAATAATTGATTGTCCCTGAATCTAGATCTCAAAACTGATCTGATTTTAATTTATTGTGTCCAGTCATTTTTCCAGGTTGGACAACAATCATCTACCCTTCTGTACTTCCTCCCACTTTCTCCTGCCCCTAGGTTGATCCTTTCTCCCTAAAGGCTGAGCTCTATGAAGAGGGCTTAGGCCTAGGACACCCCCTGGACCGATGAGAGTCAATGGAAATAGGGGTTCTTCTGAGCTCCATTGGAACCAGGCTGATTTGCTGAGTATAATCCAAGCTCACACAGTTCAAAGCAAAAGTCATAATGAGACACGGCTGGATGTTTCTCTGCAGTTTATCAAAAGCAAGTTTATCTTGTCTTTTCTGACCTTTTGCATCTAGCCCTCTGGATTAATTTGTTGGTGGGCACCACACTCCTGCTGAAGTTCAGAGGACAGCAGAAGAGATAAGCCCTTCTTTTTGCTTGCCCTTTCTGGGCCCTTCCCTTGTCTGGAGCCTCGAGCCTCTCCAGCTTTTGTTTTTCAGGCCAAGAGAAGAGGGAGAATATACAGCTTTTTCTGTTAATTTGGCATAATCCACAGGTGACAGGAAACCCCATGGACTAAGCATCCGTGGTGTTTGGAATACTGCTTTAAATTTAGTGAGAGGCAACATGAGGTCATGAAGAGAAAGTTGAGCTAGAGTCAGGAAGATGAGGGTCAAGTTCCACCTCTGACATACAGAAGTCATCTTAACACTCAAAGCCCTGGCAACTCTATCAAGGAAGGAGTTCTTAACCCATCTTTGTGGCATGAACCCCTTTGGCAGTTTTAGTGAAACAGATTCTTTCTCAAAAGAATGCATTTAATGCATAAAATACATAGGATTATAGAGAAAATCAATTATAGTGAAATACAGTTATAGATAGATAAATGATTGATAGATAGAGATATAAACATTTTTTAAGGTTCGCAGGTCCCCAGATTAAGAACTCTTGCTTTAAATTGTAGAAAAGATGCCAAGGGGTGCCTAGGTGGTACAGTGAATAGAGCACCAGCCCTGGAATCAGGAGAAACTGAGTTCAAATGTGGCCTCAGACACTTAACATTTACTAGCCTTGTGACCTTGGGCAAGTCACTTAACCCCAATTGCTCTGCCTTCCCCACTCCAAAAAGCAAAAAACAAAAACAGAAAAGGTGCCAATCTGGTATCTTTGCCATAGAAATAGTAGACATCTCACTGGGCACTCTATACCAACAAAATCAAGGTTCAGTCAAATATATACATATATAGAAAGGAAACATAGTCTTTGCCCTGGAAGCATCCCAATCTGATGACGAAACTGTTTAGTAGAGAAAAGCCCAGTTCTTGCCTTGCTTCCAGTCTAATAACTCATTGGAAAGAACACTGAACTTTCAGTCGAGAGAGACCTGGGGTCAAATCCCCTCCCCAGTACTAGCTGTGGTAATATGAAATAGTTACATAATCACTCTGAGCTTCAGATTTCTCATCCATAGACTGGGAATAATTAATACCTGAATTACCTACATCGTGAGCTTAAGTGGCATGATGGACAAATCTAAGGCATTTTGTAAACTGTTCAGCTACTAATTAAAACAAGACAGCCCTGGCCCTTAGGGAGTTTACAGTCTAGTAGGGGAGAATGCCATCAGAAATACACAAGATTCTTTTTTTTTTTAATATTATACATGAACTCATGACCAAGCATTAATGATTCAACAGCTCTCACCTTTGTTGCAGCACTGCCCTTCTCCATCATCAGCCTTCCTGTCAAAGCCAGCCCTTGCCCCATACTCCTCCACAGGATTTCTTCCCAGTTCTTCTTTAGTGGATTAGAATCAGAGTCTCCAGACTCAAGAGTTTTTATGACATACACATAAGATGCCTATACTTTTATTAGGATGATGGGGGGAGGAGGTATACCCTCTAAGATTTAAACCTAGTTCTGCCCTCCTGAAGGTCATGATTTAAGGGCCATAATACAATCAACTCAATTTTTCATACTGATGGAGGGGAACAGTGGCAGAATCCAGAAATTATTTTTTATTTGGCATGAGAATGCATTGTGTAATTAATTATGGTTTTGGCAGTAGCTTTGCCTTCCTAATTATGTTTTGCATGGACTGATATTCAAATTAGTTTGCAGTTCCTGAGCACACATTGGGTAGTGAATGGGATGTAGCCCAGAAACATGCTAGAGGGTCAAAGAGAATCTAGCCTGAGATTAAACCTTGGCTACAAATAGTCTACAAAGTGGATAATTGAGAGTTGATAGTAATGTTGACCTTGCCTATTGGGGAAATGTGAAACCAGCCAAAAAGTAGAAGAATTGAGGTTCCTGCTTGATCCCTAAGACACTTAGACCCTTGGGACCAGCTCCTCTGGGAATCTAAAGAGCTCTATAAACATTCCATCTGCTCTCCCCACCCTTAGGACCTTAGGACTGGATCCAAAAATCCAATGCGTATATCTCAGAATTGCCAATGCCCTCTGAGAGATTACCCCCCCTCCCCTTTACAGTCTCAGCCTTCAGGCTTTTGCTTATGGTACATTTGCTCTGATCCACATGGCGTTGCTTAAAGAAGAGATGGAAATATTCTCAATGCCAGCTGTTTCCAGTTTTAGTGGCAGGATGCCTTCCCCAGTCCAACACTATGGCAGCACTGTCCTTCCAGGCTCCTTTATACTGCTGCCCTGCCTCCTTCCCTAATGACTCGCTCAACCCAGCACCAAGCAGAGCCAAGTACAGATAGTTGCCACATGATTTCCCCTAAAACCCTAGAGTGAGAAGAGACCTTGAGATGACCATCTGGTCTGGCCTTCCCGCATTGGACAAATCAATGTGAAACCTTCCAGAACAGACGTATGGCCTTCTCTCCGGTCCTCAGGGGCAAGGGTTCCACTCTACCACCATCTTTTTGATCATCCACTTGAATGTTTTATCTCCTGATAGGTCAAAAGGCCATTCCTATGTCCAAGTAAAGCCTTCCTGTTTCAGTTTAAGCCTATATCTGCTCAGTTTGTTCTCGGCAAACATGGAGCACAGCTGATCATCGTCATCTCCAGTCAAACTTGTCGTAGATTTCCAAACCATTAGTACTTTCCAAAACCCCAATGAGCCAATGGGTTTCTTCTCATTGGAGGTCTTCAGGTGAAAGCTGGATGGCCACTCGCTGGGGATGTTGAGGAGGGGAAGAGTTGAGTTAGGCAGCCTGTGAGGTCCCTTCCAGCTCTGTGATTCTTCACCTTAAACATACAGAGTATCTATCAAAAAGAGATTGATGGACTAGACTGATCAGTCAGCCCGTATTTATTATAATCGACCACAATGTGTCAAGCCCTGGGGGTATGACTATAAAGAGTAAAACGATACCTGCTAACAAGGAATTTACATTCTGAGATCCCTCTTTAGGAAAGTGAGACCAAGAGGTGAACCTTGGGTTCCCACTGCTTGAGGAAAATGTTCATCCTTTCATGTGGGGTGGAAGCTGTGGTCTTCAGAACTGCATTAACTGGGTCGGGGTCACACAGGGAGTGAGTTGGGGAGTCAGGTCAGGAACTAACTACCTCGAGAGGCTCATTGGGGAGCGCATGAGGGGGGCAGAAGAAATGACCAACTGACTTTGTCGTTATAGTCAGGCAGTTAATTTAGTCTTGTGTTTATACAAAGGAATCCAATTTGTACATTGATTAAAAGACCACTACCCCCCCCAAAAGAGGAAAAGGGCCCCACATGTCATAATATTGTAATAAAAAAGAGCTTTTATTTCTTCAGCTTTTTGCTTCAAAAAATTATGACGATCACTCCCTTTTTTGTTTACTTTTGCTTTTGAAGGAAGCCCCAGTCCATTCCTAAGGTTGTCTATACTCCTTTTGAGGCCTTAGTCCATTCTGAGTTATAAAACCAGCTCCCTGCCCTCAGAAAGTTCACACTTAAGTTCAGTACGCAGTCAGCCCTGCATAGCTGCTGAATGAGCCACAGGACAGATGTTCTCCAATGCAATGAGGTGACACACAGTGTGTTGGACCTGAATTCAGATCCAGCCTCAAGACACTTCGTAGTTGTGTGACCCTGGGCACATCACTTAACCGCTGTCAGCCTCCATTTCCTCATTTGTAAAATGTTGACAGTAATAACTTTTACTCACGAGGTGGTTGAGGATGAGTCTTCCTGATTCCAAGTTCAGTGTTCTATTCCCTGTGCCCCCTAGCCACTTACACACACACACACAGACACACGCACGCACGCACGCACACATGCATGCACATGCACATTCTCACATACATTCACTCACTCTCTCTTTCTCACTCACACACGTTATTATTTGGCTTTAAACACTTTTTGGGCATACCTATTTTACATAGAGATGATCAAATTAAATACCGTCTGCAAAGCTCTTAGCGCAGTGCCCAGAACCTAGAAGATATTCAACAAGCTCTTACTCTCTTCTTTCTTTTCCTTCCCGAGACTCTCTGACTGTCAGCACCGAAAGGGACCCTGCAAGTGATTTTGTCTAACCCCCTTATGTTACAGAAGTTAGGAGACATTTTAATTTTTGAAAATACAATCTTTCCAGAGTTGCTTTCCCATTATTCCTAATTTAGCTTCATAGGACATTGGCATAGAACAAACAAGATCCTCCAGTTTCTCCCACTTGCATTCTTCGAAGGCAGCAAGGTGGAGCAGTGGATAAAGTGCTGGCTGGATGTGTAGTCAAGAAGACCTGAGTTCAAATCCAGCCTTAGACACTAGTTTTGTGACCCTGGGCAAGTCACTTAACCCTGTTTGCTTCACTCTCCTCATCTGTAAAATGAGCCAGAGAAAGAAATGGCAAACCAGTCCATCATCTTTGCTAAGATAACCCCATGTGGGATCAACAGATTCAGATGTGAGTGAAACAACTAAATGACAACAAAAGTGACTGATGAACAGTTAAATATCTGCACCAGCGGGGGCTTGGTGGGAACCTGGCCAATGTGAATCGTCACCTCACTGATGTGACTCCAGAATGTAGGTTTTCATAGAGAAGGTTTTCTCAAAACTGGGCCTGCCCACATAATGTTTTTGGTGAGCAACAGGTCTGCCAGCCTAATTGTTCTTTGCTGACCTGTGATGGACGGAGAGTTCATTCCCTGCTCCCCCAGAGGCATGGCAGGGGATGGCCAGCAGTCAGCTAGGGTAAAACACTGTGAAGACGGAGAGCTGTTTGCTCTGGCCACGAGGAGAAGAGTAAGCCAGCTCTCTTTGAGCCCCTAGACTCAGACAGACTCATAGTGCCTCAGTGAAGACGAGAAGGAATTTCAAGATGTTGCTCCCTCTCTAGAATCAGAAGCATAAAATCCAGTTTATAAACCTTGGAACAGTTAACACAATTTAGGAAAGCCAATGCCCCATCACATCAGACCTAGCCCAGTCCCAGATTCTGGCCTATCAGTCTCTAGAATGTGATTTTTAAAAATAATAATAGCATTTTATAGCTCATTAAGATTTATAAAGTGATTAACATAAGTTACATCACCAGTCAACCATTTATGCTTTAGATTTCTTGCCCCCTCCACATCCCCCTGCAGCCCCACCATGGATTACTGAAAACGCTTTGTGGACTGTAAGCTTCCTGAAGGCAGGACCTTGGTTCTCCTGATATGCCTTTAAAGGTTTCTCCCCAGCTGGCTGCTTTCTGAAAGTCTGGGCACATCCTGCCCTCCCTTTCTCCCCATTTCTGTTTATACAATAATGACAGGAGGTGCAGAGACCTCAGGGAGCCAGTTTTCAGGTAGTCAGCTCTGTGTTCAGTCTGTGGTGTTAAATTGACTCTCAGTGAAAAGAAAATTACCTTGTTTTTAATACATCTCCACCATGGGAATGCACAACGGCTGACACTGTTTTTTTTTATGGAGAAAAGTATTTTCTCTCTCTTTTATTAAACAGAGTAAATCGTATTCATTTTAGAAGAGGGCTTTTTTCTTAAAGCAGCATTAGGTTTCCCCAGCTGTGTCCCTGGGGGGCACTGTCAAGGCAAGTTAAGTCAGCGGGCATTTATTAAGCACCTACCGTATGCTGGGCACTTTGCTTAAGCATTGTTATAAAAAGAAAGGCAAAAATAACTTTGTAGAGACTTTTGGAGCTGAAAAAGGAGATATATTTCCTACCCAAGGAGAGGTAAAAGGGGGTAGGTCCATCATTTTCTACTTGAATCACACTGGTTAAGTGACTTAACTTCTCTAGGCCTTTCCCTTCATTGTAAATTGGGGGAGTTGAATTAAAAGACTTCTGTCCCTTCTAGCTCCAGATCTATGATGGAGTGAAGGAATTCACTGCCAGTGATCTAATGATTCTGGAAAGGTGATGAGCCCCTCTCCCAGCTGCCTGGAGAATACAAGGTTCCATTCCCGGTCCTCTCCTGGGCCGTGATCTACTGGGAAAATAGGGGAAAGGCTAGAATAATAGAAGAGATCCAGGCTTTCTACAATTGGACCAAATTCCTTTGAAGCAGCTTCGGTAAAAATAATCATTGTACCTCACATTTACGTAGTCCTTTACTTACGGACTTAGAAAGTTGCCTACGCCAGTGGTATCAAACTCAAATAAAAATGAGATCCACTAAACTAAACCATGGGCACAGGTAGGTGGTACAGTGGGTAGAGCAGTGGGCCAGGAACCAACAGAGAGAGATAGAGAGAGAGAGAGACACACACACACACACACACACACAATGTCGTTTGGACCTCTGTGAGGTAGGTCTGGCTATTATACCAGTTTAACAGATGAAGAAACTGAGGCTAAGAGAGTTATTCGACTCGTTGTTATCCGAGATGAGATTGAGACCCAGGTCTCTCTGGCTCTCTAAGGTCAGTATTCCACCCACTGTGCCAAACTGCTCCAGGATGTTTTGCTGAGTAACAGAACTGTCCCACCAAGCATGTCATATCCTAAAGTAGATGGTAAGTTCTAGTTATCACCATTTAGCAAGGAGTCCTCTATAAGACGGCCTCGGTACCTGCCTCTCCCCACCTGGCCCCATATGAGTCATAGTATGAATTACGATCGATGAGTCTAAGTGTTTCATTGGCATCTTTTGGACAGTTATGGTATAATACAGTCTGTCAGTCTGTGTCCCGTTCTTGGTGTCATCAGTCAGAAGGATGCCTGTGAGATGAGGTAAAGGCAAGCTTAGCCTCAAAATGAATTTTTGTGAAGTAACCTGGATATAATAACAAACAGTAACAATAGTGTATAAGTGAGAACTAGACGTGCAATTTCATTGATATAGCAAGCTTTGGGGTGAAGAAGGTCCCTCTCCCAGAGCAGGTAGGCATACAACTTATGGGCTTAGAAAGTTGCCTAGGCCAGTAGTGTCAAACTCCTATAGAAACGGAGCCCACTAACCCATGAGCAGCTAGCCAGTACAGCAGATAGACCACTGAGTTGGGAACCAAGGAGACTTGTTTTTCCGAGTTCAAATCCAGCCTCAAAACACTTACTAGCTGTGTGACCCTGGGCAAGTCACTTAACCCTGTTGGCCTCAGTTTCCTCATCTATAAAATAGCTGGAGAAAGGAAATGGCAAACCCACTCCAGTATCTCTGCCAAGAAAACCCCAAATTGGGGTCGTGGAGAGTCAGGACTAAAATGACCAAACACCACCACCACCATTACACCTGCTAAGTTCTACTTGGATACCAACTTTGTCATCCCATGCTGTGTCCCCACCAGGTTTATGTCCTCTGAAATAAGTGACTAAAATACTGAACAGAACATGGTCAAGGGCAGGCGGGTGGCACAGTGGATGGAGCATTGGTCCTGGAGTCAGGAAGATATCCAGGCTGACACTTCCTAGTTATTCTCTGGCCAAGTCCCTTAATCTCTATCTCAATTTCCTCATCTGTAAAATGGCAAACTAAGCCATACATAAGGATCCCTGTGAACTGTATGTTTACTTAGAAAACCACATATTAAAATTTCTAGGTTTCATTGCATTTATTTATTTTGTTAAATATTTCCCAATTATATTTTAATATGGATTAGGCTGTATTCTGGAGCTTTGTGGGCCGCATGTTTGATGCCTTTGGCCTAGAGCCCAGACAGGTTGAGAATCTTGAACCCAGGTCTTTCCAGACTTTGAGCCTCTTCTCGGTTCACTACTCCATGCTGCCTCACAACAAAATGTTTTGAAGTTGGTGAATACTATTTGCATATTATCGTATTTGAGAATCATAAAAGCCAGATGAAGTTGATACTAGAGTTTAATTTTCACCATTTTACAGATAAGGAAACTGAGGCACGTCAAAGTTAAGTAACTTTCCTGTCATCCCAAAGCCAATCAATAAGCATTTCTTAAGCACTTGCTGTATACACCAAGGCACTGTGCTAAGGATGCAAAGAACAGCATCCATTGGGGGAGACAATATACAAAGAACTATTTACATATGAGATATTTATAAATGAAAAGCAGTCTTGAGATACATGGATACAACTAAGATAGGAACCCAGGTTTCATGTTTGGAGTTTGTTTTGTTGTTTTTAAGCTCTCAGGTCTAACTATTAATCCACAACATCATACTACAGGCTTGCTTAGAGCCTGGAGGATTGGAGGGGCAGGGGGGCAACATGGATGTAACAGGAGCATAACCACGCAGTCTTTCTCCCAGCATCTGTCAAAGCTGATTTTAGGGAGAGTTTGTGGGAATGCTGTACCTTTCTCTGAAGCTTCCCAAGCATTTCCCCTACCAAGGAGGAAAGGGTAGAGGTTGGGGGCAGGGGGATAGAGAGGAGATAGTAAATAAGGTGCTTTGGGAAATGAGCTGTCTATTCTGAGTATCCCCTCCCCACCCCATCTGGTCCTACCCAGAGCCTTCACAGGTCTGACTGTGGCTAGAGAAAAGGATAGCTATTTCTCCTCTCCCTATATTCCCCCCTCCCTCCCCACTGGGAACATGACTGGCCAGTTCCATTGCACAAATCTCCCTTGATAGATTGGGAGGCAAAAATCATTGCCATTTTCTGAAGCCCAGAAGAAAAAAGTATGTTAGACCAAGATAATGTAGCCTTTGGAATATCTCAGCTTGATGTTTGCCCCCTTGAGTGAGGAGCCAAATGTTATCTCTAAGTTTAATCTTTTATATTCAAAAATCCCAGCTCCTTTGTCGGCCAGTACATTTCTTTTTCCAAAATAATCTATCCATTTGCTTTGGGCCTTTGTGATTTTGCTTCTTTTTCTTCTCTTTCTTTTTCTTGGGTATTTAACCTATTCGTTCCTTTGGCCAATTTATTCATTTCCCCAAAGGGTTCCTACTATTGACCTTCCTATTTAAGGGGATCAGGGGAGGGCAGCTAATTCACAATTGATGTCATTCTGCCTTACTCTGTGACCTTGGACGTCACTTCCTGCCACTGGGCCTCTGTTTCCTCCTCTGTAAAGCAAAGGACCAGATGAGCCCTAAAATCCTTTCCAGTTCTCATGTCTTCTGTTATATACCAACACCCCCACCCCACAGCCCAGACGGGTTTCCTCTGTTGCTCCCATTGTTTTGAGTTGTTCTGATCTCCTGCCTCTACACCTAATTAAACTAGTTTGGGTCGCTCTGTTCTCACCCCTCCCCTCCCCCCATCCCCGCCATGAAGATTGGGTAGAAATGTGTTTGCCTCTTGAGTTCCACCAGCAATAGACTCCTCCAGCCCTGAGCAGTCAAAGGGAGGGAGTCAAAGGGAGGGAGGCAGAATTCCGAAAAGCAGCTAAACCATATTCTCCCAAAGTGTGGTCCAATTGGATTTTTATTTTTCTTTCCTGATTGCTTCTTCCTTCCAACAAGGTCATGAACCAGAGAAGGGCAGGGCAGGTCAAGAAGCATTTATTAAGCGCCATTCATGTGCCAGGAACTGTCCTAAGTGCTGGGGATACACAGAAAGGGGGAAAAAACAACCCCTGCCCTCAAGGAGCTCCCAATCTAAGATAACCATTTCTGAAAAGTTTTTTTTTTCTTTTCTTAGAGTTGAAGGAAGTAGCAAAAGGGAGACAAATGTGAAATAGAGATCTGCGTGGAAGTTCCCAGGCTTTCTGTTCCTTCCTTCAGCAGACTAGGGGTGTGACAGTCCTTTCCTAGGCTCACCCCACTCCTTTGCCCTTCCCTCACCCCCAAAAGAGCAGTGGGAGGAAACTCATAATTGAAAGTCTATTGGGAACTAGGGATATGGAGAGAGAGACCAAAGAGTTTACCTCGGTGAACAAGGATGCTGGGCAAGGGTGAGAGAGGGGCCAGACAACTGGGGGACGTGGCATCTAGAATGAAGGGGACTGGAGGCAAAAAGAAGGGATTGCCATTGTCTTCATTTGTCTTCCTTCTGCCTCATCTACCTGACCACCACCGGATAGCAAGACCTCAACCCCCTGGCATCTCTCTGTAACAAAGGTATATTCTGAGTTAGCAAGACCACAGTCCCCGGCATCTCTGTAGCAAAGGTATATTCTGAGCTCCTCTCTCTCTCATATATTCTCTCTGTCTCTCTTTCTCTCTCTCCCCTCCTTTTCTTTCTCCTCCCTCCCTCTTTCTCTCCCCCCTCTCTATCCTCTCTCTGTCCCTCTCTTTCTCTGCCTCTTTCTCTCTCTCTCCTCTCCCTCTCTCTCTCCCTTTCTCTCTCCCCCCTCCTCTCTCTGTCTCTCTTTCTCTCCCTCCTCTCTCCCCTTCTCTCCCCCCCTCTGTCTCTCTCTCCCTCTCTCTCTCCTCTCTCTGTCTCTCTCTCCTCCCTCTCCCTTTCTCCTCCCTCTCCCTTTCTCCTCCCTCTCCCTTTCT
>CM053584.1:138651438-138684636 GCA_028627135.1 Pseudochirops cupreus | reverse complement strand
TGACTCCTGCTTTGTTCCCAGACCCCAGGCCTCCTCTCCCCATCCCCTCCATCCCCTGCTCTCCACACCTGAAGGAACTCCTTTGCTGTCATCATTACTGTTATTTTAAGACTTCCCAAACTTTCCATGACATACCACATCCTCTGACCACGTTTCAGTGTCCAAAAAATGTTCATGCAGTGCTGGAAATGGTGGGGAGGCGGGAAGAGGGAGCGGAGTGGATTGGGGGATGGGGGCGGGGAAGGAGGTGGGTGAGAGACCTTTTTTTGTGTGTGTCTTTTTTTTTAATGCAGTATATCATCTAATGGATCCAAAATAAAAAAACACAACCAAAAAAATCCCCCCCAAATATCCACCCCCCCCCAAGATTTTTTTTCTGGACACGATTTGCTTCCTTTGCTGTCCGTTTTAATATCAATATTAACACAATGTGTAGTCTAAAACTAGTTCCTTTGTAGTTTGCATGGGATGTGAATGCTGTCTCAACGTGCCCAGATTTAGAACAAGAGTGCATGAGCATCAACTCAGATGTGGAATAATATTTCTCTCTTTATACATATCTATTTATCTATTTCTCTCTCCTACATTTCTCTGTATCTGTTTCTCTCTACTGTGATAATTCGGTGGGCAGCGAGCACCTCCAGTCGGTTGCAATAGTGTGTTGAATGATTGTTTTTTATTATCTTTATCTTTTTGGAGCTCTGAGCTTCTTAGTAGTAGCCTGGGCTGACTATTCTTGAGTCCCTGCTGATGTTATCGCATGGCCTTGGTTGAGTGTTAGAAGTTGGGCCTCAGCTGTATTTTCTCGAGTGTTTGGCTTGTAATGAACGGTGCATGCCCGGCTTCTGGCCTCATACCCAGCTTTATTCTCTGCACACCAGTCCTGAATAGCTACAGTGCTCAACCGAATTTTGGCGCGCCCGCTTCCCCGGCAGGCTCCAACCCCGCGCGGCCAGGAGGCTTCCCTGGGGCCAACAGCCCAGGACCCGTCGCTGACCTCTACGGCCCAGCAAGCCAAGACTCCGGAGTGGGGAATTATATAGGCGCAGCCAGCCCACAGCCGGGCTCGGGCTTCAGCCATGGAATAGCTGTAAGTATTTGGCTTTTTTTCTCCCACCCCTCCCTTCTCTCCACTCATCCTCCCCAACCTCTTTTGGCTGGGAGGGAGGGTACATTGAGAGGATCTAAGGTAGAGAGGGGGTGGAGCCAGTGGGATGTCCCCATGGGATACCAAACTGGGTGAGTTTTCCTGTCCCCAACCCGGAGCAAGGAGCCTTTAAGAAACCCTCCCCTCCAAGTCTTATCTCTCCACTGGTTATCAGAGTTGGAAACTCACCCTTACATTATGTTAGACCTGTAGAGTCCCCATGTACCCCCCTGGCCTGTTGATGAAAGGCCCGGGGGGAGCTAGGTGTGGGGCAGGAGGGCTAGAGGGTGGTGATAGAGGCTCAGGCCTGCTTGTGTCCAGGGGCCCCCTCAAGTTCTTTAGGCACAGCCTCCAGGAAGCCAAATGCATTTGCTATTGATGATGCTCTGTGGTTCTGTAATCTAACTAATACAAGCAATTGAAATTTGCTTAACAAATTTGCATGCAGTTTTCAGATTGTATCGTACTTTCCCTGCACGCCCGTGTGTGTGAGCATGAATGTGTCTGAGCCCGCTCACTTACTGTCCCTGTGTCCCCCTTCCTCTATTTTAGAGACAAAACTTTCTACTCCCCCACCCCCCAAAAAATGAGAAAAATTAAGCAAGCTAGGAAAATGACTGGAGTCCCAGGTAACATCCTCAGCAAAATCTAGGACTCATTGGGGGAAGTAAGCAGATATTATTGGAGAAATTGGGCTGAAGAAGGAGGGAGCCAGAGCCTGGGGGAGACTTGTTCCTTTATACTGTAAGAATCACTCTTCCCATGAAGCAGGCTTGATCCTTGACCTCTAGGTTCACTTTCAGTTCCCATCTTAACATCAGTTATGTAACTCGGAGCAGTAGTGCCATCAAATAAGAAATATTATTATTCAACCAGCGACTTCATCAGTTTAAATAATTGGCCAGCTCTCAGTGCCACCTATCTCCTCTGTTCTACCTCAAGAGAGGTCTGTTTGTTCTTGAAAACTTAAGTGATTTGACTTCTTCATAGACCTGCTTTAAAAGAAAAAAAACCACACTGCACAACTTCCCAGTTTTTCATTACTGTGGTGTCTTAAACCCCAGATGGAATCTCTAGGGCCATGGAAAAAAATAGTCATCACCTGTAGCTTATAAGGTGCTGGCCAGAATCCACAGCCAGCCACCTCTCCAGCCTACCTAACGTCAGTATCTCTGATCCCAATCCCACTTCCAAATTAGGCTCTCAACTTATCTCTCTGAAACAGAGCCAATGGTGCTTTTAGTTTTATTATGTGGGGACAGGGGTGCTATTTCTCCAGTCCCTCACCCTTCTTCTAATAAGAATGACAACTTTATTCCCAAGTCCCTCAAGGTGCGGTGTCTCAGAATGACACATTCATGCTAGCAACCACAGCTAGTCCCGTTGATAATTCCTTTTCCCAAAATTTCCCATTCCATTCCATTGTATAGCACCCTAAACAATCTGTTCTATCTGTTCCAATGTATAGTGCACTCACTGATGACCTTAACAATTATGCAATTTTAGGGACCTTTGATTGCAACGGCCTTTACAAATGGATACCATTGAGCAGGTGCTCTTGTTGCCATCTCATTCTGAGGTATTAAAGTCTCTGCCGTATATCTCTGCCTTGCCTGGGAGTGTCCATACATGTATGGGAGCTGAACATACATATAAGGTCACACCCTTCTCCCACTCCCCAACCCCATCCACTCAGTACTTTTCTCTCTTTGGACTTCCTTTCCAAAATCTTTTCTCCCCACTCAGTTTCAGTCATGCCCCTTTTTTCTTTCTCATTTTCTTCCCCTGCCTCCAATATATTTTTTCCTTCCTTCCTTCCTTCCTTCCTTCCTTCCTTCTTTCCTTCCCCCACTCTCTTTCTCTCTCTCCCCTCCTTTTCTGCCTCCGCCTACCTTCCCTTTCTCATCACCCTTTTCTTTCTTGAAATGTAATCGACTATGGGAAACTGGAAGGAGATCTTGTGCTCAGCCATGTACCATGGGAGGGTTTGCTGGTTTATAAAAACCAAGAGGCAAATGAAGAAAATGACCCTGCCCAGCTTTCCCCAGGGAAGTATCTCTGTGGAGGGTGCAAGTGGTCAGGGACTCCTGTGGCCTGGAGTAGGGTAAGTCCCTCTCTTCAGTTTCAGGAGTCTTTCCACTGTTCAAAGGGAATTGAACTAATGGGAATTCTACAGTTAAAGAACTAAACTTAGTGTTTTAGTGAAAAGAAAACATTTTTGCCTATAACTGGTGAGCAATTATCCAGATTAGAGCACTAAAACCTGAGCAAATTAAATTAACGACATCACCTGCCTAACATGGGTTTGGATCACTGCCAGTTTCCTAACCTTTTTAACTGAGCTCAAGTTAATTAAACATTTTTTTGAATCATGCAAAGGTTGGGAGGGGGGAGGGGGGAAAAACAGTGAGGGAACTTCCTGCCATCTTCACGTCTGAGAATAAATATTCGTCATTCTTAGGAAGGCATCATTGAAGAGAACTCAGGCTTCTTCCAATGAAACCACCAAGGGTGTTTTCTGCTGGCATATTAGTTTAGGGGTTTGAAATATATGAATTACATATGCCTCCCTCTTCACAGTGGAAGAGTATGTAGTAGTAGGGTGCAATTCTGAACAGCTCTTTCCTGCAGCTCATGATGTGTATCAGGGTTTGATGGCATGGGGGAGGAGGCTGGACGAATGAACCTTTGCTATTTTGGCAAAATACCATAGTATACAACAAGGGAGGAATGTGGTTATTTGACAACAAATTCTCTAAATCCTGTGATTCTGTGAACTTGCCATTGGGTTGGCCCACCTATCTAATCCTTTGCTGGGGTTGTTAGTTGTAGGGAGAACCAGTTTCTGATTCTCAGATCTAAAGGATAGATTTGCATTCCCTAAGGCTGGATGCAAAAGCTTCTTTCATTCTTGCCTTTATAACATCTCCTGTGGCTAGCCACTGAGTGGGGCCATGGTATAAGGTGGGTTTTCAGTGCCCAACCAAGTGACTTGACAAAATGCCTTTCATTCAGTTAGGTGGTACAGTGGATAGAGTATCGGCCCTGGAGTCAAGAGGACCTGAGTTCAAATATGGGCTCAGTCACTCACTAGCTGTGTGACTGTGGGCAAGCCACACTTAACCCTGATTGCCACCCCAAAAAAATGCCTTTCCTTTATTACATCTGCCCTCATGTTTTGGCACAAACTTCACCTCAGCAACCTGCATGATATCCTCCTGGAAAGACAGACAAGGGGGACAATTGTATAGTAGAAAAGAGCTTTGACTCTGTTGTTAAAAGGAGTTATGTTCCATATCTTAGCTCTTCTTAGGGAAGCACCTCTATCTCTCTGGGCCTCAGTTTTCCCATCTGTAGAATGAGGAGGTTGGAAATAGTGGCGTCAGAGGTCCGTTCTAGCTCTGGATCCTGGGAAAAGTATTACCACTTTTGCAGGTGGGGGAAACTAAGGCACAGAGTATACACAGTCAATAAAAGAAACACCAGGAATCCACCCTAAAGACCCCATGAGGCTTCTGTAGGGAAGATGCTCAGAAGAGCAAGCGGTGCTTAAGAGAATTTCTGAGGTTTTCTAACGTTAGTGCTCGGGGTTGGGTGGGTAGCTGGTACGTGGCCAGAGTAAGCTTGTTCTTTGAGGAGAGTATTGGGTGGAGGGAGGGGGGAGGTTAACAAAGTCATGTCAACTAATCCAGCTGCCCATGTGCCCCCCACCTTAACCAAGTGAATAATATGTCTGAATTTCCCCCGACCCACCATGTGAGTCCTGACACATTCATCGCCAGCCTGAGCCCAAGGCTATTAACTGTGTGAAGAGCTGCTCGCAACTAATTAAGACTGATTTAGGGGCAGAGGAAGAGAGGCAGTCATAGGAGATTGAGGAGAGAAACCATGTGGTTGAGAGCCCTTGTTGTCTCGAATTATTTCAAGCCTTTGCCGAGTCAGATGAGGGCAAGACCAGACCTTCCTTAATCAGGCTGGGCCAGAGAGCAGCAGCCAACATTCCGTGCTGCTTATACTCCCCAAAGGGATGAGTATACCACAGCATCAGCTACTCATTCCCTCACCCTCCTCCAGGTTCCCCATAGCATCTTACTGCTTTTTAGGTACATCTCATACTGGATAAATTTCTCTCAGAACCCATCCTCTTTTGGTGATAAATTTCCCTTCCAGGCTAGAGTGGTGAAATCTGGGAGAAATGTGGAACCTGGCAGGTGTTGGGGAAAGAGGGAAAAGAGAGGAATTCCAAAGAATGAACTAATAGCAAAAGACTAGGAGATATTGCAAGCAAGTCACAAGCCTTGGGACCAAAACAGTCACTAGCTTTTAGAGTCATCTGGAAAAGGCAGGTCTAGATTTAAGCAAAGGGCCCCAAACAGGGAAGAACAATTAGCAAATCCACAAACCATGAATCTGTTTCAGCTACTATAGTCAAAGCTCAAAGAAATTCCTTTTGAGTGTTGTGAGCTTGGCACCCTGGCATGAAACATAGCCCTTAGGAAATTCAGATATGCTGGTGACTGCAAACATATTTTCATTGCTACTTAGACACATATCTAGCTTTAGAAATAGACATATACATAGAAATATAATCAGTGAGTTCTTCCTTTTATGTAGGCATCGAATATAGATTCAGAGAGACCCTGATTTACACATAGCATGTTCATATTTCATGCAGTATAACTGCCAGACCTATATAAAACATACCCTTTGAATCAGGCCAGCAGTCCAGATGCAGCTTAGAAAAGAGGTTCCCTGTGAGATGAGGACAGTTGGAGGATGGGTGTGAGGGGGTATATTGACTGATTGCAGAGGGTGGGCCAATCTAGTACTGTAGTGTATAGCTACTATCCTGTGGGCCAATACATGGGGGTGGGAAGGGGATGGGCCCCAAAATTTGTATAGATTACAAAGAGATTCTCATACACACAAAAGTCTGAGAACTACTGGCCTAAATGCCTGAATACACACACAAATGATGATGTGAGGCCCATTTCCCTGACACTTGCTGGGTGATCGAAATAAGCCACTTTTGAAAGCTTTGTGTGGAAAGTAGCCCACCTACCAGTAACGCTTCTCTCCCCCAACCCCCACCCCTTTCTGTGTGTTCCCGTTCTGGGTGTGTCTGTCCTCTCCTTTCCAACAGAGCATACCTGGATGTCCAGGCAAGACTGGGCGAAGTTTCTGAGTGGCCCTTTGTTTAGGTGATGTCTTCAGACCTGGACACCTCCAGCCTCACTCCCCACCCCCACCCCCACTGGAGATGGCTCACTTCGGACTGAGGGTTGAATTCAATCTCATCATCTCATGAATCTGCTGTACTATATAAGACAACAGCTTTTAAAAATGTGTATATAATCCATGATTTTTGTGGGTTTTTTTTGTTTTTTTCTTGATGGCTCCCCTTGTCCCATCCTCACCCCCACACCCTTCCTTTTAAATATCTTTGAATCACATTTGGTAGTGTTTTTGACATAGTCTAGTAGCCTCGTCGCTTTAATATGTAGTTAAAAGCTAACCATAGTATAACTGTTATATTAAGGATTTTACTTTCTTTAAAAAAAAAAAGTTTTTTTGGTTGTGATTTTTGGTTCTGTTCCTGCTTCAAGGATGCTGAGGTGGTAATATGACTCTCAACCTTTTGGTGCCCATTCTGAAATTGAAATTGTGTAACTTTTCAGGTGGGGTTTTAGCACACTCTGAAATTCGAAGTTGAGAAGCGCCTGAGCGGGAGTTGGACATAGAAGTTTCTCATTTGCATTTGTAGAAGCGAGATCATAGCTTAACTAACAGGCTCTTTAGCGATTCATTTTTGTGACGTCTCTTTGTTAACCTAAGTATATCTATTTTCGGCAATAAGGTAAGGACGACAACATTTCGGCCGTCCTTCTTTTCTATAAGTGCTTTTTTCTGTTGAAAGAGGTGATATTATAAGATTTTTTGAAATTGTGAATTCTGGAGAAAAAAAATAATAAGTGCTGTAAATACAGTTCCATTAACTACATAGAAACTATTAAGAAAGAGAAAATGAAAAAAAAAATATTTTTGTGAGGGACTTAGTCCCAGGCAGTTTGATGATCCATGGAAAGAAACAAAAAAGGAAACTAATTTTTTTTTTTGAAAAAAAAAAAGGTCAATTTTTGAGTTTTAAGGTCTAAGAACAATCAGCTGCCAGGGCTGCCCTTGATAAGTCAAAAAGAACACAGTTTAGCTCTCTTGTCAGTACGTTAGACCTAAGAATTCTACTAGTGTCACACCAGCATACTCACTGCTCCTTTGTACACAGCTTCCAATGAACGGTCTAGTTGTATTTTTTAATTTAAACTATGAAATACCGCTTTTCCCAAGACTTTGAAAAAGATAGCAATGTTAATATTTAACGTATTTAAAGTTCAAAGCACACCTGTTTGGCTTGGGGGAGGGGGGAGGGCATATTTTTTTAGTCACTTAAAAAATTAGATTTGTTTTTATTGTCCAGTCATTTCAGCTCCTCCAAGTGTCGCCCGAGACGCTTCCCTCTTTTCTCCCCTTTCTCTCTCTCTCTCTCTCTCTCTCTTTCTCTCACCCTCCCCCAGTCTGGAGCCCTAGGGCCAGGGATGGCTAGTCCTACATTACTGATACCTTTATCCATCATTCTTTCCATTAACAAATTAGGAAAGCAAACTCTTCATTTTTTTTAATACCTCAGTGCTGCGAGTATCACCAGAGAGGCTAGGGAAGATTTTTTTGTTTTGTTTTGTTTTTAATTTATTGTAGATGTAAACAGAATTAAAACATTTTTAAAAAGTATAAACATCACTGCACTGTGACTGGTGGGAAAAACTGACAATTTCCTGTTTGCACATGTTTAATATTTGGCTGTTATAATATATGGTCCTCAGTTGGGGAAAAGATACTTATGATGAAGGATATTTTTTAATTTAATTTTTTTAATATTGGTAAATAGGCCTGCAACAGCAACTTAGGAAAGTACAACTCAGTAGATGGCATTAAACAACAACACCAACAACATACTGTAGTGTGAATATATTTTTTTCTTTTTTTAACGTGATATTGACAAGTTTTATTAATATTTTTTTAAATTGTTACGTTTATAAATTTGGTACTCGAGGCACAGCCAGTATGAGACACTGAATGCGACATTTGTTATAAAGAGCTGCTGCACTCCTATTTTTATAAATGTTACTAATGAGTAGACTAACGTAGGCATTCGCTAGGCAGGGTAGCGCAAAGGCGTCTTCAAGCAAGAGGCTGAATGAGAAGGAAGGAAAAAAAAGCTTTCGGTTTTTTTTTTCTTTCTCAGTTCTGATTAAGTAAACTAAATGAATCATGCTCTTTGTTTTTCCAGCATAACATTTTAGGGTCGTTGTGGGTTTTGGTTTTGTTTGGGATTTTGTTTTGTTTTCTGGGCGGGGGGGAAGGTTCTTTCTTATTTTGGAACAACCAGGTTAAGTATAAAATGCTGGACGCTTTTTAAATATTGAGACTCGATCAAGTAATAAGAATAAAAGTAGATGGTTCTTTAAAAAAAACATACAAAAAACCAAAAACCAACAAAAAAACAACATGAAAAGGAAGTCAGTTCCCTGTGATTCAGTGTCTGTGCCAGGGAATTTTTTATGAATCTTTTGTCCATGTTGAGGATGTACTGTACTACCATTGGTTTTCTCTTCATTCCCTGTCACCGCATAGATGATTCTTTGTTGACCATTGTCTGTTAATAATGTATAAAATGGCTATCTTGTAAGCGTGCTGTCCTGATACTAGTGTAGTAACTTTTTTTCTCCTCTTTCTTCTAGTACATATTGGTAGGTGTATTGTAATTAAGGTTAAAAAAAAAATTAGATGTAGTTATTCAGATTTAGGACCAGTAAGGATAGAACTTTCTCTTATTTAAGAAAACAAAATGCTAATTTTGGGGCAGTTTTTTTTTTCTTTTTTAATTGTCTTTTTTAATTTTAAGGTCAATTTTCTTTTGTTTTTTTTCTTTATTTTTCTTTTCCTTATTTTTCTTCGTTTTTTTTCTGATCTGATGTGGTTTCAACTAACCAAAGGTCTCACAATGTTAAAATGCTGGCAAACTCCCCAGCATTTTGTAGATCCCCACCCTCCCCCCTTAACTTTCAAGGGGTCTGCCATACTACCTTAAATGCTAATGCTAGATATGCAAAACTGGATTTTTTTAATTTATTTTTTAAAAGAGGGAGGCATGGTATATTAAAATGATTTTACTAAGAGAAAAAATATTTTTTTAAGAATGTTCAGAAGAAATTGATAATCTGTGTGAATATGTTTTAGATGTTTATATACCTTTTGAAGAGACCCAGTAGCCCATAGCACAAATCTTGTGGAATCTGATATGTTTCAATGTGGCTACCTAGGTTAAGGTTCACGTTAGTCCCCCCCGCCCCAATCATCTAGAAGTCCATTTTGAAAGATTTTTGTAAATTATTTTAGCACTGATGTTCAGCCTCGTCTTTGTTTCAGTTAAGCTCAATGGCGACCTGGGAACCACCTTTTATGGGGGAGAATACCATTTGGGCAATCAGTTCTCCCTCTCCCCCAAGTTTGGGAAATAGCCACTTGTATGACACTCCATCCTCCAGTTGGGCCTCAGTTCCCTCAACTGTAAAATGAGGGCCTTGGACTGGATGACTTTTCATGGCCCTTCCAGCTCTACCATGCTATGGTTCTATCAGCCTAATTCCATCTGCCCAGGCCCCCAAGAGCACATTGTGTCCCAGTGGAAGGAGCATGGCATTTGCTGGACAGCTCCTGCACCTCCATTCCTCTCCCATCCAGAAAGGGCAGTATTTGAGAGGGCAGAGTTCCTGCTCGTCTCTCCAGGAGCATCTTGAAAACATGAACAAGCCCAGCCTTCCTCATCCCACCCCAACCCCCATTTGAAAACCAAACAGAGCACATGGCTCCCTCCCCACCCCACCCCACCGCCCATTGGCTTGATTCAAACGAAGCCTGACCTGGCCTTTGCATTTCTATCCTTCATAATGTTCGTTTTAATTTGAACTTTGTAGCTTGGACTTTAAGGTAGCATGGCTCTATTGCTGTCCATTTAATTTCTCATCTTACAGCAATCCACAGCCAGTAAATGTTACACACATCTTATTAGACTAGTTCAATCATTGGGTAATTGTTGGTTCAAATGACCTGAAAGGTGTTCAGTTTTTTGTTTTTGTTTTTTTTCTTTTTTGGTTTTGGTTTTGTTTTTTTTTTTCTTTCTTTTTTTTTTCGTTCTATTTTTATTTTCTGGCTAGGAAAAAAAAAATTACCAACCTATTTTGATCTTTAGTGCAAGCGAGGGCTAGGGACTTAGCCTCCACCTCCACCAACCACACTGTTTCATTCTGCCATTCACTTACTTACTGCAGCATAATCCAGAATAAAGCAATATAGTTTACTACATTTTTATTCAAGGTCAGCCATGCTTTCTGTATTATATTGCATATGAAATTGTTTACAAAAAAAAATAACACTAACTCATACTTATCTTTAGTCTATTGGAAATGGCATGCAGGGACAGAGGGAATTTGAGGGGGAGAGAATATTTTTCTTGAATCTGCTTCACAGGCCAAGATATTTTCCCAAGGTAGGGGATAGCAAGGGATCTGTGTGGGGAGCAAAAGGGAAGAAGCAGGCACATTGGAGATAGATATACACTGGCGGGTCCCCCTGTCCTCATCCTAATGGCATGAAATACGCAGAACTCAGCTCAGCCCATCTCTTGGGCACAGACACTACACGAGATCTTCTGTAAGTTAAGCAATACTTTAATACTGTAATAAGTTTGTTTGTTTTTTTTTAACCAAATACACACACACACACACACAAACACAAACACAACCACCCCATTGGCAGAAGGGCCCTTCATCAAAGCCCTCTCGCCAAGAGCTACCAAACAATCAAAATGGATTGTCTTTGACAGGATTTCATTTTAGATCTGGGGAGCCGGGTCAGGTAGGGGTAGGAGCAGGGGGAGGGGGCTGGGCTGGACAGACAAAAAAAAAAGCATCAGAGGCCTCTCCCAGCGGCTCTCTGTCATGTATTCTGTACATACTGTCCCATCCCATGTGGAATCTGTGAGTGTCATACTGAGTATGGTGGGCCAGCAAACCCACTCTTCATGGTGTATTGTAAAGTCGAAATTCCATGTGTACTAGGATTGCAAGTTGAAGCATTTCATGTGGACATCAATGTATCTAAATAAAACTTTCCCCAGCACTGTGGCTGACCTCACCCTTACTTTTATACTTTAGTATGAAACTGATGAGAACTTTGGTAGTGAGTATTTTTTTTATATATATACATATATATGTATCTATATATATATATATCAAGCATCTTTCAGGTCTTTGTGTGTGGCTTACTTAAAGCCCTGTTGTAAAAACTACTATGTGGATGGCAGTCTCTCACATCTCAGATGTGGAAAGTATAATTTTATATTTGTATTTTCAAATAAATAAGTTTGTGAAAGGTTTCCATCCTCTACTGTGGTCCAGAAATCAATGTGTTTGTCTGACAAAAAAATAAAATAAAATAAACTGTTTTGAACAGAGGCGTTTGGTGTTTTTTTTTTTTCTTTCCAGGGAACCAGCCAGTATTCTGTCTCTGAGACCTTGGGGGAAAGGGAGGGAGAGAGGTGGGTAAGTTAAATCAGCAGGTTCCTTTGTACCCTTGTAGAGTTTCTAGAGCTGTTCTAGGTCATTGGGAGCCTGAGTAAAGAAGAGGCCTATTCCTACCCCCACAGAGCTTCCACTCTAATGAAGGAGATAAAGGTCGAGAAATTGACTTCACAAGTACAAGATAGAGAGAGGCATAGTGAGAAAGCAGCATGTCTGAAAAAGATCCTATGGGCTTAGGCTGATTTTAAGTCCAACAAGATCACTGATGTGACATGGGAACCAAAAAAGATAATGCAGTCTCTGGCTGAATTGAGAAAGACAACATTTTCAGGGATAAGGTGGTGGTCTTACCATCCTCTGCCCTGGCCAGATCACAGATATGTAGTATTATGTCCAGTCCTGGGCACCACACTTTAGGAAGTGGTCAACTGTGATTAAAGGAAGGAAATGGGGATATTTAGCCTGAAGAAGAGAAGAACCAGGGAGGTGGGGCATAGCATCTCTCGTCGGGCAAGAATTTGAAAGGCTACCTTGTGGATACAGAACCAGATTTGTTCTGTTTGGCTATAAAGAGCAGAACTAGGGGCAGCTAAGTGGTGCAGTGGATAGAGCACCTGGTGTCAGGAAGACCAGAGTTCAAATGTGACCTCAGACACTAGCTGTGTGACCCTAGGCAAGTCACTTAACCCTGATTTCCTAAAAAAAAAAAATGCAGAACTAGAATCGTTGGGTGGAAGTTGCAGAGAGGCATTTAAGCTTGAGGTAATGAGAAATTTTAGAGCTCTTGACGAATGGAATGGACTCCCCTTCATTGGAGATCTTCAAGTGAACAATGGATACACACTTGCCAGATATAGAGGAGATCCTTTTGAGGGGAGTGGGTTGGCCTATATTGGCCACTGAGGTCCTTTCCAACCCTGTAATTCTGTGATATGTGGAGAGATGCCTCAACATAAATTGTTTACAAACTCATTTCAGTTGTGTCCAACTCTGTGTGATCCCATGGACGAGTCTGTGGGGTTTTCTTGGCAAAGATACAAGAATGGTTTGCCATTTCCTTATCCATGTGCCCTTGAATTTTACAGATGGGTAACTGAGGCAAATAGGGGTTAAATGACTTTCCCAGGGTCACACAGCTAGTAAGTAAGGCTAGATTGGACCTCAAATCTCCCTTACCCTGACTCTAAGTCCAGTGGTCTGTCCAGTGGTCTGTCCACTGTGCCACAGAGACACCCCAAGCAACCATCCTAGGTTGCTAATTTTGTTCAGCAACACCACCTGAAGAGGTCACTCGGATCTAACCACCAAGCAGCAGCCTGGTTCCAGCATCTCCAGAAGGAACGGGAAACTAGAGACACAGAACTTGGGATTTAGCATCAGAAAATCTGGATTCTAGTCTCACTTCTACCACCAGCTCTTTAAGGTGGGCCCTTGAACTCCTCTGGACCTGCAGTTTCCTCATCTCTAAAACAGAACAGGTTCTCTACCCAATTTACCTTACCTGGGTCGAAGATAGAATGAGATCATTAATGGGAATGAGAGAGAAAGAAAAGAGAGAAGAGAAGGATGGAAAAGGCAGAAGGAAAGGAGAGAGGAAGGGAGGGAAGGAAAGAAAGTAGGGAGGGAGGGAAGGGCATTTATTAGGGCTTACCATATGCTAAGGGCTATGATCAGTGTTAGGGACACAAATGCAAGAATGAAGATAGACTATTTCCTCAATGAGCTTCTGCATCACATCACTTTGGAAGTGGTGGCCAGGGCAGGATAGTTTGATTTGAAAAGTTAAAAACCTGGTGAGTGGAGCCATAGGGGAGTGGGTTGACATGCTCTATCCAGGAATAATGACAAAGGTTATTTGATTATTGTTCCAGAACCAGAAAGGGGAGGGTGATAGGAGAGTGTGATCCTAAGGCATGAAGTGAAGAATGCTGGAACCAGGCATAGATATAATGGGCAACTGAGTCAACCTCAGGAAGGGATTTCCAAATATGAAGGAGTTAAACCCTTTAGGGTTTGGCTTCCAGTCTAAGTGGCATGGTGGTTGATGAAGAAACAGCAAAGAAGAAAAACATTGGGAACCCTAGGGGCAGGAGGAGACACTTAAGGGTGCATCAGGAGGGTGGGGAAGGAAGTAGGAGGAGATAAATAGAGGAGGCACATTCCACTGTATCCTTTTTCCCCATAGCCTGCCCCTCTGGCTCTGGAGGAAGACAGATCCAGCTCCCGGTCCTGATCTCAAGATTTTTACCTGAACTTCAAGCCAGGTGACAGCATCCTTCTGAACCCCTAGGGCTCCCTTTCCTACTCATCTGAGGTGCTTCCTCTGCTCTAGGTGCCCACCATTTCCATCCATGGGAAACCAGGACTTGGAGCAGGGCATCACAATACCAATCCTCTTCTTGCCAGGAGAACCTCCTCCCTAATCTGCTCCCTTTTCCAAAATGGCCCCAGATCTGGGAGGGCAAGGCTTCTCTCCCTGTCATAGCCCAACATTTCCCATTGCAGAAATGCCGAAACATTTCTTCTTAAGGCAAACTATACTCACTCTCTTCTCACCTGACACCAAACTAAAGATATTTCATTTACGATCAAGGAAAGGAAGCCCCCCATCTTAAGGAGACCTCTTAAGCTCATAGAATTTGGGGCTGGAGACTGGAGGGACTGTTCTATTTCAAGGCCCTCATTTTCCAGGAACAACACAGGGTCAGAGAAGGAAACAAACTTGCCCAAAGCCCCTACAAGTACTAGAGAATAGAGCCTGGATTCAAACCCAAGGATCTCAGGCTCCTGAACTCTTTCCACAATACCACACTGCCTCTCCTGGCCAAGGAACCAAGCAGGAAAGTTCTGGATTTGCCAAAGTGACCACAGAAATAAGAATAACATGTGAGTCAGAACAGAGAATAAAGTTATGGTGATAATTTTAAAATTATAATAAGCTAAATAACCTTCAGAAAAGAGAAACATAAAAATAAAATTACAACAAATTAATATACCCCCCCCCCCATGAGTCCAGTCACTGAAACTAGAGAAAAGTTCCAAAATTGTGCCCTCTGAATTACCTACCATCCAAAGGCTTTGAGTTCAGTATGTGGGAACTGACATCACAAAATTTTTTAAAAAATTTCTAATGCCATACTTCCCCCTCCTGCCTAACATCCTTGCTGCTCTTGTCTCTTCTCTATGGAACCACTAATAATTCAGAATCTTCTTGTCCAAGCCAACCCTAAACCTGGAGTAACTCCAGCTTGCTCTGAATCATAGTGAAGATGCCCCCAGAAAACTAAGACTCTTATGGCTTCCTTCCTTTAGCCTGTAGCTGTGCCTCTGCAATATCTCTCAAATATGCCTCCCCTTCTCTCCTCTGATACTACTACCACTCTAGTGCAGACCCTCACCACCTCCTCCTGAGTTATTACAGTAGCCTGCTGGTGCATCTCTGCCTTCCCCACACCAAACCATCCTCCATTTATTCACTAATGTGATTTCCTAAAGCACAGGTCAGGTCACGTCATCTTCCTACCCCTTACTCAGTAGATTCTAGTGGCTCCCTAGTGTCTCCAGGAGCAAATACAAAGCCTTTCATAACCTTGTTCTCCAACATATACCCTTCAATCCAGTGACACTGGCCTCCAGAATGTTGTTACACAAACAAAACACTCCTTCCCTGGGCTTAGGCATTTTCTCTGGCTCTTCTGCTCTGATCACTGACCTCACTGGCTTCCTTCCTTTTCTTAGTCCAAGCTAAAAATCCCACCTTCCCCCAACTCCTCTTTATTTTGTTACCTTCCCTCCATGACTTACCTATTTATCCTATATAGAGCTTGCCTTGGATATATTTGAGTGCTGTCTCTCCTGTTAGACTGTAAGCTCCTTGAGGGCAGGGAACATCTTTTTTATCCCCAGCATTTAGCACAATGACTGACAATAAATCTTGACTGACTAATTGCAGCCAAGGCTTAAGACCTTTGTACCTGAGGATCCCTGGCCACATCCTTTAGTTATATTGCCTCTTTCCAGCCTGCTTCAAAGGTATCAGTCCCAGCCTCAGTGCGAGGAGAATCAATGGACTCTCCTAGACTGGAAGTGTCAGGTCCTGGCCCCAGTGTTTGTGAGGGGAAGTGGAAGAGGAAGAGGAAGCAGTTAAACGGACTGGCCTAGCCTCATTTTTTTTCTTCCATTTTTTTGGGGGGGGGGAGGGAGGCAATCAGGGTTAAGTGATTTGCCCAAGGTCACGTATCTGAGGCTGGATTAGAACTCAAGTCCTTCTGACTCCAGGGCTGCCACTCTATCCACTAGCTGCCCTAAGTCTCATTCTTCTATTTTCCTTGCCTCCCCCCTCCTGCTGCCTTGTACATCTATAGTTAAGCCAAACACCCTTCCTTTGAACATTGCAAATAAATAAGCCTTTTACTTTCAGCGCGGAATGAATAGAGAGAGAGCTGTCCTCAGAGCCAAGAAGACCTGATTTCAAGTCCCATCTGATGCATATCAGTTGTATATCATTGTATATGCTGAAATGCTGATATATTATTGTATGTGCTGATATATTACCAGACTGGGCAAGTCACTTAACTTCTCAATGCTCCAGACTCGACAGCTCTCCAAGGCTGACCTGCATTGGTAGAGGGAACTTCCTTACCTGGGAGTTCTTTGTACCAATGAAATCAAAGGTCTAATCTTGTTCCCTAGTGCTTTTAGCTTTGGCCTATTTCAGGGACGGAGAATCTGCAGCCTCTGCAAAGTTTGGATTCAGTCAAAGGATGGCACTTGAGGACCTAGAGAGCCAGACATGGCCTCGAGGTCACAGGTTCCCCCCTCCCTCATCTGATTCTTCTGCGAAGCCCATTTGTGCTTAGCAACATACTCTGACAGTCTGGCTAATTCTTGCCACTTGGCATCCATAGCTTTGACAAGGAATAGGGAATATGGGGGGAGGAAGGCAGCATGTAGAGTTCCTTTTAGCAGGACAAAATAGGTCTAGGAAGCTCAAAGGAGGATATTTGGAAACACAACTCCTGGCTGCTCCTAGCCAGAATTAGAAAAGGGTAAACAGGATAGGTTCTCTCCTTCCCTCCTAGAAGGAGGCCAGAGGGCCTCCCCAGGCTCCCGGCCTGAGTCCCAGTGCCCTCCAAAACAGCCACAACACTCTATATACCCCAAACTGATCCCAGTATGTGACCCAAGAGGATACTTCATCTGCAGCCCCCAATTTGCTACAAGCCATGTGCAGGGATTAGCACTAATCCCCCAAAATGACCAGCCAGCTATAGCTGCTACTCCTTGGCCGTAGAGCCCTGGCTAATTGATATGACTTATCGACAGGCATGTTTCTAGGGAAGGCAGGCCAGCCAGCACCCACCATTCCAGCTCAGTAATCACCACTGATTAAAAACAAGTTAAGCAGCAATGAAGGCGGAAACTTACATTAGTCAAACGACCTTGTCTATGTCCGACCACAGATAGATGGAAGCGATGATGAAGGCGTCACTTCAAATGTCTACAAACATTAATGACTGTTTGAATTTCCACAAGATTTATAGTGAAGCCGGGTTTGCCTCTTCATTGATTCCTTTGTCTCCTCCATCTGTATCCATGAATTTCTGGGGAGGAAGAGGTTGAGCTAATCAGATCATGGAATTTGAAAGCGCCAGGGCTTTAGAAGACAACCATGAAAGAGCTTCGGCATCTTCTCTGTGTTATGGACCCTTTGGCAGTTAGGTCAAACCAATAGATGTCTCCCCCACTTCAGGGGCCAGGCTGGAATCAGGGCTGGTGGTCTGGGGTGGGGGCACCTCAGTCCTGGGCTTCTTCAGCTCAGGGGCCTGGGCTGTCTCCATCAGGATCTAAGGGAAGGTGCTAGTCAAGATGGTTTGTCTTCCTGCCTTATCCTCACAAAATAAGATTTTTAAATCATTGCAGGAAATTATTCTTTTCAGTCAGAGGCTAGTGGATATACAGATGCAATTTTTTCTGTCCACGGACGCAGTAATCCCTGCCCATGGTTTGTAGAGCCTTAGGATTCTGTGGACCCCAGCAAGGTTAAGATGCTATTGTTCTATGGCCCATACTGGCCATGGGGTTTTCTTGGCAAAGACAGTGGGGTGGTTTGCCATTTCCTTCTCTAGCTCATTTTACAGATGAGGAAAATGAGGCAGGCAGGGTTAAGTGACTTGCCCAGGGTCACACAGCTAGTAGGTGTCTGAGGTTGGATTTGAATTCAGGTCTTCCTGACTCCAGGCCTACTCTACCACCTAGCAAAAGCTAGATTAAGAACTCTTGATCTAATCCAACTCCCTCATTTTACTCATGAAGAAACAGAGACTCCAAAAGAGGAAGAGACTTTCTTAAAGTCACATAGGCTATAGGATGAATTAATGAAAAAAGTATTTATGAAATACTCACTTGTTAAGGGCAGAGCCACTAGGTGGCGCCACAGTGCACAGAGCACCAGGCCTTGAGTCGGGTAGACTCATCTTCCTGAGTTCCAATGCGGCCTCAGACACTTAGTAGCTGTGTGACCCTGGGTAAGTCACTTCACCTTGTTTGCCTCAGTTTCCTCATCTGTAAAATGAGCTGGATAAGGAAATGGCAAACCACTCCAGTATCTCCTCAAAAAAAAAACCAAAACCAACCCAATAGAGTCACCAAGGGTCAGATATGACTGAAACAATTAGACAAGACCAATAGTATCAAATTCAAATAGAAATGGATCCCTGCAGCCATGTATTGACTTAGAAAAACACAGATGAACATCATCTACATTGCTTTGTGTTTTTCCTTTATCTTGTTAAATCTTTCTCAGTCCCATTTTTATCTGGTTGGGGGTGCACTTGGGAGTTTGACACTTCTGGTCTAGATTAGAATTTAAACCTGGGTCTTCCAGCTCTATATCCAGTGTCTTCTTTTCACTACACATCTCTAAGGGTCCTGTCCAGCTTGAATGTGCTATGATATCTCCCTCTCTCTGTATCTATGTAATTAGATTCTAAGATATCCCCATGGCTGGGGAATTGAGTAATCCAATACTCGGTTCATAGAGAGCCGCCCCATCTACACATAAACCATAAATGGATCGCCAATTTTCAAAGAGTTGGAACACAAGCCCTGGAACTAGACTGAACGTCCTTTAATCTTTCTTTAATGATTCACGAGGCACTTCAAGGATCTTGCAGGGGACCAGGGTCTTTGTATGAATGTAAATGTTCTCTGTACTGTAACACTTGACAGATGCCCCATCTCATAGAAGTGTCTGAAGAACGGAATGCTGAAATGCAAGGTTTATGGCATGGGATAATGGTCAGCCACATTTGCATGGTACAGAGTGCTTATATATCCGTTCTTTTAATTTGACTCTTATGACAGTAACCCACTAAGTCTGGAGGCAGGGGAGAGATTTTCCCCATTTTATACATGAGAATGCTGATGTCCGGAGGGGCAGAGTGATTTGCATAAAGGTGCATGCCTTATAAATGGCAAAGCTAAGACTAGAACTCAGCTTTTCTAGGTCTCTGTCCAATTCCCGTTCCATGACTCCCCTTGCCTCTCAATATGTAATGTGTGAGGTGCCAAAAACCTTTGTGACATTTAATCTATTATGTCTTGCTTAAAAGTTATTAAGACTGCATTAAGACTTTTGGGACACCCTTTGGCACAGAGGGAGTCTGTATATGTGAAGGTGAAAACATACTTGAAGTTGTGATTGGTTTAGGATTGGTTCTGTGATTTCATTGGTATAAGAAAAACCTAATGAGGAAACTCACTAGAAAACTGTTGGTGCATATTGGCACTGCCCTGAAACTCACAGCACCTCATGCTTATAGTCAGGAAGACCTGAGTTCAACTCCAGCCTCAGACACTTACTAGCTGTGTGACCCTGGGCAAGTCACTAAACCCTATTGGCCTCATTTTCCTCACCTGTAAAATGATGTAGAGTAGGAAATGGCAAACCACTCCAGTATCTCTGCCATGAAAATCCCAAATGGGGTCAACCGCTGACCCACAACAGCACATCTTTTTACATGGCTACAATCTCAGCAAATGCCTCTGCATCTAATGACAAAGCTGGGCCTAAATCTGGTCAGGCGGTTTCCTGGGAAGGAACATTTCTGTGCCTGCTCATGATAGCAGTGTCCAGAAAGCATTTTCATTGCCCAAACACTTCCCTTACCCCATGTACATCTAGTAGTTGGGAACTATTACAGCCTCAGGATGAGAGAGAAGACAAATCTCAGCCATCCTAGGCTGAAAGCAATCCTCTGAGGCTGGTTGGAGCAGGGTAGGGGTTAATCATGGCAGGGCAGTGCTTGGGCTGACCACAAAGGAGATGTGCACGGTGTGCCCTTGCTATCTCTTGTTCTTTCCCTGTACTGTATGGTTTGGAAAATGGATATTACACCATCACTATACACTATATGCTGATTCCTTTCTCACTCCTCTCAATAGCAGGCTGAAGATGTTTCAAGTGTTGGTCAAATGGGACTACCTTGCTCAAATCTTGTCTCTTTTTTGCAAAAATGCAGCTTAGAGCACCAGCCCTGGAGTCAGGAGGACCTGAGTTCAAATCTGGCCTCAGACACTTAACACTTACTAGCCATGTGACCTTGGGCAAGTCACTTAACCCCAACTGCCCTTCCAAAAAAAAAGGCAAAAAAAAAAAAAAAGAAAAAATGCAGCTATAGGGATGACATTCCAGTGGACACATGGAGAAATGTCTTCACCCTGACTCTGGTGGTCCCACAAGGGCATCTGCTTGAGTGGAGGCAGGGGGAGGTTTGAGTAGGAGCTCCATTAGCTGCGTGACCTTGGGCAAGTTACTCAATCCATCATGGGCCTCAGTTTCCCTCTCTGTAAAAAGGACACAGTAGGGGCAGCTAGGTAGCACAATGGCTAGAGCACTGACCCTGTGTAATAGTAACAAAATTTGAAGATCCCTTTGTATTACTAAGCTAACAGGTACTTAGCACCTCTTTTCAAATTAAGTCTCTGTTAAAGAAACAGAAGGTATGATCCTCTGTTGCTGCTGTAACAGGAAGGGGCTGAACAGGGAGGAGCAATGCCGTATATAAGGAAGAGCACAAGCTGGACAGTCAGAATTTCCTGGGGTAAGCATCGTGGAGGCAGGGCAACTGCTGCTGGACTGAAGACTGAACTGAGAATTGAGAAGAACTGAGAAGAGAAATGAGAATTGAGAACTGAGACAGAATTTCTTGGAGCAAGCCATGTGGAGGCTGGATAAAGTGATTTTGATTTTGAGACCGGAGCTTGTGGTGCTGAGGATTTCCGAAGGCCAGCCTGAGCTACTCAGGATTTCCAAGGGCCAGCCAGAGCTCTTGAGGACTTCCAAGAGCCAGCTGGAGCTGTAGAAGACTGAGGAAGCATGACTGTGGTAACGGTACTTGGCCTGTCTGTTTTGATGTTACTTTGTCAGATTTGTTTTTGATAGAGGCCTCCAACCTTGTTGGGCTTAGGTTGATTTCACAGACAGAAAGTGAATTGAAGAGGATGCTAGTTATTGTGTCTTTGTTAAGCTTTGTCTTCCCAGGAACCGAAACTGCTGAGAACTTGCCTCAGGTCAAGATGAAGAAAAGACTTCTCCTTGGGTATTGAATGCTGTGACAATACTGTAACCTAGTTGTGACCTAGGGGTAGATAGCCCTTGTGTTTTGTGACTGACCAAATGAATATACTTTGTTTATGATTGGAAACTAATCTCCAATTGAGATCACCCAGGGATGGAGTACTTTGACCTTTGTACTTTGTGTCCCTTAAGGAGGCAAGCCTCCTTAAGGATGATTGAATGATTGAGTTACTAAATGATTGTACTTTGTTGAAAACTATGTGACCACTTTGGTGAAAACTATGTGGCCATTTTAGTGATAAGTTGTTGAGTTGTGACATGATGAATGCTGTATTTTGATTTTCTGTGAATGTTTTGCTCTGATTTGTTATAGAATAGAGAGCTCACTATACTATGTAATCAGAATCTTGAAAGCTATTCACAGCAGCAGCCCTCTGGAAAGCTGTTCATGCATGGCTTTACACCCTGGAGTCTCAGACACTTGCTAGCTGTGTGACCCTGGGCAAGTCACTTAACCTTGTTTGCCTCAAAAAAAAAATGGACACAATACTGATGGAGAAACACGTACTGTTGAAGAAATTGAAGCTTAGATTGGGTCTTTGGGATTTGCCAAAGATCATACAGGTAATAAATGGCAGAGTTGGGATTTGAACCCAGGTCCTCTGACTCCAACAGCAATATTCTTTCCATTGTATTACAATCACCAATCTCATGTGAGTATAGCTCCTCGACAGGTGGGACAATGCTTTGCCTATCTTTGTATCCTCAGCACTTAGCACTGTGCCTGGCACAAAGTAAACCCTTAATAATGAGAGGCAGGGGCAGCTAGGTGGCACAGTGAGTCAGTAGGTCCTGAGTTCAAATGTGGCCTCAGGCACTTAACACTTACTAGCCATGTGACCTTGGGCAAGTCACTTAACCCTGTGAGGGATAATTTATAGTGAAGTTTCCCCATTCTGAAAAATGAAATCTAGAATGGCTTCAGTATTCACTAGGCTTAGGTTTAGGTCACCTGACCTTCAAGCAATCTGGGCTTAGAGCAATGGAGACCCTCCCCCAGAGCCAACTCAGCGTAAGATATGCCAAATAAGGTTAAGACTGCTTTCATTGGACACCCACATGTTTCCGGGTCCTTTGTCTCAGAGAGATTCCCACGCTTAGGTTGTGGGACAGCCCCCCTACCAATGAGAGTGAAGGCCAGTTGGGGAGGTTGGGTTTCTGCATTGGAAGATTATATAACCATGGGCTGGCTTCTACCTGTGGGTCTCTCCCTGCAGATGCCACGTTGGGAGATGGGGGGCAGAGTCCTTTCTCATGAGAAAGAACGAAGACCTTTTCTGACCTTAGATTTAGACTCTGAACTCTTCCATCTCACACAACCCCACTTGCTTTGCCTTTCCCCCTCCACCTCCCCCCCCCCTGCCAAAAATAGAAAAAATAAATGAGAGGCAGCTGGGCATCTAGCTAGGACAGTGGGTAGAATGCTGGAAGACCTGAGTTCAAACCTCCCTCAGAAATTTACTACCTGTGTGACCCTGAGCAAGTCACATAACCCTGCTTGCTTCAGTTCCTCATCTGTAAAATGGGGATAATAACAGCATCTGCCTCCCACAGTTGTTATGAGAATCCAATGAGATCGGTGCTTTCAGAGCCTTGCAGTCACCTGTACTGCTAGCTGTTATTAATGAATGCTTGTTGATTGACTGGCCGACCAACCCACAAAAATGACAGGGATGGCTCAGGAGCAGGCCTGTCTGGAGACACGCTGAATAGTGGAGGAATCCACGAACCAAAAGAAGTGGGAAGAGTCTTTGGAGTCAGAGGACCTGAGTTCATAATCCTGGCTCTGCCATTCTCTCCTTGAATAACCTCAAACAGATCAACGTTCCCTTTCTTTGACTCATTTTCCTCATCTGTAAAATGGAGGCATGGGATTTGGATTTGAGAGCTCCTGTGGTCCTTTCCAGTTCTAAATATGTGATTCCATGATGTGTCTCTCTCTCTTTTTTTTTTTGGAGGGGGGAAGGCAAGGTAATTGGGATTAAGTGACTTACTTGCCCAAGGTCACACAGCTAGTAAGTTGCTAAGTGTCTGAGGCCGGATTTGAACTCAGGTCCTCCTGACTCCAGAGCCGGTGCTCTATACACTGTGCCACCTAGCTGCCCCCATGATGTGTCTCTTGCCCGGCCAGTTCCCAGGTCAAGGCCATCTAGTGTTGTCTCTTCCCAGAGATCTTAGGATCCCAAGAACCTAAAGGTGAGCTATGGAAAAGACCTAACTCCTTCACTTTACATTCCTGTGCAAAGGGGAAGCTGGTCTCCCTGACAATGATTTTGATTGGAATAAACCCCACTGGCAGAGGCAGCTTTGACCATGAAGACCAGAGGCACTGAATCTACCTGTCTCTGTCCATAGACAAGGAGACGTGACTTCTGTGCCAGGCAGATGCAGCGAAGCGTGGCAAGCCACCAAGGTCCTGGGAGCACAGAGGTACAGACAGGAAGGAGCCTCTCTGGCCATCTCTGACCTCAAGGTAGACAGGGAATGAGTCATCCTGGGACTTCTGTGACAAGCTCAGGCATCAGCATCTCCCTGAGGCTCCCACTCTAATAAGCTCCCATCTTCCCCAAGCCTCCCCGAAAGAAAGGCAGACTTTTCACTCCAGGGCCTTTGGACCGGTGCCTAACACTGCTCTCCCCTTAACAATCACCTGTGGGGCCCCAGATGCCAGCAAATGCAGGGGAAGGCACGTGGAATCAATAACAGCCGCAGTCTTCCAGCTCTATTCTTCCATTATCTGTTCTCCAACAGAGCAAAACATTCAAAAGCTCAGAAAATCATGAAAGAATGGGTCTGATTTCTGACTTTCTAACACCTTATTTTCCATTCCTCTCTTCCTCTCTGAACAGTGGGTGTAAGGAATGGGCTGAGGGGGTCTGGATCAAGGAAAGGAAGCATGTCCTATAGAGAGTGCATTTACTGGCTGTATGACCCTGGGCAAGTCACTTAACCTTGGATTGCCTTGATTTCCTCATCTATATAATAGAGACTGTAATGGCACCTACCTTCCAAGTGTTTTGTGAGGATCAAATTAGATAATATTCATAAATGCTTAACATAGTGCCTGGAACATGAATGCTTATTCTCTCCCAATCCCATGCAGACAATTCTGACCTTATGCAAATTCGACTTTGCATAAAGAATTCTGAAAGAAATCCACATTCCAAAAAAATACCCATGCTAACTTTACTGTACAGTATGTGCTCTCTCTCTGCTTCTGCCCCTAAGCTTGGCACTCCTCCCACCCCTCACCCCATCAAAAAAAAAATAACCAAAAGTTTAAAAATTCCTTCTAAGATGTCAACCAATAGTCATGACTCTGCTGGATTGGGGACTTGACTTGACACCTCTGGCATAGAGAAAGGAGACCTTCATCCCACCCACCTACCAGCATGTTGGGTACTGAACTTCTCTCTCCACCCTGTGTGTTGCTCATTCTCTCCTGTGTCCATTTCTGACCTCAATGTGTCTGCCCATGATGTGTTCTTCCTCTCCGTTCTGGCCATGCCCCCCCACGACTGGCCCCTGTCCCAAGTGTTCCTCCCCCTGCTTTCCCTTCTCCATCTTGGGCTCCCACGTGTTCTTCAATCGTAAGAGAACCCCTCCCTCCATGGGGCACTGCCCCCTTCCTGCTTCCCTCCCTCAAATTTCATAAAGGTCTGCCGACCTTTCATAAAGGTCCATTTACATAAAGCAAGAACTGTCTGTATGTACTGAGCATTTATCATGTGCTCAGCTGAGCTACCATGGTAGAACCAGAAAAAAATATTGGACCCAATCGCTATTTGAAGCAGTAAATTCTGGTCTAGTTGGGGAGACATGAAACAATTAGAGATTAATTAGGAATTCAGCTGTGTGGGAATGACAGTGAGTACAGCAGGAATTCAGAGAAGGGAGACATTGTATGGGCTGGGGGCGGGGAGGAAGGTCTGGCATAGCTACATGGAGAAGGTGAGGCATGAGCTAGGCCTTGGGAGAATTTAGATCAGCCGAGAAGAGGGCATGTCAGGCGGGGACCATAGCAACTATTATAATAGGTCGTATTTATATTATTGCCTTATAAAGCACTTTACATATATTATCTCATCAGCACTAGGAGTAGTGTGGAGGAACTAATGAGCATGGAACATGTGGCCTTCTTGCTTAATATCCCCTCACTATCCCCTGGTACGAGGCCACGTGCCCCAAAGGGTATCCATTTATCCATCCATCCATCCATCAAGTACTCTGTGTTGGACACTGTGTGTGTGTGTGTGTGTGTGTGGGCAGTGGGGAGGCACAAATTCTATTTGACAAATATTTATTAAGCATCTATGATGTCCAAGGAATTGTGCCAGCACTGAGGAAATAAAGACAAAGGTATAAACAAAATGGCCCCTGACCACAAGGAGCTTACGTTCTGTTTGGAGGATTCATTATGTGCACTGAGAAGTAAATACATTCCCTCTCAGGGGCCAGATTCTTCCTCTACTGCTCGCTCCTGGACTGGAATGATTTTGAAATAACTTTAAAATAGTCTTTTAAAGATCCTCCATGGGGCATGGCCATATCCCAATAGCCAATACAGTTGCCTTTTCTATTCATTTAGAGAAATATGTTCACACTTAATAAAGGGGTTACTGGTGTTAACACCTTGTCTTCTGTGATTACATCAAGTGAGCTGGGGGACCAGATCCCTCTTCATGTGTATACCAAGTAATTTCAAGGGAAAAGCACTAGCTGGGGGTGGGGTGGGGTGGGGAGCAGTTGAGAAGAAGGGAGGTTAAGGAAAGGCTTCTTGTAGGATTTGGTAGCATCTGGTGTTTTGAAGAAAACCAGAGGCACAGAGAGGAAAAGAGAGTCCAGACAAGGGGCACCATCTTTGCAAAGAGACAAGGGGAGGAAGGAAAGTCGAGACCAATTTGAACGGAATGGAGAATATGTAAAGAGAAGTCAAATAATAGTGGTGGCGAGAGCTAAATGGGCATTACCCTTTAAAGTTCGCAAAGCACTTTCTACAGCTTTTTCTGTATTTCCATATAATATGAAAAAATCCTGAAAAGGCAGCTAGGAACTAAGGATTTGGGGTTTTATTCTAGAGGCAAAAGTTCAGTTTTCTTTCGTGTTTGAATCTTTGTGACCCTATTTGGAGTTTTCTTGGCAGAGATACTAGAGTAGTTTGCCATTTCCTTCTCCAGTTCATTTTACAGATGAAGAAACTGAAGCAAACAGGGTTAAGTGACTTGCCCAGGGTCACACAGCTAGTAAGTATCTGAGGCCAGATTTGAACACTGGAGGATGAGTCTTCCTGACTCCAGGTCTGGTGCACCACCTAGCTACTCCTGGAGGGAGTATGATACAATGAATAGAGCACTGGATTCAAAGTCAGGAAGATCTGTGTTCAAATCCTGCCTCAGATACTTACTTTCTGTGTGATCCTGGGTAAGTCACTTAACCCCTAAGTCCTCAATTTCTTCATCTGTAAAATGGGGGAGGGGGTACTCAGTGACCTCCAAGATCCTTTCCAGTTTCCAATCTATGATCCTATGATAATAAATATAGAGCTGGTAATGGACTATGTCTGAGGCCTAGCTTTGCCAAGTTAGTAGAGGCTCGTCTCCAGAAGGTAGGCTGCCATTAATAACCATTAACTGGTCCACAGAAACTCATGAAGACAGTCTGGTGAGATGGGGGTTGGGGAAGGAATGGGTGACCTTTGTGGGTGGAGGAGAGGGCCACAGGCAGGACACCCAAGTACTTTTTTAGTTTGCTCACTACCCCCACCCTGCCCAGTGATGCTCTGCTGAGGTTAATGGTAGAAGCAGCTGGCATTCCCAGAGTACTCAGGGACAGATGGCAGGGGGCGGGGACGTCAATATGGGCCAGATGGCAGGGGGAAAGCTGGCCTGTGCGTCACCATGAGCCACAGAGCCTCCCACCAGAGGGAACAAAGTAGTCAACAGTAATGGGTGCTGGGACAGGCACTCCATGGCCCAGGGATCACAAGCACCTGACTATGTGACTTAAAATAAATTCCCTGCTGGAGCTCTGTTGCTGTCAGTACAATTCCAAAAATGGGTGCCTCAGGCCAACTCAAGTTGTTGGGACTCGAAAGATGTGAATTTGAGTTCCTATCTCTGCCCTCTTAGATGTTATATAACCTTAGGCCTCATTAAACCTCAGCTCCATTGCTTATAACACCAAATCCACAAGTCTGAGGAGCTCTAAGGAAATAAAGGGTATGTGGTGACTTGTATGTAACACAGCTGTAACTCGGGCAAGGAAAGCCAGCGTTTTGTCATGGGATGGAAAGTTCAGAAGGTGACACCTGACCCATGTTTCCCTGCCCACCAGTTTCTCCCTTATCAGTCTAGAACCTGCTGGCATTTCCTTCTGCTGCCCCTGGAAAATCTTTGTATCTCAATTAGTGTCTAAACAATGTTTGTGAGATGGGTGAAGAATGAATGAATCAGTGAGTGAGTCAATTCATCAATGAATGATGACTATTAAGGGTCACCAAGCCCATCAAGTAGACTGACTCTATGTGTTAGTGGAGTTGGTAGCAATGTGGTAGGAATTTTTTTCTTTTTGGCTGGGGCCTAGATCTGTAATTTCATCAGTACATGGAAGGAACTCCTGGTATAGAAACTCTCCCCACCAATACAGATCACTGCATGATATGATAGTGCTAGACATTAAGTCAGAAAGACCTGGGTTCAAATCCTTCCTTAGGTACTAGCCAGAGGACCCTTTAGAAGTCTATGCATCTCTGCAACCTCAGTTTCCTCATCTGTAAGATGGGGATAAAAATAGCACCTATCTTGAGGGATGAGGAACAACTTACATAATACAGGTAAGGTGGTAGTGCAGTGAGTAGAGCACCAGACTGGGAGTCAGGAGGACCTGAGTTCAAATCCGGCCTCAGACACTTGACACACTTACTAGCCATGTGACTTTGGGCAGGTAACCCCAATTGCCCTTCAAAAAGCAAAAAAAAAAAAAAAAGATAATGCAAGTAAAGCATTTTGAAACCTTTCAGCCTTGTACAAACGCTAGCTATTATTACCAGTAACCCTAACTTAGTCTTAGGCTTGCAGGAACTCTTAATATGGGATCCATGAACTTGTTGGTTTTTTAAAAAAAATTTTGATAACTGTATTTCAGGATAACTTATTACCTTTGTTACCCCATGCATTTTATTTAATGCATTTCAAAATAGTACTCTATGTGCTACAAGAAATGATGAGCAGACTGATTTCAGAAAAACTTGGAAAGACTTACATGAACTGATGCAAAGTAAAGTAAGCAGAACCAGGAGAACATTGTACACAGTAACAGCAATATTGTATGATGATTAGCTATGAATGACTTAGCTATTCTCAGCAATACAACGATCCAAGACATTTCTGGAGGACTCATGATGAAAAATGCCATTGACTTCCAGAGAAAGTACTGACAGAGTCTGAATGCACATAGAAGTATACTATTTTTCATTTTCTGTATTCTGTGTGTGTTTTTTCTTTTGGGTCTGTCTCTTCTTTTACACGACTAATATGGTAATATATTTTGCAGGATTGAACATGTATAACCTATATCAAATTGCTTACTGTTTTAGGAAAGGGGGAAGTGAGGGAGAGAGACAGAGAGAAAATTTGCAACTCAAATTTTAAAAAAAATGAACATTAAAAATTATCTTTACATGTAACCAGGAGAAAAATAAACTATTAGTTAAAAATAAAAAACGTTATTCTCAAAAGGGGTCCACAGACTTCCCCAGACTATTAGAAGGGTACATAACACAAAAAATGTTTAGAGAGTTCTCTGGACCACTGAGAAGGTAAGTCATTTGCCCAGGGTCCCCAGCTTAGATTGTGATTTAAAGGATGACAAAAGATTTATATGCTACCCCTCCCACCCATATACCCATATACCCATATACTCTTTCCCCCATCAGTCATAGTGCAGAATTTAAAATTTCTCCCACTGTTTATCCTTTCCTGCAGGTTGGGTCATTGTCTCCAGAAGGCCCCAGTTAAAAGGTGACATGTTGTTTACCTGATAGAAGAGAACAGAATAGGAAGTCACCAGGCTTTAGAACAAATAAGTGCTGGATAGCCAGCCTATCAGGTCACAATTTGGTAACTTAGGCTGGGTGAAGGGAAGAAGCAGAAAGAACCTAATTCACAGATGGGGAACTTTGAGGCCACACGTGGCCACTTCAGTCAAAGAGCCACATTTGAGGACCTAGAGGGCCACATGTGGCCTTGAGACCACAGGTTCCCCACCCCTGGTCTAGATGGTGCTTGGGACAAGAGAAGGTGGGCAGAGGAAGGAGAAGTGATATAACAGGATGCCCTGGGCAGTTCATTGGAAGCTTTTAAGAGCGTCCTAGGTGCCAAGGGCAGGACTAAACAAGGATCATGGCCTTATTTTACTTAGAACCTCACTAAGAGCCAGGACCAGAATGGCCACAGCAACAACACCCTTGGTACCTCCTCACTGTGCCAAAAGAGGCTTGGACACAGTGGGTATATCCATTCCTCCAACAGGCCTTGCCCTTGGGGCCTCTAAGGTTCCTTCCTACTCCGAGATTCAATCATCTCTCCTTACCTCTTGGAGCAAACCTAATTTGAAAATTCAGAAAGCAGATGCCAGATGGCATCACTAGAGGCCAGCAGCCCTAAATCCAAGAGGCAAGGGTGGGAGGGGAAAGTGAAAGGATGTGAAGGAGTTTGGCAGAGAAAGAGAGGCCTGTCCCTTTAAGACTGTCATCCTGCCCCTTCATGAAGCCCACCAGCCAGCCCTCCATGACCAGCCCTGAGCCACTGAAGGCCCCCTGGGCTGACTGATGATGTGGTATGTTGACGGGCAAGGCATGTTGCTATAATAAGATGTGTTTATTTGAATGGGAAGGTCAGGGAGTTAAGTAGTTGGTATTCCACTCGTACAGAGCCGTTTGCACAGTGTCACTAATAATTAAAAGGGGTTTTGACTAATCTAGTTGCTCTCCCTAAATATACTCTTCTCAGTGCAAGAAACTCATCAAAGCAGCAAAGTAATCTTCGAGCTTATTAATCTCCTCTGCTTCACAGCTGGGGCAAATTTATTTGCTTGAATTAGCATGTAATAAACTTATAATAAAGCCGCCAGCGCCCCTGCTTTGGAGAGAGGGCCTCCAGTGCCATGGGTGGTTCCATCCAGGAAATGGAGCAATAGTGTGGGGCTGCCCACCACACCCTCTGGAAAGCTGGCTGGACCTAGACACTTTGTGGTCACCAAAGGCTGACTTGAAATATGCACAAGCAGCTTTGTGGAGTATGGAGGAGAATTAAGACCTCCATGCTTTCAGAACACCAGATAGCGAGGTATTCTCACCAGGATTTCTCACCGATCTCTCTTTTCAATTCTATTTGCCTCCTTTCTGTCCCTTCTCATGTAATCCCACTCTATTTCCTCCCCCAACTCAAAAAGTGAGTCCCTTAGGGACAATACCCCCATGTTCCAGGTGCTTTGTGGGTCACATCCCCTAAAATGGGTTCTGAACCTGGGATCCACTGAATTTTTTTCCTATATTTTGAAGATAATTTTTAGTATAACAGATTTCTTTTGCAATCCTGTGTATTTTATTTTATGCATTTAAAAACATTATTCTGGAGGACGGAGCCAAGATAGCAGAGAAAAGGCAGCAACATGCTTGAACTCTCCCCAAAACTCCTCCAAAAATCTTTAAATAATGCCATAAAACAATTCCTGAAGCAGAAGAACCCAGAAAAGGACAGGGTAAAATAATTTTCCAGCCAAAGACAAATCAGAAGGTCAGCAGGAAAGGTCTGACGCACCTGGGTGAGAGTGGAGCACAGTCTAGTACAGGCCTCACCAGCACAGACCCAACCCCAGCAAACCAAGAGCAGGCCTTGGGAGTGACTGAATTAGCAGTGCAAACAGTTGCTTCTGGAGATCTCAGCCCACAGATGGTAAGGGGATTAAACATGGTCAAAAGGAGATTACAGGGGTCTCTTTGCTAACACTGAGGCAGGACTCTGCTGTTGTGCTCATACTTGGATCCAGGTCACAGTCCTGAGTGGCAATCCCAGGGGTGAGGAGGATAAGTAGCACACGAGAGTTTGTGGCCACAGTGAAACAGGGACCCTCATCACAGTTCCAGGGGAGAAAAGAGTGCTTTTGGTCACACACAGACCAGAAGAGTAGTAAACACACCTCTCCTTAGATCATACCATCTTCAAAGGACTGAAAACTGAAAGGTCTCTAGAAGTATCTCTGAAAATAGCTGCACAAAACCCATGAAGCTTGGTACAGTGCACCCTCCATCCTGAAAGCAAAGTCCTACTTTAAAAATGAGTTAAAAGTCAAGAAACAGCCTGCGAAAATGAGCAAACAACAGAAATAAAAATTCTGACCACAGAAAGTTACTATGGTGATGAGGAAGATCAAAACGCAATTAGAAGATAACAAAGTCAAAGCTCCTACATCCAAAGACTCCAAGGAAAAATATGAATTGGTCTCAAGTGATGGAAGTGCTCAAAAAAGATTTTAAAAATCAAGTGAGAGAAGTAGAAGGAAAATTGGGAAGAGAAATGAAAATGATGCAAGAAAATCATGAGAAACAAATCAACAGCTTGATAAAGGAGACAACCAAAAAATGCTGAAAAAAATAGCACCTTAAAAAACAGACTAAGTCAAATAGTAAAAGATGAACAAAAACACATACAAAAACAATGAGGAGAAGAATGCCTTCAAAAGCAGAATTGGCCAAATGGAAAAAGAAGCATAAAAATTCACTGAAGGAAAAAAAAAACTCCTTAAAAAGTAGAATTGACCAAATGGAAAAGGAAGTTCAAAAGCTCACTGAAGAAAATAATTCCTTAGAAATTAGAATTGAGCAAATGAAAGCTAATGACTCTATAAGAAATCAAGAAACAATAAAACAAAACCAATAGACAAAAAAAATGGAAGACAATGCGAAATATCTCATTGGAAAAACAACTAACCTGGAAAATAGATGCAGGAGAAATAATTTAAGAATTATTGGACTACCTGAAAGCCTAGACATCATCTTTCAAGAAATTATCAAGGAAAACTTTCCTGATAATCTAGAACAAGAGTGTAAAATAGAAATCGAAAGTCAAATTACAGAGCTCCCAGGTCAAGGAGAAAATGTTGCAAGCAACCAAAAAGAAACAATTCAAGTATTGTGGAACCGCAGTTAGGCTAACACAAGAATTTAGTGGCTTCTACATTAAAGGATCAGAGAGCTTAAAATATGATATTCAGGAGGACAAAGGAGTTAGAATTATAATCAAAAATCACCTACCCAGCAAAACTGAGAATAATCCTTCAGGGAAAAAAAATGGATATTCGATGAGATGGAGGACTTTCAAGCATTCTTAGTTTGTTTTTGTTTCTTTGGGAGCAGGGAAGGCAAGGCGATTGGGGTTAAATGACTTGCCCAAGGTCACACAGCTAGTAAGTGTGTCAAATGTCCGAGGCCACATTTGAACTCAGGTCCTCTTGACTCCAGGGTCAGTGTTCTATTCACTGTGCCATCTAGCTTCCCCCTACTTTCAAGCATTTTTGATGTAAGACCAGAGCTGAGTAGAAAATTTGACTTTCAAATACAAGACTCAAGAGAGGCATGTGTAATAGTAATCTGTTTAGCAGGATACTTAGCACTTAGTACTAAGTGCTAAGTGTGGAAGGGGCAAACCCTGTCCCACTGTTGAGAAGGCATGAACTCCCCTGTTGATGTGGAAGAAGGGGATTGGCTGAGGTATGTA
>CM053584.1:138615629-138650938 GCA_028627135.1 Pseudochirops cupreus | reverse complement strand
TTTTCTGAAAGCAACATATTGTTGAATTTAGAATTTTGACCTGCTTTCTGTTTTATGGGTAAATTCATCCCTTTTACATTCTTAGCTATAATTATTCATGCATTTCCTTCCTTCTTATCTTTTCTTACTATCCTTCTCACCCTATGTGCCATATCCCTCTGCACTCCTCTAATTTACTTCTACCTACTACCTTGCCCTCCTCTTCCTCAATCTACCTAGTTCCTCCCTTATCCTTTCCTCCCCCCCCCCCATAATCTTTTGCCCTCTTATGTCTTTCTGAATTGAGAAGATTTTTATACCCTTATAGATATATATGTTGTTCTTTTTTTTTTTAACAGTTCTGGAGGAGAATCAGATTTCAGACTACCTGCCTTCTCCCCGAGTCCTCACCCTGAGTTGCTTCTTCTGCATCCGTTGTTCCTTTCATGCCTCATTTGTATGAGATAATTACTCCATTTTATCTCTCCCTACAGAGTTTTATTTTTTTAGAATCATCCCATCCTATACAGCCTCGCCCAAGCGTTTCTTTCAAACTACCAGAAGAATGACAGTCATAAGCATACTGATAACATGTCCACATGTAAGAAGTAAACACATTTGACCTTACTGAGTCCCTTATAATTGATCTTTGATATCTTATATTTCTCCTGGATCTTATATGTTGAATTTTCCATTAAGTTCTGGTGTTTTTGTCACAAATATCTGAAAATCTTTCCATTTGTTAAATGTCCATTCTTTTCCCCCATTCAAGATTATACTTAACTTTTCTGGGTAAGTTACCTTTGGTTGTAATCCCAGCTCTTTTGCTCTACAAAATTTAGTATTCCAAGACCTATGGTCCTTCAATGTAGTAGCTGCTAGGTCTTGTGTATACTTACTGTAGCTCCATGATATTTAAATTGTTTTTTCTTGTTGCTTGCAATATTTTATCCTGAACTGAGGAGCTTTGGAACTTGGCTATAATATTCCTGTAAGTTTTCCTCCTGGGAACTCTTTCAGGTGGTGATCCATGGATTTTTTTTTTTTCTATATCTGCTTTGCCTTCTTGTTCTAGAACTTCAGGACAATTTTCCTTGAAGATTTCTTGTAATATTGTCTCAAATTTTTTTTTAAATTGTAATTTCTACATAGTCCAACTATTTTTATATGATTTCTTCTTGGACTAGTCTCCAGATCACTGTTTTTCTGATAAAAACTTTCACATTCTCTTCTATTTTTTAATTCTTTTGATTTTGTTTTATTTCTTGGTGTCTGATAATATCAGTAGCTTCCTTTTGCCCAATCTTAGTTTTCAAGAAATTATTTTCTTAAGTTTTTGATTATTTCAAATTGGCTGACTTTCTTTTCACAATTTTCTTGATTTTCTTGGATTGCTCTTATTTTTCCCTAACTTTTCTTTAATCTCTCTTATTTGATTTTTAAAGTCATTTTTAAGTTGTTCCAATAACTCTTTTTTGATTGGAACCATTTGCCATTTCTCATTAGAAAAGCAGTGGGTTTTTTTTTGGCTCCACTATCTTCCTCTGAATATCTGGGATCTCCTCTATCCCCATAATACCTATGATCAGATTCTTTCTCCTTTGCTTACTTATTTTTATTTTTAGCAGCTATTAATATAATCAAGTTCGTCCCAAGGTGTGTAAAATAATGCTTAAACCTCAGGTCCTTCTTACTGTTATTTTCTGAGGTCTGTCCAAGGGCCTAATCTTAGTAGGGCCCCAAGCCATGCTGTCCCACAGACTCTCTAGCTCCCTGTCCTCCCTCCAGTGGCTGCAAGCTTGGGAACTGAAACCAGGGACTCTACTCTCCTGCAAATGTCCACATCCAGCGGGGTCCCCACCCCTCTGCTACCATACTCACCACGCAGGTGCTAGCTCCTTCTCTCCAGCAGCCGCAGCTGAGGCCCAGGATGCTTCTGGTCAGCACAGTTATTCTTGAGTTCCTCCATAGCGGAAGGTCTTTCAACGTTTGCTTTCCTACACCCACACTGTCTATGAAGTGAAAGTTCCTCAGGCTGAGACTGCCTCCCGACCCAGCTTCCCCAGGGCTTGTTGTTTATGGATTCCAACAGTCAGCCTGGAGGTGTTTGCACATCACTCGGGCCAGATCTCCACCCCAGTCGGGTCTTCCCTGGGGTCTTCTCTTGTTGTCTTTTGGAGATCTGCTTTACCCAGACTCCTGTTTGTTTCTGCTGATCTACAGTCACTCTGAGGTGATATTCTGTCTTTTGTGTGTGTGTGGAGGAAATTTGGAGAGCTAACCTTTTTGACCTACTTTGCCATCTTCCCAGAATCCTCTCCTACATATTTTTTTAAAATAAAAAAATGACTGAGTTAGTGTGGGATGGTAGAGTTTTAACTTTAGTAGGAGAGAGGACCCACGTTCAAATCCCAGCTTTGTACTTTACTATCTGTATAACCTTGGGTCTTCCCCTCCCAGGTTGATTTTTTTTCCCGACTAGGTGAAAGAAGCCATTCTCTGCCTTATTTTTTACGTAGTCTTAGTCACTGAATGGGCATTGCTTCAGTCAAACTGAGACCTGTTTGATCTAGGTTGAAAAGGTCAAGGTCCCCCAATGCAACCTGGGCCATCTCTGGTTGTCCTGATCTATTTTTGGCCACTGGACCTAGATGACTTTGGAGAAGAAAGTGAAGCTGGTAACCTTGCACAGCCCTCCCTCACTTAAATCCAGTTCACTTGCAAATCATGGCATCTTCTTTAGCGTCATGGTCATCTTCCAGAACGAAGGACAAACCACAACCTTGGGTAAGTCTAAGTTACTTTGTCTCTCTGGGTCTCAGTTTTCCTATCTGCAAAATGAAGGGGGCACTAGATGAACTCTAAGGTCCTTCCTGGTTCTAAGTCTTGTCACTTTATTATTCATGCTGGAAACAACTGTTTTCTATGGAAGTCCCTGGTCTACTAGTACCTTAATTTATGGTCTTGGGCAAGTTTCTTTGGGCTTTTGTTTCTTAATTTCCAAAATGAGAACAATATGGGTTAACCTCCCATAAAGACAATGTGGTAGAGTAGATAGAGAGTCAACCTTGGAATTACAAAGACCTAGGTTCAAATCCTGCCACTGACAGACTGGTTTTGTAATGACAGTTAAGTCACCCAACCTTTCAGTGCCCCCAGGCAGCTTTCTAAGAAAATGGAAGAAAAGCTACTGGTCTTTGTTTGCCTAGGGAATTCCCTCATCTGAAAGCTATTTCTTTTGATTTCCTCACCACCCCCACCCCTCAAATTCTACTCTCCCTTTCTCCAAGGCTTGTTTTGAGGATTAAATAAGATAATGGATTTGAAAGTGCCCCAAGAGGTTTTTTCGGAGGCAATTGAGGTTAAGTGATTTCCCCAGGGTCATACAGCTATTAAGTGTTTGAGGTAAAATTTGAACTCAGCTCCTCCTGACCAATACTCTATCCACTGCACCATCTAGCTGCCCCTCCAAGTATTTTAAAACACTAATTGGAGGCAAGGATCATTACTACGAGTAAGAGTGAAGGAGCCAGTTCATTTTGAAGGGACTTGGCTTTACTGGCACAGAGTACAATTTCCCACCTAGTTCAATGCTAGGGTAACGATTAGGGGGTCCCCAAGGTACAAGTTAAGGTTTCCAAAGCTGAGAAACAGAGCAAGGCTAGGACAGGATGCATCAGGTGAATCCTATAGAGCGACGGGTCAGTTACTAAGAAGCGGGGCTGGACGCAGAAGATGATGTCTTGATCAGAAGTATGAGTCAATACCAGACAACCACAGTATTTGAGGAAAGGCAAAAAGATGTGAGCTAGGTCAGGCAGAAGTTTCAGATGTTGGAAGAATGAAGAAACTTTGATCTTCCCAAAGAGTCTGAGAATTTACAGCACTCAGAGGCTTGTGGGTTGTAGGCATGTTCCATTCCCGAGAGCAAGAGGTCAGCCTGGCTTTCCGGCATCTCCTAAATTAGCTTCAGCTGGACAGCTCCACGCTCCCTAAGCATCGCCCTTGGAGAGAAGAGTCCTTTCTAAGTGCTGGAGGATATGGGGTTGCCTTAGTTTTGGAATGCTGTGGACAAAAATGTTGTTCTTCTTGAAATACTTGGGATTCCCCGCCTCTCTGAACTGTCAGATTTAGAGCAACCCCGGTTTCTGAGACTAAAGACTGGAAACTTGGGGAGCAGTAGTCTTCAAGTACTTTAACCTTTAAAATGTCTCCTTACCTGGATTCCATCTGTGGGCATAGTATTTGTGCCACTACTACCCTGTCTATATTGTTATCTGACTCTATAATATTCATCACATTTATGTAGCCTCCCCTAAGCATATAGTTTTATTTTATTGCTTACTCTGCGAGTGACATTTGGTTATTGAAGATCTAGAGAATTGTACCTGGGGTTTTTTTTTCAGAAGTACTTGCACTGATATATTAATCTTTACAAAGAGAATGAGACAGGGATGCATAAGTATTCACACACACACATCACAGTGCTATTTTATCTTGCTTTGCTCCTGTGTGGCTACATTTATAAGAGCTGACAGATCTGAAATAACCAGTCTGAACTGATTCAGGTGGGGAACACCACAATCAGCAGCATCCCTAGGGCTCCAGGTTAAGAGAGGAGAACCTTTTGTCTTGAGTTGATAAAGGATATTACCTGAGCCAGGCAAAGTACCTGGATCTGGGGAAGGGGGGTGGGTGGAAAGAAGGCAAGAAAATGAGAGGGAATGAAAGTCTCAGAGAGAACCCCTAGGGAGGGAGAGCTTTCCTAACCTCCGTCTTTGTAATCAAAGCCAGTAAACCAGCCCACTTTTCCCCAAACAAAAATCTTGCTTTGGCACCGAGCAGCCCTGATAAGGGCTGTGATGGTAGCTCTGGTCTTCAATTTGTTTTTCAAGTCTGATTTCTGGAGCTTTCAATCTGTTCATCACAAGGTCACAAATTCGGGCAGCATGACTGCAGCAATTTAGCTCACTGTGTAGAAATCAGAATAGCTTGTGCCTACAAGATTTCCTTTCTTCCAACAAGTTTCCCAGGCATTTTCATTGGTTCTCACAATATTTGGGGGAAGTAGAGAGAAGCTTTGGTGATGGTGGGTTAGACTCAGTAAGTATCACGTAGTATAGGGGAAAGACTACATTTGGAGTGGAAAAATAACTACAACTGGGGTTAGAATCCCCATTCTTCTTTTTATTCCATGTATAACCTTAGGGCAACCAGGTGGTGCAGTGGTTAGAGCACTGGGTCTGGAGTCAGGAAGACCTGAGTTCAAATCCAGCCTCAGACACTTCCTAGCTGTGTGACCCTGGCCAAATCACTTAACCCCTATTTTTCTCAATTTCCTCATCTATAAAATGAGCCGGAAAAGGAAATGGCAAACCACTCCAGTATCATTGCCAAGTAAACCCCAAATTGGGTCACAAAGAGTAGGATATAACTGAAACAAGTCAGTAACAACAAATACTTGGATTGGGCTGCTATTTGATCCTGGAGGCAGTAAGTAGAAAGTCAATAAAGTTTATTGAGTGTGTGTGGGTGGGGAGGTGGAAGGGGGTGACATGGTCTGACCTTCAATTTAGGAAAACCCCTTTGGTGGCTGAATGGAGGATGGATTAGCACAGGGAAGGACATGAGGCAGGTAGACCACCAAAAGGTTATTGCAATAATTTAGGTGTGAGGTAACAAGGGCCTTCCCTAGAGTGGTAGCAGTGTCAGAAGAGAGAAGGGGATATATCTGAGAGATGTTGCAAAGGTGATATCAATAGGCCTTGGCCATAGCTTGGATATGAGGGGTGAGAGATAATAAGGAATCCAGGATGATTCCAAGGTTGTGAGCCTATGGTACTGGGAGGATGGTGTTGCCCTCTACAGTAATAGGGAAGCTAGGAGGAGAAGAGGATTTAGGGCAGGGGGTGGGGAACCTACAGCCTCGAGGTCACATATGGCCCTCTAGGTCCTCAAGTGAGGCCCTTTGACTGAATCCAAACTTCACAGAACAAATCCCCTTCATAAAAGGATTTGTTCTGGAAAACTTGGCCGTGCTTGAGGACGTAGAGGGCCACAAGTGGCCTCAAGGCTGCAGGTTCCCCACCCCTGGTTTAGGGGGAAAGACAATGAGTCCATCCTATCCTTTGGGCCACATTGCTTTCCATGAAATTCTGTTTTGTCATTATACAACTTCCCCACCCCTACTGCCCACTTTCTTTTAAAGTCATTTAATAGAAATTGTTTTTCAGTTTCAAACCAGAATAAGGGCAATTGTGCCAGAGGTATATGGATTTGGTGGTGAAGGATAGGGTTTCATTTCACCATCTAGGAGTATTCGACCTGTGGGGCCACATTGCAATCCCCCTGAAGTCTGCTGGTCCAGACCGCACTTTCTGTAGCCACTGAGTGCTTCAAGCTGTATTCGGACCCTCGAGCCCCAGGACCCTTTGGGATATATGGGGAAATGAACCACGGCATCACAATGAGTCTATTTTCACAGCCCAGATGCTAAATACAGAAATAGATTCTAGGTACATTGTATATAAACAAACGTGCTTTTCCATTGTAATTACCCCATCAGCCCCCAAGGTTCTGGGGGCTGCTTGCCCCCTCCCCCTCATCAACAAATGTAATTAGAGCTGGCCACTGGGTGGTGGATTTGAGCGTCGAAACCACACCTTCCTGAGAGGTGGCCAAGGGAAATTAAGCCTTGACAATCATAAATCACCAGGGTTGATTTGGCAGATAATAGTGATAATGACAATAGTAACTCATTTACATGGGTGTAAGCACACATTCTGAAGTTAATCTTCCAATTTCTATTCACACTAGGATGGCCGGTAGTTTGTGAGGGGTTTGGTTTTGTTTTAAGTGGGGTAGGGGGATTGATTGCCTCCTTCAGCCCCCTCCCACTCTCACACAAGACTTTCAGGTTGACATACTTAACTGGAGACACCGGAGACAATATCAGCTGGTGGAAAAAAGAAACCCCCAGGGTCCTGTTACACAAGGTTTTTTTCATTTTCATAACCTAGTGAGGAAGGTAACATAACTCTTATCACCCCATTTTGCTGGAGGAAAACTGAGTTGGTTTGGCTGGTAAAGATAGGCAGTGCTCTCCTCCCTCAGTATTCCCCATGCATCTTTCCTACAGTTAAAGAAGATCCCCTTTCCTACCACACTGAGGAGAGGAAATGTGCTGATCCCTTCACTGCTAACAGCCCACACTCCTCCCTGTTGGCATTTTACCATTCCTTTCCTTGGCGTCGAGTGGAGCATGTTTTCTTACTAGATTCCACCTTTTCCCCTTGATCACAGCTAGAATAACACAAACAACAGTAATGATTATGAGGCTTCATATTTGTATAGGAGGTAGTTTATGAAACATTTCTGTCCCTGTTATTTCATTTGGGTTAGTAACAAACCAAACCAAGTTTGGGGGCAGTGTTGCCTTCGTGGATAGCTTGCTGAACTTGTTGTTAGTAAGATTTGGGTTCAAATCCTGCCTTAGACACTTAACTAGCTAATCGACCATGAAAGCACTGGACCTCTTTGAACCTCAGTTTCATCATTGGTGGAATGAGGGGTTTGGAATAGATGATATTTCAGGTTCCTTCCAGCTTGATCCTATGATCCCATAAACAACCCTGCTTAGATAGGTGAGTCATGTATACTTACACCCATTTTATAGGTGAAAACTGAGGCTCAGATAGGTTTGGTGCCAGAATTGGACAAGATGATCGCTAGTGTCTGAGATGCTATTGGTTGCCTGAAGTTGCAGCTGGAAATGACAGCAGTAATAATAGTAGATATTTGTGTGGCACTTTAAACTTTTGTCTGCTGCCTTACATACCTATCTCATCTTTGCCTCACCAACATACTGTGAAATAGATGGAGTGGCCATGGAACTTGACCTGTGATTTCATGGGGACCCCAAGAAACTCTCAAGGAGGAAACTCTACCAATGCAGTTATTATCCCCAAGTTTCAGGTGGAAAAACTAAGGCCCAGAGGGTTAAATGATTTGCCTGTAATCACACAACTGGAAAGTCTCAGAGGTAGAATTTGAAAAAAGGTCTTCTCTTCCTGCCTCCAAATCCTGTGCTCTCTGTACCACTGTCTCACAGATATCATTCTCTAAGATTAAGGAAGATGCCATAGCACTGACCAATGCCAGTACCAAGAATGTGGCTCTAGTCCCATTGCTATACTGATAATAATAGCTAATTTTTGTGTAGTACTTGATATATGCCAAGCACAATACAATTAGCACTTCACTTGATCCTTACAACAACCTCATTATTATCCTTATTTTTACAGATGGGGAAACTGAGGCCAATGGAAGTTAAATGACTTGCCCAGGGTCACACAACACATATCTAAGGCTGAATTTGAACGCAGGTCCTCCTTATTTAAGGCCTGGTGCTCTATCCACGGCACCACCTAACTGCCTGTTCATGAATCTGCATCTAAGTTAGCTTCAGGTAAATCTAGGGTCAATTCTGATTCTTGGTTGGGGCAGGGGAGACTAGGTTTATGCCCAAACTACTGGTCAGAGGGTGTTCCGGGGCTTAGGATGAGTCTGTTTGCTTTCTCCAATTGCTTTAAAGGAAAGGGCAAACAGGACAGATTTCTGCCTTTGGCACATGCCCTATTGTCCTCTTGGGGGTACCACTCTGGACCAAGTTCCCCCACCCCAGGCTAGAATAGAGGCTTGTTCCCTTTCCATCAACCCTGGGAGCACAGGAGTTGCTGCCTACTGGCTGAATCCAAAGGGAACCTTCCCTACACACCGAATAATCGCAAAACTTTCTAAGGCTCATGTGTCTACGAGGGGGTGGGAGGTGAGAGGGTCACTGTTGATTTGTCACCAATCCAATCTCTTCGAACGTATTCTGGGTTCTTTTGCTTGTCTCCCTTTGACAGCTGATCATGACAGGTGCATTCATCTTTCTGAGACACCAGACAATGATTCCCACTTCTCTCTCATATCATCTCCCTCCCACCACCCTGCCCGCTGCCTCATCTTTCCCTGGGTTCAGTTCTCATTAGTTACTGGTTACCTTGGTCCTGTCATGGGACAAAGTAAAGACAAGTGGGAGGGCTTCTCCCAAGTGCACACAAGTCCCTGTTAGCCTTGTGCTCTACCTCTTTTTTAAGAATAAAATCTCTTCCTATAACTAACCAGCCTGTGTGATCCCTTCCTGCTCCTGGATTCTCCACACTTCAATCTAGAGCAAAAGAAGGCCATTCATTAAAAAAACACTGTTTCAGTTTTGCGGATTCCTCAGCAACCTGACTCCCCCAATGGGTTCACCCTCCAATTAGGCTACAAATTAGGCAGGCCCACTTTTAACCCCCCCTTGCCCTGACTGCAGACAGAACCAGGCACTCCACAGGCTGTCCTGAGGCTTCTTTGACTCTTCTCAGCAGGGAATCAATAAGTCCTTCTTGAGGCTCTGCAGACCCCCCAGGGCACAGGGGATAGGATCTGGGATCGGGGCAGGAAGTAGCCAAGTTGACTGGGACAGTCCAAGGAGCCAGTAGACCTAAGTTCTTGGTCTGCCTCTGCCCACTAATTTTGCTGTATGACCTCGGCCAAGCTACTAAATAAACTTCTCTGGGACTCGGTTTCCTTCTCTGTAAAATGTTGTTACTGTTTGTCTAATTTTGTCTGACTCTTCCTGACTCCCTTTTGGGGTTTTCTTGACAAAGATACTGGAGCGGTTTTGTCATTTCTTTCTCCTACTCATTTTATAGATGAGGAAACTGAGGCAAACTGGTTAAGTGACTTGCCAAGGGTCACACAACTAGTAAGTATCTGAGGCTAGATTTGAACTCAGGAAGAAGAATCTTCCTGATTCTCAGCCCACTGCTCTACCCACTGCACCACCTAGCTGGCCCTGTAAAAATGTATGTACATATAGTATTCTGATAACTTTATTTCAGTATTATTGATTTGTAACCCTATGTATTTCATTTTAATGCTTTTAAAAACATTCTGAGAAGGGCTCCATAGGTTTGAACTGCAGAGGGGGCCATCTCTTTCTCTCTCTCTCTCTCTCTCTCTCTCTCTCTCTCTCTCCCACACACACACACACACACACACACACACACACACACACACACACACACACACACAGAACCCCTGACCCAGAGTTAGAAGGAACGTCAGAAGCCATCTTCTCTGACCTCACTTTATAGATGAAGAAACTGAGGCCCTGGGAATTGAAATGTCTGGCTCAAGGTCATACCAGTAACAGGCATCAGAGGCAGAATTTCAGCCCAGGTCCTCTGAGTCTAGAGGCAGAGTCCTTTCCTTCACTGCTGGAAGTGAGGTCGTCTCTAAGGACCAAGAACCAATGCATCCTGGGCCTTTTCTCCTTTCTGGTCTGCCTCCTTCAGCTTACACCAGCAGATTCCTAAACAAGACTCCCCTTCCATCCCAGAGAATCCTTGATTACCCATGCAAATGAGTAGTAAGAGGTAGGGGAAGAGAAGGGATACACTTCACAGGAGCAAAAAATGCAACAGCTATTGCATTTTGGGGTTTGGGAAGCCTCTGTGGGTCAGGTGGAATCTTCATAGCAAGTCACCCCGCAGGCCTCTGAGGGCCTACTTCACTGACCTCTGGAGTAGTCCCACCTTCACGTTCCCCAGACCCTTTCTTTAAAGCAGTGGTTCTCAGCCTGTGGGTTGCGACCCCTTTGGGAGTTGATCAACCCTGTCACAGAGGTTGCCTAAGACTATCAGAAAACATATATTTCTCATGATCTTAGGAACCTCCTCTATCTTTCTCTAGGCGGGTCTGCCCACATGCAGATACACCCACATAGGAGTATTAAAGGGTCGCAGCATTAGGAAGGTTGAGAACCACTACTTTAAAGGCTAGGTAGTTCTCTAACCATCACCCACCCCCTGCAAAAAAAAAAAAATCAAAATGGCCCATTGGGAACTCGCCAGCTAGGAAAGAACATCTCCAGGTGACAAAGGCAACTTGTTTCATTGGCTGAGCACTGCTGAGCTGCTGTTCCCCACCACCAGGGAGCCAGGCCCACCAGTAGTGGCCCCTCCGGACAGCCTCTAGGCAGTAGATCTGCCTTGAAGACCTCCCTCCTCTGCCTCCTCGGCTAATGGACTCCTCCAACAGCTCATCTTTGACCTAACCAAGGGCTGGGCTGGTGAATGAGGCAGAAGCAATTGGTCTTTGGAGTACACTGGCCTCCACTGGGGGTGTGTTGGAGTCAGCTGGAATAGGCTGAATGTTAAATTTCAGTGTGAACATTTACAATTCAAAAAACTGGCAAATACTACAAAACATGGGCTTGATTTATTGTTTTGTTGATTGTTTAGACTTAAGAAAGTGATAGAGAAAATAACAGATTAAACTTAAAGTGCTTCTTGTATACATTCCCTCCTCCTTCCTGAAGTGAGCTGGTTGTTAAATTTTTATTAGCACATCCCCTCTGGGGTTCACTAGTAATAAATGGAGGAGACTCCCAACTCTCAAGCACTCAAAAGATCTCTCTGAGTTCTCTATGGTGTAGGTAGTTAGCGAGCCTAATGGGAAGAAAGGATACTATTGACTGACTTTATCCATAGAAAGAGTAATAGATCTGTAATCAGAAGACTTGCCAGCAAACTTTGCCTCTGCTACTTGGAGAGGTGGAAAAAGTAGAACCAGGAGATTTGGGTTCAAATCCTCACCTAGCTGCTTACTACCTGTGTGTCTCTGGGCCTCAGTTTCCTCAGTTATAAAACGGTGTTAGGGTAGGACTAGGTGAGCTCTAAGGTGAGCTTAAAAACAATAACGTTCTATTTGCACAGACTCCTCAGCTGGCTGAAAAGGAGAAGAAAGGAGCAGCCTTACTCCTCTTTCTAATTAAGCTGCAAAGTGGAGAGGCCCATTTTTAACCACTTCATTTGGAGGTATCAGAGCTAGGACTGAGAGGGACCTAAGAGGCCACCTCGTCCAATCCTTCATTTTACAGATGAGGAAACTGAGGCCCACTGAGGGGAAAAGCCTCGCTCAAGGCCACACAGGTGGTAAGTGGCAGAGCCAATTTTTGAATCTCAGTCAAAATCCTACGAAAGACTACAATTGTCTCGGTGAGTGCCTCCTTCCCCAGGGTCAGCTCTCCAGATGGTTAGGGGAAGCATTGAAGATGCAGCAACTGCCTGGATTATCACTGCCTTGCTGCTGCATCTGGCAACACTGCTTGCCGCTCGACCTTGAGCCTCTCATCCCATTCCCTGTCCCCCTCTCTGGCTCTCCTCCTCCTTCCCCAGGCCCTCTGGGTTTTTCCTTCTCCAGCTGCAGCAGAGGACTGACTGCCTGCCATGCCTGGTCCACACCCCTGCCTGGTGACTGGAGATGGTGGGAGGTGGGGGCTTTAAGCCCTCAGGATGACTGTCCAGCAGGGATTCAAGATATTATCACTGGAGGGCTTGAAATTTCCTGACAACAGAATGAGTCTGGTGAAGGAAGAGTTTCATTTCCTTTGCTATCCTTCCACCACAGTCTCCTGGGAAGGTGCTTGAGTGACAAGCTCTAATTAAAGCTTCGGTGTAAGTCCTTGTACCAAGAGGATGCTCCAGAGCTAAATACATTGGCCCTAAACCTTACCCCTGTGATGGCTATGGAAGCTTCCTCCCCAGGTCCACCCCTCTGATGAAAGAGGACTCTGGCCTTCCACGGCCTTTGGTCTGGATCTTGTTTTCTCACTCTGGGATTCAACCCCATCTCCTCCCCCCGCCCCCAGTTTGCCAGTTTACTATTCCTGATCTTTGTTACTCAATCAATCATCAAGCATCATTAAATGATTGATTGACTATTAAGGCTTCCTATGAGCCAGGCACTGAGTTAAGCACTGGTAATACTAATAAAAGAAAAAAAAGTCCCTGACCTCAAGGAGCTTACATTCTAAGGGGAGGCAATGTAAAAGGAAGCTGAAAAGGGGAGGGGGAGAAAGAGAAAGCACTTGGTTCTAGGTTGTGGTGTGTAAATCCAGTTGAGTGAGGTCTTGTGGGAAATGAGATGGCTGGCCTGGGCACCCTCTTTAAATGGAGGTTCTACCTAGGAGAAGCTCTCTACCCTCCAGTCAGAGGAAGGAACTCCAGGGGCAGAGGGTTCTTCCAAGGTGTGAGTTCCAGGGCTGAAGTGATCTTTCACAATGAAGAGGGTTTGGGGGTATGATGGAAAAATCCAGAGGCATGTAACCTGTTCCCCTGCCCCCACCTTCTTTAAAGCACCTTCCTAGCAAGCACAATGACAGCTAGGTAGTGCAGTGGATAGAACACTGGGCTTGGAATCAGGGACACTTCATCTTCATGAGTTCAAATTTGGCCTCAGACACTTACTACACGTGTGACCCTGGATAAGTCACTTAACCCTGCTTGCCTCAGTTTCCTCATCTGTAAAATGAGCTAGAGAAGGAAATGGCAAACCCACCCAATTCCTTTACCAAGAAAACCCAAAAATGGGGTCATGGACAGTCGGACATGACTGAACAACAACAATAAACTTAATCCCCCTTTCACAGATGTACATGCTAAGGCAAGGTTGGAAAGTGAACGGTGGCTTCCCAGATGAGCTCCACCTGGTTCTCAGCAGGCTGTGCAGTTCTTTAGCACAGAGGACCCACAGGTTCCTTATTTCATCAGTCACACCGTGAAGGGTTCTACTTATTTAATTTAATTTTTTGTATGTTTCATTTATCCTCTAAATGCCAAACCCTCCAAGGACATTGACTGCGTCTTTCCCTCCTCTGGTGTCCACCCCATATGCCCAGCAGAGGGCGCTGCCCAGTTCAGATGACTTTTCACCCCATTAGTTTTCAAGATGTTAGGATCATAGGACTACACATATAGGGCTGGAAGGAACTTTTGAAGTCAGCTCATTCACCCTCCTCAATTTATAATTAAGGAAAACTGACACCCAGAATGATTGAGATACTTGTCCAAGGTCATACAAATAGTAAGTGTCTTGGTCAGGATTTGAATCCAGGTCCCCCGACTCTAAACCTAGCACTTGTCCTAAATCATACTGCAGGGGCCTGAGAAGGCGTGGTATAAATAGCATTGGACCCAAATGTAATGATTTGTAAAATACAGGGGAGCCAGGTGGATGGTGCCTAGGATCTTTTTCTTGTGATTCTCCATGCTAAATCTGTGGGGTTTTGGAGGCAGTGATGGTGATGGTGATGATGAAGATGAAGGCAGCTATGACAGCAGTGATGACCTTCTCAAATCCAAAAGCTGGCTTGGATTCCATGAGACACCATATATTTTGGGTGAGTGTCTTAACGGCTTTTTCTCTTCAACCTCTGGAGACCCCAGGGAACAGGGCTCCTCTATCATAAATCCTCCCAGAAGCCAGCAACCCCTCGAGCAGAGCCCTTACCTTTAGCGTGACAGCCATTTTATCTAGGCCCCTGGGAAACAGAGAGATTTGAAGATGAGTATGTCAGCCGGGGTCAATTTCCACTCGGCTATCACTCCAAGCTGTCAGGAGGAGAGAAGTTTCCTCTGTCCAGCGGGAGACCATCGATCACTCCCGACAGCCCCTAATCAGACAAAGAGAGCCTATGCTGGGGTACTGCCGAGAGGGATGAAGTGGTGGGGATTATATTATTGTGCAAGCTGGACAAATAATTTCAGATGGGAGTTCTAAATCCACAAACAAAGCCTTATGCAACTTGCTCTTAAGGTCTTGCCTGAAGCATTTCATCTCTGGAACTCTTCCTATTTCTATATTGGTCCTTCCTTCAGCATTTAAAGCATTTTCAGTGTTCTGAGGTCCATGGCAGAGGAAGTAAGTACTGACAGAGCTTCAGTTAGTTCCACTAAGAGTCATAACTAGGTCAAGGCCAACAGATCTTTGCCTTAGGGTGGAAAATTTAGAGGGTGCCAACAGCAGCATCTTGGGTAAGCTTCCTCCTTTATCTGTCTCTCTTCCTGATGTGGGCTCCTGCTCCTGGCTTGTGACTGAATCAGGGGGCAAAGTTGATCAGTGTGACACTTGGAATCAGACTTGAGTTCAAGTCTGGCCTTAGACACTGTACTGGTTCTATGATCCAACCTCTCCCAGCCTCAGATGCCTGATCTATAAAATGGAGATAATGTAAAATGGAGTACCCACCTCACAGGGTCTCTAGGAGGATCAAATGAGATGACTGATGTAAGTAAAGTGCTTTGCAAACCTTAAAGCACTGTGTAAATGCTAGTTATAATTGTTATTATTAATTTCTCCCCCACAATAGCTTAGAAACTGTGGGTATTTGGGGCTCGGCTTCCTTTCTGCCCTTCTTTTCCCTCCTACATGCCAGGTAAACCTTCCTCTTCTCTCACTTTCCAAAATCTACTTTCCCAGAAGCAAAAATCCCTAGTTGTGAGGACCCACAAAAAGGTAGGAGATACATGGAAAAGATTTCATCCCAGGGCTCTCCCACTATTATATTTACTTATGTAGCATCTCATCTGGACTATTTCCCCAAATTGCTTTTGGCTCGGGTTGTTTCTGCTTCAGGTTTTAGAGCAGGCCTATACAACATACAGCCCACAGGCTGCTTGCAGTCTGCCAAAGCAGCCTGAGGGTGGTATGTTGTACAGGCCTGCTTTATGCAAATCCCTTAGCAAAACTGACTAGGAGAAGTTCCCTTAGCGCAGGCCTGCACACCATGCAGCCTGAAGGCTGCTTTCAGCCTGCCGAAGGATTTTGGGCAGCCTCAAAAAATATAGAGAATATAAAACAGGCCTACACAACATATGGCCCATGCAGGCCTGTTCTAGAGGTATCAGTGTGAGTCCACACTTCTAACACTACAGCTTTAGAGCCTCCACCAGTGTGTCCCATTAACAGTTAGCAAGTAGACACAATTAAACTCTTAACAAAGTCATTTACTAAGATGTCACAGTAAAACAATAGCTATAAAACATTTTCTCTGTGAACCCGGGATGTACTCTTCCACCAAAACACACAGCATTCATGGGAAAAGTGGGATCAGACTTAGAATATAATGATAATGAGGCTCTATGTTATGGATACTTGTTTGTTAAAGACAACTTCTAACTCCTGTTACTGTTGGACCTAGAAATCCTTCTTCTCTTTTTAAAGTTATCTGGAAGTTCCTTTTGGGCACAGCATCTCTTTGGGGCTGGCTATTCAGCTGAATTCCCTGGTCTCTTCCTTTATAAAGTCCAATGTTCTCCTCCACTGCCAGGGGTCATACTCCTAAGTGCTCAGTGGTTAAACTTTTGGATGCAACAGTCATTCTGACTCTTTTTGTCTGTATTTCTCCCCTTCCACTTCTAGGGAGGAGAGGAATGACAAAATATCCTGACTAGACTCTTTCAGGTGAAAAATTAAAATATAGCACATACCCTTTACCCAGATACAGCACTTTTACAATTCCTGTGGTGCTCATCCTTCTTGGTTCCCAAATTCATAGACTCATTGGACCATAGATGTAGAGCTAAAAGAGACACCGGAGGCCATAAATCCCTTCATTTTACAGAAGGGGAAACTGAGGCTCAGGAATGGTAAGTGACTTGCCCAAGGGCACAGAAGTAATAAATGTAAGTGGTAAGATTTCAGTCCCAGATCTCTGATTCCAGGCTAAGTGATCTTCCTACTTTGCTAAGCTATGATCCCTCAGTACTTTTAGAAATGACAAAGTGCTTTCCTTAGGTACTCGTTAGTCTTTGGGAGGGAAGATGAGGTTGAGGAACGGGTAAACTTGGTAATTCAGGAACTCTGTTGAAAGCTGCTTTTAAGCCTACCTGCCCATTTTCTTCTTCCTAACTTCTGTTAAATGTTAATAATTAACACTGATTTATACCATCTAGCTGTCAAATCCAGCCTCTTTTATCAAATACAGTAAATTACTATATCTTAAATAGTAATAGGGCAGCTAAGTGGTACAGTGGATAGAGTTCCAGGCTTGGGGTCAAGAAGACTCCTCTTCCTGAGTTCAAATATGGCCTCACACACTTAACTAGCTATATGACCCTGGGCAAATCACTTAACCCTGTTTGCCTCAGTTTCATCATCTGTAAAATGAACTGGGAAAGGAAATGGCAAACTATACCAGTATCTTTGCCAAGAAAACCCCGAGTGAGGTCTTGAAGGGTCAGACACAACTGAAAATGACTGAACAGCAACAAATTATAATAGTGTTTATATATATGTACACACATATATACACATATGTACATATATACACATACATATGCATGTGTGTACACATATGTACATATATACACACATATGCGTGTGTGTATATATGTGTATTTGTACACACACACATACATACACACATATTCTCATGGTGGGCATGAGCAGGCTTAACATATTACCAAAAAAAATTATGGTTATAACTTTTCTTTACAATTTGACTCATGTCAAAGCAAGTGAAGTCAATGGACATTTATTAATCACCTGTTGTTTGTCAGGCACTGTGCTAAGCACTGAAGATGCAAAGAATGACTTAAAACAGTCTCTACCCTCAGGGAACTCACCATCTAATGGGGGAGATAGCATGAAAATTATTATGTACAAACAAGATATCCAAACCACAACCCTGTCAGGGAGATATTACAAATATTTTCACAGAATTAAGAGTTGCAAGAGATCTCAATGATCTAACCTATCCCCCCTTTGCATTTGGATCCTGAGGACCAAGCTCTGCCATTTTACTAGCTGTGTGATCTTGGATAAATCATTTCCTATGTCTGAGGTCACTCAGCCTTTCCTTGAAGACCTCCAAGGAAGGAGAACTCACAATCTCTCTCTCTCTTTCTCTCTCTCTCTCTCTCTCTCTCTCTCTCTCTCTCTCTTTTTCTTTTTGGGGTGAAAGGCAGGGCAATTGGGGTTAAGTGACTTGCCCAAGGTCATATAGTTAGTAAGTGTTAGGTGTCTGAGGCCAAATTTGAACTCAGGTCCTCCTGACTCCAGGGCTGGTGCTCTATTCACTGTGCCACCTAGCTGCCCCAAACTTACAATCTCTTGAGGCAGCCTATTCCTCTCTGGGGCAGCTCTAATTCATCCAAAAATCTCCCTTATGAAAAGCCTGGATTTTTCTCTTTACAACATCTATCCATTGCTGCTGATCTGTCTTCTGGGAAGAAACAGAACATGTTTCCTCTGCATGACATCTTTCTAATGTGTGAAGACAACTGAGATGTCCTTTCTAAGCTTTCTTTCTGGTAAACATCCCAGGTTGCTTTGAGTAATCCACAAATGACATAGACTCAAGGTTCTTCACCACCCTCATTATCCCCCTCTGGACATTCTCCAGTCTGTCACCTGTCTCTTAAATTACAATGCCCAGAAGTGGTCTGAACAGGTTAGAGGACAGAGGAACAATCACTCCCTTATTTGTGAAATAAGGAATTTCCTTACTGGACTGCATTAAGGGAATATGAGGTCATATGAATTTTCTTGGTCACCATATCATACTCTTTACATTGAACTTGTGGACCATTTTAAATATCTTTTAAAAATTGTCTGTGTTTGCCTTCCAAATCTTGTCCATGTAAAGTTGATTTTTTGAACCCATGTGGGACTTTACATTTATCCCTATTGAACTTGATCTTATTTGGTTCAGACCAATGCTTGAGCCTGTCAAGATCTTTTTGGTTTTTTTTTCCCATTTAATAGTATTTTATTTTTTTTCCAATTACATGTGAAGATAGTTTTCAACATGCATTTTTATAAGATTTTGAGTTCCAAATTTTTTTCTCCCTCTCTCCCATTCCCCTTCCCCAAGATGGTATGCAATCTGATACAGATTATACATGTACAATCTATTAGATGTGTTTTTACATTAGTCATGTTGTGAAAGAAGAATCAGAACAAAGAGGAAAAAACCACTAGAAAGGAAAAAAAAGAGAAAATAGTATGCTTTGATCTGCATTCAAACTCCACAGTTCTTTCTCCAGATGTGAACAGCATTTTCCACCATGAGTCTTGGAGTTGTCTTAGAGCTAAGTCAATCAAAGTTGGTCATCCAACAGTGTTGCTGTTACTATGTACAGTATTCTCTTGGTTCTGCTCACTTCACTCAGCATCCATTTATGTCTTTCCAGGTTTTTCTGAAATCTACTTGCTCATCATTTCTTATAGAATAATAGTATTCCATTACATTCATATACCATAACTTGTTCAGTCATTTCCCAATTGATGGGCATTTCCTCACTTTCCAACTCTTTGCCCCCATGAAAAGAGCTGCTATAAATATTTTTATACATGTGGGTCCTTTTCCCTTTTTAATGATCTCTTTGGGATATAGACCTAGCAGTGGTATTGCTGGATCAAGGGGTATACACAGTTGTATAGTCCTTTGGGCATGGTTCCAAATTGCTCTCTAGAATGATTGGATCAATTCACAACTCTACCAACAGTACATTGGTGTTTCAATTTTCCCACATCTTCTCTGACATTTCTCATTTTCCTTTTTTTTTTGGTTATATTAGCCAATCTGATTTGTGTAAGGTGGGATATCAGAGTTGTTTTAATTTGCATTTTTCCAATCAATAGTGATTTAGAGTATTTTCATATGACTATAGATTGCTTTAATTTCTTCATCTGAAAATTTCCTGTTCCTATCCTTTGATCATTTATCAATTGGGGAATGACTTGTATTCTTATAAATGTGACTCAGTTCTCTCTATATTTTAGAAATTAGGCCTTTATCACAGACATTGGCTGTAAACATTGTTTCCAAGTTTTCTGCTTCCCTTCTAATCTTGGTTGCATCAAGATCTTTTTGGAAGGAAGGAAGGACAGAAGGAAAGTAGCATTTATTAAATACCCACTATGTACCAAGTACTGTGCTAAGTGCTCCTTTCTTTGGAGTTCAGCACTTAACTATCATGCTCCTGAGTGACTTCTTAATTACTAGCTTTTTAAAGTTTGCAAAACACTTTACAAATATCATTACTTGCTTCCCATAATAACCCTGGGAGGTAGGTGCTATTAATATTTCCATTTCGTACTTGAGGAAGCTGAAACAAAGGTTAAGTGACTTGCCCAGGGTCACACAGCTAGTGAATGTCTAAGGTCAGATTTGATCTCAGGTTCTTCCTAATTCTAGGTCCAATGTTCTATCCACTGTGTAACCTAGCTATCTTCTCCATCCTGACTTTGTCATCCAGCTTGTTAGCCAGATCTTCTAGCTTTGTGTCATCTGCAAGCTTGATAAACATGCCATTTATCCCTTTATTGATCATTGATAAAAATGTTAAACAACCTAGGACAGAATACAGTCCCTGTGGCCCTCCACTGGACACCTCCCATCAAGCTGATGTCAAACCATTAATTAAAACACAGCCTTTCAGCCACTTCAGTCAGCCAAAGCACATCCTGAATCTGCCTAAATGCACTCTTGTCTAGCCCAAATCACTTCCTATTTACCCTTTCTTCTTGGATTTCCTTTTTTTCATACTTACCTCACAAAAGAGCATTTCTGTGCCCACAGCAAAACCCAGATCTCTGTACTTTCCATAGTAGTAGGAACTACTTTATCAAATGCTTTACTAAAATTTAGGTAAACTATTTTACAGCCTTCTCCTTATTTAACAGCATAGTAACCCTTTCAGAAGAGGAAATAGGGTTCATTTGGCATGATCTCATCTTGTGAACCCATGTTGGTTCTTTGCAAGCATACTTATTCTTCTAGATGTCAACTATCTCTTTCTTATTACTATAAGCTCCACTTTCCAGATGAGTAAACTGAGTCTTAGGGAAGAGAAGCGACTTGCTCAGTGCTACACAGCTAGTAAGCTTCAGAGTGGAATTCAAAAGTAGATTTCCTGACTGATGCCTCTTTGTTGGGAGGACATATCCCAAGTGCCCTTGGCAGCAGTGTTGTGAAATATTTCAGTCTTTCATTCAAAAAGCTTTTAATTAAATGCTTACTGTGTTCTAGGCAAAGGGTGCCATACAAAGATGACAATGAGATAGTCCCCACCCTGCAGGGCATTCTGTTGGTGGTGGTAGGAGGTGGGACAACTTATGCCGGGACAAGTAAATACAAGGTATATATGAAGTAATTTGGAGTCCGGGAGACAGACTCTAGCAACTAGGGGACTAACAGGAGCTAGCGTTTATATAGCATTTTAAGATTTGCAAAGCTCTTTACAAATATTATCTCATTCAATCCTCACAATCACCTTCAAGTATTTTTATAATAATTTTTATAATTAGTGATGATAAAAAATATTTTTATAATAAGTATTATTATTCTGCACAGCTAGGTGGTGCAATGGAGCACAGGGCTTTAAGTCAGGAAGACTTTGAGTTCAAATGTTACCTCATACCCTTATTAGTTGTGTGACCCTGGAAAAGTCACTTACCCCTGTTTGCCTCAGTTTCCTCACCTGTAAAGTGAGTTGGAGAAGGAAATGGCAAACCACTCCAGTATCTCTGCCAAGAAAACTTCAAATGGGGTCTCAAAGAGTCAGATACAACTGAATAACAACTATTATTATCCCTAATTTACAGATAAGGAAACTGAAGCAGATAGTAGCAGTCCAGTACTAACTGGACAAAAAAAGTCTGAGGTCAGATTTGAAATTAGGTCTTTCCTGTGAGTAGAACCAGGAAAACACTACATAGTGACAGCAATATTGTGCAATGACAGATTTTGATAGACTTAGCTCTTTTCAGCAATGTGAGGTTCTAAGACAACTCCAAAAGACCTATGCTGGAAAATGCTACACACATCCAGAAAAAGTACCATGGAGTCTGAATGTAGATTAAAGCTTACTATTTTTCCTTTTTGGGGGTTTGGTTTTTTCTTTCTCACAGTTTTTCCCTTTGGTTATAATTCTTTATAACATGACTAATGTGGAAATATGTTTAATATGATTGTACATGTATGGTCTATATCAGATTGCATGCAATCTTGGGGAAGGAAAAGAAGGGGAGAAAATTTAAAACTTAAAATCTTATAAAAAGTGAAAGTTGAAAACAAAAAATTAATAAATAAATATTTTCTTTAAAAAAAGAAATTAGGTCTTTCCTGATTCCAAGTTCAGTGCTCTATTGACTGCGCCTCCTTACTAATATGAGTTTTGTGGAAGACTAGGTATTCTAGGAGGCAGAGGAGAGGAGTGAGTGGCTTCTAGGAAAGGGGGACAGCCTATTTAAAGCCATGGAGATGAAAGAGAGACTCGCCTGTACAGTAAATGGCAAATAGGCCAGTTTGTCTGGAGCATAGAATGGTGATGGTGAATCATATATAAATGCTTGGAAATTTAGGCAAGAGTCATCTTGCAGAGAGATTTCCATGCCAAAAAGAGCAAGTAGTAAGTGGAGGCAAGGGGGAGTCCCTGGGACTTCTTGATCAGAGGAATGAAAATAAGACCTGTTCTTTAGGAATATCACTATGGTGGCTATGCAGAGATTGTATTGAAGTAAGGAAACACTGGAGGCAGAGAACCAAATATGAGACTATGGCAATAGTCTAGGTGATGAGGGCCTGAATAAGGATTATGGGATGAAGAGAAGGAGACAGATGGAAGAGTTATTATGGAGGTATACTATTGATAAGACTTAGCAACTGATTGGATAGGAAGGTAAGAGTGATGTTTTGAAAGTGGGTCTAAAGTTGTAAACTGGGAGGAATGGAATGATGGTGGTACTCTCAAACAAAAAAGGGAGATTAGGAAGGAGGTAGAGGGACAATGACTTCTATTTTGGCCAAGTTGAATTTGAGATGCCTATAGGACATCTAAGTAGAGATGTCCAATAGGTAGTTGATGTTGTAGGATTGGAGCTCAGGAGAAAGGTTAGCACTGGATATGTAGATCTGGGATAGATATGCAGATCTGGGACCTGCATAGAGATGATAGTTGAATACATAAGAATTGATGAGAATATCAAGAGAGTATAAAGGAAGAAGAGGGTCCAGGATGGACTGCTGGGTGGGGTATACCCCTGAATAAATGGTGGGACATAGATGATGGCTCAGCAAATGAGACTGACAGTCAGACAAGGAAGAGAAGACCCAAAGGAGAACTGTGTTATGAAAACTCAGAGAGGAGGGAGCCTTAGAGAGGTGGGCCTGCTCAGCAGTGTCAAATAATGTACAGAGTTCAAGAAGGATGAGGACTGAGAAAAAACCAGTAGATCTGACAATTGGCACTCTTGAAGAAGAAAGCAGTTTCAGTTGAATGATTTGATGAGAAGCCAGATTTAAGGCACTGGATGAAAAAGTGGAGCTAATATACAAAACACAGTTCATGATTTTCTCTCTCAATCCTTTCCCTCTCCTGAACCTCCCTAACTAATAAAAACAATCCGATGGCAACCAAAGATTTTGGACAGATCCATGAAGGTGGAGCTACCTACTCTTGCTCACCTATATTTTATTGTGAAAGAAGACACATCCAACATTAGTTAGATTAGGGCTTTGATCAAGATTATTTATATACAAAGACAACATGTTATAATGGAAAGAGTTCTGAACTTGGAGTCGGGAGACTTAGGTTCAAATCTCTGCTTGGACACTGACTCTCATGAGGTACTTTCCTTTTTTGAGTCTTACTTTCCTTACCTGTGAAATGGGTGTAATAAGATAGGTACTATATCTCACAGGTAACGTGTTCTGTAGACCTTAAAGTGTTGTTAATTTGGATTTTAGACTGTTGTTCAACTGTAAAAAGCCTTTTGAGCTATATAAATCAATTAATCAATGAACATTTTTTAAAGCATTGCTCTAGGCATTCTATTAGGCACTCTGGATTCAAAGGCAAAAGTCTCGGCCCCCAAGGAGTCTTTATTCTACAAGAGGAGATAACATGTATGTATGGAAGCATATATAAAATAAATAAATGTTCCAGGCAAGTTGCATTTAGACAAGCCATGTGGACATGCATATCTTATGTATGGGGACACATGCATTTACATATACAACATAAATATAAGGTGATGGGCATGGGACAGGATGCTAGCATCTGAAGAGACCAGTGAAAGCAAGTGTCTGATAGTTGGCATTTGAATTGAGTCTTGAGAGAGATGTCACATTCCAGGAGATAGAGGTGAGGAGGGAGTGCATTTAGGCATGGGGCACAGTGTATACAAAGGCACCAAGACTGGGGATGGAGGGTCATGCAGGAGGAAAAGAAGGAAGGCCAGTTGGGAGCTCCCTAGGGAGCATGAAGGGGAGTATCAGGGCACATTCCTTGCCTCTTTTCTTTATTTCCCCAAAGTCTCTGCCAAAACAAGCCAAAATTCCCAGTTGAATTTTCAAAAGAAGTCTCTACTTGATGAAACCTAATGGTTTTCCTATTTAAATCCTGAGGTTTATTATTTTATTTATTTATTAAATTAATTAATACTTATTTATTAGATTAATTTACAATTTATTTTGAATCATTGACTTTATTACTTTTGATTTTATTTTATATCTATATCTATAAAGATATCTGATATCTTTATATTTCACCATTGATACCTCCTTAATGCCTTGTCTAACATCTCAGACACTTTTAAGAAGTCTTCAGTCCTTTTACTGTTAGGGTCCAGAGTTCTCTAGAAAAGAGCCAAATTATTTACTCCAACCCCTGTGAATAACAAGGTCTGAGGGGCTGCATGAGAACCTCTCCTCAACCGTGCTCTCCCTGCCAGATCACCATTTCAGTCATCCTTTTGCTGCTGGGTTCTCTTTTGGAAAGGTGAAGAGAAGGGCTTCATGGAGGCCAAGCTCCAGTCACCTGCTAAGGAACTGATGGGAAGAGAACAACTGCAAATTAATGTGTTCTTCTGACTAGGGCAATCATTTCCCAAGACCCTAGTGTGGAGGTTGCTTGGGGGAGTGGGAGAAGGGCAGAGTATAACACAGTGAGAAGTGTTGTAGGGTGATGGTTTGGGAACCAGAAAGACTTATTTGGCTATTATGCTGATTGACCTTGAATATTTCTCCATTTCTCAAACCTTCACTTTCCTCATGCATAAAATGAGAGGTTTGGACTGAATTATCTTGAAGATTATTCCAACTCTAAATCCTCTAGTGGGGGGGGGGGAGAAAAGGGGGTCTATGTCCTGAATACAGTCCTGAAGTATCAGGCAGAGGGGGTGAGGTAGGAGCCACGTCTAACTGGCCTTGCAGAACAGAATGTTAAATTTTCAGTGAAAGCATTGACATCTCCGAAATTGGCAATCCCTGCCAATAAGGACTTGATTTGGTGTTTTGTTGATTTGTCTAGATTTAAGAAAGTTTTAATAATGTGGTTAAAACTTTAAAACGTGTGTGTATATGCATTCATTTTTACTTTTCCAATATTATACATTTACCAGCACTTGCCTCTATCACTCTGTAAATATTGCCTGAACTCTGTAGGAGAGTGGCAGAAGGCCCAGATATGAAATCGTTACCAGACTGGAGGTCTGGTGACTGTAAATGAATAATAACAACGCTGACAATGGCAGTAATAATGGATAGTAATAATAATAATGAGCATTTATAGGTGGCTTTAAGATGTCCATTATCTAATTTGACCTCACAGTGTCCCTAGGTATGCTGGTCCCTACTGACTCCAGAGAATCCTGATTCTCTGCTATTTACTACCTAAATATCCTTGGACAAGATGCAACTTCTTTCAGGGTGTACGTTTTCATGCTTGTGCTTGCTGGAAAGCAAGGATAGGATGGAACATATAGATGGGGAGGGGGTACCCATTCTCTTACCCTGACCAAATCTAAATGGATACTTTTTTTAAAAAAAGAAATAATCATAATAGCCAGCATTTATATAGTGCTTTAAGTTTTACCAAACACTTAACAAACACTATTTCATTTGTTCTTCACCACAGCCTTGGAATGTGAATGTTATTTTTAACTCCTTTTTACAGATGAGGGAGCTGAGGCAGGCAGAGGTTAAGTGATTTGCCCAGGGCTCCATAGCTCTTAGGTATTTGAGGCTAGACTCTGACTCCAGACCCAGTGTTCTGTCCATTGATCTACCCAGGATATAGACATATCAAAGTCAAATGGACACTCTTTCTGATGGCCTGGTTAAAGCTGTTATCATCACAAACCTACTTGTCCTATATCTCTTTCCCAACTTGTCTGACAGTTGATCTTAATCCAAAATATCCATTTAGCCCTGTGGTTCTCAATCTGTGGGTCGCGACCCCTTTGGGGGTCAAATGACCCTTTCACAGGGGTCACAGGGGTCACCTAAGACCATCAGAAAACACATATTTCCGATGGTCTTAGGAACCCAGATACTGCTCCTCTATCCGTCTCCAGGCGGGTCTGCCCACATGCAGATATGCCCACATATGAGTATTAAAGGGTTGCAGCATTAGGAAGGTTGAGAACCACTCTAGCCCCTTCTATTTAATAGCTTGCTTACCCCCTTCTCTGTGTCTGAGATTTTCCTGAGTGCTAAAAGTGACTGTATATTGTAATGGGACTGACCAATGGAGCTCATTGGCCAGTCCCATTACACTATTAAAAGCTCTGCATTAGGAATTATGAGATCTGGGATTGAATCCTGAATCTCTGCTATTTACTACTTAAATATCCTTGGACAAGATGCAATTTCTTTTGGCCCCAGTTACCTGGTCTTCAAAAGGAGGAGGTTAGATTAGGTCCCTTCCAGATCTAAGTCTATGAAGTCCATTTGGGAAAGGAATTCTTCAGAGAATGCACCCCCTGGGGAAGAAGGGAATTATGTAGCTTTTCCCAGAGATGAGGCAGTAGAAAAATTTGGCTGTCTTTGGAGAAAGGATGTATTTGTTGTTGTTTAATTGTTTCAGTTGAGTCATATCCTGGCTCTCCATCATACCATTTAGAGTTGGGTTTTTTCTTTGAGGGTGGAAGGAAGGGCAATTGAGGTTAAGTGACTTGCCCAAGGTCACACAGCTAGTAAGTGTGTTAAGTGTCCGAGGCCAGATTTGAACTCAGGTCCTCCTGACTCCAGGGCTGGTGCTCTATTCACTGCACTACCTAGCCGCCCCTATGGTTTTCTTGACAAAGGTACTGGAGTAGTTTGCCAATTCCTTCTCCAGTTCATTTTACAGATGAGAAACTGAGGCAGACAGGTTTAAGTGACTTGCCCAGGGTCACACAGTAAGTGCCTGAGGTCAGATTTGAATTCAGGAAGATGAATCTTCCTTACTCCAAGCCGGACTTTCTGTGTACTATGGCACTACCTAGTTTCCCTAAAAGGATGTATAATGAAGCCATAAAGAGCACTGGACTGGAAATCAGGAGACCCTGATTATAGCCAGTTCTGCCATTAACCAACAATAGGATTTCCCTTCTTTGAATTTGCTTCCTCATCTGTGCAATGGGAGGATGAAGAAGGTTGGACTACAAAAAAATCTTTAGATCCTTTTGAACTCTAGTATTATAAACCAAAGGCTCCCCAGGGATCAATAGACTTGTTGGGATTGTGGATATTGTAAGAGAATTTTTGAGTTAACTTTCTTACTGTCATTTACTTTAGATGAGAAGGTCATATAACTATTTAGAGTTTGAAAAACCAAGCTTGAGACATCAGCTCCGGCCCCAGTACTATCTGGTTAGTTCCTGCTCTGTCTGCAAAATTCTAGCTTGAGATATCAGCTATAGCTCCTGTGTTTACTGGCTAGTATTCTATTTTATCTGATATAGAACTTTCCCTTCTGCCATTTGTTCTTCAATGTATAAATCATTATGTTCTCCTTCCGCTTTCAATAAAATTCCCTTGTTACTGATCATGCCTATATTAAGCAAAATCTATACAAGGCTTCTGAAACTTATGCTCTGGATTCATTGATTTTCATTCACTCATTTATTTAGTGTGTGTGTGTGTGTGTGTGTGTGTGTGTGTGTGTGTGTGTAGTGTTACCTATGCTTTGAGCATTTTTGTTGTTGAGTCATTTCAGTCATGGTCTGACTCTTTGTGACCCTATTTTGGGTTTTCTTGGTAGAGATACTGAAATGGTTTGCCATTTTCTTCTCCAGCTCATTTTACAGATGAGGAAACTTGAGGCAAAAAGTGTTAAGTTACACGCCCAGCATTACACAGTTAGTAAATGTCTGAGGTTAGATTTGAACTCAAAAAGGTGAGCCTTCCTAACTCCAGGTCAGGAAGGTCCAGCATTCTATCTACTGCACCACCTAGCTACTCTATACTTTGAGCATAATAAACAATTTTTCCATATCTCTGCATTGTTTATTATATAATTGGCAGCAGTACCCATCAACAGATCCTCAGACAATTTTTATCACACAAGGGAATGAAGTATAGATCCTAGATGGCTTGCTATTTATCTGAATGGGAGCAGGAGAGATATTGGACTCTTTGGCCACTGACTCAAAGGGGAGATGGAATGTGTATGTCAGTGTATGTGTGTATGTGTGTGTGTTTTTTTTTTCATGTTCAAGTCCCATTTATTTTAGAAGAACAAAAAACTGAACATTAGTGGGGAACAGGTTCTAACTCCACTTTTCCCAGCCCTGGTTTAACTCCTTCTCTCCAGGGTGAAGTGAGAACATAATTAACCCAACCCTAAGTGAGGATACAGACAAGGAAGTCACAGCTTTTGACTAGGGTCCATTGGCTCCAATATATGTATGTGGATGAGGGGCCAATGTAGCACAGCATAAACTGACCTCTTCTTCCAAGGTTATTTTTAAACCTGAGTCCCGGGTGGATACCTGGGAGCTTATCCACCAGGGCTTAGGGGACCCAGAGAGGAACATGACTTAGGAGTCCTGCTCCCTTGGACTTTTACAACAAGAACCCTCAATCCTGAAGGGATCTGACACTCCGCTCTCATCTCCTTGCCCCCATGACAGCATGGGATAGACAAGAATCCCATTTTCTGTGCAGTCGCCCTCCCAATACCTCCAGGCTAGACAGAATGAAACAAGATGGGGACAAGGTGGAGGCTATCCTGACCAGGGGGGCTGGGAGTCTCCTTTGATCACCATACTTCAAATTCTTGGCTATTCATGGACAAGTTATTTGCCTTCTCTGTAAAATGAAGGTATTAGACTGGAGGACCTCTAGGACTTGGAGGACTTAACCCTCTCTAGTCTGGAACTCTTTACTCTAGAGCAGTGGTTCTCAACCTTCCTAATGCTGTGACCCTTTGATACTTGTATGTGGGCGTATCTGCATGTGGGTGGACCCACCTGGAGATGGATAGAGGAGCTGTGTCACAGTTCCTAAGACCATCAGAAATATGTGTTTTCCAATGGTCTTAGGTGACCCTCAAAGGGGTCGCGACCCACAGGTTGAGAACCGCTGCTCTAGAGGGTATTTTCCCAGATTGTGTTCAGTAAATGTTTCAGTGTTGGCACACAATATATCAGATTGGCTGTTCTAGCCAAGCTTCACCTTAGTCCCTGACTATCTTCTCATCAGAAGAGGACTTGCTCCCCTTTACAATTCATAATTAAATTAATGCTGTCATTGCTTTTTTTTAAACATTCATTTTTTAAAAAAAATTTTGAGTTCTGAATTTTCTCCCTCCTTTCTTTACCTTCCCCTTCTCTAGATGGTAAGCAATTTGATATAGGTTATATATGTGCTGTCATTGCTTTTTGAAAGGGTGTATCAATCTACACCCTCCCCACTGTGATGCCAGTCACCATCCCTGTAATTTTCCAGACCAAAATATCCTTCCCTTCCCCCACTTCAATCCATCCTCTGCTCAGCTGTCAAAGTGACCTTCCCAAAGCACAGGTCTGATCTTTCCTACTTTCCTTTTAGTTTTTAAAAAACTTTTCTTTTACTTTTCTATTCTAAAAACTCCAGTGACTCCTATCACTTCAAGGATCAAGTAATAAAATCTTGTTTGGTGGTCAAAGCCTCCTTTCCACCTTTCCAGTGTTCTCATGCCTTACACCCCACCTCCCTTATCTCACCCCCTATACAAGACAGTCCATCTCCTGACTGAGCATTTTCCAGGGCTGTCTCCCATGCCTGAATGTCCTCCCTCATCATCTCTACCTGTTGAGGCCTGCTTAATGTCCAGCATTAAGCATGATCAGAGATGTGAATAAAAAGAAATGACCAGGCCATGTGGGTTGTTCCGGGAAGAACTATGAACTCCATTTAATGATGATTTGAACAAGATTTTTAAAGATCCAAAGGACAAAGATTCAAGTATTCTCATCAATAGGCTTAGTTTGTCACATCCTGGGATATTATCATAGTTCTCTCCTTACAATGGTCTGCTACATCCTGGAAGTAAACTCAGACAGAATCAAGTTTTTGAATTCTAGGCACCACAGTCTTGGGAAATCCAACAGATCTTTGGAAGTCAGTTAACATTTTAAAGGTATAAACAAAGATGATGCAAGTGAGAACAGGTTTCCAAGCGTCTGGGTTCATTTAACACAAACCTAGGCCAAAGCTGCTTCTCAAGACATCTGCATATGAACTGACCCCCAAAACCAATTGGCTTGCTTCATCTACCTTTGGATGGCTTTAAGTCCTAATGGAAATCCCACCTTCCATGAGAAGCTTTTCCTGATCCTCTTAATTCTAGAAAATTCCCATTTCTAATTAGAAATGTTGATTACTTCCAATTTATCTCGTACATAGCTTGTTTGTACGTAGTTATTGCTTACTGTCTCCCCCATTAGAGGATAATCTCCTTGAGAGGAAGCATTGCCTTTTGTCTCACTTTGCTTCTCCAGCTTGCAGTACCACAAGTTGTTCAGCCATCCCCAGTTGATTCCCCTTGGTTTCTAGGTCTTTGCCACTACAAAGAAAGCTGCTATAAGTATTTTTGTACATATGGGTCCTTTTCCTCTTTCTTTGCTCTTTGGGGTAAAGGCTAATAGTTGTAATGCTAGGTCAAGGTATGCATCATTTGACTTTTGGGACATAGTCCTAAATTGCATTCATGATTTTTTCCTGCCTTTTCTGAAAGGGCTGGAAAAAGATATAAAGGCTTTCGTCTAAGAAAACATCATAGCGCTTATTCTTCATTGAGGAAGAGCTAGCCAGAGATTTCATTTGAGCCAGAAACTGGGAGTGGCAGAGACTGAAGCCAAGCAATGTCCAGTGAAGGATATGGTGAAAAAGTATCTAGCAGAGACTTTAAGTCAACTACTGGCAAAAATACCTTAGTGGACATAGGGCTGTGCCATCACTAGAAGACTTACCTGCACCTCTGCAATGTTGGATGTGTGGGTTACCCCTCCATGAGGGTACTCAGGCTACATACGTTCCCTATAACTGTGCCACTTCACATATGTGCCCTGGCCACGTTTGTACCCATCTATCCATATGGGCTTGTCATGTGTTAACAAGTATATACCCCTCTGATCATGCCTTGGACATACATGTTCCTTATGAGTGTGCCTCTGTATATGTGTTCTTCACGTGTGTCTACTCTTCCTATCGATGCTGAATGTCTTTGTGGGAGTGTGTGCCCCAGTTTTATGGTAGAAAAATTTTGTTAGTAATTTTCTTGCTATGCCATATTATTCAATGCTTTTGCTTTGAATTAATCGTGTCCTCTGGCTAACTATTAAAGGGAGTGGTTCATGAGCTCTGATTTTAGGCCAAGAACTCTTAACATTGTTGTACTGTGGAACTCTTTGGAAGTCTTGGTGAAGCCTATGGGCCCCTTCTCAGAATAATGTTTTTGTTTTTTAAAGTTTATTTAGTATTTTATTTTTTCCAGTTACATGCAAAAACAATTTTTTTTTTGTTTTTGCTTTTTGGAGAGGGGGAGGTAGGGCAATTAAGGTTAAGTGATTAACTTGGTTACACTGCTAGTAAGTGTTAAGTGTCTGAGGCTGGATTTGAACTCAGGTCCTCTTGACTCCAGGGCTGGTGCTTCATTCACTGCGCCACCTAGCCACCTCCAAAAACAATTTTTAACTTTCTTTTAAAAACTTTGAGTTTCAAATTCTCTCCTTTCCTCCCTTCTCACCTCCCTGCCCCCATTGAGAAGGCAAGCAACTTGCTATATGTTATACATGCATATTCATGTGAAACATTTTCATATTAGTCATGTAAAAGAAAAGAGATTAAAAACTTTTTTTAAAACCTCAAGAAAAAATAGAGTAAAAAAAGTATGTTCCAGTCTGTATTCAGACACCATTAGTTCTTTCTCTGGGGATGGAGAGCTTTGTTATCCTAAGTCCTTCAGAATTGTCTTGAACCATTGTATTGCTGAGAATAGCTAAGTCTTCACAGCTGATCATCCTACAATATTGCTGTTACTTTGTACACAGTACATGTCACTTTGGTTCAGCTCACGTAAGTCTAGATTTTTCTGAGAGCATCTTGCCTATAGCACAATAGTATTCCATCATAATTATATACCACGACTTACTCAGCCCTTCCCCAATTGATGGACATCCCTTCAATTTCCAGTTCTCTGCCACAAGAAAAGAGCTGCTATAAATATTTTTGTACATATAGGTGCTTTTCCTTTTTTAAAATCTCTTTTGGGATACAGACCTGGTAGTGGTATTGCTGGATCAAAGGATATATATGGTTTTATAGCCCTTTGGGCATAGTGTGAAATTGCTCTATAGAATGGTTAAATCACCAACAGTGCGTTAAAGTATCATCTTCTCACATAAAACAGTTTAACCTTATGAAGTCCTTTATGATTGCCTTTTCCTGTTTACATTTTTATGCTTCTCTTTTTTAGCTTTTATTTAGTATTTTATTTTCCCCCAGTTACATGTAAAAACAATTTTTAACATTCATTTTTTAAAACTTTGAGTTCCAAATTCTCACCCTTCCTCCCCTTTTCTCCCCCACTGAGAAGGCAAGCAATTCGACATAGGTGATACACATGTATTCATGCAAAATATACCATATTTCACCACATAATTGTTGCCACTGCATAATAATCACCCCTTGGTTTTTTTTAGTTCAAAAAGTGACTTCTAATCTTTCATCACATAATTGTCACTGGATGTAATTCTGTTCCTCATGCTGCTTAACAGGTAAACAGAGAAGCAATGTATTCACCAATGGCATATAGATACGTGTTTATCTCTTGAGCATTGCAAGCCACGAACCTAGAATTCTCAGTGCACGTGCATTGTCAATATTCAATTTTAATGCATATTCACTAGTAATCCATGCATCTTAATCTTGCACCAAAGACAATTTAGTAATAAATGATTTTTTAGTTATACCAGCACAATTTTTAAAAAGCTTCACATAACAATTGCACACTACTTTTTTTTTGCAGAAAATTTGACATAAAATCTGTGACCATTAAGCAGTGAAGTACAGTATTTGTAACAGTCATATTGTGAAAGAAAATATAGACAAGAAAAAATATAAGAAATATAAAGTATAAAAAAGTATGCTTCAATCTGTATTCAGTCGCTATCAATTCTTTCTCTGAGGATGGATGGCATTTTTCATCATAAGTCCTTCAGGGTTGTCTTGGATCACTGGATTGCTGAGAATAGCTAAGTCTTCACAGCTGATCAGCCTACAATATTGCTGTTACTTTGTGCACAGTACATGTCACTTTGCATCAGCTCATGCAGGTCTTTCCAGGTTCTGAGAGCATGCTGCTCATCATTTTTATAATACAATAATACTCCATCATAATAACATACTGCAACTTGTTCAGCCATTCCCCAGTTGATGGGCATCCCCTCAACTTCTAATTCTTTACCCCCAGAAAAGAGCTGCTATAAATATTTTTATACACATAGGTCCTCTTCCTTTTTGTTGTTCATCTCTTTTGGGATATGGACCTAGTCGTGGTATTGCTGGATCAAAGGGTATTCATGGTTTTAAAGCCCTTTGGGCATAGTTCCAAATTGTTCTACAGAATGGTTGAATCAGTTCATAACTCCAACAGTGCATTAAAGTGTCATTTTTCTCATGTTCCTTCCAACATTTAGCATTTATCTTTTCTGTCCTGTTAGCCAATCTAATAGGTATGAGGGAAGTACCTCAGAATTGTTTTAATTTGCATTTCTCTAGTCAACAGTGAGTTAGAGTATTTTTTCATATGGCTATAGATAGCTTTGATTACTTCATCTGATCATATTTTTTTGATCATTTGATTGTTTGATCTTTTGTCAATTGGGGAATGGCTCTTACTTTTAGAAATTTGACTCAGTTCTTTATATGTTTGATAAATGAGACCTTTATCAAAGAAACTTGCTTCAAATTTTTTTCACAGTTACTATTGCTAACTGTATTTCCCTCTATCCTATCTCCCTTGTCCCAACCATTCATTCTATTTTATCTCTCCTTTCACCCTGTCCCTCCTTAAAAGTGTTTTGTTTCTGCCTACTCTGCTCCCAATCTGCCCTCCATTCCATTATCCCCACCCCCTTTCTCTTATTCCCTTCCTGTAAGATAGGTTTCTATATCCAATGGAGTGTTTATTTTATTCCCTCTTTGAGCTAATTCTGATTGAAGTAAGATTCACTGACTCCCTGTTATGTACCCCCTCCGTTACCCGCCCCGCAAAAGCTTTTTCTTGCCTCTTTTGTGTGAGATAATTTATCCTATTCTCTTCTCCCTTTCTCTTTCTCCCAGTACATTCCTCTCTCTCTTCCCTTAATTTTATTTTTTAGATATCATCCCTTCATATTCAACTCACACCTGTGCCCTCCGTCTATATATGCTTCTTTTAGCTATTCTATGTTGTGGGCTGCTCAGTGTCCAGCACTAGCATGATCAGAGAGGTGAATAAGAAATGGCCATGTGGGTAGTTCAAGGAAGAACCATGAACTCTGTTTAATGATTCTTTGAACAAGGTTTTTAAAGATACAACAAAGATTCAAATATTCTCATCAATAAGCTTAGTTTGTCACATCCTGCAATATTATTGTCATTATCATAGTTTCATCATTACAATAGTCTGTCACATCCTGGAAGCAGCCCAAAATAAAATCAGGCTCTTTAATTCTAGGTACTACTTGGGAAAGCCAACAAGTCTTTGGGAAGTCAGTTAGCCTTTTTTTCAAATGCAATACACATCTCTGAGAGCTGGCTTCCAAGCCCCAGGCCAAAGCCACATTCTCAAAGACATCTGCATAAGAACTGACCCCCCAAAATCAAATACTTTGGCTTTCTACAATTCCAATAATGAGAAATGTCTTATGAGTTACAAATATCATCTTCCCATGTAGGAATGTAAACAGTTTAAACTTATTAAGTCCCTCAGGATTTCCCTTTACTATTTCCCTTTTCATGCTGTAATGCCATGCACCAGCAGATTCCCAAAGGAATGCTACTGTGAACAGCTTTTAGAGTTCAGATTACAAAATAGAGTGAACACTCTGTTTATTCCATTACAAATCAAGACAAACATTCAAAACATTATAATATTCACAACATTACATCTTATAACATTAAATGGCCACACAGTTTTCACTACAGTGGCCACAAT
>CM053584.1:138602098-138615129 GCA_028627135.1 Pseudochirops cupreus | reverse complement strand
AGGAAAGGAAAGGAAAGGAAAGGAAAGGAAAGGAAAGGAAAGGAAAAGAGAGGAGAGGAGAGGAGAGGAGAGGAGAGGAGAGGAAAGGAAAGGAAAGGAAAAAGAAGACAAAAGAAAAAAAGAAAAAGAAAAAACAGCAGCAACCCAGAAGAAAGTTCAAGGACCCCAGAGAGATTCTCTGAAGTACCTACAATGGTGCCAGGCTGGGTGGCAAGCCTGTCCAGCAATTCTATAAGTCTAATAACAACACACAAAGGAAAGAGTGCTGACTTTGGGACTCAGAGGAACTGGGTTCAAATCCCACACATTACTTCTGTCACTTATTAGATGTGTGACCTTGGGTAAATCACTCTAAGGTCCCTTATACCTCTAAGTCTGTGATACTATGCCCACAAGTTGCAGAATAGGAGCCAATATGCATTTCAGAGACAGCCAGGTAGTACTGTTGATAGAGTCCTGGGTCTAGAGTCAAGAAGACATGAAGTCAAATCTAGCTCCAGACATTTGTCAGCTGTGTGACCTTGGGCAAGTCACTTAACCTGTTTGCCTCAGTTCCTTAACTGTAAAATGGGAATTATAATAGCACCTACATTACAGGGTTATTGTGAGGATCAAATGAGATATTTGTAAAGTGCTTAACATGGTGCCTGGAACACAGTATGGGCTATAAAAATACTTTTTTTTTCTTCCACCCTAAAGGAAGTTTTCTCATCAAGAATTCCCTATGCTAGAATTAATGGGGGAAAAAAATACAAAGGAAGGTGGCCTAGCCATACCAGATCTCAGACTGTATTACAAAGCACTAATTACCAAAACAATCTGGTAGTGACTAAGAAATAGAGTGGTGGATCCATAGAACGGATCAGGTGCGCAGGACTCAGTAGGTAACGACCCTAGTAATCTGGTATTTGATGAATGCAAAGATCCCAGCTTTTGGGATAAGAACTCAATGTTTGACAAAAACTTTCAGGAAAACTAGAAACAGTTTGGCAGAAACTAGGGACAGATCAACATCTCAGACCACATGCCAAGATAAGGTCAAAATGCCTCCACGATTTAGACACAAAGGATGATATTGTAAGCAAATTAGGAGAGCGCAGAATAGTTTACCTGTCAGATCTATGGATAAGTGAAGAATTTATGACCAAACAAGAAGGAGAGATCATTACAGGATGTAAAAAGGATCATTTTGAGTATGTTAAATTTAAAAGGTTTTGCACAAACAAAACCACTGCAGCCAAGATTAAAAGAAAAGCAGAAAACTGAGGGGAGGGAAATTTTACAGAAACTTTCTCTGATAAAGGTCTCATTTGTCAAATATATAGAGAACTGAGTCAAATTTATAAGAATATGAGCCATTTCTCAGGTGATAAATGGTCAAAGGATATAAATAGGTTGTTTTCAGAAGAAATCAAACTTATTCATAGTTACACGGAAAAATGTTCTAAATCACTATTGATTAGAGAAATGCAAATTAAAATGACTCTAAGATATCACCTCACATCCATCAGATTGGCTAATATGACAGAAAAGGAAAGTGACAAGTGTTAGAGGGGATGTAGAAAAATTGGGATCCTAATGCATTTCATTGGTGGAGTTGTGAACTGATCCAACCATTCTGGAGAGTAATTTGGAACTATGCTTAAAGGCCTATCAAACTGCTCATCCCCTTTTACCCAGCAATACCATTACTACTAGGTCTATATCCCAAAGAGATCAATCAAAAAGGAAAAGGACCCATATGTGCATAGTTATGGCAGCTCTTTTTGAGGTGACAAAGAATTGGAAATTGAGGGGATGCCCATCAATTGGAGAATGACTAAAAAAGTTATGGTATATGATTGTGATGGAATACTATTGTACTATAAGAAATGATGAGCAGAATGTTTTTAGAAAAACCTGGAAAGACTTACATGAACTGATGCAAAGTGAAGTAAGCAGAACCAGAACATTGTATACAGAAACAGCAATATTGTATGATAATTAACCGTGAATGACTTAGCTGTTCTGAGCAACACAAAGACTCAAGGTAATTCTGAAGGACTCATGATAAAAAATGCTATCCACCTACAAAAAAAAGAACTGATGGAGTCTAAATGAAGATCAAAGCATAACATTTTTTTACTTTCTTTATTTTTTGTGGGGTTGGAGTTTTTGTGGTCTGTGTTTTCTTTCTTAACATGACTAATATGGAAATATATGTTTTGTGACTGAGCATATATAATCTTTATCAAATTGCTTGCCTTCTCAATAAGGGAGAGAAAGGGAGGAAGAAGTGAGGGAGAGAATTTTGAACTCCAAATTTTTTTAAAAGTTAAAAATTGTTTTTATATGTAATTGAAAAAATAAAATATATTAAAAAAAAAGAATTCCCTGTGCCAAAGCAGTCATAGGTTTGCTTTTTAAAAAATGTGGCAATCACTGCGAATACAAAGATAAAAATGAATCAGTCCCTGCCCTCAGTAAATTTACATTCTACTAGAGAAGAAAACATGTGCATATACAGGATATCCCCAAAGTCTTAGCACAGTTCTAAGCTATCGAAACTTAACTAAATGGCTATTAAAGCTTAAAACAGCACTGAGACTTTGGGGATATCCTGTATAAGCATATACAAAATGTAAGCCAAATAAAATATCAGGTAATTGTGTGGAGGAGGGTACTAACTCAGGGGAGGGAAGTATAGGAGATCAGGAAAGGCTTGCATCTGAGAGGCAGAGATGAAGAATGGGGGAACATGCAATAGATGATACAGAGATAGGAGATGGAGTATCCTATGCAAGGAATACCAAGAAAGTTAGTTTGGTTGGAATGTTAGAGTGCAAAAAGAGGGATAATAGTAATAATAAAGATAAAAATGCAAAGGTATGTTGAGGCCAAGCGGTGAAAGACTTTAAATGCCAAAGAGAAGGATTTATAGTTTAGACATACGATATATTTGAGATGTAGGATATCTTACACAAGATGAGAAATTTTGAGGTTCCTTACCAATAGGACAACAAGCATTAAGTACCTATTATGTACCAGGCACTATACTAGGTAGGCACTAGAGATATAAAACTGGAGATCCTGGCAACAAAAACAGAATCTACACCTTCAAAAGGGTTTACATTCTATCATGGAAAATAACATGTGCATATATCAATGAATACAAAGTAATTGGGGGAGAGGAGAGCACTAGCCCCAAGGGAACAGAAAAGATCTGGTTCATCTAGGGAGTGGCCTTTGAGTTGGGCTTTGAAAAGAGCTAGGATTTCTAAGGAGCTGGAGAGTTGAAGAGGGAATTTTGAGGAGTTGAGGATGAGTGCTTTCTAGGCCTAAGGGACAACTTGGCAAAGACACAGAGATGGGGGATGGATTGTGCTATATAAACAGTAACATGGAAGCCAGTTTGGCTGGAATAGAGAGTGCTTGGAGGGGAGTAATCAGGGGTGTGATAAAGCCAGCTCCAATTGAGCAGATTGTTAAATTTTCAGTGTAAGCATTTATGCCTTGCAAATCAGCAAACACTACCAATCAGGGCTTGATTTATTTGTTTGTTGATGGTCTAGACTTAAGAAAGTGACAGAGAAGACGTTAATAATGCAAATTAAATTGAAAAGTGTGTGGAGAGTACTTTTTTTTTAAAGAGCCAGTTGTTAAACATTTATCAGCACACCCTTGGGAGTGCAGCCTTGGATAAATAAATTTGCAAAGATAAGATGGAGACAGATTGTGAAGATTTTTCTTTTTTTAATGTTAGAGGAGTTAATAAATATTTTATTCTGGAGGTTATCGGGAACAAGCTATTGGAACTTTTCAAGTAGGGTTATGTCATACTCAGACCCATGCTTCAGAAATATCACTTCTTCCTCTCCCAAAATGATATGTTTACGATGGTAAATTAGGCCATCTTTTGTCTCAGCTCCCACTTAGCCCTTAGTCATGACTTTGCCTCAGACAAACTGAGACCTGGGAAAGATCTTAATCTAGAAAGGCCAAGGTCACCCACTGCATCTTGGGCCATCACCAGTCATCTTACCACTGGATTTCAGTGACTCTAGAGGAGAGAGTGAGGCTGATGACTCTACAGCTCTGCCTCACTTAAATCCAATTCTTGCAAAAGTCAATACATTACCCTTGCTATGTCACTGGTCTTCAAGAAAGAAGGATAAACAACAACAGTTTTGTGGAGGGTAAATTGAAGGGAGGAGACACTTGAAGCATGGGGTGACTCATCTGCATACTATTGCTTTTCCTTAAGTAAGCTCCTAAAGGGCAGGAGTTATTTTCATCGTTTCCAGGTTTCGAGATATTCTTTTTGTCTTATATATGATTCTGGCTCTTTTTAAAATGCGTGTTCAGTTGAATTCAGTCAAATGGAATGGAATGAAAGACTTAATGGAATTTGACCTGTTTCACAATTTCCTTCTGTAGTCTGAATGCCAAGCCAAGGAGCTCACAGAATTGCTTTCTAGCATTGGAAGACCAATGAGGTTTTTCCCTGGTCAAAATGGAGCACCAAAAACTAAGAAGCTTTTGTTACTGACTGATATGCCTAATAAAGATCAGAATGGAGGCTGGTGGGTCTAGAATAAAGTCGTTGCCTTCTTCACTTACCAGTTTGATCTGGCTAAATTAATTTGCATATCAATTCAGAAAAGATATGGGAATCCTTAGTCTAAGTCCGAGAGTTGCTCTGGACGACATATCAGTCCCATACACTGGGGTAAAATAAAAGACATTATCTTAGCCTAAAGGCACCCTGTGTGATGTTGGTTAGCTTGACGTGATACATGTAGCCTCCGGGTACAAAGAAAATTCTATCAGCCTTCCCTATTCATGGAGAGGCTTTCTAACCATTACATTCTGGAAAACTGTTTCAGAGATGGTTGGCAGATGGCCCCAAAGAACGCAGAGTAGTAATAATAGTATAGCACTTTAAGGTTTGCAAAGCACTTTTGTATGCCTTAACTTATCTGATCAGAAGCTGATAGCAAGGAACAATGCCTAACAACTACCATGATACCAACAGAGTAACAAGTGTATCAGAGAGCATTCTGAGGGTGGACTGGAAAGAGTGCCAAGCCTAGAGTCAGGAAATCTCATCTTCCTGAATTCAAATCTGACTTCAGACACCTACTAACTGGGTGACCCTGGGCAACTCTCTTAGCCTTGTTGGCCTCAGTTTCTTCATTTGTAAAATTAGTTGGAGAAAGAAATGACAAACCACTTCATTATCTCTGCCAAGAAATCCCAAATGGGGTCACAAAATGTCAGACATGACTGAAAAATGACTAAACAACAACAATCAGAAAGACATCAAGGAGCAGTAGGATGAGACACAGCAAACAAATTTAGTCTCTGGGGAGGGGAAGGGGACTAAGTGTATAGTTCAGCTCCGTTCCTGTAGAGCACAGCCTCAAGTTGCAAGTCCAAACCATTCCCCCCACTCCCAGGCACCCTGGTTTCTCTGGGCTTCTCTGCTGGGCTTCCTGGTTGCAATATCTTATCTGGCTCCAAAGTTGCCATGGATCAAATACCCATTCTTGTAGAGATCATCACTGGGACCTGAAGCTGGGAAGGACAAATAGAAGACAGCACCCCCTCCATCCATTTCTTGGAATCTGGGTGAAAGGGGGGAGGGGAATGTATCTTCACTCTGGGTTCTGCTCTTAGCACTTGTGCTGTGGGCCAACTATGATCTTCACTTTCCGGAGTCAGCAGAAAAAAGAGACTGTCCCAGTCCAGCAGTTTTTAAAGATGTAGCTTATTTCAACTACATATCCAATCAAAGGCTCCCATCCACATGATAGGAGAATGCAGGGTGCTTCCATGTTAGGCAATCTGGGCATGCTCCAAAGCCCTGTTACACATGTATATTTACTTATTTATAAATTAGATATATAGATTACATAGATAACAACTACACTAACAATTATGGGTATTATAGAAATAGAAATTAATAGAAATTTTTAAAGGTGAGATAAATATGGGGTAACATCTGATTCTAGAGCTAATAGGGAGCCACTGGAGTTTATTAGGCAGGGGAGTAACATGATTGAATGTACACTTTAGGAAAAATCACCTTGGCAACGATGTTGAGGGTAAACTAGGGTGAGGTGAGATTCAAGGCAGGGAGAACAATTTGGAAGTAATTGGAATAGTCTAGGAAAAAAGGTGACGAAATAATAGTCTTGAATCCTGAACCAGGGCAGAGGCTGTGTGAGTAAAGAGAAAGGACAGGTATGAGAGATGTAGAGGTAAAAAAAAGGACTGGATTTGACACCCAATTGGATATGTAGGATGACGGAGGATGAGGAGCAGCAGCCAAATGATTATGAATGAAGAGAGCATAGGACTTGGAGTCAGGAGGACCTGAGGTCAAATCTGACCCAACGCTAGCTGGGTGACCTTGAGCAAGCACTCAACCTCTGTTTGCCTTAGCTTCCTCATGGTAGAATGTGGATCAAACCAGAACTTGTCTCTCAGGGTGGTTGTGAGTCTCAAATGAAATTCTCTTTGTAACTGTCCCCATCACATAATAGGGGCTAGATAAATCCTAGCAAGAAGAAGTAGCAGCAGTAAGAGGGATTATGCAGAGGTTGTGAACCTAGGAGACTAGAAGAATCTTGACAGAAAGAGGGGAGTTTGGAAGAGGGGTTCGTTTGGAGGGAAAGATTACTTGATGAGATAGAAGGTACAGATCGTAATCCATTCATGTCTTCCTGTTCTTGTCCTGTCTAACATGTGCTCTCAAGGCCATAGGTTTCCCACCCCTGGCAAAGGATCTTCCTTCTCCAGAGCAACTTTCCAGGGGTATTTACCTCAACCACCAAGTGATCTGGAGAAAGGAAGAAGGGTGGGGTGGGGCAATTTTCCCACTGGCACCTGTACACCTGCTGCCATTGTGCCCCGTGGCATCATTGTTAGGTTAGAACTTCCCTAAGGAGCCAACAACCTACCTCAAACAAAATGGGGGCCATTCAAGACTCCACAGTAAAGGGAGGGGGCAAAGTAGAGGTGTTTATGGAGTTAAGGGTAAGTGGTGGCCATCATGGGAAGGTTAGGACATGGCCCATCCTCCTATCTTCCAGCTGATTGATAACGTACCCCTTGGGGCCAGACCACAGTCCCCCTAGCCTTCACATGGGACACCATTGCACCAGACTGTTACATGAACAATTATTTAAGGTTGGGGGATAGCTGCACCGGGGCAAGAAAAAAGGAAACAGTGGATTGCTTTGGCCTAAGAAAAATATTGGCGGCCTGGGGAGAGATCACAGGGCCCGTGGAATCAAATGGAGAATTTGCTAAATGAGGTGTTGGGTTGAACACACACAGCCACCTGAAATCATACAGCGCTCTGACTCATGCTTTATAAGAGTTGACAGCCAGTATTGTTCAGATCCCAGCTACGGCCTCCGCTGCCTGGAGATGGGGTGATGGGGCAGGGGGACAAAGAGATTGGGAGCTGAAGGAGAGGGCAAAGGAACTAGGGCAAAACAATGGGGGTGGGGCAGCCTGCAGCGGTGGAGAGGGGAGGTGGTGAAGGGAGGGGCAGGATCTTAATCCAGGGCCTGGCAGAAGACCTTGGGAACAGGGCTTTGGAGAAGGCAAGAGTGGCTGCCCCCCAACAGCGACAGCAGGGACTGGCATCTCCAGATGGCTTTTTGTTTCGAAGCAATAAAAAATGTAATCTGACAGGCCTGAGGCTGGAATTTGAAAATAAAGAGCCCAGGGGGCAGGAGGAGGGAGTGGGAATGGGGAGGGTCAAAGGTATCAGTGGCTGCAAATATATACACATACTCTGTCTCTTTTTACAATGGCAGGGAAATTTATGGGCTTTGCAAATGACATTTAATTCCAGAGGTAGTGACTCCGTTTGTTTTCTAGTCTGGGAGAGGAGATAGGCATTGGAAATTTGCCAGAATGCTATAAGGTAGGGCTCAGAATAGGAGGTGATAACTTTGCCAATTAACTCTAGATGGGGACATTTCGCATCCCATCCTTCCCCCCACTTGGGGGGGGGGGGGCGGGAAACAAAGCTTTCACAGTCATTAGGGAATGATATAAAGATACAGGGCCTCCCAGTGCAGTCTAATTGCTCATACATCGAAAAATGATGAGCTCAGTTATGCCACACAGACATCCTGTAGGATTCCAGCTGCCTTATTAATGCTGGCTTCTCAGAGGGGGTGACACCCCCACCTGCTCTGATGGAAAAATACAGACACCCAGGGAAACAGTGGCACCCCTGTGGCATTTGATGGGTCTGTCGCTTTTTATTAAGTAATTTGGGGTTTTCAAATCACTGCATGCTTCCTTTCCAAAGGTCCCAGTTGCCATGTATGCCTCCAACACTGCAGGTTGTCCATAAATATTCATCGTCAGATGCCGGCAGGGCCTCCATATTTCATTGTAAGGGAAGAAAACTTGCCCCCAGGTGACCCCTGCTCTGGGGATGGTCACCACAGCTGGAGGACCAACAGGAGGCTTGGGCTGTGAAGGTCACAGGTTTCTAGGGTATGTAGTTGAGCCAGGGAAATGAACTAATGGCCTAGAAAGCACCATTTGAGGACTTTTCACGTAGTGGATTTTATTTTCATATTTCTTCTTGTCTCGGAGAGTTGTTGCTTTCTATCTGGCCCCTTCTGATTTTCAGGGAGCCTAGTTCTTGGGTAGACTTTATCATCTCATCTAAGCTATTATTTCTTCTTGCCAGTCTTTCCTCTCTAGCTATCCTTTCATTTAACATCTTGTTTTGTATCTCTTCTTTCATTTCTTTTAGATGCTTTCATAGTGCTTGGGCCAGGACATTTTTTTTCCTCTACTTGGATTTGTGGAATTCATCCCTTCTGCTCTCTTGAGCTTCTCTCAGTCCATGGTATTTTATTATGTTTGGCATTTTTCTTCTATTTATTCTTATCTCCAGCCTCAGTTTCTGTGCTGAGGCTTTGTTCTTGGGTGAAATTCTGCTCCTTTCCATGCTCCGGAGGATGTGGGAAGGCCCTACTGGGTCCTAGATGTGTTGGCTAAGATTAGGCTAGGATTTCCTGGGCTTATGGCAATTTCCTTGTGGCTGGATTAGCTCTTGACTTGGGTCCTTTCTGTGTCTCTTTCTCTTTCTCTTAGCTATCCCTTGCTGTGAGTATGATAGGCCCAAACCAGATGTTGCCAATTGCCCTTGTAGCTTCACTCCTGCCAGACCACGCCCCCTTCACAGGTGCTTTGCTTTCCAGGTGTTACCTTGACCCTTCTTCCTGCTGTGCCTTCTGCTGTGATTTGCCTGGGTGCTGGTCTGGTCCAGGTTCCTGTGGTGATTTGGGGGCTGCATGGTGTCTGGGTTGGGCCCAGGCTGTCTGGATACTGCTCTGGCCTTGTCTCTTGCTGTGGCTGAGGTGTGGGCAGCCTGATCTTTTTAGGGAGGGGAAAAAAAAGGTGGTAGGAAAGTCCAAAGAGCTCTGTGGGCAGAAGGAATACTGTAATGTTGGGTAGAATTATAGTCCCAGAAAAACTAAAAGGGTATTATTTACCAGCCCAGGTTTCTAATCTGTCTCCAAATGCTGCCAATCAGGGAATTACTTCTCTACTTGCCAACCTGTCTTTTGAACCAGGGGAGCAGTGGAAACAGTTTAATCTGATCAAGGCCCCCATGTCCAAATTTCAGAAAGAGTCTTTTGACCAGGGATGGGGAACCAGCAGCCTCGGGGCCACATGTGAAGTTTGGATTCAGTCAAAGGGTTGAACTTCAAGACCTAGAGGGCCACATGTGGCCCCGAGGCTGCAGGTTCCCTAACCCCGCTTTGACTATGAATTATAAAATAGACCTCTGGGGGGGAGGGTGTCCTACTCTTTCCTGGGGGCCCCCCTTTAATGCAGGGGCTCCTTAGGGAGTATTTTTACCTACTCACAGTTCATACTGTTAGTCTGTCCTAGCAGTACCATCAATGAGGTGCACATTCAAACAGCAGCTCTCCTTTCCCAGAAAGGGCGTGATTTTGGACAAGTGACACAATTATAGTGTTGCTTTTCCAAGACGATTATGTGTCATCTGACAAAAAAGGACCGTTTGCATTGTGGCTGTTCTATTGGCCTACATCCTAAGGAAGAAAGAAGTAGCCTAAAGCTTTTACCTTACCTTGTGACCTTATCTATGACCAGTTATAGGAAGGTTTTAGACTCAGAAGGTTTTAGAGCTGGCTAGAAGGGACCTACCTCAGACATTAGCAAGTCCAACCCTCTACAACAGCTAGCATTTACAAAGACTTCAAAGTATGCAAAGTGCTTAACATATATTAGTTGATTTAATCCTCATGACAGTCTACCTGTGCGAGCTGTTATTACCCCCATTCTACCAGTGAGGAAACTGAAGCAGGCACAGGTTAAATGACTTGTCCAGGGTCTCCCAGTGAAGTGTCTAAATCAGCATTTGAACTCAGGTCTTCCTGACTCTAAGTCCAGCCCTTTATCACTGCACCATTCACATAAAGCCATTCACTCCATAACATTGCTCATCAGCAGTCATCCACTCTATTCTGGAAACTTTCCAGTGAAGGGGAACTCCATCTCTGTTGCCCAAGGTAAGCCATTATTATTATTCCATACTTGGGCAGCTCTAAATGTTAGGAAGCTTGTCTTTACATTAAGTTTAAATCTCTTCCCCTTTTATATAAGATAAACCCACATAAATCATCAGCATGTCTTTATATAACCAATAAAGCCCAGCAATAAGAGATGGAAAGAGAAATCCCATTTAAAATAACTGTAAACAATATAAACTACTTAGGAATCTCCCTGCCGAGACAATCCCAGGGACCAATTGGGCACAATTACAAAACACTTTTCACACAAAGTCAGATCTAAACAACTGGGAAAACAATCAGTTGCTCATGGGTAGGCCAAGCCGATATAATAAAAAATACAATTCTGCCTAAATTAATTTACTTATTCAATGCTATGCCAATAAAAATACGAAAAATTATTTTATAAAGCTAGAAAAAAAAGAACAATTCATCTGTAAGGGCAAAAGGTCAAGAATATCAGGAGTATTGATGGAAAAAAGTACAAAGGAAGGCGGCCTGGCAATACAAGCCCTCAGACCGTATGATAAAGCAGTGATCATCAAAACCGTGTGGCACTGGCTAAGAAATAGAGCGGTAGCCCAGTGGAGTAGATTAGGTGCGCAAGACTCCACAGTCAACGACCATAGTAACCTAGTCTTTGGTAACCCCAAAGACTCCAGCTATCGGTACAGGAATTCATTATTTGACAAAAACTGCGGGGACAACTGGAAAACACTAGGACACAAACTAGGCACAGACCAACATCTCACACCACAAACCAAGATAAGGTCAAAATGGGTGCATGATTTAGACATAAAGGGTGACACTATAAGCAAATTAGAAGAGCGAGAAATAGTCTACCTATCAGATCTATGAAGAGGGGAAGAATTCATGACCAAATAAGAGGTAGAGAGCATTATAAAATGTACAGAAATAATTTTGATAACATTAAATTAAAAAGCTTTTGTATAAACAAAACCAATGCAGTCAAGATCAGAAGGAAAACAGAAGGCTAGGAAAACATCTTTACAGTCAAGTGTCTCTGATAAAGACCTCATTTCTCAAATACATAAAGAACTGAGTCAAATTTATAAGAACACGAGCCATTCCCCAGTTCACAAATGGTCAAAAGCAGTTTTCAGATGAAATCAAAGCTATCTATAGACATATGAAGAAGTGTTCTAAATTAGTTTTGATTAGAGAAACACAAAACAATTCTGAGGTAGCACCTCATGCTTACCAGATTGGCTAATATGAAGAAAAAGGAAAATAATAAATATTGGAAAGGATGTGGGAAAATCAGGACACTGATGCACTGTTGGTGGAGTTGTGAACTGATCCAACCATTCTGGAGAGCAATCTGGAACTAAACCCCAAGGGCAACCAAACTATGCATACCCATTCATCTAGCAATATCACTACGAGGTCTATGTCCCAAAGAGATCATTAAAAAGGGAAAAGGACCTATGTGAGCAAAAAATATTTATAGCAGCCCTTTTCATGGTGACAAAATATCAGAAATTGAGGGATGCCCATCAACTGGGGAATGGCTGAACAATCTGTGGTATACAAATGTGATGAAATACTATTGTGCAATAAAAAATGATGAACAGACAGATATCAGAAAATCCTAGAAATATTTGTATGAACTGACGCAAAGTGAAATGAGCAGAACAGGAAAACATTGTACACAGAATCAGCAATATTGTGTGATGATTAACTATGAATAAGTCAGTTCTTCTCAGCAACACAATGATCCAGGACAAGTACGAAGGACCCACAAAGGAAAATGTTGTCCATATCCAGATAAAGCACTGATGGACTCTGAATGCAGATAAAAGCAGATTTTTTTCACTTACTTTATTCTTTCTCATGGTTTTTCTTCCCTTTTGATCTATTTCTTTTTTCACAACTGTGACTAATATGGAAATATTTTTACATGATAGCACATGTATAAATTATATCTAGCTGCCTACCATTTTCAGAAGGGGGAGTAGGGGGAGGGAAGGAGAAAAATTTAGAACTCAAAATCTTGTAAAAATGAATGCTAAAAATTTTCTTGATAACTAACTGGAGGAAAATAAAATACTAATAAATTTTTAAAATAAAATAAAATAAATCTATTCCCCTTTTGCTTCAATTCAATAGGCACTTACTATATATCTACTGTGTCCAAGGCACTTTACTAGGTGTTGAGGCTAAAAAGACAAAAGAAAAAAATATGCTCCCTGCCCTCAAGGAGTTTACAATTCACCTGCTGGCCTTGGTTCTACCTCTTGGGGCAAAGTGAAACAAATTGAATCCCTCTTATCATCTCTATATCATTCTACCTTTTCTCTGAGGAGGAAACTGAGAGACAAAGATTACTAACTATAAGTCAGGGAATCAAGGCTCTTCTTCAGTTTGCTTAAAATTTTTTTGGGGGAGGTAATTTTCTTGCAATGTTTTCTTATACTTGTGCTTCACTTGTGTTACTATTTTTGAGGT
>CM053584.1:138589872-138601998 GCA_028627135.1 Pseudochirops cupreus | reverse complement strand
CCCCTGACATAGCTTGAAGGAATTACACAAAATGACCTTCAAGGTTTCCTTCCAGTTCTAAAGCTAATGAATATTATCCTTCCTGATCAGCAGATCAAGAAGTAGAAGGCCTCTCAGGGTCCTTCTAATGCTACAACTTGAGGTTTTGAAATGTATATTCTTGCTTTCGATCCAAGAACAAAAATCCAATTGAAACTTAGGCCAGTGCCTGGCATACTATAGGTGCTTAATAAATGCTTGTTGATTGATTAGTTGATTTATTTTTGTATCCCTAGCATCTAACACAGTTTACAGAACATGTTTGTTGTTCAGTTTTTTTCAGTCGTGTCTGACTCTTAGAAAAACCATTCGGGGTTTTCTTGGCAAAGTTACTAGAGTGGTTTGCCATTTCCTTCTCCAGCTCATTTTACAGATGAAGAAACTGAGATAAACAGAGGTTAAGTGATTTGCCCAGGATCACACAGCTAATAAGTGTGTGAGGCCAAATTTGAACTCAGAATTTCCTGACTCCAGGCCAGTACTCTATGCAACCTGGCTGCCCCACTGTCCTTCTTAAATGATCAACGTTCTTCTTAAACCATGTCTCCTAGTGCCGAACACAATACTCCAAATGAGATCTGATGAGGGCAAATACAGTTTTCCTGTTGATTGATTGGCCGGCCAGCTGGTTGACTGATGATTCTTCCTTCTACAGTGCTCACTGACCACCCTGTCTGCTTGACCTCTGAGTTGGGTGGTCCAATCTTCACTTGACACTTGTCTGGTCTTCTCCAGTTCAAGCTGATTTACCTCTCTGGCTCACTGGACCCTCCAATTGGGATAAGAGAGAATAATGCTACAGATCAACCTTTTCAGCTAGAGCCAGGAGGATTAATTAATGAAGCTGACAGGCTTAGGCTTCCACAAATACAGGTGTTAACAAAGGGCCAGCATCATTAGCCGAGGAGATGGTCATTAGGACCTCTCCACTGTTGTTATTTGTGCACTTTCAACTCTCCAATTGCATTGAGTCTCAGGGTCCCTGGAATTTTAGGCAATTATAGTTTATACAGGTAACAAATGGATCTGTTTTTTTTCAAGGCTTAGGAGTGCCTCCTGCATACATTAATTTGCTTGATTAGCTCTCCCCTCTTGTATGCTTTGTTCTCCCCCTTCCTGCCTGGGCTCTGGTGGAAAATGAATGAGTTTTAACACCTAGCTAAAAGTGGGTTGCATCTTGGGAATACCTCAAGTGTACTCTGGGTCTTGAATTCACACATGCGGAGGCTTCCTAAAGGTTATGCAAAGGTTAACAAACAATTAATCTGTTGAATCAGTGTGCTGACTCTGTTTACCCAATCTCTAGATTCTAAAGGCCATCATCCATCAGCTGTCTCACTCTATTTATGCCCCCTCCTTCCTTTTCCTAACTCCCTACCCCTCCACCCTGGGTAATTTGGATGATAAAGAGGAAAAACCTGAATTGGGGACATGAACTGTCTTAAAACAAAGTCCAGATTCCACTTCTTGGTGCAGTTAGATCACACAACTTTGGGAGTCATGGTGGCACCAATATCTCTGAGGGGAAAAACACTAGCTGGAGGGGCTTCTATGATTTTTAATAGCAAATGGCAATGGATTATTAGCAAAATATGCAAATTAAATGGAAGCAGGTAGAGCAGCGATTCTCAACTTGTGGGTCACAACCCCTTTGGGGGTCGAACGGGGTTGCCTAAGACCATTGAAAAACACATATTTCCAATGGTCTTAGGAACCGAGACACTGCTCCTCTATCTGTCTCCAGGTGGGTCTGCCCACGTGCAGATATGCCCACATACAAGTATTAAAGGGTCACCACATTAGGAAGGTTGAGAACCACTGAGGTAGAGGAATTCTGGATCTTTTCCTTTCCTTCCATCTTTCCTTCCTTTCTTCCATCTTTTCTTCCTTCCATTTTCCTTCCATCTTTCCTTCCTTCCTATTTTCCATGTTCCAAGAATCCCTCTATCATTCCAATCTTAGGGAAGAGTCATTACAACAGTTTCATGACAGGAACTGTTTCCCTTCTTTCTAGTGAAGAAGATGGAGCCATTCAACTACCAACAAGAATTCAAGTCACTCCTTTGAACTGCAAGGGTCTTCTAATACCATGACCTAACTCCCTGGCTTCCTATCTGAAGATGACTCTGCTGCCAGAAATTTCTACATATATGCAAGAGTGTAGGGAGAAGAAATCAAATGACCAGAGATAAATTTGTTCTGCTTGGACCCCTGAGGCCAAACTAGAAGGAATAGTTGGAAGTTACAGGAAAACAGATTTCAGCTGGATATTGGGGAAAATTTCCTACTATTAGAGCTATCTGAAAAATGAAGCAGGCGGCCTAAAGAAAGAATGGGTTCCCTGTCATTGAGGGTCTACAAGTAAAGGTTGGATGATCAACAATTGAAGAGTATAAAATAGAAATCACCCTGCCACAGCATATTGACTTGGAAAACCACAAGTTAACATTATCTATGTTTTGCTGTATCTTTTAGTTATTTTCGTTAAACATTACTCAATTATGGTTTATCCTAGCTCTGATCAAGAGTCTTGTAGCTGTCAGTGAATCTGAATATAGAATGAGTTTCTCTGTTGTAGAGTTCCACACTTTAGGCAGGGGATTGGACTAGATGACCTGTGAGGTCTCTTGCTGCTCTGAGATTTTATGGTCATCTCCCAACCAAGAATTCTTCCATACGCCATATGCATGAGGACTGTGGACGTCATAGTTAACATAATGACCTGGGCACTGTCTCTAGAATTAGGCCCTGGGTCCAAGTCTCAACTTTGCTTCTAACTCCTTGTATAACCTTGAGCAAATCCCTTCACCGTTCTGGGTCTCAGATTTCCCATCTTCAACATGAAGGGAGCTGGAATCAATTCCTCAATGCCTTTTTAGCTCTTAATCTGTCACCCCAGGATTCTAAACTAATGAAGGTGTTGTCATTGTGTCTGGGCAGACTGGGCTCATCTTTCTTACAGAGCAAGTTTCTCCCCACATTTAAAAAGACAACTTGTTCCTTCACTAACTGCACCTTTACAGAGAGCCAGGAAAAAAAGGGGGCAGGGAAGAGTGAAGTGAAATTTGAAAAACAAAAAAAACCATCTGCACTGATGCCTAGGCTAGAAGCAGAACTCCAACTGACATTTTTACCTTCTGCAACCAGTGGACTCAGAACCCAAACAGACCAGGCAGTGAGGCTCAAGTTGGTTTTGCTACAAGTACACATATGTGCAATGGTTGCTCTTGTAATGATTGCTACCTTACTTACCGAGTTACTACCTGTGTGACCCTGGACAAGTCACTTAACCTCTCTGCCTCAGTTTCCTTATTTGTAAAAGAGAAATAATAATAGTACCTATGTCCCAAGATTGTTATGAGGATCAAATGAGATAATAATTGTAAAGTGCTTAGCACAGGAAGTGCTGTATCATTATTGTCATAAGGCTTCTTCTTGCAAGGTGTTGGTTTCAGCAAAAAAGCAAGAACACTTTCCAGCTCCACTTTCCCCATTGTAAATGGAGAGGATTGGGTTGGATAATTGTTAAGCTTCCCTCTCACTGTGACATACTATGCCTTTGTGAAATGGGGTCTAGTCCTAATTCTGACACTAACTAGCCATGTGACCTTGGGCATGTCACTTGAGCAGGCCCACTCTCTGGGCCTCAGTTTTCTCTGTTGTAAAATGATCAGGTTGGACTATGTGGTTTCAAAGGTCACTTCCAGTTCTAATACCGTGGGATGTTATGATATAGGGAGTCTGGTCCTGGCTTTGCCACTAACTAGCTGTGTGATCTTGAGTATGTCCACTTAGTTTTCCTGTTCCTCAGTTTCCTCATCTGTAAAAAGATGGGATTGGACTAGAGAATTTCTAAAATCCATTCTAGTTCCAACATTTAATGATTCCAGAACTATTGAGGAAAAATGCTAATCTTCCTAAAACATTCTACTAAACACAAGCAGATCCATTCTCAAAACACAAATAGACAGAGCCAATATTCCCTTCGAGCCATATGGGAGGAATCTCTGATGAAATAACTAACTTTTCACCCTCTATGACTATAGCTCTGATTCTGTCCTGGGACCCTGGGCTCTGACAGGTGACCTTTCACCTCCTCTTGCCCAGAAGTTCTCAGCCCTTTCCAAACAACACCTTTCCCTCTCCATGTAATTTATTTATTGATGGAGGCAATGGGGTTAAGTGACTTACCCAGGTCATCCCCTTACATTTTAGGTGTGTATGTTTCTTCAAAGGAGGATTAGGTAGGGATGGGAGGGAATAACCAAGCCCTACCATCTTAAAGATACACCAACATGTCCAACATCTGGGATTTCACTAATATGGAACTCCTTTCACCAAAACCCATCTATAACCTTAGTGGATAAGTCTTAGAGGACTGCCTGAGGCTCAGAAAGGACAGTGACTTGTCCATGGACCTACCTAATAAGTTATAGGAGGCAGATTTTGAACCCAGGTCTTTCCAAGTATAAGTCAAGTACCACTTCACCACTACACCATGCAGCCTCTCACTCTTAACGACATGACAGGATAATTATGTTAATTAAAGGCAGTTAAGACACTAGGAATGAGCTACTGCTTGGGATTAGGTCCCTTTCTACTCTGTAATATCATAATTCCTACAATCAGCCGTGAGGTCGGGACAGACATGTCCAGAGTCTAGCCACCCAGAATGACCCTAGAAATTCAGTCGCCCTTGATCTAAGAATAAATGGCAAAGTGATTTTGGTGGGAAAATGAAACAGGCAGACAGAGACAGAGATGGATAAGAGAGACAAACAGAGACCGAGATGGGGACAGAGAAAGACAAAGAAGATAAAAGAGACAGAAACAGAGAGAGGAGAGAGAGACAGAAAGGTAGAGAGACACAAGAAAAAGAAAAACAAGTTATGTACAGATGATACCTCTTTAAAGCAACGAAGAATAGGGGGGAAAATTAGGTTATGTTTGGGGTCGAGGGGAGGTTGAGAAAGACTCTGGATTGCCCATTGGCCAACTCTGAATGCTGCGCACAGTATTGATTATTTAGAGGACAACACTTGGAAAAGGATATCGGAAAGCCCTAACAAAAACCACTGGCGAGGAAGTTTGCAAACGTCTGGCAATTAGCACAGTTATGAAACGCAGACTGATCTATGCAGTAGCAGATGGCCCTGAGGAATAGATCATGCCTTGTCCAACTTGATTAGAGCTTAGGAGATGGAATTTACCCACACGTGACAGAAACACCTCTCTGCTGCCTAGTGACAGGGGCTTAATCCATGCTGTCTAGAACTCTCTTTCCCTTTCCTGGGCCTTAATATCCAATTCATGAGAAATAATTGCTGTTGGTATGTAAAGAATGATTCATTTGGCCTCCTCCCACCCTGATTTTTAACCAGCCTGGGCTTGGGAGGGGAAAGTAGATGCTTTCCGACAAGAGGGCTTTTTTGCTTACAGTCAGCGGAAAGAAGGATCACCGTGTCACACCTCGCCTGTGTGGGTGCCAGCCTGGGGGTGGTGGATGTGCTTTCTGCTTCAAGCTCCAGCTTGTTACTTTTGAGGGAGAAGAGGGAAGAAAAGGGTCCTTGCAGCTTGGCGATGACTGCTATTTCGAGCCTCACGATTGGAATGGAGGAGTTCTAAATCTTTTTTGTGCCTTGGATTCCTTGGAAAGCCTATGTATTGATCCCTTCTCTGGATAACATTTTGTTGCCTAGATTCATAATTAAAGGAAATATTCATTTTTAGTTAGAGGCTAGTGAAAATAAAGATGTATTTTTATTTCCCAGACAAGTTCACAGACTTATAAAATCTATCCGTGGACCCTGGGTTAAGAACCCATATATAACGAGAGAGGAGTGAATGCTACCAACTGGTCAGCTTCAATGTCATAGTCAATAGGGAAGGAGACTAGGGCACCCAACTCAGACATCATGCCCTGTCTGGTGCCTGCTGCCCAACTACCATGTCCCTTTTCCCAGCCCATTCACTAGCTCTCCTCTTCCTTAGTGTTTTCCAGCCACTGTACCAGGAGTCCTATCATCGTGCTCTTGTGTGCCTCTCTTTGGAAAGAGAGAATAAAAGTCCCTCGGAGGCAGATGCCAACATATGGGGGAAGCCACATGACCGAAGAATCTCTCTGAACCATAGCCTTAACAGAGACCCGAGGCCAACAAGACAGACCAAAAAGGGTCACTTAGTTCTCTTACTCTCTTAATTATAATCCCATTTGGAATCAAAGCTCTGTCATCCTGTTTCACTTAATGGCTAGTTTCTATTCCTGTCCTTTCTCCACCTATTATCTTTTGTAATATTCAGGCTCTCTGGGTTATGAATGGGCAAAGCCTCTCCTGCTTCTTGCCTGCCTGGACTTCTCTGTCTTTTTAAATATTTCAGTTGCTCAAGATTTTTGTTTTTTACATCTCGGTTTCCTGTAGTACAGTAAATTTATCTTGGTCATTCAATCAAGCTCTCTCCCAGCTCTTCCCCTTATCTTTCCTTATCCTGCTTGATTGAAAATACCTACATTATCTTTGCAGCCAACATGCCAACTGGTGGTAAATTTGCAGATTGTCTTGATAGGATGAGGTCTGAGGGAAAACTTGGAAGCATTGGGCTTGTCAGAGGACAAGGGCAAGATATTCTAACCTAACTTCCTGCTTTGCTTCAAGGTTAAAACATACAGCACAGTCCTATTCCAAATGAGCTTTTCAGGATTCTTCCCTTATGATCAAATTAGGAGTCAGACTTTCGACTTATTTCTCATAAAATGAGGCTTGAGCTAACCATAACTACATTCCATCCAGTTGTCTCTCCCCCAAACTGAAGTATACCTGAACTCCAAACTTTTAATGGATTCTGCCAATGCAACATTAGGGAACTGCTGGTAAAAATATATCCCAAAGGCACAGTAAAAACCAATGTTTGAGAATGAAACTATATCTTTTGTGTCTGATGCCCTGTTATGACCTCCGGTTGAAAACTCTTTTCACTCTACAATCACAGATCACAATGTAGTTGACATGGTTTGAGCATCATCTAGGATGCCTACTAGGATATTAGGATCATAGAATTGCACTTATTAGCTAGTCACTTTATACTGCTTGCCTCAGTTTCTTCACCTGTAAAATGAGCTGGAAGAGGAAATGACAGACTACTCCAGGATCTTTGCCAAGAATACCCCAAATGGGGTCAGGAAGAGTCAGACATAACCAAAAAATGACTGATCAACAGCAAAAAATTGCAGAGTTAAAGGAGAGGTCATCTAATCCAACTCAGTCCCAAACAAGGATCCTCTCTATATCCAACAAGAGGTCATACACAAACATCTTTGCAAGAATTAAGAACTCAGATCAGTGCAACGACCGACCACAAAGCATGCTACCTACCTCCTCATAGAGAGGTGATGAATTCAGGATGCAAGATAAGATATCCAATTTTGAACATGATCAATGTGGGGATTTGTTTTGTATGGAAGCTATATGGCACCGTGGATAGAGAGCTGAGCAGTTCCTAGTGTTGTGAAGACCTGAGATGAAATCAGCCTTTGACATCTTCCCACAGTGTGTCCTTGAGCACATCACTTAATCTCTGCCTCATTTTCCTCAACTGTGAAATAGGGATAATAATAACACCTGCCCTACCTGCCACACAAATAAAGTCAGATCTAGAAAAATGGAGAAATATTAATTGCTCATGGGTAGGCTGAGCTAATATAATAAAAACAACAATTAAAAAATTAAATTTACTTATTTGGTCCCATACCAGTCAAACTACCAAAATTTATTTTATAGAGCTAGAAAAAATGATAAAATTTAACTGTAAGAACAAAGAGTCCAGAATATCAAGGGAATCAGTGAAAAAAAATGTGGAGTAGGATGACCCAGTAGTAGCAGATCTCAAACTATATTACAAAGTAGTAACCATCAAAATAATCTGGTACTGCTTGACGACATGCAGTGAGAGAAAGCCTACTACCTGCTAAGTCATCCCATTATACTTCCAGCCATGTTAAGAAAGTTTTTCCTTATATCAAGTCCCAGTTTGCTCCTACAACTTCTACCACTATACCTAATTCTGCCCTCTAAGAATTCTGACTCAGAGCACACAGATGGCTAACCTTATGGTTAGCTTGTAACCTCATACATGGTGATTTGACACTAAAATCCTGCTTGGCTATCTCATTGAGATAGAGAGGTGACCCTCCATTCTCAAAGGTTATGCTACTGGAACATGTAGTATAACCTTCCATGGCCTTCTAGCCTTCTAGCAAGCTGAAAAGGCTCCAAGTAGATGACCAGCAATGGCCTGTTATCCAAGAACTAGCCCCTACAATTCAAAGAGCTTCACCAGAAGGTTGTCCTTCAAGTGAGAATTTTTTTTCAGCTGCAGTAACAATACAGAAAGACCTTCTTCTATGATGATAAAAGGTGGCAATCTGGATTGGTGGAAAGAGTACCCACAATACTTGAATGATGGATTATTGAAGTACTGAAATGAGAGTACAGTTGCTGAGTAACCCAAGAAGAGCACTACCACCATTGACTCTAGGTAACAGATGCTATTCTAAACATGATCCATTGAATGTAAAAATGTACAGAAATATCTTACCTCATCAAGGTGAGTTGGTTCCTCTTTGAAGACTTATGGGTTAGGCTTTGTTTGGATGTGTTCAACCTTAACTGAGGTAAAAAGAGGGAGGAGAAAGAAAGGAAAAGGAGAAGGAGAAGAACGATAAGGATGAACAAAAAGATGAGGAGAATACTAATTTGGAGGAGGAGGAGAGGGAGAGAGAAGAAAAGGAAAATAGAAAAGAAGGAGGGAAGGTAAAAGAAGTGAGAGAAGGAAAGGGAGATGGAAGTGGAGAGAGGGAGCAGAGAAGAAAAGAATGAAAGTAGAGGGACAGAAAGAGAGGGGAAGAGAAAGGGATAAAGAAGAAAAGGAGAAAGAGAAGGGAAGTAGGAGAAGAGGGAGGAACAGAAAGGAAAAAGGGGAATGGAGAGAGAGGGAGAAAGAAAAGAGGGAAAGTGAGAAGAAAGAAGAAAGAGACAGGGAAGAGAAGAAGATGGGGGAAGAGAAGAGGGAGAAGTGGGTGAAAGAGAAAGAGAAAGGGGAAATGGGTTTCAATTTGAGGTCACGCAGGGCACCAAGTACCAGATGATTTAATTTTCAAACATTGGTTTCACCATATCTTTGGTCTATATGTACCTACCAGCAATCTTAAAATGTTTCATCGGTGTAATTAATGAAAAGTCTAGATTTCAGATGCCCATTGGTTAGGGGGTGAGATCAGTGGGTAGAAAAGTTGCTGGCATTACCCCAAAGTGAGCCTATAGAAGATGAATTTACATCTCAACACATTTTACAAAATTGTAAAAGCAGCCACTTTATCCAACTATCTTATAGTTTACAAAATACGAAATATAGAACAACAATAATAAAATAACAAATTGTCCCAGAACTATTTCTCTCTTAACTTCATCTAATATGAGAGGAATGAGATAACAGTATTAGTGCCAACAATAACAACTGACATTTCTAAGGACCCTTTTGAGGCTTGCAAAGCACTTTTAAAGTATGGGATCCTCACAACCTTGTGAGTTAAATATTATGGATATTATTTCCATTTTACAGATGAGGAAACTGAGGCTGTGAGGTTAAGTCCATAAATCAAAAAGCAATTAAATGTCTTAAGAGGAATTTGAACCCAGAAATACAGCTCTCCATCCACTAAGGTTTCATCGATTAAAAGAGATAAGCATGGGATAGTTCTCAAAATCTCAGTCTTCCTTTTTTTTTTTTAAACTCAGATTGATGCGTATCACTAGGAAATGTTCTTCCATCTTTCCCCTTCCCACTTGTTCTTATAGCCTGAGCAGGAGTTTGGAGAAACCATTTGTGTTATTGAAATCCTACATCTCATGCCCTGAGCACAGCACCAGCTACTTATTTCATCCAGTGAAATTATAGCCTATTAAAGCTGGAAAGGGCCTTAGAGGTCATCTCATCCAGGACTTCTCAAACATTTTCCACTCAAGATCCCTTTTCAAGTTTCAGCAGTGTTTCTTGTTGTTGTGCGGCATGAAGGCATGTACAGAGCAAAGTGCACATGCTGTGTGTTCAGAACCAAGGCCACAGTGAAGTTGTGAGATGTAACACAGGCAAGCACTGCCAGAAACACCTCTGATTCACTACACATTTGATATTTTGTTAATTTTTGGTCATTGCACATTCAGAAACCTTTTATTGTTGCCAAATTTTTAAGAAACACTATTCTAGTCCAAGCTTCTCATTTATACCTGTGACTTAGAGAAGCTGCCTCTCCCAACATCACACAGCAAGTTAGTGGTAGAACTGAGATGAAAATCTAGGTCTCCTGACTCTCAGCCCCCAACCTTCTCTCTTTTATACTACATTTCTAGTTAGCCTCAGCTCAGTAAGAACCCATTGAATATACTGCCTAGTCATAGATAGTTTGGGTAAAGGGCAAAGGATATATTTGATTTGTGTAGTATGGTAGAAAAAAAAACTTTACAGGATTTAGAGTTAAAGGATCTGGGTTTGAATTCTACCTCTGCCACTCATTATTTATATGATCTTGGATCAGTCAATTCCCTTCTCTAGACTCAGTTTCTTCTTCTGCAAAATCAAGAGAACTGAACCCAATAACCTGTAATTTCCCTTCCAACTCTCTAATCTCTGAAGGAGCTATTGACTGCAAGAGATACAATATGGGTAAATGCCATGAATAAAAATATATTTGCACATACAACAATTAGAGAGTTCACTGAGGGGGTTGGAGTGAATCAGAAATTGTGCTAGGAGACTTTAGAGTGGGTGGGGTTAATCACTTGATTTCTGCACTCTCAGCAGCTAAAGGTATAAGGAAAGGAGAAACCCACCCAGGGAGCTGATGTGCCAGCAATGCAGAGAGGGAATGTTCAGCAGCCTCTGCCAGATGCCACCTTCACCCTGCACACAGCACTCCAGCTGACAAGTGGAGTTCGGGAAGGAGGGGGCAGGGAAGAAGGCCAGGAGGAGGCCATCTCTCCCATCTTCTCCTCCTAAGTCTGTAGCCTTGGGAAGCTCATGGGACAGCTCACCCACAGTCACCACTGTCCATGTCAGCAGTGGGAGGAGATGGGGGATGGGCATGGGATACAAGGGAAGGGGGCTAGCCTCATTATTGCAGCCAGAGTCCTCTGGGGGAATGGCTTCCTCCTGAGAGTGACTGTGACTCAGAGAATTTTTGCCTGAATGTTTTCCTCTGACTCAGGCCCTGTGCCCTTTCCTCAGTCCTTCAGACCCACTCAATGGTTTTTTCCCCATCTTAATAGCAACAAATATTTGTTTGCCTTTTTCCTGAAAAAAAAAAATCTCCTAACTGTGGTTCAGCAAAACAGTGGGTTATTTTGCATGGGAAGAGGGAACCAAAAGGGCTCAGTCTTGCTTAAAAGTGCGTGCGTGCGTGTGTGTGTGTGTGCGTGTGTGTGTGTGTGTGTGTATGTGAAAATGGTGGGGAATACACATTGAAACCCGAATACAAAAAAGATCTTCCTGGAACAAAAATCAAAATCAAAAGATTTCTTTATTAGGATACATAGATCGGGCCCCTTCTGCAAGGCACTAAATGAAGCAGCAGTCATCCTGATGAAGCAGAAATAGGGCTCGAATCAGACAAGCATCTCGAGAGGCTTACAATCCCAAAGCCTTATGCATCTATGTACACAACACATCCATATAAACACATGAATACATGAATGAGTGTAAAGGACAACCACACCTACATGTAAGTATGTGTGTGTGTGTGTGTGTGTGTGTGTGTGTGTGTGATATGTAGAGGGCAGGTAAGTGGTACAGTGAATACAGTGCTGGACTTGGAACCAACAGGACCTGAGTTTAGATCTTGCTTCAGATACTTACAAGCCACTTAACTCCCCTCAGCCTCAATCTCCTTACCTCTAAAAATGAGGGATAAAATAATCGCATTTCCCCCCCAGGGTTGTTATGAGGATCAAATAGGATAATATGTGTAAAGATTTTTTCCAACTCTAAGGTTATCAATAAATCTCATATTATCATCTATATATAAAATCATAAACCATA
>CM053584.1:138556342-138589372 GCA_028627135.1 Pseudochirops cupreus | reverse complement strand
TTTCTTTCTTTCTTTCTTCCTTTCTCTCTTCCTTCCTTGTCTCTCTCCTTTCTTTTTTCTTTTCTTTTTCCTTTCCTTTTCTTTCTTGCCTTTCTCTCTTTATTTCCTTCCTTCTTTCCTTGTCTCTCTCCTTTTTTCTTTTCTTTTTCCTTTTCTCCTTTCTTTCTTTTCTCCTTCCTCTCTTCTTTCCTTCTCTTTCCTTCTTTATTTCCCTTTTCTCTTTTTTCTTTCTTCCTTCCTTCCTCTTCCCACCCTCCCTCCTCCTCCCATCCTTCCTTCTTTCATTTCATTTATTCATTCACTCCAAACAAATCTAGAAGGGCCCAATCCCCGGTCCGTAGAGATGTCAGAAACTCAACAAAAAGGCAACTGAGTCCCCGACTTCGTGACTCGATCAAGGCCATCTGCGGTGGCCAGCGAGCACGGCCGGTATTCAAACTCAGGTCCTCTTACCGGGCTGCTGCAATTTCATTTCTATGCAAGAAAAGAAACTCATCAAGGTGAAAGTGATTTGCCTTAGTCTCAGAAGAAAGCCTGCGCCCCGTTTGTCCTCCCTCCCCACCAGTTTGGTTCTCCTGCTTTCCCTCTCCGGTTTAGCCCCAAGGTCAAGCGGAGAAAGCATCCCCACCCTGCCTCACTGGGGCACAGATGCTTGAATGTCTCTGTTCTTTCTGAAAGGCTCGGTCTGAGCCTGTGAAGCAGCTGTGCTAATACTCGTAGCCACATCAACAGAGTCTGATGGGGGGGAAGGTGGGGGAGATTGAAGGGAAAGGGGCGGGAGTGCGGGAGAGAAAGTCTTTCCTTATCATTTTCATTTTCGGAGGTGATGCGGTTCTTTTGCAGCCCAGTAGCTGGTGACACAGCGCCCCCTGCTGACACACGTGGGAAGGTTTTGTGTGCTTACGTACATGCCTAGCAAAGTAAGGACTGAAAAGTTCAGTGCCCGGAGTTACTCAATCAAGGAGATAGAGAGCACTTGGGAGATCTGCCTTCTGCAATGAAATAATTTGGGAGGGGAGAAGCTGGAGATGTATCTGGCTGCTGGGAAGGATAGAAAGATGCTGCTGCCCCTCTAGATCTCTGAATCTTCTGGCTTCTGGAAGTTCCCACACCATGAAGAGACTGTAGTAAGTTAAAAGACTTGAAGAGAATCTCTCCCACTCCGGTCAGCTCTCTGCCCCACCCCTGACAAAGGAGCAGGGCACTGATCTCCATCATTCAGAGGAGAGTCCCATACCAATGGGCTTTGATACTAGGGTTACAATAAATATGTAGTTTATCATATTTACATGGTATATTTATATAGTTTATTATATTTAAGGTTTGCAAAACACTTTATAGGCATTATCTTTTGATCCTCACGACTCTGTGAGGTAAGTGCTATTATTCCAAGGGAAATGATTATTAATAACCAATAATTTGGAGAGATCCAGAGTTTCCCCTTTTTCTAAAGTCCTCATTTCAAAATTCAGTCTCTGAAGGACTTTACTAATAATGATATTGAATTAACTCTCTCTTCAATCTTGGTCAGACCCCACTCAACTTTACAAAGAATTTAAGGTAGGGAAGGTAGGTAGGGAAGGTAGATAGGGAAGGTGGGGAAGCCCACTTTGCTCTACACAGATTTGGGTGGGGATAAATTCTTTGATTAGATTGCCCAAGGCTGGATAATTTTAAAGTACATCAGCCTTGCATTAGAATGGCTCCAGTTTTCATTGTAACATTCGTTCTGCTCATTAATTGTTAACCAATCAACCAATGATCAACCAAGGAGTTGATCACCACCCTCAGGTACGCCCACTCTTCCAAGGGTATATAAACTGTAAGCCCACTGCCATAATTCCTCTTTGGTCCAAGAGAGAGTTGGCTAAATGGCCATTCCTTTATTACTTAAATTAGTAAAATTTATAATGAAAATTTATGAATAATGATAGCATTATTAATGAAACTATTAATTATCCAGAAACTATGTCTCTCAAATGTCACAATTATCTCCATTTTACAGTTGAAGAAACCAAGGTCAAAAGAAATTAAGGGACTTTCTCAGAGTCCATACTAACTAGTGTCAGGGGAAGGATTTGAACGCAAGTCTTCCTAATTCTACCACTTTTATTCCTAAGAAAGGGGGGTGTGATAATAGGATTAGTGAAAAGAGCCCTGGGCTTGGAGTAAGGACATTGAAGTTCAAATCTTGGTTTGCTGCTTATGAATTCTATGATCTTGGGCCAATTGGAAAGCTCTGTTGGCCTCTTTATATTCATCCATAAAAAAAAAAAGAGGGTTGGATTAAATTATCACGAAGGTCCCTTCCAGCTCCAAATCTCTGATTCTATACGAGGAGGTGATCTCTAAGGTTTCTCCTGGCTTTACATCCTATGATCCTATAAACTGAAAGACACATACTTGCAGGAACAAGACAAATAACCCTAAGCATTTAGGGGGGACAGAGAAACAATTAGGTTTCCACTAGAGTCTGTTGGTCACACCCCCTTCCCTACCTCTGGTAGATATTAAGTGTGATGAGCTTATGAAAGACTCTAAGTTTCTAGGGAAACATATTCTTCCATTTGGGGGTGCATATCAGGTATTGGTTCTCTCCATTTCACGTTAGCCAATTGCTGGAGTGAGGGGAAGAATCTGTGGAAGCCATCCATTCCAAGCCATCCTCAAGATAACTAGTCATCTGTCTTGTTCTTTTACCAAGGAGCAGTAAACAATTTAGAAAAATGAATGTTTAGGCTAATACCAGCTGGGGCCGAGATGGAGTCCTGGGCTCTTTTTAGTAAACAAAACAAAATGAAAGAAAAATAAGAGATAGAGCAGGGCTGAAGTGAATAACTCACTAAAAGATATCTGAAAGATGCATGAAATATACAGGAAAACAGGGGAACCCTGCTCTTTTTTTTTTTTTTTCATTTTATAGCTTGGGGGTAGTAGCTACCCTCAATCTCTTTCAATGGCTTAATTGCAGAATTGTAAATTACTGCTAGGAAGCCCATAAACAAACCCAATGATTAGGAACGGAAGAGGGAATGACTCGGAAATCTTTCTCTCCATAAAATATTCCTTCACTGAGTGTTTGTCCATTTGCCAGACATAAGGTATTGGCACATTTCATTCCTCCATCCATTATGCCTTCTGAGAAACCAGGTACCAGCCCCTCTCCAAACAAAAGTTTCTCCATCTGGCTGTCTCTGTCCCACTCCTCTTTGAGTAACTTGAACTACTGCTTTCCAGGAAAAATGTCGGGGAGAGGGGGAGGAGGGAAGGGCAAAGAGGGGGGATTGTTCTGGACCCCACCACTAGGACTGACATTTCTATGACTCCTCCCCAACCCTATCCACTGCAGAGCAGCACTTGAGTGCATACACGCACACACACAGACACGCACACACACACACACACACACACACACACACACACACACACACCCCCACACACACACACACACCCCAGATACCCATTTGAAAGTAAACAACTCAAATCAGAATGTTACAGCTGGGTTTTGTTGTTCAGTTGTGCCCAACTCTTTGTGACTCCATTTGGAGTTTTCTTGGCAAAAATACTGGAATGGCTTGCAATTTCCTTCTCCAGTTCATTTTACAGATAAGGAAACTGAGGCCAACAGAGTTACGTGACTTGTCCTGGGTCACATAGGTAAGAAGTATCTGAGGCTGGATTTGAACTCTGGTCTATCCTGACTCTAGTCCTAGTGCTCTATCCACTGTACCACCTAGTTGCCCCCGTTAGACTGGGATGAGAACTTAATCAAAAAGTCCAACCACCAGAGAATGAAACTGAGTCCCAAAGAAAGGACATTGTGTACCTAATATTGCACAGCAAGGCTAGTAACAGAGTGGCCGCTAGGATCCATATGGCTTCATTTTAAGAGTGAGGAAAGTGAGAATCAGAAGGTCACACAAGTAGTCAGTAATAGAGTCCACATTCAAACCCAGGTTCTCCGACTCCAGATTCATCAGGAGTGTCTTTTGATTCCAACAAGGTCTCAAGCTTTTCTAATTCATTCTTTTGTTTGTTTATGGGGGAATGTGGAACTTTATTTCAACCCACCCAAAATGCATAAGATTTAAAGTATGAAAAAGACATACTTTGGACAAATACAGAAAGCACAAAATGCTCATGTGTCCCGTGACATGCATTATACTACCCAGCTTATGACGGTAAAGACCCTTTGTGTGAATGCTCAATAGATATTTTTCATTCTCCTGCAGCCTATACTGTCTGATCAACTCACAGCAGTTATCATGGATGGTGAACGAAATCCAGCTTTACTGCTCAGCCAGGGCACAACTTCCTTTTGTCCTTCGAGTGTAAGACGAGACTGTTGGTGGTATTCTTGTCTTCCAACAAGTGTGCTTTTAAAGAGATTTTCTCCTACTAGTCAACAGTTGCTTGACTCTGAAACTCAGAAACTCTTGAACTATACATAAGGGGGCTGCCAAAAGCTAGAAATGACCATTTCTTGGGATTACTAATCACTGACCTATGCTTAGAAAAGTAAACAAAAAGGCAGAAAAAAACAAACAAACGAAAAACCAAAAAAACCCCAGCAATTTGGGGTTAGGTCCTTCCAGTAGTATATGCGCATGGGGTGTTCATGGAGACCTAGCCTCTCTGGTGTGAGGGCTTCTGAGCCCTTTTCAGGGCTACTCATTCATATTTGGTGTCCACCTATCACCCAGCTCTCTCTCACTTGTGGCTCCAAAAAACTGTAGAATGCACTGTGACCACACTCCAGTAAACTGTCTCAGCAGACAGGCCAAACCAGGCTGACGGTAACTGACAGGCCTCAAACCCATTGGTGAATTAGGGGGATGTCTACCCCACGCATGGGAAGACTTCCTCCAGCAGAATAGGCAGATAAGAATAATTTGTTCCAATGGCCATAAAGGTAGCTGAAGCAGGCACTGTGGAGCCCTTGGAGCTTGGTCAAACAAGGTCATCCACTGAATCCCCAGCCATCACCAGTCATCTTAACTTTTGTCTTTCTACTGGAATTCAATGACTGGAAGAAAGAGGGAGGCTGATGACTTTATGCAACTCTGCCTCACTTAAATCCAATTCGCACATGAGTCAAAACATCATCTTGCAATGTCATCAGTCCTCTTTGGAAACGAAGGACGAACAACAACAGTTCAGAACTCAGTTGGGCTCAGCTGAGCCATCCCACCCTGCTAGCTTCTTCCTCACCTCTTTTATTATCTTCAAAGTTCTCTCATTCCCCGTTGATTTCCCAATTCAATCACACCAGCACCACCCTCATCACCATCTCTTCTCCTGAGACTTTACTCTCCTTCCTATCACTAGGACTTTATACCTGGGCCAACACCTTTTCTTAAGCATTGGCTACCCATTCATGTGTTTACAGCATAATTATTGTTCACTTACTTTGGTAAAGGCCAAGAATTCCCCAAAGGCTTTTCTCCATCCTTTTGCCACATACTTTCACTCAGTATCAAAGAGAGTTGGATCAACATCAAGGAACCAAAAGGCCACTCACTTCCCCTTGCAGCCGCAGCAGAGCATAACAGTATCAATAGGACGGAAGCCCATCATTCTGGATCCCACCAATCCCTGGACCGACTCTAGCTGCAACATAAGTGTTTCTCTTCCACCCCTCTAAACACTTACAGATGCTTGTCTGCTTTCCGCTCTTATGTCTTCCAGGATTGCAAGGCAAACTATCAGACTCATGTGAATATTTTAATCTATCTCTTTATTTCTTCCATTTAAATCACAAGAATTAAAAGGAGGTTTCTGGAAGTGATTTTCCTTTCTTCCTGTTGGAGCTTCAATGGGCAAAACCTGAGAACAACCTTAACCTCATAGGAATTAAAAAGAAAAAAATGATAGCAATAATAACAAAGCAATAAAAGCTAGCACTTGTTTATTGCTTTAAAGTTTACAAAGCGCTTCCTATATTTTATCAGATTTGATCCTGTCCTACCTGTAAGGTTAATTCCAATATTATTCCCATTTTTCAGATGAGGAAACTGAGACTCCAAAATGTTATGTGACTCCCAAGGTCGTATTCTTACTCTGACACAGGATTTGAATGGCAAATTAGGCCCTGCCCACAAGCGTGCTAACCTTCCAACTCTCAATAGAATTTAAAGGGATCACAATCCTGAATAAAGGCAATATAAATCATCAAAGTTACAGGTTGAGATGGGGAAAGGACAGTTTCTAGCTTGGGACCAAGGCTTCTGGACTGCTAAAGCAGTGGGGTGATTTTTGCCTTGGGACTCAGGCAGAGGTAAGGACCCCTTCACAAAATCCCCCCCTTGGAACCAGGCTTCCGATCACCCTTCTCACCAACTGGCTACCTGTTGCTTTCAGTAAGCTTCTTCCTCATTGAGTCCAGCTTTATCCCAATAAATTACACACAGGTCTCGTTGAAAAACAAACCCTATTAGCACCAAGTATAATAGTCTACTTTATATCATAGCATATTTTAAGAGAATGGCTCAAAAATCCAAAAGCAAATCTGCAAAAATAATATCTTTGCAAAGGGGATTTACTGTTTGATATGAAACCCTGGTCCCTTTGAAGACACAGGGATCGTGTTATACCTTTCACATATTGTCAGACTGAAAGAAAACTCAGAGATTTCCCCAGCCCACACCCTTCATTTTACAAATGAGGCTCCAAAAGGGGAAGTAATGTGCCCAAAGTCACACACTGTCAGGATGTGGCATGTTAGAACTGTAAGGGACCTTCAAGGTTCTCTCTTCTAATTTCACTGAGGGGGAAATTGATACCCAGAGAGAGAAGTGACTTGCCCAAGGTCACATAGCTAGTGCCTGGTAGGGCTAGGGCTTGAGTCTGGTGGCAGGGGAGGGGGTCCTTTCCCATTATACCATTGTGCTAACTTTAATCCTGGTGCTGAGATCTCAGCCCTACTAGTACTGAGTCAAAATCTTGAAATGTTCCGTGGGTTTCTATACTCCAGGTCTTGTCCTTATCTCTAGGCAAGAGAGCCTCCCCATGTATCTTCAGCCAGAAGACACATAGGGGAAGGCAAGTACCCTGGAAGACTGTGAACTCCTTTCGTACTAGAACTATTTTTTGTCTTTCTTTGCATCTTCATCACCGGGGATGCAAATAGTAGGCACTTAATAAATGCTTGTTGGCCAACTGACTGGCAGTAAAATGTGGTGTCCATCATCTCACTCCCTTTCAGCCACAGTTCTAATACTTCCAGAAGCTTCAAAACTTTTTTCTCTAAAGGTCAACCACATCATGGACTGATGCCCTCCAGCCCCACCTGGACTACAGGAGTAACACTAGGCTTTCTGCCCTCACTGCATACCAGCTGGGGCTGGGGCAAGTGGGCAGAAAGATCTGAGCAGGGAACAGGGTCATATGGTCTGACTCAGGCCAGCAGCACACCAGGTGGGGTAATAGCAAACCATGATGGGTGACCGTTAGGCTCTGTACTACCTAAGGAAGAAAGAATGCCCCATCCATCCTGGAGAGATTTTTCTCGGGGAGAAAATTTGTTGTTGTTGTTATTGTTCAGTCATTTCAGTCATGTCTGACTCTTTGTGACCCCATTTGGGGTTTTCTTGGCAAAGATACTGGAGAGGTTTGCCATTTCCTTCTCCAGCTCTTTTTACAGATGAGGAAATTGAGACAAACAGGGTTAAGTGACTTGCCCGGGGTCACACAGCTAGTAAATGTCTGAGACTGAATTTGAACTCGGGAAGAAAAGTTCTTCCTTACTTCAGGCTTGATCCTCTATCCACTGTACCACGTAGTTACCCTTTAGGGAGGAAATGTGCTCTCCAAACATGTCAGATTCCTGAAGCAAAGCCTCAGTTGCCCGACCCCAGTTATGGCTCTATATAGTGGTAAAACTCAACCATTCTGTATTATCCTGCCCTATCACATCTCTGTTCTATATCCAGATCTTTATTATACTTTCCATCCTCCCTAGAAGGGATTCCTTCAACGCTCATACCTCACTCAGTCATTTAGAATCCTCTCTTCCTTTAAGACCTAATTCTGGTACCACCTCCTCCATGGAGTCTTCCCTCATACCTCCAGCTCACAAGGATCCCCCCATCCATAAATTTTCTCATAGCATTTTGTCTGGCTCTTTCCCTGGCTCTTATCACCTCTGGCTTGTATCATACCTTTTTGTGAACATGCTTTGTCTCTCCTACTAGATTATAAACTCCTTGAGGGCAACAGGTGTACCTTATTTCATTCTGGGATGCTCCTGCGTAGCATAGTATCTTATTATATGATATAGTATCCTCCTGATATACTATATAATAAATACTATATGATACTATACTATACAATATATTATAGTGTGACAATAATAGTAATAGTTAGCACTTACATAGCATTCTAAGATTTACAAAGCACTTTACAAATACAATCTCCTTTGATCCTCATAACAACCCTGAGAGGTAGGTGATATTATTTTCCCCATTTGACAGATGAGAAAACTGAGGCCGACAGATTAAGTGACTTGCCCAAGGTCACACAGATGGTAAGTGTCTGAGACTGGATTTGAACTCAGGTCTTCCTGACTCCAAGTTCAATGCTTTCTCCTTTGTACCCTGACATAATTCAGTACACACCTTGGGCTTACTTAGTGAACTTTGTGTTAGATCAAACAAACAGAGATAGAGAAGAGTAAGGCAGCGAAAGGAACTATAGCCAGGAATAGTGGATTTGTAGTCAGAAGATCTGGATTCAAATGCTGATACTGCTGCTTACCAGCTGCACGACCTTAGGCAAATAATTTAACCTCTCTGGGCCTCAGTTTCCTCATTTGTAAAAGTCAGAGCCTGGACGAGAGACTGTTCAAGGTTCTGTTAAGTCTTTGACCCTAAGGGAAGAGATTGTTTTATAATATTTTCCAAGGAGAACCAGAAGGCTGTTAAAAGGGAATACTATTGTTTTATGGGTCTAGACTTCTAAAATTTAAATCTGAGTAGGGACATAAAATAAGAGATGCTGTCACAAGAAAAATTCCCTTAAATGTTTAAAGCCCAGAGACTCCCATTAAAGGCCTAATTGAAAATCACCATATTGGGTCGTTGTCATTGGTCAAGGAGGAATTCTCAGCTTTCTGTTCTCAGCTAACTGAACTTTGGCTCTAATACTTCATGAGAAAGTTTTTGTTTCCCATTCCTTTACTTGGGAAGCTCTTCAGAAGGAGTGAAGGCAGATGTACCTCTAGCATACCTCCTCTAAACCCCAACCTTTTCTCTCTTTCTATCCACAAGGAGAAAGGGGGCTTGAAGCAGCTAGGTGGTGCAGTGAATAGAGCGCTGGCCCTGGAGTCAGGAGGACCTGAGTTCAAATCCAACTTCAGACACTTAACACTTACTAGCTGTGTGACCTTGGGCAAGTCACTTAACCCCAATTTCCCTGCCTGCCCCCCAAAAAAAGAAGAAAGGGGGAAGAGGTGTGCAGCTTTGGAAATCAAATTCTTACATTTTCAGTGTGAGCATTTATACCTCAGAAATCTGTGCTGGTTACAAATCAGGGGTTGATTTCTTATTTTGTTGCTTATCTAGATTTAAGAAAATGATGGAGAAAATGTTCATAGGGGGAGGGACAAGCATTTATTAAGTGCCTTCTGTGTGCCATGCACATACACATATTATTTCACTTGATCTTTGCAACTATGCTGAGAGTTAGATGCTATTATTATCTCTGTTTACAGATGAGAAAACTGAATACCTTGGCCAGGGTCACCTACCTGGTAAATGCCTGAGGCTGAATTTGAACTCAAGTCTTCCTGACCCCAGCCCCAGAACACTCTCTCCATGGCACTACCTTGCTGCTACCATTTGTAATAGGGCCTTAGCAGGAAGTAGATCACAAAGGACCCAATGCACCTGAGCAAATAGCCTCCTATCACAGGAACGGATACGTAAGGACCTCCCTCCTCCAACTCTAGAAAGGCTACTACTGCTGAGCCTGCTGCACTTCACTCAGGAGCCCCAGATCACTAACCCTGGGCACAATGAGCGCGTAGTTGGCCAGAGTAGTTTGCCATAAAAGCTAGCAAAAAAAAAAAAGAAGAAGAAAAAGATACTGGTTGCAGAAAATATGGAGGGCAAAGGAAATTTTTCAGTGACCTAAAAAGAATAATGTTGGTAGCTAGGTGGCACAGTGGAGAGAGTGCTAATCCTGGAGTTAGGAAGACTCATCTCCCTAAGTTCAAATCCAGCCTCAGACATTTCTTAGCTGTGTGACCCTGGGCACTTAATGCAGTTTGCCTCAGTTTCCTCATCTGTAAAATGAGCTAGAAATAGAAACAGCAAACCACTCCAGTATCTTTGCCAAGAAAACCCTAAATGGAGTCACAAAGAATCAGACATAACTGAAAGGACTCAAAAACAACAAAGAAAATACATTGTATTGTGTCTGTTAGTTACAAGTAACAGTTAAGTGTGCACAAGAGTGTTCTGGGAAAATAGTGCCAAGAGGGCCAAAGCTTAGCAAAAGCTGAGGCTTGTTCTAATCACTAAGGACAGAAAAAAAAAAAGGGGGGGGGTTATTTGTGTGGTTTTTTTCTTTTTTTGGAGGGGGGAAGGCAAAGCAATTGAGGTTAAGTGACTTGCCCAAGGTCATACAGCCAGTAAGTGTGTCAAGCATCTGAGGCTAGATTTGAACTCAGGTCCTCCTGACTCCAGGGCTGGTGTTCTATTCACCACACCTCCTAGCTGTCCCTGGGTTGTTTTTTTTTGTTTTTTTTTTAAGCCGTAACTGGGGACAAGAAGAAGACTCAAGAAGAAATAAAACCACTGCTTGGGGTGGATGGGATGATGATAACAGATGGAAGAAAAAACGTAGAACTACTTAACTCATATTTTATTTCTGTCTTCTCTGCCAAGAAGAACAATATTTAGACTAGAAAGGATAAAATATAAATGGCTAAAATGGGATTTGAAATCCCAAATTAGTGGGGCAAAAACAAACACAGAGCTTTACTCAATGCATGGAAAATACTGAATCTCTATTATTCTGCTGAATGTGCTGGCCTTCACTTAAAATTCCTGCTACTGGGGAAGGATGAGGCTGGTGGATTACTTGTAGTCTGCAGGTTCTGAGCTACAATGGGTTAAAGCTTATATGGTGTCTTCACTAAGTCTGGCACTAATATAGCAAGCCCCAAGAGCTGAGGACTAAAATGGCCCAGGCAGGAAAAATGGAGCAGATTAAAGCTTATGTACCAATGAGTATTAGTATCAGACACAAGTAGAGAAAGAAAAGGAAGGAAGGAAGGAAGGAAGGAAGGAAGGATAGATGGATGAATGGACATGAAGGAAGCATGGAGTGAGGATAGAAGGAAGGAGGAAATGGGAGGAGTGCTGAAGGACTGGAACTGGGAAAATGCCATCTTAATTTTTTTTAAGGTGATGAGGAAGATGGGCAGAGGAAAAAGTCAATTCTTTAAGCTATAGGCTGGTTAACCTGACTTCAATTTCTTACACAATTGTCAAATATATTTCAGTAAGAATTGTTTTTGAGCAATCAGTAAGGTTAAGAAATAATCACTAACTTCCAACAAAGGTCCATCAAGAACAGTTGTGCCACGCTAAGGGGAATGCCATAGACAAAGTATATCAGGATTTTGGCATTGTATTTGACAAAGTGTCATATCTTTGTGGAGAGATGTAGGTTAGACAATCATAAAATCAGACAGATTTGGCACTGGTTTGAAAGACTTAAAGAGCAAAATCAACTTAAAAGGACATCTCTCATAGCATATACGAGATGATTGTTCTATTCTATATTTTTTTAAAATCAGTGGCTTGGAGGAAGACAAAGAGGATGTGTTTATCAAACTTCCAGGGACACAAAACTAGGAAGGACAGTTATCATGTTGGACAGCAGAAAAGGATCCCAAAAGATCTGATGTGCTAAAATGATGGCCAAGTATAATTAAGCTTAACAGAAAAATATAAATATATTTTACTTATATTTAATAGGAAAATATAAATATATTTTGCTTATATTTAATAGGAAAATATAAAGTTCAAATCCTTAGATTAAAAAACAAAAATACAACCAACTCCATAAATGCAGGTCAGAGTGAGACAATGGTCTGTTTCCATGAAAAAGTTTTGAAGGCTTTAGTGAACTGCTAATTCGATTTGATCCAAGAGTGTGATATTGCAATCAAAAAAGTTAATGAGATCTAGGTCAACATTAATAAATGTAGAAGTCTGACTGAGATAAGGATTATTATCTCCATTTGACAGATGAAAAAACTGAGGTCAAACAAGAACTCTCAGAGTCAATAATTCACTGCAGATTTATGTATGTACCACAAGAAGCCCTCGTTCCCATGTGCAATCTGAGATGCTTCTGGGATGGTTTTTTGTTGCTTTTTTTTTTTTGCTATTGTTTATTTAACTTAAAGAGACTTTTAAAGACATAAGGAATAATGAAACAGAGCAGCCAGAAGAATGCCACAGATTCCCCCCTCCCCCCGCCCTGTAATTTAGTCTATTTAAATTCCCTCTGAGAGCAATATAGTGGTTTCGATTCAATTCATTTCAATAAACATTTATTAATTGAGCTGTCTCCTATATTCTAATTCACCCACAGAAAGAGAAATAGTCATTCCTTCTCCTTATACCAATTCAAATTGATTTGACAAGGATTTGGTAAGCACCTACTATGTGCCAGGCACTGGAAATACAAAGACCAAAGTGAGATAGTCACAGAATCATAGACTGGGCCTCATCCATCCCTTACACAAAAGAAATGCTCATGATAACATACCGAACTAGTGGTTATCCAACCTCAGACTTCAAAGGAGGGGGCAGTCACCACTTCTCAAGATAGCCCGTTCCACTTTTAACAGCTCTCATTGTTCAGAAATCTTAACACCAAGTTTAAATCTGCCACTTTTTCACCCATTGTTCCAAGTTTTGTTTCCAGGACTAAATAGAACACATCTAATTTCTTCTCCCCGTGAGAGCCTTTGAGCACTTGGAGATAGCTATCCTGTTTCCATTGTCTCTCCTTTCATGCTAAATATGTCCAGTTTCTTCATCTAATTCTCATGCCATGAACTTAAGACCCTTCATCATCCTCATTGTCTTCTTCTGAACATCTCTACCTTATCAATATCCTTCTTAAACTGTGGTGCCCAGTACTGGACCCAATACGCAGATGAGGTCTGAAGAAAGCTGAGTACAATGGAATGATCAGCTTCCTGTGTCTGAAAGCCACATTTTTCTTACTGCAGCACAAAATCATACATGCTTTTATTGCCGCCACCTCACACCACTGACTTACATTGAGTTTGTGGTCCACTAAAGCCCTGATCTTTTTCAGAAAAACAAACTTTTAATCATGCAACCTTCATCTTGTGTTGGTAAAGTTTTTTGTACTCAAGTTTAAGACATTATATTTACTGTCTCTATATAATTTAGTATATTCATAGTAAATTTCAGCTTATTGGATTCAGCCAATACTGTCTAGCCTATCAAGACCTTTTGGGTCCCTACTCTATTATCCAGTGTGTTAACTGTCCCTCCCAGCTTTGTGTCATCTGCAGAGTTGATGAGTAAGCCAGCTCTACCTATATTCAAGTCACTGATAGGGAAGGAAAGAAGAAAATAAGCATTTATTAAGCATTTTACAAATATTATCACCTTTGATCCTCACAGTAACCTTGTGAAATAAGTACTATTATTATCTCCAGTTTACAGTTGAGGAAATTGAAGCAGATAGAGATTAAATGACTTTCCCAGGGTCACACAGCTAATAAGTGTCTGAGACTGAATTTGAACTCCGGTCTTCTGAACTTCAGGCCCAGCACTCTATCTTCTGTGCCACCTAACTTCCTATGCAGCTAATGTTAAAAACAAAAATAAACAATAGCTCAGAGCTAAATGCAGATCCCTGAGGAACACCACTGGAGACCTCCTGCTATGTTAACATCGAACCATTAACAACTACTCTGGATCTGACTATGCAGCCATATGCAGTGAATCCCTCTAATCGTCCATGTTGTCCCCAAGAATTGTATGAAGATCTTTTTCATAAGGTTTGCAAAAATCAAGGTAAGCTATGTTCATAGCATTTCCCTCATCTGCTGGTTTAGTAATCCTGTCAACCAAGGAAATGAAGTTAGCCTGGCATAACCTGTGCTTGTGGAAACCATGCTGGCTCTTTGTGATCACCACTTCCCTTTCTAGACATTCAGCAACAAACTCTTTAATGACCCTTTGGAGAATTTTCCCAGAATTGAAATCAAGCTCACTGGCCTTTGGTTTGCAGACTTTGTTCTCTTCCCTTTATTGAAAATAGGGACATTTGCCCTTCTCCAACCTGTGGGGCCTCTCTCATTTTCCATGATCTTTCAAACATCACTGTCAATGGCTCAGCAGATCCTATCTGTCAGTTCATTAAGTACATAACAGTGTATTTCATCCCAGCCAGGTGACTGGCATTCATCAAGGGCAGCCAGGTGCTCTCTAACTTATCTCCTTCCTATCTTGGGTAACAACTCCCTGTTAGTCATTTTTGTTCTTATATTTCCAGTCCAAAGATCACTGGTTTCCTTGGAAGATAAAACAAAACTAAAACAAGAATCAAACAGCTCCAACTTCTCTCTTTGTCAGCTATCCTCCCATCTACCCCTGACATGGCTCCTATTCCTTCTCTGATCCTTTTTTACCTCATATAGCTGTTTCTCCCCAAAAAATCCTTATTGTTGTTCTTAGGTGGCATAATAGATAGTCAGGAAGACCTGCATTCAAATTCAGCCTCAGATATTTACTAGCTATGTGACGCTGAGTGAGTTACTAAAAATCTCATCTGACTCAATTTCTTCAACTATTAAAAAATGAGATAATAATGACTGCTACCTTATAAGATTGTTGTGAGGATCAAATAAGACCCATTTGGGGTTTGCTTGGCAAAGATACTGAAGGGGTTTGTCACTTTCTTTTCCAGGTCATTTTGCAGATGAGGAAACTGAGGCAAACAGGGTTAAGTGACTTGCCCAGGATCACACAGCTACTGAGGCCATATTTAAATTCATGAAGGTGAGTCTTCCTGATTCCAAGCCCAGTGTTCTATCCACTGTGCCATCTAGCTTCAACAATAATAGGTTGTTGCGAGGATCAAATAAGAGAATATTTTTAAAGCACTTAGCACATAGTAGGTGCTTAATACAGCTGTGTTCCCTTGTCTTTCCCCTCCTTAGCTTTATTCACCATCCTCAGTTGGTTCTAAGCTTTTGAACTCGACCAGATTTTTACAGATATGGACCACACTTTTTATCTTCTCTTCTCTAACTTTGCTTCCATCTTCAAAATTTCCTCTTTTTAAAATTTAAGTTAATTAGTGAGTTCCCTATGCAGCCACATTGTTCTCTTCAGAAAACCCCACTTTTCCTACCAATTGGGATTGTAGGCTGACTTTTCCTGAAGCATTTTAGTTCTTGGGATCCTAACCTCACCTCCAGACTCCTTTAAATCTGATTTCACCCAAATCACAAGTACGGGTCAGACTCTGACCAAAGTTCTTCTGCTCTATTACAAACCCTGGAAGGAAATGATCTATGCCCTCAAGGAGTTTACCTTCTCCTGGAAGAAAACAGTATGTACATTGATAAGTAAATATTGAAGTAGATACAAATTGATAGGAGGTATTTTCAAGAGGAAGAGAGTTTTACAACCCAAGCTAGCTGGGAAAAAGGGCTCATATAGGAACTAGTCTCTGAGCTGGGTCCTGCAGCAAACTAGGGATTCTAAGAGGTGGAGTTGAGGAAGAGGGCATTCCAGATATGAGAGCTCCTCTATGCAAAGATCTCAAGGTGGGGACTACCATGTATAGGAAACAGTAGCAGACCAGTTGACTGGAAAGAAGTAATTTAAAATTTATATATATATATATATATATGTAAAGTGGAGAGTAATATAAAATAAGACTAAAAAGGTAGGTGAAAAGCAGATGCTGCTAAATGTAAGGTTGAAGTTTTGTTTTGTTTTGTTTAATCCTAGAGGTAATAGGGAGCTATTGAATATTTCTGACTTGGAGGTAGGGGGAGGGTTACAAGATCAGAACTATATTTTAGAAATATCAATTTCATAACTGTGTGGAGGATAGATTGAAGAAAGGAGAAATTGAAAGCAGGAGACTAATCATTGGACTATCATAACAGTCCAGGTTGCTGGACTAGAGTCTGCATGAGGGGAGAAAAGGTTGTTGGTGGTGTTTTTTCAGTCATTTGAGCCATGTTTGACTCTTCATTACCCCATTTAGGATTTTCTTGGCAAACATACTGAAGTGGTTTGCCATTTCCTTCTCTAATTCATTTTACAGATGAGGAAACTGAGGCAAACAGGACTAAGGGACTTTCCCAGGATCACACAGCTAATAAGTGTCGGAGGCCAGATTTGAACTCAGGTCTTCCTGACTCCAGGCTTGGCACTCTATCCACTGTACCACCTAGATGTCCACTACCAACTAAGTATTAAATGCTTCCTATGGGCCACTGAGGCCACTGACAACCAATGAGGATACAAAGAAATGTAAAATGGCTCCTGCCATTGCCAGGACAGTTTCTTTCTAATGAGAGAGACCACTCTTAAATAAATAGGCACATACAAGATGCATACAGAGTAGATGGAAAGAAATCTTCAAGGGAAAAGTTCAAGTGGTTAGAGAACTAGTAGGGGCTGTTGCAGCATGTGTTTGAATTGAATCTTGAAAAAAAAAATCCAGGAATGCCGAGAGATGAAAGTGAAGAAGCAGAGCCTTTCAGGTGTGAAGTATGGCACTTGCAAGGAGGAGAGGAGTGTCACATGGAAAGGAGAGCAAGTAAGTTGGTCCTACTTGACCAAAAATCAAGGAGACTAGGGAAGGGGAGTAAAGCCTAAGAAGACTAGAAAGGTAGGAAAAGGTAAGGTTACTAAGAGCCCTAAATGCCAGGCAGAGGACTTTATACTTTATCCTGGAGGTAACAGAGATGCACTAAGGTTTGTTGAGCCAGGAAATGGGAGAAGGAAGTGACATGATCATACCTGTTCTTTAGGAATGTCTCTGGCAGCTGCATGAAGGGAAAACAGAAGTGGGGAGAGACTTGAGGTAGGGAAAAACCAGGAGGCTATTGGAATAGTCCCGTTAAGAGGTGATGAAGCATTACAGAAGGATAGTGGTTGCATGAGCAGAGAGAAGAGGACACATGCAAGAGATGCTGTGAAGGTAGACATGACAAGATTTGGCAACTGATGGAATATATCTGAGGATTAAAAGCGAGGAATCAAGGAAGATGGCAAGATTGTGAATCGGGGAGACTAAGAGGATGGGTGTTTCCTCAATGATAATCAGAAATTTTATATAAGAGGGAACAGTTTGGGGGGAGGAAGGGAGGAACGATGATGAATCCTGTTTTGGACACGTTGAGTTTGAGATGTCTGTGAAAATCTAGTCTGAATTGTCTTTCTTTTTCAAGGTAGCCTATATTCAGACCAATAGGACATATATCAGTGATTTGGATGCAGCTGTAGAATGAATGCATGCTAATCTAATTTGTGGATGGTACAAAACTGGAAGGAATTGCTGATATCATGACTGACATCCGAAATTGAAAATAACCTCAATAAACTGAAACAATAGGCTAAAACCAAGAATATGGACATTTAAGAGGCATAGATGTTCAATCCTTTAATTGTACAAGACTCATGATAAGGGTGACCTAGATTGACAGCAATTCATGTGAAAAATAATTGGTGTTTTTACTCATAAAATCATAATGTAATAAAGGGGCCTCCTCCCTTCCCAATCTCAATCCCTTGGTGAACCAATTCAACTCCATACTATTTTCTATTTTCAAATAGGCAGTTGGAGATGCAAGAGATCTCAGAAGAGAGACTGGAGATATAGATCTGAGAAGCATCTGCATAGAGATGATATTGAACCTATGTGAATTAATGTGCTCTCAAAGCAACAAAGTGTAGAGAGAAAAGAGAAGAAGGTCCAGGGCAGAGCCTTGAGGAACACCCTCAAGAAGAAGGTGGAGGGTAGTCATGAGGATGAAGATCCAGCAAAGGAAACTAAGGAAAAATCAAATAGATAAGAGGAAAATCAGGAGAGAACAGTATCGAAAAGAAACCCAGAGACAAAAGAGTATTCATGAGGAAAAGAGGGTAGTCAACAATGTCAAAGACTACAGAGAAGTTTAGAAGGATGAGTCCAGAAAAAGGTCATTGGATTTGCCAATTAAGAAAGCATTGGTAACTCAGGAGAGAGTAGTGTTGGTGGAATGATGAGATTCAGAAGCCAGATTTCAGAGGCTTTAGATGACGAGAGGAGAAGAAATGGAGGCACTGAGGATGGGTGGCTTTTTCAAGGAGTTTAGTAGAGAAGGGAAGTAGGATTTTAAGATACAACAATTTTATGTAAATGTAAATTAAGTAAATTAAATCCCTGTCCAGAAATCTGTCATTTTTCTTAGTCAGCTAACAGGAATAGTAGGATTGAAAGATTTTTTTGAAGGAAGGAGGACAACAAATGAACATGTTTTAAGGCAATAGGACCCAGTCAAGAAGAAGAGGTTAAGGGTTAGAGAAGGGAGAGGAATGCCTCTGGAGTCAATCTGAGGGAGAAGTCATGAAGGGATGGGCTCAAGGGTACATATAAAAATTGATCTTGGCAACAAGCAGGGCTACTTCTTCATCTGAGATTAAAGTGAAGGAAGAGATGGAAGGGAGAAAGGGGAATGATGTCAAAAGGATGTTATGTGAATAGAAAAGGTGGATAGGTGTTTTTGGTGAAGTGTGTATGACAGCAAGTTCCTCAGCTGAGAGGAAAGATTGTCATGAGAGGTCTGAAGAGAAATGAGAAGGTTTGGAGCAGCCTCTGTCATGAGTGATAGGGGAGAAGAAAGGAATAAAATTATTGTCTTGCTACTGTGAGCTACTAGTTGAGATTAAATAACATAAATTTATAGTGAGGGGCAGCTAGGTGGTGTAGTGAATAGAGTACCAGCCCTGGAGTCAGGAGGACCTGAGTTCAAATGTGACCTCAGACACTTAACACTTACTAGCCACGAGACCTTGGGCAAATCACTTAACCCCAATTGCCCTGCCCTTCCCTCCTCCAAAAAAACCCCAAACAAACAAATAAATAAATTTATAGTGAACTCAATCAGAACAGTTTGATGACTTCCTCGAGCTTAGTTCAGTAGCATGTGAATTGGAGCAAAAGATGTGGATAATAGGAATAATTTAGGGTTTATGTTAAAGTATAATTGGGGATAGGACAAGGGGAAAAGGGATTTGAGAAAAGGAAATAGTGTAAAGCTGAAATGGTTCACCCATGGATTGAAATTGGGAAAGGAGGAGACCCCTTTATTACGTTATGATTTTATGAGTAAAAACATCAATTATTTTTCATGTGAATTGCTGTCAATCTAGGTCACCCTTATCATGAGTTTTGTACAATTAAAAGATTGAACATCTATGCCTCTTAAATGCCCATATTCTTGGTTTTAGCCCGTTGTTTCAATTTATTGAGGTTATTTTCAATCTTGGTTGTCAGTCATGATATCAGCAATTCCTCCCAGTTTTGTACCATCCACAAATTAGATTAGCATGCATTCATTCTACAACTGCATCCAAATCACTGATATATGTCATATTGGTCTGAATATAGACTCCCCTGAAATAGACACCATATCCCTAAAAAGAGTTCTCTTTGAAAAGAAATATGATATCCAGGCGTACCCAGAAAAATAACACTAATTATGAGCCACAGTTAGATTTTATACAAGTGAGATTTGTGTGGGAATAAGGGTTCAGGGGATGGGGGGAGGGAAATACAGTCTGCGTTGGAACTATTATAGTAAATGTTGGACAGGGTTAGAGAACAGTCTCTAAGTCATAGAACTCTAGGCATGCAAATTCAGTCCCCTAGCAATAATAATTCCTGGATCTTGTTCTGTCTTATTGATGATCTGTTTATGCTTCTCCATACTCAGCATTCCACCTCTCATTTCCATGCCTTTGAACAGACCATCCTCTGTACATGGAATGCTTTCCTCCCTCACCTTACAGAATCCTTAGCTCCCTTCAAAGCTTGCCTCAAAGTACACCTCCTAGAATAAGTTTGTCTTGATCCTCTCCAGTTGCTAGTGCCTGTTCCCCAGGAATTATTCCTTGTCTACTTTATGCACAATGTGTTATTTAGTTATGTGGATGCATGTCCCTTGATGTCAGGGACTATTTTGGTTTTGTCTTTGTATCACCAGCACCTAGGACAGTGGCTGGCACCTAGAAGCATTTAAATGCTGATTGTTGCTGGGTGTCAGTACCCTGGACTTCCTTCCTGTCAAAGATGTGCTCTTCCCATCTTCCCCTCACTGGATCTCTTTGGTCTGATTCAGCTTCTAGGATGACATCTCTCCAACCAGAACTATAGTGTTCTCTGAGCCATCCTCAATGGCTTATAATCACAGAGGGTGGCTTAAGTCTTATGCACTTGAAATTTTATGGTTAATTATAGAGGCCACATGTTTAAGGGGGTCATCAACAAATACAGCCTCCCCAAGAGTGAGGTGGGGTACCATAATAGTGTGATTCAGGATTTTAGATGTCTTGCGTTGGAATTAATTTGGAGGGATACCTACACTAAAAGCAGAAGGCACCCTGAGGGAATGACCCCTGAAGAGATACACTAATGTAACTCATTTGTATGTATAGTGAGTGTCACTCTGAATAGTGCATTTAATTTCAGGATTTCAAAGCACTTAATAAAGTCAAATTAAAATTATCTTATAATCAGTATAATTAGACAATTCCTATAGAACATACGCTAAGTAACAAAAAGATTTTTTAATTAAAAGACTTCCTAAAACAAACTAATAGCTATCATCACTCACCCAGCCTTAACAATCTCACCAAACTGAATGCCTTCTTTAGGATTTTCTGATTTTTGTCTCTTTCCTACAACTCAGTTCACTTTCGACTATTCCAAGAAAGAAGAGCTAAGCCAAATCAATCAGTTAATCCATATATATTGTGTTTGTGTGTGCTTATAGTCTTTAAAATTTTTTCTTAAATTTGTTATTTATTTACTTTTTTAACGCTCTTTTCTTTTTAAATGTTGAGTTCCCAGTTCTTTCCCTCCTTCCCACCCACTGAGAAAGCAAACAATATATCAGTTATATACAATACACTTTTATCAAGCACGAATTACGCCCTGTGAAAGACCAGGTCTCTGTACCCTTAGCTACACGCAAGGACCATTATCACCGGAAAGATGGCCACTAGAGAATAGGTTTCTTTGTTTTTACATTTATTTATTTATTTCTTTATTCATGAAGACCATTTCCCTGCCTCTCACACGCTGTGTGACGTTAAGCAAGTCATACGACCTCTCTGGATGTCAATTTTCTCATTCATAAAATGAGAAGGTTGAAGTAGATGACCGCTAAAGTCCCCTCCCAGGTCTAAATCTATGATATTATGGTGTCATGAAGTATACAGAGGTTAGTGTCTGTATAATAGGACCTTACGGGCCATCAAATCCAACCCCTTCAGATTACAAATGAAAATACTGAGGCATGGGAAAGTTAAGTGACTTTCTCAGGGTCACACAACTAGTAAGTGTCCCAAGTTAGGATTTAAACCCTCAGCAGAGGAAACATCCACACTAATGAAATCACAGACTTTTCAAGTCCCTTCAGAGAAGAGATTACTCAGGGACAGGCCAGAGTGGCCAGCCTAGAAGCCCAGGATTCATATAAATTTCACAGAGGACGTAGACTTTGAAGAGTGGGAGGGGATATGGATGGGCAGAAGAGACTGGAGGGGACCTGTCAGGAAGGGAACAAAGGGAACGTGGAATGATCGTGAGACAGTGAAGAGGCTAGAGGTTGAATGAGGCCAGGTTATTTTGCTTTGGGGAGTAATAAGAGACAAAATGGGTTGGCACTTTTTTGTTCTTTTAGTTTCAGATAAACTCAAAGTAGGTGGCACAGTGGAGAGAGTGCCAAGCCTGGAGTCAGGAAGACCTGAATTCAACTACAGCCACAGACACTTACTAGCTGTATGACCCTGGACAAGTCACTTGAGGCAAATGGGTTTTAGTTTCTTCCTTAGTAAAATGAGCTGGAAAAGGAAATGGCAAACTACTCCTGTATTTCTGCCAAGAAAACCTCCAAAAGGGATCACAGAAAGTCAGACAGCTAGAGTTAGAAATGACTAAACAACAACAAAGACTCAAAATGAGAAGTCTCTCTTGTCAACAAGATAATCAGAGTCCCAGAGGCACCAAGCACTCTTCTGGTCTCCATGGCCCTCCAAACAACCAAAGCATCAACACTGTCGGTATTCCTCTGGCACACTGTCTGTTGCTGAGATGAAAGATAGTTTGTTCCCCATGATTTCAAGAGCCAAAAGAATCAAAAGGGGGAGCTCCCCCAAAGAATGGAAAGACTGGAAATTCTGCCATTGTGACTTTTCTTTGTGGCCACACCACCTCTCCCTCAGTCCCAGGCAGTATTAGATTAGGACATTGGTGTTTAGGGAAGCAAGCCCAGCCCAGGAGAGAGAGCAAAGTATAAAAGGCTCTCTGTGTCTCACAGTTAAGTAGGAGATGTGAAAGGCTTTACAGGTCTTTCTTTGTTTTTGAGCAGCCATTGCTGTGACCAATTTTAGTTTTTAAGGTTACAAGAGGGAAATCTGCCTGTGCTCAGGAAGCTGATAATTTTCCAGCACCATCAGTAGCCAGGGAATTGTAGGTTGATTAACTGGGGAAAGCTGATTTATTTAAAGGTTTTGTTGGTGTTTTTCCCCTTCAACTGTAGCAGGGTTTCTAGGGGCTTTTTTCCCCTCTTTTTCAAAATGACTCTCTTGTTGACTGTGTTGATAGATACAGTCAGGAGGAGGCAGGGAAAAGATTAGTGAATTGTCTGCCTGGCTCAGGCCCACAGGACAGAGACAGACTAGCAGATGGCCTGGCTTAATCTGTCCAGGGTACTGTCATCCCAGTTCAGGAAAAAATGTGAAAACTTTAGCTGGCCCTGCTTTCTCATTCACAGAGGCTTTATTGTGCACTGAGTGATAAGGATACTGTTTAGGAGGAAGGAGGGGGTAGAGGGGAAAGGAGGTAATTCAGGGCTAATAGGGCCTCTCACATTAGCTCTCAATAAATGACTCTTGGGGAAGGGCTCTGTGCAGGATTTTCTCTAGAGGAAAAGGCCCCCATCTCAAACTGGGGAAACAAAACTGGACATTCCAACCCCACTCCATCCTCTTAGGGTCCATCTGTTCAACGCCCCCCTCATCAATCCTGACAAAAATGCTCCTTTCCTATGCCCATACCTCCAAATTTATCTTCCTCTTGATCAAGGTTGTTCTAAACCTTTTCTGTGTCAAGGATCCCTTATACAATCTGGTGAAACCTACACAGCCCTTCTCATAAATAATTGTAGGAAATGCTAAATTTCAACTAAACATTAATGAAGATAAAGACATAATTTTTTTTCCCATCTAAGTTCATCAATGTCCTGTAATCTACCCAGTAAACAAGATAATCCGAGTCCCAGAGGCACCAAGCACTCCTCTGGTCTCCATGGCCCTCCAAACAACCAAAGCATCAACACTGTCAATATTCCTCTGGCACATTGTCTGTTGATGAGATGAAAGATAGTTTGTTCCCCATGATTTCAAGAGCCAAAAGATTTAAGATGGGGACTCCCCCAATGAACCCACAGTACCCTTGGGAGTCTGTGGACTCCAAATTAAGAACCCTTGCTCTATGCGAAATAGAAATAAAGTTTAGCCTTAAAGGAGGAAGGAGAAACTTCATGCTGGACGAAGAAATATAATCTCCTTTGTACTGATGAAATTCTCTTGGTCCAAATGGAATATGGTGTTACTTGAGGCAATACTGAATCTAAAAGTCATTAGTCTTGGGGTGTGTTTTTTTGTGTCTGGACCTGTGATTTCATCTATATGGGTTAACTCCCATTATGGAAACTGTTTCCCTCCTTGTCAGTGCAGATAGACAATTGGTCTATAATTTACAGTCTTAGAGAATTATCCAGTGCAGTGTTGGGAGGTGAAGAGATTTACCCAAGGTTATACAGCTAGTATGTGTCAAAGGAATGATGGCGTGGGATTTTTCCATTTGACTTGTTGTAGAATATAAACAATATTCTGATAGTATCCAATTATTTTGTTGCAGTAATAATCCAAATGCGTTACTGCAAAATTGAAATGATTACATTTTAAAGAATACATACGTGGGGCAGCTAAGTGGTGCAGTCAATAGAGTACTGTCCCTGGAGTCCAGAGGACCTGAGTTCAAATCCAGCCTCAGACACATAACACTTACTAGCTGTGTGACCTTGGGCAAGTCACTTAACCCCAACTGCCCTGCCTTCTCCCCTCCCCCTAAAAGAATACATACTTATGGGTGTAAGCTTTGTTCCAGGGGAAAATGGATAAGAGCGTCTTTCAATGTCTAGGGGGCTTGGGCTGTGCTGATCATTGATATGGAAGAGTACTGGATTTGGAGTCAGGGGTCTTGGATTCAAATCCTACCTGTGTCATTTACTATCTGTGGAACCTTGAGCAAGTTTCTTAGCCTTTCTTAGTCTCAGGCTCCTCATCTATAAATTAATCAATCAGTAAGTGCCTACCATGCACCAGGTAGTAGGCTTACAAATACAATGAAATGAAGGGATTGTCCTAGACGTTTCTAAGGTCCCTACATCTGTGATCCTAAGGCTTTCTGACTCCAGTGCCAGAGATCTCTCCTCTGTGATGGATAGCCTTTCTCTGGCAATGAAAAGTCTTATTTGGAAAATCTCTGGCCCTTAGACTCCCTAACTGAGGTACAGTGTTCTGGTGGTTATCTGTGCTTGTGTCTTATTCCCCTACAAGACTGGAATTCCAACCAGGAAGGATAGAAATGTATACTATCTAAACTCTGTACCTCCCCAGGAGCTAGGATAGTATTCTGGACCCAGGAAATGCTTGATAAGGGATTGGATTGAGGCAGCCAGCTGATATATTGGATAGCATGCCAGACTTATAATCAGGAATACCCGAGCCCAAGTCTTCCCTGGTACTCTTACTAGCTGTGTAATCTCTCTGAGACTCAGTTTTCTCCTCTGTGAAATGGAAACAATAATAATAGCAACCTTCCAGGGTTGTCATGAGGATCAAATGAAATAATATGCTTTGCAAACCTAAAAGTACTATAAAAATGCTGGCTATTATTATTAATAGATGGCTATCGAATGGATGAATAAATGAACTATGGAGTGGATCGAATCATTCTTGCTTCACAGGAGCAACTTCTTCAGAGGAAAAGAGCTGCTCATGTTTACAGATCCATCACTGAGAAGCAGCCAGACTGACTGACAGCAGAGAGGCCTGATTCAGCTTGTGCCAGGCTCCCTTCCTCACAGGAAGTCATGCCTGCTCATGACATGCTCATGACATACTCATGACAGAATGAAGAAAGGGTCCCTCCTTCTTCTCTTCCGTCCCACTCCTTCCCCAGCCCAAAAGGCTACACTCCTAGGCAGGCCTCTTTGGCCCATGAACCAATCTGCTTTGGAGGACTGGAGCTCCCACACCCAGTTTCATAAAGTTGAGGTAGGAAAGAGGGTCTCCAATTGGAAATATGAAAGGTGAGGAAGGGCCTTTGTGCCACAGGAGTGAGTGGAATGGATCCAGGACTAAGAGACTGTGGAGCGTTTCTCCTCTTAGACAGCAGGTGCTCTCCTGGATGTGGTTATGGCAACATAATAAATGATGGATAATTGCTTTTGTGACAACTTGCCAATTAAATTAGACTCAGCAGAATAACATAATGACAATTTGTTATGCTCCGGTGGGCACTAACATACCAATCATAATTAAATGCTATGACTGAAATAGAATACTGCTCTATGTAGGAATATATAACCCCAATTCCCTCTCAGTGAAACATTATAGGCTGAAGCTTGATTTTAATTTCAGGAAGATAATGGCATTAGTGCGCATCCGAGTGGGTTTCTGGAGAGGGCTGTGGTAAGGGGGAGATGGGCAGGCATCAGAAAGAAGCTGCCTCTTAGGAAAGGCCCTGGGGCCAGATTCCAGGGTCACAAGGAAAATTCAAGAGAAGAAGAGGCCATAGACAGTGGTCCACAAATGTTAAGAATGGGCCTGCCCTCTAGAGCAGAGTATGCTCTGAGCAATAACTCCCAGAGTCCTCCTGGGCAGAAGGCAGAGTTTGTGAGTGAGGAATAAAGGACTGAAAAGGGGGTCCATGTTTGTGTGATGCAGAGCAAAGCTCTCTTCTCTGCCCCCACCACTGATTTTTTCTAGGGTGCTGTGGAAGATGCCTACAACAGAGGCCAGTGGACAGATCATGGAATCTCAGGTCATTAGAATTGCCTTGTCTTGAATTACCCATTCCTTTTCCTCTAAGGATCTCTTCCATCTACTCTGTGTATATCTTGTCTATGTCTTTTTATTTGCACGTTATTTCCCCCATTAGAGCATAAGCACCTTGAGAACAAGGACAGTTTTTTTCTTTGTATCCCTAGAGTTTAGCAAAATATTGGGTACCTGTTTAGCACTTAATATCTGTTTGTGGGTGGTAGATTGATTGATGGAACAGGTATGCTTTGCAGAATACCCTGCAAGCCCATTCTAACACTTTTCATTGTAGAGCAGTTTGGTAGAAGGCAGATCCATCTTGAACCCCAACCATTGTGGTTTTGAGAGAAACATGCCAAAAAAGCAGGCTCAGCCATTGTTATAATGCTCAGCAGGCTCATGTTGATCTGGTGTACAGCTGGAGGTGAGTAAGGGTGGGGTCTGGAAGGCCTATCTACTTGTCCCACAAAGGGAATATTTTTGGTATGATATCATCATTGCAAAAACAGGGCTCAATTCCTACCACCTCAAATCCCAGTTCTTGTTGGATAATACTAGTAATCCAGAGCGTCCCGGCTTTGTGCCCTGATGCATTCGTGGGAACAGTGCTGAAAAGCAGATTGTCATCAAGTAGATCATATTTTCCCATAGGAATAATGCTATAATTGGTGGTTGCGTGTCTAACCAAGAACTCATCATGCTATAAATCACAGATACAGCCAATGACATGTCGTAAAAGCAAAGGACAATAGCTGTAAACCCTATCATCATTTAAAAATGATAAAATTATACTGTCTGCCTATAAAATGGGCCAAAAGGCACTGTAAGCTTGGAGCGTACAAGGAATCCTCATATATCATAAAGCATACAAGTAGTACATAAAACAATTCGCCTGCCACATATTTTTGCTGGGTTTTTTTGCTTAATGATACATTTTGTTTTGACTGGTCAGTCACTTCCCAATAAGTAACCATGAAATTTTGTGCGGTAGAGTGGAAAGAGGGTGGCTTTGGAACCCGAGGACCTGTGTTCAGATCCTTCCTCTTTTTCTTATTACATGTGTAACCTCAAACGAGTCACTGGGTTCTTCAACAGTGAAATGATGGAATTGGACTAGATAGTCTTTCTGGCCACTTTCAGCTCTGAAATCTTTGATGCTGTGAACCTGCCCCTGTCCTTGGTATGTTTTGTAATTTTTTTAAAAAGTTAAGTGGGGCAGCTAGGTGATGCAGTGAATAGAGTGTCAGCCCTGGAGTCCTCAGACACTTGACACACTTACTAGCAGTGTGACCTTCGGCAAGTCAGTTAATTCTGATTGCCTTGCTTTCCCCCCCTCCAAAAAAAAGTTAAACAAAACTATGTAATAAGGTGGTTGAAATTGGCTTGTCATAAATTTTTTTTTGGCTTGTCATAAATTTGACCTAAAACTAACATCACTGGATTTTTTTAAACAGATATTTGGATGAATGAATGAAAAAGTGCCTAACGCATAGTAAGAGCTTAATACAATGAATACTGTTGACTGATTGACTAAATAAGGATCTCCTCTATAGAATAGCTAACAATTCCATTCTACACTATTCATTATAGAGCAGAGATTGGTATCCCACCCACAGAGGTTCCAATAGTAAAGTGCCAGTTACTATGCCAATCACTAAGGATCCAGACATAAAAGAAAGACAATCCCTACTCTTAAGGAGCTTATTTACTAAATAGGGAGAAATAAGGAGATTTTGAGGAGAGATAACCAGGGACGGTTATTTTGGTTTGGGGAGTCATAGGGCTGGTAAGTAGAGCTATGAGACAGGCAGTTGGCATGCCCTTTCCAGAAGCACTGTTTGTTTTTCAGTCTTGTCTGACTCTTCAGGACCCCATTTGGAGGTTTTCCTGGCAGAGATTCTAGAGTGGTTTGCCATTTCCTTCTCATTTTACCGATGAGGAAACGGAGGCAATCAGGGTTAGATGACTTGCCCAAGGTCATACAGTTAGTAAGTGTCTGAAGCTGCATTTGAACTCAGGAAGATGAATTTTCTTGATTTCAGCCCCAGTGCTCTATCCACTGCACCACCTAGCTGCCCAGGAGCACTAGTAGTACTGATTTTATTGGAGTTCCCAGAGCAAGAAGTGGAAAGGGAGCCCACAAGTTATATGGTGGCATAGCAGGGAAATGGTTGATGATTGGAGCAGCCTAAATATGGTGAGATTCCCCCAATCAGGGCACCAGGAACCCAGGGTGGCAGTCGATTTCATATTGAGAGGATGCTACAGCAGCAGCCACAACACAGCAGAACAGCTAATGTCTGTGAACCAATCAATCAATCAACATTTATTAAGCACAACTCTATGCCAGGCACTGTGCTGAATGCTGGGAATACAAAAAGCTGGGAAAAGACAGTCCTTGCCTTCAAAGAGCTTATAATCTAACCACAATTTGAAAGAGATGCCTTTTCATTCATGTGACAAAGATTCATAAAACTTTTAGGCTTTATTGTTATTGCCAAAAAAATGTCCATCTCCCAAGGGCTTTGGTGATGAGACTCTCTGCACTTAGCTGGGCTATTAGCTGCAAGGAGAGACACAGTCTCTCTGCAGGCCTGCACTTAAAACCTTAATAGGAATTACAAGAGCTTATGTTATCATGAGGGACTTTGGAAACTTGGTTTTACTTCACTGCCACAATGAGTAGCTAAGAAAATATTGGTAAATGAAAGACCAAAATGAAAGATAATTCTTGCCATCAAAGACCTTCTATTCTCTGGGGGAGATTGTAAACTACATAGCTTTACCAATATTCTGCCAGTGCTGGGTGGTTAGAAATCATAGAAGACCATGAGCTCTGAAGATGATGGAGAAATGTGTGGTAGGTGAAAAAAAAGACTGCAACATATTGTTGTTTATTTGTTTCAGTTGTATCTGTCTCCTTGTGACCCCGTTTAGGGTTTTCTTGAGAGAAATAATAGAATGGCTTGCCATTTTCTTCTCTAGTTCATTTTACAGGCAAGGAAACTGAGGCAAGCAGGGTTAAATGACTTGCTCAGGGTCATACAACTAGTACACATATGAGACCAGATTTAAACTCAAGGATGTGAGTCTTCCTGACTACAGGTTAGCACTCTATGCACTGTGCTATCTAGCTCCCTAGGGCATATTGCTCATGGGTTACTCATTACAAGAAGGCACCCTTCTTCCACTGCTATATTCTGAATTCCCATCCTGGGAGTAGGCCTGACTTCCAAAGAGATGGAAAACAGGCTTTTCTTATACTCTGTGGCTTATTACACTCTTACCATAGAATAGAACTCCAGAGGAAAATCTCTTAAAACATAGTATAGGTATGATTTGTGTCTAGGGTCTCCCCAAAAGGAATTAATAGGTTCTTTTCGAGAAAAGTACTCGCTATTAAAGGTATTCTCTTCCAAGAAGAGTGGAGTTGCAGGAATCACCTACACTTGGGCAATCAGCCCCTGAAGTATGTCAGATCTACCAAACTCATGGAGTAGCCACCAAGGCTAGAAATATTCATCTCAGGATTTCTTTGTCAGTCACCTTTGCTCAGGGAAAACACAAAGCAGAAGGTGCAAAACACAAAGCATCAGTAAAATGGTAGTATCATAGTATCAAAGTAATCACATTTCTTATTCTCCCCTCAGAGGTGCTCCTCTTGCTGACTTCATTATTTCTATACCTAACATCCACAGGAGTCTCTAATCATATCAACCTGAGGATTCCCCCTCTCAATAACCTTTAATCTATGTGGCGTCTTCCCCTCTTCTCACACAGAGGGTCCCTTGTATAGCTACCCCAGGTCAAGGTATTCTGTGTGTCCATATCCACTGAAAACCACAGCTCATAAACCCCCTTTCTGATGTATCTGCACTTTTTGTAGTCAACCAGAGAACACAATTGTTTCAAAGCAAATGAATTTAATGAAATAGAATAATGTTTTTAAAGTCACATTGGAACATTACCCCATATACCTAGGACACACTCTTTTGAAAACACATACACTACCAGGGAGAAATGTCAGGCATCTGCACAGATTACACATGAGAGAGACATATGTGTAGAGGACGTATATGAGGCCAGAACAAATGCATGGAGAGTAAACTCACACCTCTGAAATTACACAAAATTGATGTTTAGCCTGGTCTTGTGAAGACTGCTGGGCACCTAGTCTGGGGGGCAGTAATCTCTGCTTGGCTTTCTCCTTACTACTAGTAAAGGGGGAATGGGATTGGCCAAGAGCCTGGTTCTCATCAGCAGATGCTGTGTGCTCTGCCTGATGAGATCCTATGTGGACTTTGGGGCATTCCTAGGTATAATTTCTAATCTGATGGTCAGTTGAAGATAAGGAGTCTTTTGAATGGCTGCTAATCCAGAAGCAGGAATACTTACAAAAGGTGCTAATGAGATCCTTGAGGCCCCTCTTTCCTTCTTATCTAGTGCAAGTGTGGAAGACAATGATCTCTGACAAGTCTCTTGTCTAAGGACTATTTTTATATGACCTCCATCAAATAAAATGAGATAACAATCATCATCCTCAATCACCCTTTCAAAGTCCAACCCAACATTGATGCCATGATAGGGAAAATAACTGCAAAATAGAGGGATGTCAACCAGGAAATACATGTACCCTAAAAATCATTATGTGAAGTTGTGAGGTCTTGGAAGGAAACCAGAAATTCTGGAAAACTAGACTATAGAGACACTACTGAGTTAGCAGTGCCTTAAGAGTCAATGAAATATATGGGATGGGTTTCTGGCTGGTCCTATTCAAAATCATCAACTTATGATCAGCTTGACACAAAGGATAGAAGAAAGAATGGCACTCCTTCATGTTAGGAGTTCATAAGAAGGCAAATCAGAAACATCAATAATCCGTCTGCTGAGGACACTTCAGTGCAGATGGTGTTCACCATTAAAATGGCCAAAAAACAAGTATCTCTGGGAAAGGCCTCATTTCTCAAATATATAGAGAACTGAGTCAAAATTATAAAAATACAAGTCATTCCCCAGTTGATAAGTGGTCAAAGGATATGAACAAGCAGTTTTTAAACAAAGAAATCAAAACTATCTATAGCAGTGGTTCTCAACCTGTAGGTCGAGACCCCTTTGGGGGTCTAATGGGGTCAGCTAAGACCATCAGAAAACACATGTTTCTGATGGTCTTAGGAACCGAGACACCTCTCCTCTATCCGTCTCCAGGCGGGTCCACCCATATGCAGATACGCCCACATATGAGAACCACTGATCTATAGTCATATGAAAAAAATGCTCTAAATCACTATTGGTTAGAGAAATACAAATTAAAACAACTCTGGGGTACCAGAGTTGTGGCGTTCACAAGTTCTGTTTCTTAACAAAGACTTGATATAATCATGGGCAAGGCTTAAAAGAACCTTGAACTGAAACAAGATGCTAAATAATTAAATAGCTGAAACAAGGTGCTAAGTACTTCTTTACTTGCCATTACATAGGCCTATATTCCAAATACATAAAAAGGAGGAAAGGACCTATTAACACAAAAATATTTATAGCAGCTGTTTTTGTGGTGACTAAGAATTGGAAATTGAAGGGATTCCCATCAATTGGCGAATGACTGAACAAACTGTGGTATATGATTGTGATAGAATATTATTGTGCTATAAGGAATGACATACAGGATGGTTTCAGAAAAACTAGAAAGACTTACATGAAATGATGCAAAGTGAAGTGAATAGAACCAGAACATTGTACATTGTGACAGCAATATTGTTTGGTGAAGAATTTCGAATGACTTAGCTATTCTCAGAACTAAAATGAGCCAAGATAATTCCAAAGGACTAATGATAAAGTATACTATCTGCCTCCAGAGAAAGAATTGATATTGTTTGAATACAACTGAAGCATGCTATTTCTCATTTTCTTTCATTCTTTTTCTTTTATTCAAGTGTTCTTGTACAAAATGACTAATATGGAAATATTTTACAGGATTGCACATGTATAACCCCTATCTGATTGCTTGCCATCTCAGGGAAAGAGAAGGATGGAGGGATAAAATTTGGAACTCAAACTTAAAAAAAAACCAAATGTTTAAAAATTGTTTTAACATGTAATTGGGGACAAAAATTATACACACACACACACACACACACAATTTAAAGTCATATGAAAACTAAATAAATAGAATGGCCAAAAAACAAATAAGCATAAAATTGACTGAAGACCTGAATACTTTAATTAAGAATCAATACTATATCATAACAAAATTGGAAACAGATCTCTAGTCAAGGGTTTCATACAGCTTTTTGTCAAAAGAACTCTCAGTTCCAAGTCACATAGCAATAATGTCTTGCTCATGATGAGCAATATGAGAAAAAAAATTTCATCACTAAGACAAGATTTGGTGAAACAAGAGATGAAATTGAGGAGCTGCTAAAATCTGAAGGGGAAAAGTTGAAGAACCTGAGGATGCTAAAAATCTTCACTTAATACAAACACCAGAAAATATACCTAATAAAGTAGTGGATAACAGAAACATCATCAAAGTCTCAAAAGATTTTGAAATGGACACAGACATACTTAGAATGGAATTCCAAAAAGTCCTCTTTTAATCTGATGGCATGAAACCACCAATCAGACCAAATATACA
>CM053584.1:138459297-138556242 GCA_028627135.1 Pseudochirops cupreus | reverse complement strand
TCTTCACTTAATACAAACACCAGAAAATATACCTAATAAAGTAGTGGATAACAGAAACATCATCAAAGTCTCAAAAGATTTTGAAATGGACACAGACATACTTAGAATGGAATTCCAAAAACTCCTCTTTTAGTCTGATGGCATGAAACCACCAATCAGACCAAATATACAAAAAAAGAATAAAAATTTTAAAAGTTTTTATCTGCTATAACCATAAATCATAAACACATCCTCCTATAATATTTGACAGAAAGTATAAAAGCATTTCAAGCTCTGTACACAATAGTTCATATCACATACCTTGCCATAGTAATAACTAATCCTGCCTTAAATCCATTATAGTATCTCCTATATATGGCTAACATGACTTCCAGATTAAAGAAAGAATCAAATCAAAACATCTTATTAATCAGTCAATGCACATGAATGACAACAAAGCATAGGGTTCCACCAATAAACAAATCAAACAGTTCCTTCAACTCAATGAATATTTTCCCACTGATAGGAAAATATCATCTGGACCTTAATAGCCAAGAAATTGTTAGTGTGAGCCTAGGAAAGAGAAACTGAAGTTTTCAAGCTTGAATCTGGGGGTCGCAATGAACTTATATATGAAGGTGATACCTAAAAATACCTTTGTCTTAATGCACCCAGGTGGGAAGGCCACCTTGGTCAGATAGAGCATGCCATTGTCACCCAAAAGGTGAGCTGTCCACTTCCCCTTCAGCTGTCCCCTCCATCATCATCTTGTCTTTCTTTATAGCCTCACCTTCTAATGTTCTACAACAGGAAGGATTTTTGTAATTTTAAGTTATTATTGCTATTAAATAAACAGATATCTTAGCTTAAAAACATACTTTGTTCTTCTCTAGTCAAGACATTCAGCATAAAGATATCAAGGAGAAGGCTGTGTGTGACTGAATACAATAAGAAATTTATTGGTATCCTGAAATCAAACATCAATGGGAAGAACATATTTAAAGCAATTAACAGTTATGCAAAACTATTCCTAATGTATGTTCTCAGGATGGTAAAGTAGATTGTGACAGATTTGGAAAGTGTCCTAGCAGAGCCCCATAAAATATTAACAAAACACAGGGTCCATCTCCCCGAAAAAGAACAACCCTTCCCAACCATAAAGGAGGAAGAAGATTGGTAAATATTCTTAGAGCTTGGGACATCAAACACCCACAGAAATACTTGTAGAACAAGTAGATATCAATTCACCTGGAAGTAGTAAAGGCTGGTGACTACACCATTGGGTTTGCCAAATGTATGAAACTTTAAGTGGGTTGTATCAAAAGGCCCCCTATGGGTGACATCCTCATAAACTTTGCCAATAAAATGTCTTTAAAGAAGTATCAAAAAAAGGACCAAATCATGCAGATTTGTTTGTGTAAATAGAAGACTTTGTAATAGCAACTCAGTACCAGATCATTGCAACTTGACATTACATAAGGATTATCCTTCAACAGCCCTGATTTAGTGATCAATGCAGATTATACAAGGAAATGGAAGACATATCCTCATTGAATTTAAATGACATTTTTCTATCACTGGAGAAAGATTCCATGAAATGAAGGAGCATGTATTTTTTGAATGGAGCCACATAGTTTGATTTCATTTATATACAAATGTCTAATAAGATGTTTCAGCACCACTCTATTTTTAACTCATGTCCTGGGCCAGGGCCAACTCAGGATAGGAATGAAATACGACATTCATAGACTAAATAGCATTTAACAAAAGAAACATACCTTGCAGTAACATGGAAAAGGGTACTTAGCAAAGATATGTAGTTAATTCAGTTGGACATAGCTTCCTTTACTTCCACATTTGCCATGGTAGCCTATCCAGTTAGAAGGGTGTGTGGCCTAAAACAACATTGGGACATCTATCAAGCCTAAGGAGTGCCAATTATTTGTGCTCTGCATTTTAACCTTGAGGAAACTGGGAAGCTGTAGCAATGGTTTAAGCCTTAGAGGCCTAGATCAATTGAATCCTGCCTTTTGAAGAAAAAAAAAATTTTGTTTAATTTAACCTATATGGTAGGCTACTAGAGTGGGCTCCAACTACATTAGTGACCATTATAACTCCTAGAACTTGGAAACCATACTTAGTTTTATTTAGGAGAGATGATCATGTATTTAAGGCTAGATGGAACCATAATGAGATTTAACTACCAAAAAAATGCAACTTTTTATATAAATTATTTTTGATGTTACTCTGTTGGTGGCATGTTTAAAAGAACGATTTTTATTAAGGCAGATATGTAATACTCTCGCATTCTTCTTATATTTAGGTCTGTCATATATTTGCAGTACATGAGTATAGAACTAAGTAAAAGGCTTTGAAATACTCTATAAAGGCAGTGTAACTGTTAGGGCACTTTTTGATTCAGCTCAGTGCTCTAGCCTGTTGAGATATTTTCAAGTCCTGACTCTGTCATCCAGAGTGTTAGCTCTCTCTCCTAGCTTTTGTCACCAACAAATATGTTAAAGGGACCATCTGTGCTTTTATCTGAGTCACTGATAAAAATATTCAGTAGTACAGGGCCTGACACAGATCTCTGGGATACTCTACTGGAAATGCCAAATTGACATTGAAGCAATAGCTAGTACTCTTTGAGTATGGCCATGCAGCCAATTCCAAAATCTTCTAATTATACTATTATCCAGCCAAATTCTCTTCATCTTGTTTACAAGAGTAGCATGAGAGATTTTAGCAAATGCTTTGCTAAAATCTAGATAAACTATATCTACAGCATTCCCCTGAGTTACCAGTTTAGTAATGCTGCCAAAAAAATGGGAATAAAATTAGTCTGGCATGATGTGTTCTTGATGAAGCTATGCCAGTTTTCCCTTTTTACTGCTTCCTTTTCTAATTGTTCATTAACAATCCCTTTAATGATACATTCTAGACATTTGCTAGGAATTGAATTTGAGCTCATTGGCCATTTCTGTAGACTCTATTCTGGGGCCTTTAAAAAAAAATCAAGTCAACATTTGCCCTCTTCCAGTCCTGCAGTACCTGTCCCAGTCTTCACAGTCTTTCAAGGATCGCTGCTGGTTCTTTCATCTCCAGAGAATGAAGTTCACTGGAGCCTGGTGTCTTGAACTCAGCAAGAACAGGAGCAATAGATGTTGTTTTGAATTTCGGTTCCCCATTAGCTATTTTGGTTCTGCTTCTTCTAGACAAAAGATCATTCTCCTTGTCAGGAAAAAGAACAAAAACAACAAAGAAAATAAGAATTGAGCAAATCTCTCCTCGCTTCATTATCTGTTCTCATTGTCTCATCCACCTTGCACAGTTTTCCCCTTTCATTGTTCTTTGCTATTGTTGTTCAGTCATTTTTTGTTGTGTCCGCCTCTTCATGACTCTATTTGGGGGTTTTCTTGGCAAAGATGCTAGAGTGCTTTGTCGTTTCCTTCTCCACATCATTTTACAGATGAGGAAACTGAGGCAAACTGTGTTAAGTGACTTGCTCACGGTCATACAACTAACAAGTGTCTGAGACAGGATTTGAACTCAGGTCTTCCTGACTCCAGGCTCTGTCCACTGATGCACCCATCCCTTCATTGGTCTTCTTTTCCTCAATGTGCCTAAAAGCACATCCAAAACCCTTTTGATTATCCTTTGCTTTCATCAACAGCATCAGATCATTCTGGTACTTAGTCATCAATGCTCCTAGCTTTTGATTTCTCCTCCATTATCTGACTTTGCTTTCATATTCTGCATTTGTCTTTTTAAATCTAAGTTAGTTGGTTATTCTGCTGTGCATCCATATAGATAATATTCTCCTTTTCTCCCATTATAATTTTTCTTTTGTATCCTAGTATTTGATGATTAAGCACTTCCCATCTCTCCTGGGTTATTTTTCCCTTGTAGAATTTTATTCCAATGGGATTTTACTGATCATCTCTACCCTTTAATGAGCAGAAAACTGCCTCCTGAACTCTGCTCAAGCCAGATCTAATCTATGCCCAATTTTTTCTCCTTTTCACTTAGGCAGCAAGGAGGCACAATGGATAAGGTGCTGACTTGTAGTCGGGAAGACATGAATTCAAACATTTACTTGCTGCATGACCCCTAGGCAAGTTATTTAACCTTTCTTAGCCTCCAGTTCCTCATCCATAAAATGGGAATAATAATCCTTTGCCATTAGGAATAAGGAATATCCTTCCATGGAACCATATTCTATTCATGGGTTCATCTCAACTGGTTTCAGTGACATCTATGAAGTCTTGAATTAGGGTCCCTCATTTCACCTTACTTTTTGGCCATGCTTTGTGCATTTGTGTTTAAATATGTGAGGCCAGGGATTTTATTACTGACTCCTTACTGGACAAGTCTTGAGCCATTTTGCTTCCTATGTTGTAGCTACTGTGTGTAGTAGTAAGCTTGGTGGACATATGTAGGTAGTTTTCACCCTCTTTTTAAGTTTAAATCCTTTTTGTTTATTTGTTCAAGATTCCAGGCAAATATGTTCTCTTTTTAAAATTAATTTATTTATTTTAGTCTTCAGCATTCATTTCCACAAGATTTTGAGTTCCAAATTTTCTCCCCATCTCTCCCCTCTGCCCCCCACGATGGCATGCATTCTAATTACCCCTTCCCCTAGTCTGTCCTCCCCTCTATTACTTCCCCCATCCCCTCCCCCCTCACTTTCTTATAGGGCAAGATAGATTTCTATATCCCATCAAGCAAATATGTTCTTGCTAGCCTTTATTAGTCATACTCCATCCCTAACCAGGAGTCTGTCATCCCTATATTTTAACATGTGGTCCAGAAGTTCAAATCTCATTCCCAGACACCACCTACTTAACTAATTATTCGCTTACCAAATTTACTTTTCCCTTCTGATGTCCCTCCCTTCAATTAGAGGTATGAGGAAAATACCATGTATGTCCCCAAGGTCTTCAGTTTCTTACCCAATACTTCAAAAATTTTAGCAATGTCTTCTAAACCACTTCTGGCAGAAATAAGTTCAGAAGGGGAAATAGACAACAGGATCATTTTATTACCATCATGTCAAAAACACTTCTTTTAAAACTCTGTAATAGAAATTTAGAGTTTCATATATAATCCTCATTTCTATTCTTTGTATATTGATTTCTTCATGTTTGTTGATTATTTTAATGATTAGGAGAATTTTTAAAATAGATTCATTATCTGCATCCAGAAAAATAACTGATAAATAGAAGTACATATAGAACAATTTTACTTATATACCTATTTGTGTCTAATGGTAGCCATCTCTAGGGTGTGGGAAGGGGATAGGAGAAAAAAAGAAAAAAGAAATTTACACAATAATTTTGTTGCATATTTGAAAATAATAGCAAGATGTGCATAGTAGATTTGCAGTTTCACGTATAATCATCTTTTTATTGTACTATGTTAAGGGTATGGAACCTGCAGCTTCAAGGACACTTGTGACCTTCAGATCCTTGGATGCAGCCTTTTGACTGAGTTCAAGTTTTATAGAACAAATCCTTTTATTAAGGGGATTTGTTCTGTGAAGTTTGGATTCATTCAAAGGGTCACACTTGAGGACCTAGAGGGCCACATGTGGTCTTGAGGTCACAGGTTCCCCACACTTGTACTATGTTATGGAAATTCTTGTTTTATTCCTTAAATTAAAAATAAAATAAGAAAAATATATTCCTTCTAGCACAAGAGATCTTCATCTTTCACCATCTTTATCTTGCCACAGACCTCTTTGGCAACCTGTTGAAATCAGGATAACGTTCTGTTGCCTTCATTCACGATTAAAGAAAATGCTAGGTTTCAGTTAGAGGTTAGTGAAAATTAAGATGCTATTTTTTCCCCATTCAAGTTTACAGACTTCCTGAATGTATCCATTGACCATTGGGCCCTCCAGATTAAGGACTTCTGTTCTAGCAGAATCATTTGTGCCCATATCAATCACCAGATGTGGGTAACAGTCATTTGGTTTGATAATGCTTGAGGGGGATTTCCCTCTCACTTCCTGGACAAAGGTTGTGGGAGGCAGCTGCCCTTTCTCTGTTTTTATCAAGTTAACAAATAGCTGTCCTCACTTAGCAGCTGTGTGACCTTGGGCAAGTCACTTAACCCCAATTGCCCTGCCCTTCCCCCTCCAAAAAAAAAAAGCAAAAAAACCCCCAACAAAAACCAAATAGCTGTCCCAATATCTTGTAGCAGGAAGTGACCAAACAATACACATCATCTCTTTCGACCCTTGCTAGGATGCTCATCTAGCAGCTGCCGTGGATCCATTTCATCATTCCTGGGAGGACAAGCAGCTGTTTATTCCTAAGAGAGGATAGCTCCCATCTCTTCAGAAGGAGCCTCGAGGCTATTATTAGCTCCAAGAGCTCAGTGGTCCTTCTTCCCTTTTTCCTCAGCATCACATCCTTCTACCACCCCAAATCCTGCCTCTTCAGACCCTTTTTTTCCTTTGTTTTTACACTGAAGCTCTTCTTTTGTGGGGATTTTTTTGTTGTTGTTGTTGTCATTGGGTATTTTTTTAAAGAAACCATTAAGTTTCCCTAGAAAAGTGTGGTTCTAGTACCTTTATTTGTTTGTTTGATGGAGGGGACAGGGCAGTTGGGGTTAAGTGACTTGCCCAAGGTCACACAGCTAGTAAGTGTTATGTGTCTGAGGTCGGATTTGAACTCAGGTCCTCCTGGCTCCAGGGCCGGTGCTCTATTCACTGCACCACCTAGCTATCTAGTTCTAGTACCTTTAAATCCTCTTCTAGAAGAGAAAACAACCTATAACTTTGTCATAGATAATAGTCACTTTGCTGTGGCCTATATAAACATTGTATACTCTGTAAAGGTCACCTAAAAATCCTTCTTGCTCTCCAAACCTACTAAAAGTAAAATGACACTAATCCAGCCATTCTGGAGAACAATTTGGAACTATGCCCAAAGGGCTACAAAACTGTGCACACCCTTTGATCCAGCAATACCACAAAGTCTGTATCCCAAAGAGATCACAAAAAAGGGGAAAGGACCTACATGTACAAAAATATTTATAGCAGCTCTTTTTGTGGTGACAAAGAATTGGACATCAAGGGGATGCCCATCAGTTGGGGGATGGCTGAAGAAGTTGTGGTATATGAATATAATGGAATACTGTTGTTTTGTAAGAAATGGTGGGCAGTGGACTTCATAAAAACCTGGAAAGACTTACATGGAGTGATGCTGAGTGAAATGAGCAGAACCAGACATTGTACACAATAACAACTTTGTGTGATGACCAACTTTGATAGACTCCGCTCTTCTTAGCAATGCAATGATCTAAGACAATTCCAAAAGACTCATGATAGAAAGTGCTATCTACATTCAGAAAGAAATATGGAGTCTGAATGCAGTTTGAAGCACATTATTTTCTGGGTTTTTTCTTTCTTGTGGTTTTTCCGTTTCATTCTGATTCTCCTTTCACAACATGATTAATGTGGAAATATGTTTAATATGATTGTACACGTATAGCCTATATCAGATTGCATGCTGTCTTGGGGAGGAGGGAAGAGAAGGAAGGAGAAAAAAGCTTGCAATTCAAAATCTGATAAAAGTGAATGTTGAAAACTATCTTTACATGTAATTAGGAAAAAAAATAATATTAAGTGGGAGAAAAAGTAAAGTGACAAATCACCAAATATTCTCTACAGAAGACACTAAAACCCTCCCAGAAACTCAGACCCAGAATAGATCTCTCTCTTTCACCTATTCTATGTCCCTCCTTATAAAATAAAAATAAGTAGGCCAGTTTCTAGTACACTAAAAAAAAAAAAGCCTTCCATAGTTTTGTTAACAATGCTTCCCAGGTATTCAAGAACTGCCCCAATTTCAAATACTTTGTCCCATTGTTCCTGTAAATGATCACAATGACCTTGAAATCCCAATGTTGAAGCTAATAGAAATAGAATGAATTAAGTCAGTAAAAATTACAGAAAATATATAGATGTTGCAAAAAAAAAATGAGGACCACCAAAACTGGAGAATCACAAACTGAAGAAACACTTGATACTATTGGACAGCATCTTTGGGCTGCACATAGGTATTTGACTTCAACTCTAATCCATGAAATAATAAAGCCCAAATTATGTTGATCCATCCCCCTAGAATAAGAGTCCCCAACAAGTCAATCACAAAATCTTAGGTGCTTGCTGCCATCACTCCTCTCCCATTGGAGCCACAGGTAGCAGCAACCACTGCGCATCTAAAGATTTGAGGGAAATTCTGGATCAGCTCTCTGCTCTTGGAGACTTCCACAGAGAGGAAAATTTGGTTGGGAGCCACACCCTGGCATCAACTTGCATTCTCCACCCTGCCCTACACCATGACTTCATGAAAATCAGTAATGGGACAAGCTCAGGGCCTATGATCATTTTCCTTAGTTCCTGGTCTTTTTCTCCTTTCCCAGACTGCTTAATATTTTAGAAGTCAATAGAGAGTCTTATTTAATCCCACAAACACTTATAAAATACCTATTTAGTGCTCTCTAACCCTCCCAGAAACCTGAGCTCAGAATGATTCTACATCCTCTACCAGTTCTCCTGACAATATAAAAAGAGAAAGGACAGCTTCTAGTAAACTAAAAATGTCTTCCATGATTGACAGAATAAAAGACAATATCTGCCCTCAAGGTGCTGGGGCAGGGGGCTGATATTGCTTAAAGGGGAGGTGATGTTGCTAATGTACTGCTGAGGAAGAAATAGAGAGAACATGTCTGATTTCTTGACATCCAACTTACCTTTCAAATCTGGAAATCCTTAGTAAATACGTCAACATAGGAATGAAGGACAGGTAGGTGGCACTGTGGGTAGAATGCTAGGCCTGGAGTGAGGAAGATTCATCTCCCTGAGTTAAAATCTGTCCTTAGATACTTATTAGCTGAGTGACCCTAAGCATGTCACTTAACCCTGTTTGCCTCAGTTTCCTCATCTGTAAAATGAGCTGGAGAAGGAAACAGCAAATCACTCCAGTATCTCCAAGAAAAACTCCAAATAGTGTCATGAAGAGTCGGCAAACCTGAATAACAACAAAAGGAATGAAGAATTTATCTTACTAGTATCTGTACCCTGTTTAATGGATGGGAGGCTCTTCTACTCCAAAGCTCTCCTTTTACTGTAATTTCCAAAGGCAGTCAGGCAAACTCATTCCCAAGCAGCTTTCTCCAAAGGCAACATGGCAGAACGGATATGAAAACCTGGGTTCATATCTTGCCTCAGATATCTCTTAGCTGTGTAACTCAATTTCTTCAACTATGAAATAAGGGAGTTGAATTCAGTGGCCTCTTCCAGCTCTAACTGCATTATCTTATGCCCAGGTCTGAAACAGCATTGAGCCATTGCCCTGAAAACCCATTTATTACAATTGGACAATAAAGTAACTTAAGCTTTGAATCCCATCTCTTTCATGGAACCTTTGTTCCTTCTTTGAAACTGCCTCTCTCTAACAAAAGGACCCTGTCTTGTGGGACACAGCCCTACTGACAAAGCCAAGAAAGGTTATAGGGGGCTAGGGCCCTATTACACATAGACATCCAGAGGGCAGGAACCATGTATTTTTTGTATTCTAATACCAGGGGTTGTGTGAAATGATTCAAATTCACACTAGCATTTTACCGTCTACCTATTTATAAGGAGCTGAGTCATTTTGAGTGAATTTGACTCCATAATAATAGGCACCATGATGCAATTTAAGTTTACTTTGTACATCAATCCTCTGACTGGAAACAAAATGGGGGGCAGTAAGTTTTCCAGTGAGGGAGTCTTCTGGGATTGTTAGCATGAGGCCTGTCATTTGTAGAATCAGTAGTTATATGTTGATTGGATTAAATCGCTTAATCTCAGATGATTTATTGCTTAAATTTTTAAAAATGTTATGTTTAGAACCTTTTCTAGGTTACATATATGAATATACTACTCCAACTCTTGACATAGAGATGCTTCTGGGTTCTCCAAGGCCATGCCAGCAGAGCCCAAGCTGGAAAGGCTTCAAGTGCAGGTCCAGTAACAGCTTGTCAGTATCTTCCATCCAAGGACCAACCCAGCTAAATTTGGAGAGTCTCATCAGCAGCCAGTTGGCCACATGGTAATGAATTTTTTAGCCATGATAATTCATAAAGATTGTCTACTGAGGGGCAGAATGATTGTGAACTCCATAAGTAAAAAGTGGGCAATGGTCGAATGAGGAATCCTTTAATATATGGAAATATTTTTACACTAAGGAGATTATTCAGAGGGCCTGAGTGGCAGGCCCCTTGGAGTTTATCCTGCTTGATTCACTCTGAAACCTAGAATTGTGAAAAGAGAAAAACAATTCAAGTGGAGAAAGGGGCTGGAGATGCCTGAATAAAAGGTAAAATGGTAGCCACATGACAAGTTGTATTACTATGATAAGGCAGAAGGCTGTTTGAAAATAATCAGAAATTCTCTCAGGAAGCCCAATTATATTCTTATATTGTGAATCAAAATGCTGGTGCCAAAGACCCGACCTATCATTCACATACCTTTTATCCTGTAATTAAACCAGATAAGCTGCTGGGCTAATTCTTTCCTGAATGATACCACCCTTTGAGCAAGACTGTACATCTGTAGAAGACTTCACTCTGAAGATCTATTATACCAATATTTCACTGCAGTGAGCTGCCTCCTTAATGATTTACCCATAACACATCATCAGAATGAGATGCACTTATAATACATTACTCAATAAGTCTGTGGTGGCCAGGAGAGAAAGCCAGGTTCACTGACAGAGGAAGTACCCTTACTTGACAGATGTCAGCTCACACGTAACATGCTGGGTGGGCTCTCTCTTCCTACATAAATGTGTGTGCCTATTTTCATGAGCCTCTCTCTTTCACCTGTCTCTGTCTCTTTCTATTCCTGTTTGTCTGTCTTTCTCTGTCTGTCCATTCATATCTCTATCTCTCTGTCTTTGTCTCTCAATCTTTATTTCTCTGTCTCTCTCCCCTGATCTGTAATTTCATTGGCATAGAGAGCTCCTTGGTGTGGAAACTCCTTCCAACAATGCAAATACGCAATTATCCTGTAATTTAAAGTCTAAGATCCTAGGGTTACTAAGATAAGTGATTTGTCCAAAGTCACAGTCAGTATGTGTCAGAGACAGGACTTGAACCCAGACCTTCCCCTCTAAAGTTGTCTTTCTAGCCACTATACCACACTGCCTCCATCTTTAGGTCCATCATGAATAATACATGATTTTGGCTACCTCATGGGGTCTTAGAATTGCAGGGACATTCAAAAAGCCATCTAGTCCATGGCCTCTTTCCTGTCTTCATCTGAGCCATGCCAGACAGAGGTCCAGTTCTCCTATTCTTTAAGATCTCTGGGAGAGATTCCATGGCCTCCTATAACAAATCTGAGAAGCTATTCCTCAGATCCACAGCTGGCTCTATCTACAGTGTAGATGTCTGTCTTCTTGTTACCAATGCCCTAGTGCAGTGGTTCTCAACCTTCCTAATGCCGCAACCCTGTAATACAGTTCCTCATGTTGTGGTGACCCCCAACCATAAAATTATTTTCATTGCTACTTCATAACTGTAATTTTGCTACTGTTATGAATCGTAATGTAAATATCTGATATGCAGGATGTATTTAAATTGAACATAACCCACAGGTTGAGAACTGCTGCCCTAGTGGGACAAAAAGGATGCCAAAAGCCAAAGAGTACATAATAAAAACAAAAACTTCCAAAATGGACTGGAAATAATTCCCCACTCCCACCCCACCAAGGAAATCCACCTGGTTTTTGGAAGCCCACCCTGGGGTTGAGCTATCCTGATTGTTAAGTGAACAAAAACTCATTTAAATCACTATATCTAGCCAGCCCCAGACCAAGATTTTCACATCTTATCACGCCATCCACCTTGGACATCTCACCTGCACTGCCAACCACATACAGAAACTCCCTAATCCCAGCCTTCTACCTTTTGCTCTAAGAACAGTAATGAAACTAACACTACTATTGCTTTTGGAAATAATATGGGGGCGGCTAGGTGGCGCAGTGAATAGAGCACTGGCCCTGGAGTCAGAAGGACCTGAGTTCAAATCCAGCCTCAGACACTTAACACTTACTAACCATGTGACCTTGGGCAAGTCACTTAACCCTAATTGCCCTGCCTTTCCCCCTCCAAAAAGCAAAAAAAAAAAAAAAAGAAAAGAAAAAAATATGACAATCTACTACCCTATGACTCTATCCACTGTCCCTCTGCCTCCTTAAACAAAAATTCTCTTCTTTGGACATCTTTTCCCTATGTGTGTTGCCCTATTAGAACATAAGCTTTCTTGAGGGCAGGGGCAGTCTAGCTTTTGTATTTGAATCTCCATTGATAAGTACAATGCTTAGTATATGGCAGGTACTTAATTTTTTTTTCATTCATTCAAAGCCAACTTCCCCAACTTGTGATTTTTATTACAATATTAATATATTAATGTTCTAGCCCCAGCTGTGTACTGCTCTTCCCACCAAAAACATCTATCTGTGAACCCCTCCGGTAAGCAAGGAAACTGGGAGTCAAGGGTCCTGAATCAAATTGACTCAGTGACCTCACATCAAACATCTGGGCAATAAGAGTCTTGATTCCCCCCCCCCACTCCTCCCTCCCCCGCTTTAAAAATGAAAACTCCACAGCCTCAGACACTTAACACTTACTAGCCGTGTGACTTCGTTGCTTAACCCCAACTGCCCTGCCTTGTCCCCCTCCAAAAAAAAATGAAAACTCCACTAATCACATTGGTTGACTGGTTGACTGTGAGATTACTTTCATGCCTTGGGTCTCTTAGCTGTAACTCAAGGACAATAAGATCTGTAGTATTAATAATCTTGCACGCTTGTTGTGAAGCTAAAATGATATAAAATACATAAAACGCTTTGCAAATGTTAAAGTGCTATATAAATATCGGGAGTAATGGGAGTGGTGGTGGTGGTGGTGCTATCATCACCATCATTGTTATTAAATAGCCTTGAGTTCCCCATATAACAGGACCCCAGACAGGCACTCCATATATTGTCCCTGACATCCCACCATGTGTCTGGCTTTACCCCTAGATGGCTGGAAGCCTTTAGAATCTGTCTCTGTTAAGACACCAAAAATGAAAGATTTGGCAGTGCAGGAAGATGATTCTTGGTGGGTAGCCAGGCATGAGAAATGTGATGACTTAGAGAAGGTCCTTTAGGAACTAGGAGGCTGTGACTCCTGCTGGGGTGATGGAAAAGGGCCATTGCATCTCGGCTGGTGGAAGGAAAGAGAAGCTGGGTGATAAAGCCCAAAAGCCGCCTGGCTTCCTTTTTAATATTCAAGAGATGACCTCAAGCATCCTCAGCTTTCAAGCTGAGAGCACCGGGAGGGGATCTGAACAACAACTGGTGCATCCTTTGGAAAAGTCTCAGATTCAATTGCCGGACCAGAACACTCAACTTTTCCACTCATCTACCCTTATCCTGCTACCCTTCCCATTATTTCATAGCCCTCAGATATCTGGGCCAATGCGGCAGTGACGTTAATTGCTCCGTGGCATACTTAGCTCCCTGAATTCTGTTAGGAGGGGCCCACCTTCCTATTCCCTCCAGCCTGGGGCAAAGAATAAAAGACCACCTGGAAGGCACATAGTTTACATGGAAACTGGGAGACTGAGAGGCAGCCTAAAGTGGAGGAGTTGAAATGGAAGAGGAAGTAGAATGAATTCTCTTGGACCCTCAGATTCCTGCCTCCAGCAGGGCCCCTCATTACCCTCACCCCGACCCTACAGCTCCATCTGTAGAGTCTCACTAATACTAGGATCATGGATATATAGAGCTCATTTACAAATGAGGAAACAGAGACCCAGGGAAGCTAAGTGATTTGTCTAGAGTCATGGAAGTAGTCATCATCGGAGGTGGGATTTGAACCCAGATTTCTTGAATCTGAAGACAGTTCTCTTTCCATTATACCCCAGTGCCTTTCTTCCACTTTTCCTCTTTCTCTTCTCCCTCTCCTTCCTCCTTCTCCTCCTCCCTCCTCCTCTTCTTTTTCCTTTTCTACTCTACCTCCTTCTCTTCTTCCTCCCACCAGCAGATTTAGAGCTGAAAAGACTGCTTCCCTCCACATTTCACATGGAACATATTTAAAACATCATCTTTTGAAAGGATCCAGCCTAGAAGAAGATGAATCAGGGCAACTGTTGACCCCATCTGAGGCATTAGCCACAACGTCTTGGGGCTAAGGTCTTAAGCAGTGGTCACATTTGTGGTTTGTGGAAAAGGGAAAAAAGAAATCATGAATGCTAATAATAACTCACATGTCTATAGAGCTTTTGAGTTTCCAAATTGCTTTCCTTACAATTACTCTGGGCAAGTACTATTATCCCCTTTTCACAGATGAGGAAACAGGTCCAATGTACTAAAGAGTGTAGGCTGATTGCTGGTTAATTAGATGGAAAGGGAAAATCCCTAATATTTATTCTGTCCTTCTTTACCCTTCCCCAGGTCAACCCCGGGCACCTAGGTGGCACAGTGGAGTATGCATAGCCTGGAGTCAAGAAGACTCATCTTCCTGAGTTCAAATCTGGTCTCAGACACTAACTGTGTGACCCTGGGCAGATCACTTTACCCAGTTTACCTCAGTTTCCTCATCTGTAAAGTGAACTGGAGAAGGAAATGGCAAACCCCTCCAGGATCTTTGCTAAGAAAGTCAGAAATGGAGTCACAAAAAGTCAGACAATGACTGAAAGCAACTGAACAACAAGAAGTCTATCCTAGTGTTGATCTCTTGCTTTGCCTCTTCCCATCAAGTTGTCCAGGTTAGTCACAGACATAATGAGGATAAGAAACAGTAACCTGGACCAGTTTCCAAGGGTTGGGCACATTGCTACTCCCTGTCCTGCCCTTCAAAAAGGACAGACTGTCAGTGACTTCACAGGCCCCTACACAGAGGTCTCATTGTCCCCTGTCCCACCCCCCTCCCACTCCCAATTCTGCCCCAGGACCTCTGCTCTCTAACTTTTAGCCAAAACATGATGGTATACGGGCACGCCCCAACCTCATCAGGTCTGGAATTCTGCAAGGCTCCAGGGCAGCTGAATGGATTGGAGCAGACCAGTATGAGGACATAGCGCCATCTCGTGGTCTTTGCCGGTGCCCACGCCCACAGTCTCTCGCCATGACATTTGCAAATAAATTCATACCTCATCATTACCCATCATCACAACCTGATGTTCTCTTGGGGAACATGTACAACAGCAAGGGACACACACACGCACACATGCACACACACAAGCACATACAGGCACACTGGTTTGGGACTTAGGATCCTAAATGCCACAATGACTATTAAACAATGTCCTGCTTCTGCCCAAACAGGAGGGAAGTGGGAATTGATTGTCTCTCTTTTTTCATCTAAGCTGCTAACCCAAAATAAAGCAGCTGTTGAAGCCCCTGACCTTTCTCTAGCTGTTGGAAGGGAAATGCTGGATAAATAATAGATAGTCCACTGCTGGGTTGTGCTTAGAAGCATCTTTTAATTAAAATAGCTGAGTAACCAGAAGGTCACGGGGACTGACATTTGAGGTAGCAGTCCAGCAGAGGTATCACCCAACTGGAAATCTGGTCTGGAAAATTGGGTAACCTGAGCCCTGAGCTCCACCGCCGGACAGATCCTCTGAACTGTGGGTGGGATTTTGTTTTTGTTTTCTTGAGGCAGACAGAATACTTGACTTCCTGTCTTTTGGTGACAGACAACCCAGAATATGCATATTGCTAGCCCTCTTACAGCAATCTTTGCACTCCTAGAACCTACTGGAGTAACTACTTATCTGGCCACAGCATCCCAGAGCAGGATCTGCCTCGGTGCTGAGCTCTACCAATCAGCAGTGGACTTGCCACTTAGTTCCCTGACAGTGACACAAGCCACTTCCTGTTTCTCCTCCAGGAGGCTAAGTGTCCTTTCTTGGTGAGCCAAGGTGACTTTCAACCAGGCAGCTCACATATCCTGGACCCCTGCCTAGGCACTGCTGGCCTCATCAGTTATTGGACATAGGTTTATCCCTGTTTATGGAGCCCAATAGAATCAATCTGGTATATCTCTGCAGAAACAAAATTTAATTCAGGAATGGAGGCAAAAAAAATAGCCCTATTGCCACCTTGGACAGTTCATTTGCTCATGCCTCTGATTCCCTGTTTCTCTAGTAGGAACACAGTGCTAACTTTTCCCACTGTCAGTACCACACACAGTCATCTACCTGAACTTATGGGTTGTCAAGAAAGCTGTCAGCTCACTTCTGAATCTAGTCTGCCACAGCTGAAAGCTGAGGAGGATATATGAGACAGGAAAACTATAGCTCACTATATTTTGGTTTCCAGACAACAGGGACAGGATGCTGTGACATCCGTAAGGAAAATCCAATTCCCCATCTGAATGGAACTTTGAGGGGAGGAAGACTACTGGGGGAGGATTGAAGAATTTGAGTCATTTTTTTTAAATGACAAATTGTCATTAGGGGAGGGGAGGGAGAAAAGGTCCTTATTTTGTACAATTCAGGATACCTTTAGGGACATTAATTGGTCATGATTGCCAATGCCAACATTAGAGAGCCTGGCATTATTCAGAACACTTTTTTTAAAAAAAAATGATTTGGTCTGGCTTTCTAGAAGCTTCCATTCGAAGGCCAAGTCAGACTAACAAGAGAAATCTGTGTAACAACCTAGTGATTAAGTACCAACATTTCCAAGAATTTTAGAATTCTCTTCCACGTGGCAGAAAAGAGGTTAGATTTTATTTTCTACATTGGCTCACCTTTCTCACTTTGCCCTTTAACTGTGGGTGAAACCCAAGACTCAGTCCTCGGTCTTCTACTTTTCTTTCTCTTAATACTCTCAGAAAACTCAACCATGTTTGAAACTAAACAATTAACTCTTGGCTAGAGATTTATTATTTTGATTTATTAATCCTACTACCTTACAAACACCTTACAAACCTTTAAGCACTTATTATTATCATTATCTTTGTCTTTCCCTTTCAGTTCAGTGAAATGTTTCTAAATATTCACTTCATTTTGGGGTGAATGTTTTGGAGAGGTTTTATTGGGGGTAGGGTTAACCATATTTTAATTTTAACATTAAGTTTTTTAAATTATGAATTCCAAATTCTCTCCCTCCTCTCAACCCCTCCCTTACCTATTGAAAAGACAAGAAATGTTTCCCCCATTATTCATGTGAAATCATGGAAAGCATTTCCATAATATGCCGTGTTGCGAAAAAAAAAAGCAAGCAAAATAAAGTGAAAACCAATATTTTCAATCTGCATTCAGAGTTCGTTATTTCTCTATCTGAAGGTAGATAATACTTTTCATGAATCCTTTGGAACCATCTTGGATCACTGTATTGATCAGAGTAGCTAAGTCTTTCACTGTTGATCATCATTACAATATTGTTGTTTTTGTATATGATGTTCTCCTGGTTCTGCTCACTTCACTTTACATCAATTAATATGTCTTCCCAGGTTTTTCTGAAGCCATTCCCTTCAACATTTCTTGTAGCACAATAATATTCCATCACAATCCTATACCACAACTTGCTCAGTCATTCCCCAGCTGATGGGCATCCTCTCAGTTTCCAATTCTTTGCCATCACAAAAATAACTTACATAAATATTTTTTTGTCCATGTATCCTTTTCCTTTTTGTCTGATTTCCTTGGAATATAGCACTAATAGCAGTACTGTTGGGTCAAAGGGTATGCAGAGTTTTATAGCCCTTTGGGGATAGCTCCAAATTGTTGCCTAGAATGATTGAATCAATTCATAACTCCACCAATAATGCATTAGTGTACCTATTTCTGCCCTCCAGCATTTGTCATTTTCCTTTTCTGTCAAGCAAGTCATTCTGATGGGTGTGAGGTAGTCCCTCAGAGTTATTTTAATTTTCATGTCTCCAGGGGGCGGCTATGTGGCACGGTGAATAGAGCACTGGCCCTGGAGTCAGGAGGACCTGAGTTCACATCCAGCCTCAGACGCTTAACACTTGCTGGCCATGTGACCCATTTTGACGTTATCTTGGTATACAGTGAGAGATGCCGCTCCATGCCTAGTTTCCGACACGCTGCTTTCGGGTTTTCCCGGTTTCTGTTAGTGAGTTGGGAGCTGTCTGTCAAGCGCAGATCACTGCGGACACTGCCTGCCGCGTAGCGCGTGCTTAATCTCTCCCCCGAGTCGCCGCTACTGCTCAGCCAGCGCCGGGTTGTTCTGATGATCGCTGCTCTGTGACACAGTCTGAAATCTCGTCACCTTCCTCCACATTTTCCTTTTCATTGATTCCCTTGACGTTCTTGACCTTTTGTTGTTCTACGTATTCTTTTTTCCTAAGTCTGTAAATGAATTTTATTCGACTTATCATTTTAAGAAAAACTCTATTGATTATTGCGCTTTCTAGTGTTTTCATTAGTATTTTTTCAAAGCTTTTTATGGATTTATTGATATCTCCTTAAGTGTTTTGCAGACTCCTTGAGCTGGTCTGTCAGTGTCTTTATCTTGGGCAGACACTGCAAACCAGCACTGGACTGGGATCAGAAATGAACAGAACAGTCTTTGGGAAACTGTGTAGTACTTTTAATGACCTCAATCTTCCTCCCTGAAACAAAGATCCATCTTTGCAAGATGGCAGTCCTTTTGGTGTCTCTGGGTGGCTGCAAATCATAAAATCACACAATCTTCATCTCTATGTAGATGACGCAGATATATGTCCTTCCTTGAGCTTCAGTCCTTCATCCTTGGCTACTTATTGGATATTTCAACTAGATTTCCTAGAGATTCTGCAAACTTAGCTGTTTCAAAAGAGAACCCTTAACTTTCCTCCAAAACCCAGCCCTTTTCCAAAATGCCCTATTTCTATTCAAGGCATCATCATTCTATCAGTCTTCTGAGTTCAGAAGCTCAGTATTACCTTTAGTTCCTCTCACTCGCTCCACAAGATATCAGTAGCCAAATCTAGTCATTTCTACATTCTTAATATCTCTCACTTCTGACCCCTTTTCTCTACTCATGGCCCCGAACCTAATTTGGGGTCCCTTCACCTATGGTCTACTCTAGACCATTGTAACACCTCCTATTTGGTTTCTGGGACTCATCTCTCCCTAGTCGTATCCATTTTCCACACAACTGCCAGTGATTTGATTTCCCTAAAGTACTGATATGACTTTGTTACTCCCCAGTTTAATAAACCAGTGGCTCCCTATTGCCTCTAGGATAAAATCTAAACTTCTCTGTTTGGCTTTTAAAGCCCTTCACAACCTGGATTCCTTCTATCTTTTGTAGCCTTGTTCTATATTCTCCTCTCCCATGCCAAGCTGGCTTTCTCTTCCTCATGCATGATTCTCCATTTCTACGTGTTTGCATTGGATGTTCCTCACACCTGGAATGCACTCCCCCCTGACTCCCACCTCATAGAACCTCTCTTTCTTTGAGACACGGCTCAAGCACCACCTTCTACACAAAGCCGGATTCCCACATGCTCCAACTCCTAATGCCCTAGTTGTCTGACTACCTGGGGTCTGACTACCTTGTATTTATTTTGGATTTCGCCTACGTGTATTTATGTATGAGTTTTCTCACCCAATAGAATGTGAGCTCCTAGGGCCTAGGAGCTCACATTCTATTGGGTGAGAAAACTCAAACATACATAAGTTACTTAGGGAGTAGGGATTTTTTTTTCTGTTTGTATCCCCAGTTCCTAGCACACTGTTCAGTACATAGTAGGTGCTTAATAAATGATTATTCATTAATTCAATGAATAAAAACTATGAGTCACACAAAGGGCAATGAAGAGATGCAATTAGGAAAATAGTGTTCCTGTCTCTAAGTCTAGCATTTTATCTGTCTAAAAGGAGGTAGGTTCGCTTTTATGTCATGAAATCAAGGGATGAAGAATCCTCTTGCTCCCCTGGTATTCATTCAATGTCAAGTAAACTAGAAAGAGTTCCCAATATGTTGGGTACACCCCTATGGAGGATTTCTAAGAGGGCACAGATGGCCTGCAATCAGCACTATTGGGAAGGATACTCACAGATCCATCAAAGTACCAAAGGCAAGTGTTGGCATTACCTCATACTTGACATGTCCAAAGCTAAATCCATTCATTCTCCTGTTAAGACCTGTTCCCTTGCCCAACTAGTTGTCAGTGATCACCTTCTGGCTCCCAGTAACCCAAACTCCTAACTCTGAAATCACTTCATCCCCATATCCAAGCTAGATCCTGCCTATTATTCTTTCAAATGGCTCTTCTATCTGCCCTCCATTCCCAACACTTTAGTTCATGTTTTCATATCACACCTAGTTTACTACAACAGCTTCCTACTTAGCCTCTCTAACTAGTCTTTCTCCCTTCAGTTCATCCTTTATATCACTGCCAGATTCATCTTTTTTTAAAAAATCCTTCATCTTGTTATATCCCTATTCAGAAACTTTCAATAGCTTTCTATTTCTTTCACTAAGTCACAACTAATCTACCTGGCTCTAAAGGCCTCCATCATCTAGCCCAGTTTGGTTGTCAGTGTGTGGTAGTGGAGTGGAAAGAACTCTGGAATTCAACCATGTGGTTAAATCACTTCACCTCTGGGACTGTTTCCTTCTCCATAAAATGAGGAATTTAAACTAATGACCACTATTGTCCTTTACAACTCTAAATCCTAGCCTACAGCTATTACAAACTTACTTCTAACTATTGACACTCTAAGGCAGCTAGGTTTAGCGAAGTGAATAGAGCACAGGCCCTGGAGTCAGGAGGACCCAAGTTCAAATCCAGCCTCAGACACTTTGACACACTTACTAGCTGAGTGACCTTGGGCAAGTCACAATTGCCTTGCCTTCCACTCTCCAAAAAAAAAAAAAAGATTATAGATTATAAAAATTAACACTTACCCTTCACTACTCTTAGGGTAATTTAATTCCCACATATATCTTACAAATTTCCAACTCCAAGTCTTTGCTTATCTTCCTCCTCCTCTTACTTGGATGCCTCTCTGCTCCCTTCTCCGTATCGTTCTCCAACATTCTCTATTCTTCAAATCCTAGTTCAAATCTAACCCCCTCCATAAAGCCTCCCTTGATTACATGAGTCCTCTCTGATCTTTCTCCCCTCTAAACTTGTATTTTTGGTCTATCCTACATCCCATGTTGCTTAGAAAGCTAACCTCAACGTCAGGAGGACATGGATATAAGTCATGTCTCTGACAAATGCTGGCTATACCGGCACGCAGAAGTCATTTCTCAGTGCTCTGGATAAATCCTTGAGACTTTAAGTTGTAGCTAAGGTGCCAGCCTGCATCGGTAGAAGTGCCGTCACCTGGAGTTCCCGTGTCAATGAGGCCGTGGATACCCTGCATGTGCCTAGTCTATATTGTTTTCTATGATGTTATTTGTGTTAGTAGTCTACGTACCCATCCAGAACTAGGCTTCTGAGGGAAAGGGCCACCATTTTTGCTTGTTTTGTTGATGCCTTTTTAAAATTTCACATTCACTTCCGAGTATGGCCTTTCCATCCCCATAAAGGTTTTCTGTGTAAAAAAGAGGGGGAAAGTGCAGTTACCCATAGTTCCTCACCACTTCACAATTATATAACATCCAGCTTCATTTTATTGGTCTTCCTGTTTTTCCATTGTTTATATGGTTTTAGTCTCATTCTGCATGCAGCTGTCCATGCAGAGCCAGCTAGGTGGCGCACAGTGGACAGACACTTCCTACCTGGGTGACTAAGCAAGTCACTTAACCTGTCTGGCTTGGTTTCCTTATCAATAAAAACGGAAAGACTAGCGCCTACCTCTGCAGGTTATAGTAAGGATAAAATGAAGTATTTGTAAGGTGCATTGCAAGCCTCAGCGTGTTATACAGAGACTGACTGTTTTTGGGGGGGAACATTTACGTGCTACAATTTGTTTAGCTATTCCCTTCTGACTGAAGGGCTGGAAGGAGAGCAATAAACTCCTGCCAAAGCTTTTCTTTATAGAAGGTAGGATTCTGACTTTCAGCTCATTATATTTTTCAGTTTGTAGCTCTGCTTGGTTTCAATTACATGTAACAGAGGGAACAAGATGCCCCAAGCCGACTGTAAGTTCCTTGAGGGTAGGGACTGTATTTTTCTTATTTATATCCTGAGCACCTAGTACCTGAGTACATAGTAGGCATTTTATAAATGTTTATTGAAATGAATTGGCACCTCACACACACACACCCACACACCTCCTTGCCCCCAAGTCTTTGCTATCACATTAATAGTACTGCTATAAATATTTGGGTATGCGTGGGATCTTTTCTTAATATCTTTGGGATATATGTCTAGCAGTGGGATGTCTAGGTCAAAGTATGTGGACATTTTAGCCATCTTTTAAGCATAATTCCAAACTGCTTACCGGAATGGTTTACCTAATTCACATCTCCGAATGTATCAGTGTGCATGTCTTCTCAGTTCCTCCAACAATTGATCTAAACTTTATTCCCTTTACCCTCTTCTGCCAACTTTGTAAATTTTCTGGTTGAAATCCAGGAGCAAAGATATTTTAATTTGCATTTCTTATTGGTAATTTAGAGGACTCTGAATTATTAAGCTCATAGTTTCCAATTCATTTGAAACCTGCTCATATACTTTAACCATGTATCTTCTTTGGCAGCGCTTCTCAACCTGTGGGTTATGTTCAATTTAAATACATCCTGCATATCAGATATTTACATTACGATTCATAACAGTAGCAAAATTACAGTTATGAAGTAGCAACGAAAATAATTTTATGGTTGGGGGTCACCACAACATGAGGAACCATATTAAAGGGTCGCAGCATTAGGAAGGTTGAGAACCACTGTTCTATGGGGACCTGGTTTTTGTTCTCATACCTATTGGTTAATTTCCTGTTTATCTTGGACATCAGACCCTTGAGATATTTGTGGAGGAAAAAAATCTCAATCAACATTTTCTTTTTTATATTTGATGCAATAAAGTCATTTTCAATTTCATGCAATTTATTTTATCTTTTATAAGAGGCTTTCTCCTCCAAGGTTACCTTCCATCTACTCCATATGATTTACTTTGTAAGGTACCTATTTTTATGTACATGTTGTCTCCTCCATTAGAATGTAAGCTCTTAGGGGCGGCTAGGTGGCACAGTGAACAGAGCACTGGCCCTGGAATCAGGAGGACCTGAGTTCAAATTGGCCTCAGACACTTAACACTTACTAGCTGTGTGACCTTGGGCAAGTCACTTAACCCGAATTGCCCTGCCTTCCCCCCTCCAAAAAAGAAAAAAAAAGAAAAAAACAACAATGAAAGCTCTCCAGTGAGGTGAAAGCAAAGTAGATGCCCATCAACTGGGGAATAGCTACACAAACTGCAGTAAATTAATGTACCAGAATATTACCAAGAAATGATAACTTGACGATAGAGAAGCACAGAAATATTTATACAATCTGATGCAAAATGAACTAAGTAGAGGAAAGGTACGCAAATGACTAAAGGTAAACAGAACAACCACAAAGCAATCAAATGGAAGGCTGCAAAATTACAAAGAACGAACTCAGCTCCAAAGAAGGTATGTGAGCAGGCACCTTCAGCGCTTCTCGGTATGTGCAGGAGCCATGGGTGTGGTGCACTGCTTATACTTTCAGATTCTTTCAATATATTGATCAGCTTTATTGACTTTTGTGTCTTCTTTTAAAAAGGCCTTGTTATATGGATGGATCTTCGGGAGGGGGGAGAGGAGGAATCCTCACCGAAATTCTGCTTAAAAAAAAAAAGCTAGCCACGAAAAAAAATTCAACGTTAGCTCTCTGGGAGCAGGGACTGTTTACTTTTCCTTTCTATCTCCCATGCTTAGAATAATGCCCAGCACACACTTAATACTTGTTCACTGTTTGGTCTCTTCCATCACCTTTTTTCCCGCTGACCATAGTGATTAGTTACTCCCACCCATTTTCTACCTTTTTTAATGTTGTACTTTTTTATAATTGAGTCAACTATCCATTTGTAACTTGTATATACCATAAGACACTGGTTAAAACTTGTAAATTTTTGGCAAACTGTTTTCCAACTTTCCTGGTTTTCATTAAATAGGAAATCCCTCCTGAAGCTTATGATGTTCTTGGACTTACCAAACACTGTTGTATTCCTTGATGCCCAGAATGCATTCCTTCTGCACATGTCCTGGCTCCCTTCAAGATTCAGCTCGAATCCCACCCTCTGCAAGAGGCCTTTCCTGGCTCCCCAACTGCTAGCCTCACCCTCCTTCCCCCCCACCTGAGATTACCTCCCACTTACACAGTACATTTCTTATATATACAGTTGTTTGAATGTTGATTCCCCAATAGACTACAAGCTCCTGGAGTGCAGGGACCATGTTTATGCCTTCCTTTGCATCCTCAGTGTTCAGCACAGTGCCTGATAAATGGAGGGCATTTACTTAATACATGCTACAGATTATGTTGAGTTCAATTGACTCTTGCATATCAAGTCTGTTCCCTCATCTACTTTCCCAATTTTTAAACAGCTGCTGATAACTACTACTTTATAACTGACCTTTTACACTTCAATATCCTCTGGCATACACCAGAGTGTTTACACCCATGATATATACTCAACACCAGATTAATTTTGCCTAAATTGGGGGCGTAGATGGTACTGAATTTCCCAAGTAATTGCACTTCTAATTTTGCCTTGGCAGCAAAGAGTTAACCAAATTATGGGCCAACATTTCATTTTGGTTTTCTCTCCAAAATTGTGTTGTAGATGGGGGGAGGGGGGAGGTCTTTCACGGTCAGCCTCTTCCCCAAACCTGAGGCTTTCTCACCATCAGACTACCTGTCTCATTAAGACACTCATCAATGGAAAGTTTTACAAGAGAAAGCCAGAAACTTTGCATCCTAGAGAAAGTATACCTGCTGATCAGTCCTATTTGTTTTGATTTTTTTCCTTTAGACTTCGAGTTCCCTGAGGGGAAGGCTTATCTCTTTTACATTCTTATTAATTTCCTTCCACATCTGGCTTGGCAGTAGTACTTTAGTGGCATTATTAGTTTGTCACTGTTTATCAAAGAAAATTAATTTATTCCCCTCATCCCCCTCCACTTTAGCTCTAACAAGAACAGTGCATGTAGATGAAATTTAAGATGGGTTTTTGAAAGGATGAGGGTTATTTTTTATTTGCTCATGAATAATTTCATTACAGGATAATAAGGGCAACTACTCTAAGCTCAAAATAGCATTGTTTGCTTCTAAGTGGTGTGGGAAATAGATGAGGAGGTTCAAGAAGTAAATTTATAAACACATTTCTTGGACTAAAGTTTTGCAGTCAAAGGTCATATCCTTAGCCCAGTAAAACAGCCAAATCTGGGGTGGAATGCTTCCTTTTTTAGGAGCTGGGAGTTTGTGTGTATGCTTCAAACAAGTTTGTCCCTTTCTCTCTGCCTGGACTGCTTCCAAGGACACTGTCTAAATTCAATCTTTGACTGAATTAGTCTTCTTCAAACTTCCTTTCGTGGGACAGGAACTGTAGTTACAGCCTCCAGCCTCAATCAACCATACGTTCAGCAACCTGGCTGTTACTTTACAAAGAGGTCAGCCTGGTCTTCCACAAAGAAGGTAGATAGCTCTATAGCAACAAATATAGCAAGCGTCATTTGGAGAGAGTGATAAATCTATCATAGGAATACACTGAATCCATGTGAACAATCAATTGACAGATTATGAATTGAGGGAAAAGTAGCAAAGAGCAAAATTCCATCCCATCTACAAACTAATGCTGAAATCCAACCAAGCATGTCAGAAAAAAATGCATTTAAAAATATTGTGTGAGCCTATATATGAGGATTTTATCAGACCACTGACAGTTCCAAACCGAACCTGCTTTATAATTAAGCACTATTACAAAATAAAAGTCCATATAACTGCTTGCTGGATTATGGGCTTTAATGAAAACCCCAAAAGAGGGGTGAATATACAAAATTCAAGTGTAAATACGTATAAGTTAAGAAATATTTCCCCAGTTTCAACCATGAAAAAAAATTCAACACTGATCTACTGTGTATGATTGTTAAGAGATCAGACATTGACAGCATACAAAAGTATTATTCAATGGCGAAGAAACAGATTTTTCAGCTTCTCTTCAGTGAACTCCAAAGGCTGGTCATGTGGGGCTATGCTGCTTTTCCTCCAATATAGTTCTGATCTGAAGTTCTTGTTTCAGGTTTTTGACTTCCCTAAATGCTAAAAAGACAGATTACCAACACCAGAGGTGAGTATGTCACAGATACTGACATTTTTATCCACATTAATGAGGTAGGAATTTATAAAATATACAGACAACACATCAAAGCTTTAATATTTCAGGTCAAACCCCATTAAAAATAAATATCATTACATTCCAACCCCAGTTGATGACCCATATCTTTTAAGCAATATTCAAAACAGTAATACTCCAATACATCCTCCGGCGTTTATTGTAACAGGATTTGACCTGTAGTTTAAAAGTGAAACCAGGGATGGAGAAAAAAAGAGAAGTAGAGGTAGAGAAGATGCACAGATCTTCTTAGATTTCTCTGACAGTGAACTGACCCAAGCTCAGTATGGGATACTTACAGTCAGCTCCTTCTCCTCTTCGTCGTAAAATAACGCCTTCTGCCAGTAAAGCCTTTCCTGTTTCCACAAAGAGCTTATCTTCATCCGTTTCTCCCTTTTTCTGTAGCTCAATATACTTCTCCACAAATCTGAAAGTCCAAGCAGTCCCCTCTCAGATATGCACCTTTTCAGTTTTTCTGTGCCAGGAAATTATACTTTCTTTGCTCAGCTACTAAAGAACATCAAGCATACTTATTAAACATCCTAACCTCTTCTTCCCTTAAGAGAAACTCATACAAATTAGCTCATCCCCTGTCAAATGTGAACTTTATTATTAAATGTGAACTGGTACACATGCAAGTCTCTTACCTTTGGCAGGAAGATTTAAAATTTGGGTTGAAAAGATCGAAAGTTCTGGGACCAGATCCATAAACTGAATAGTATTTCCTAGAGAATAAAAATAACAAAATAATAAAAATAGTCTCCAATTAGAAATCGATGACAATGACTAATATATGAGAAGGAATAATCATCCAACCTTAAGAAGTATATAATGATACAGCACAGCCCACACATTGCTGTCCGTTCCTCTAGACAGCAAAAGAAACATATTTCTAGTTATGCTAGTGGTTTGTATCTCCTGGTGTTCAGTTACATGACAAAGTACTTTGAAAATGTACATAATTGCAAGGTATTATGATGTTAATATTATTAACAATAATATTCAGTAGAAATGAGGAGCTAAAAGGGACAATCTGCAATACTCCCCCAAAATGTCACCTGCTCCTTTATCTTCCACAAAATCAAAAGGCAAAAATCCCTTAAAGTATAATGAACTACAGGGGCTTAGGTAAAATTGCTTCCCCTCCAGTGCCTAGCAGTGTTCGGCACGCAATAGTAAATTAATAGGTATGTGTTTTATGTCATCATATTAAAAAAATTAGTGCAATGAAATCCAGCAGAATGCTGAAGAGCCAACTATTTAAAATTCCAAATAATAAAACTGAATTGCTCTAGCTCCTTTCTATAAAGTTCTCAAAACAGTGATAAAACATCCTTAATCTTCTGACTCACAGAAATGAAGACAGATGAGATTATATACAAGGCCTTATCAGTGGGGAAAATATGACATATAAAATCAAAGTATAATTATTTATTAGTTATTGTCTCCTAGACCAAAGAAACAAAGAATATGAATGAGGTGTCCTGCAATGGTTTCACTGAGGCAAGACCTCAGCTCCTAAGAAAAGGAGCTATATAGATCCAAGGTATTTTCCAAAACAGTAAGTTCTGAAGGGAGAAAAGCTTTTTTCATTAAGCCGCCAATTAAACATTCCTTATCTACTGAGAAATGGTACATTCACTGAGAAGTGAATGTGGTCACAATCAATGTCTCTCAATCACTATTCCAGAAGTTGTTTCAGGCAGTTACTGACAGATCCCCAACTGGTTAGGAGACTTCAAGAAAATTCAGTCCTAGTCTGCAAAGTTTACATTTCAATTGTGAAATGTGTCCACTCATTGGCCATATGGCCCTTTATGGGAAGGATGGAATGAAAAGTTTTGAAAACATCTTAGCATTTTAGTTAGAACTGTTGTATTAACAGAGGTATAGTACAGCATGTTTAATTCTTTGTCAGGTGCTTGATTCTAGATCCTTCTTTCTAGGCCTTCTGTCTTATACAGAAAAAAACTGGATCAGCAAATTTCTATCTCAATTCCCTTTCAAGCTGCAGTTCCTATCTACAATTTCTTGAATGGTTTCATGGAGTATTAACTTAATTGCTCTCTCCTGGGCTTTGCAATCTCCTTTCCTTGGGTGAGCAGTGCAATCACTTACGCTCTGATCTGATCTTCCTGGTAGAGGACCTCAGGTACTTGATCCTTGGCTTTGCCATAGCGCAGACGGGGCCTCCGGAACACAGGCTCCTTCAATGGTGGAAAGGCCTCATACACATCATACCACAGGGGCTTCTCCTTCATCACCCCACCCCGAATCAGGTCCCGAGTTCTTGAAGGAAAGAATGAAGCAGTTTGCTTAAAAGTGGGTTATGCAAAAGACTGCAGGGGCTACTCTTTGTCACAAGCAATAGCCCCAATAGCTGAGGAGCCATGGGCTCAACCATAGGTCAAGAAACTGATCCCTCCACCTCGATAGAAGGAGTAATGTAAGAAGTACAAGAAACATCTCCCAGGATCATAGGATTTAGAAAGGAACTTTAGATATCAATCAACAACCATTTATTGTGTGCTAAATGCTGGGGACACAAAGAAAGGAAAAAACAGTTCCTGCCCTCAAGAGCTTACCTAGGAATCATAGACCTGGAAGGACTCTCAGAGAGCATCTAGCCTAAAGGTTCATAAGTTGGAGAGATCTCGATGGGTCTGTGAACTTGGATGGGGAAAAAATTACGTCTTTATGTTCACCAACCAGTAACTGAAAGATAAAAGTTTCTTTCACTGATTTTTTAAAGTTATTCTGAGAAAAGATCCACAGGTTCAAATGAGTCCATGACACACACAAAAAAAGATAAAAAAAACTCGACCCAGTGTAATGATAAAGTAAAGTAAACTGAGATAGAGGGGTGAAGCGACCAATGTCAAAAAGGTACTAAGTGAGCCAGACAACATCTGGAGCCAAGTCTTCTAATTCTTTCCACAGAACCATAATGACTTTCAACCACTCGCTCATTTTACAGATAGGGAAACAGATGACATGGGAGATGAAGTGACTTGTCCAAGGTTATGTGCACAGGCTAGCCAGTGACAGAACGGGGACGAACATCCTGGTCCCCCAGCTCCAAGAAGAGGAGCACTACCCTCCCGCCGACTCTGGCCCAGGAAGCACCATGGAGTGTCCCCTTCCTCCCCAAGGGGGTGTCCTGGAAACCTAGGTACCCCCACGCCCCACCCCCGCCCTGGGTCTGGTCCCCGCAGTCTGAGCCTTGTACGCTCTCTGCGCACACACCGGGTGAAGACAGTGCCGATGGTCTCGAGCCGGCTTCCCGCCATGACGACCCCCCACAAGAGACACCCCAGCTAGGTCCTGCCAGTACCCTCACGAGTAGAGCTCTCCAAAGCGGAGAACCGGAAGCGGAAACAGAAGCGGAGGGTCAAAAGGGTCCAGAAGTGGTGCGCGCGCCAACCCCAGCTTCGGCCTCGACTCGTCGCTAGAGAGGGGGCGGGGCAGCCCCGAGCACGCAATGGGGTACGTTGCCAAGCAAAAGCAAAAGATGGCCGAATCCAACAGAGAAACGGGAGGGGGGAGGCCTTCCCGCTCAGGCAGAAGCACTCGATCCCAGAATCACCAAAGGTTACGGCCTGGCAGGAGTTATGGAACCCCGCTGAGTGTTCCAAGAGTTTAGAAAGTAGAATGTCTGCATTGGACTAGAGAACGACCAAAGCCGAGCCCTCTCGTTTTACCTGTAGAGACTAGGCAAAGAGTCCAAGACTTCATTGCCCAGAAAGCCCGTGAAGCATGCTCATTGGGAGAAACTGCTTGGACTCCATTTCCCAGGAGGCCACAGAGTGAGTGACTAAAGATTCTGATTGGTGAAAAGCCTTCTGGGAGGCGGGAGATTTAAAAAGCCCGGGCTGCGTTGATTGGAGAATAACTAAAGCGTGTTACATTACATGAATGGTCCGGGAAAGACGACTCTAAGGAATAAAGAGAAGCATGCAAAGATCTCTATGACTTGATGCAGGGTAAGGTTTGCAGAACCTGTTTCATAGAATCATCAATGTAGGCTTGGAAGGTATCTCAGAGGCTATTTAGTCTTAACTCCTTCATTTAATAGATGAGGAAACTGAGTCCCTGGCCTTGGTCAAGTGACTTGCCCAAGGTTCTTAGGTAGTAAATGACAGAGGTGGGATCTGAGAGTTAGCTTCTTAGACTTGCCCCCTGTGTGACCTTGGGCAAGTCACCCTCCCAGGGCCTTGGTTTCCTTCTCTGTAAAAGGGAGGAGGTTAAACTAGCGTTTTGATCTCTTCCAGCTCTAAACCTGGGATCCCACAATACCATTCCTGTAGATTGAGTGCTCTGAAACTGAATGTTATGTGATTATCATGACCAATGCCTTTTCTTCTCTTGCAGACATAGGAAACTATAACTGTACAATACTGCACATTCAAGGTCAGAATTGATTTTGAACTCTCTCTAAAATAAAATCTTTGTAACAACAGATAGCTCACTAGGTAGGGTCACCTGCTGTAGTATTTCCATTTCAGGAGAACATTTAAGAATTTTCATAGTGGAAGAGATTACATTGCTATTTCAAGGTGTTAATTGCTAGAACCGGTGTCCCTACAACCCTGCATTGAGCCTTCGTAGTTAAAAAAAAACACACTGAAGAAAATGTACAAATCCTGCTAGTAGAGGAGACACTTTTAGCAACCCACTAGTGACCCAGTGACAATATCCTCCTTAGAAGCTGTTGAATGACCCAGTGGCAAGAGTAACAAAGGCTGGTCTTTGGAAATTTTCTGTCAATAAAATGCAGAACCATAAGGAACTGTTCATCAATAGCATTATCACAGAGTTGCATAGTTCACAGGTATAACCCATAGTAATAAAATTAAAGAAAATTAGGAAGACCTGGATTATGTGGACTATTGGACTATGCATGAAAAAAAAACTAACAAAGTTAGGGCATTGGTTTCAAAATGCCCTAAACTATCTGCTTGCCAAGCCAGTGATTGTCGTTGTTGGACAGGCACAAAGGGAAATATAAGATCCCCATGACAAAGGAAGTTTTTTTTTTAAGTTGGTTTAAAAAAAATCTGCTTGATTTTTACCAGTGTGAATACATGTACTGAGGGATTTCTGGGGATCCAACCTCTTTCGAATAGCCCATAGAAAATGGCAGTTGGTGACATGAACTTCCTGGAGATGTTATTTTATCTGGATGTTCTCATCATATTTAAAAAGATATTAAAACAGCAAGGAAAGGTCACTGATGGCAGTATATCAGCTCATCTAGCCTGACAGTTTTGCGTAGTTCTACAGAGCCTTTGTCAGTTATGTAGGTTATATGCTTAAGTAGGAAGTGAATACTAATCCTGAGAAGATAAAAACATGTGTCACCGAACCAGTCCCAAAAAATTACAGAGAGGTGAAGAATTTTCTGGGACTCAAACTATTGAAATTATGTGAAAAACTATACCAGTGATGCTAAGTATCATATTGCTCATAGGTATATGGTTGAAAAGAACTCAAAACGAAAGGGTAGAAATGGCAATGTGGGCTGAACTCTCACATTTTGTACATCACTGGGGTGAGAAATCTGAGTGGACCTTTAAAGAACTGGGGTAACTGCCTCACATATGCTCCTGGGTTGGTTTTGAAGATCTGAGAAAACCCTGTGTGCTGTAGATGAGTCTAGGGAACTTGGGAACAGTTTCATACAACAAAAGCCAGTAAAAGAGTAAATACAAGTACCATTTGCAAGTCGACTCATTGGAAGTGAGACTCTTTATCCCGTCTACAAACTGGAGTTCTTGACTTTGAAGTGGGCTCTCACAGAAAAGTTCTAAGACCATGTGTATGTATTTGAAGCACGGATGGACGACAATCCACTGACAGATTTTTTTTTACAAGTGCTACATCTGGATACTTCCAGCCCTAGGGGTTCAGCCCTACTGGCCGTACTGTGTTCATAGCATATTAATGACCGGGAAAGATTAATATTAATGCAAATGTCCAATCTTGCAGTGCCTAAGCAACTGAAATCTTGGACAATACGTATAGGAGAATGAAGATCATCTTTGGCATGCATTTAGCCAGGCTACTAACCCAAGGAAGTACAACGGAGAGCCTGAGACTTCTCCCAGGGACTGTGTCATCAGTAGATAGGAATATTTTAATGTTGGATCAATCCTCCTTGTCCAGCTAGTCCCTTGATGATTGGTGGCAAGAGCAGCTATAAGATGAAGGTCTGTGAAAAGTGATGCAGGCCAAGAAAAGGTGGTATGAAACTAAGGGACTCAAATTTCACTACCGAGAGGGTACCCTACTGTCGAAAGAATGGCAGAAGTTGGAACTGTGAGATGGAGTATTATGCCCAAACTAGAAGGTACAAGAAGACAGTACTTCCCAAGCTCAAGCAGTCCATGATGATTTTGGACACTTGGGCCAATAGGAAACCCTAGAGCTGGTTTACAATAAAGTTTAATGGCCTAAGCTGGCAGAAAACGTATATAAGAAATGTGAAACCTCTGCTCTGTGTTCAAAGGAAAGGGCTATTTGTTTGACTCTATAACACAGTAAGTTATGTTAGTGTTCTGTGAATCAACTTGAAAGGCCTAAATCATATTCGAGTCTTATTTTCGTTCTACGTAATAGTTGAGTGTTCTTATCCAAAATTTGTTTCTGAAGATTTATCCTCTTTCGGCTTCTGGTTTTCCCACAAGGGGTAGGGAAAGCGTGGTCAGTTTCTGCTAGACTACTGCCCCACACCCCTTTTGCAGATATTCTGTGTCAGGCCAGCAAGGGAGCATTTTATTTTGAAAAAAAAAAGGCAAAGCCACAAACCTTGGGGCAAAGTAAGGTTACTATACTCTTTCTCCAATCCCACTTTGGGCACTAGCCTGAAAAAAATCAAGCTGTGTCAGTATTTTGCCTGTAATGCCTGAAAGGTATACAAATACCCCCCATTCCAACCTACCCCCATCCCCTGGCAAGGCCTTTGAGTCACAGAGTATTAGGGGTAAGACCAATGGAAATTTTTTTAATTGGTTAAAGTTTATTTTTTCTCAAATAAATGACAACATTGAATGCTGGATTTATGGTTCACTGATGAAACTGGTGTGTATGTGTGTGTTCAAGTTGTGTCATAACATTTGTGATTCATTTACTGTTTAAATATCTGTTTACTAGCATTTTAAAAGCTGAATTGAATATGCATTTTCTACCCCTATTAGAATGTACACACCAGCTTCCAGATCATGTGATCTCCAAGATGGCAGGCTAGACATTTTCTCCAGTCTTCACTAAATCTCGAAAAAGGGGGTGGGGGGTGGAAGGGAGAATTATGTGTCAGAGGTAAAACAATTACACTGAATCCATAGGACAAGAAAGCAAGAAGCCCAACAAAGTAATAGCCTTATGAGAATTCTAATCCTTAAAGTGGTCTTGTAAGGAAATAATACAAGAAGAGTGTTTAGATTTTCTGGACACAGAAAATAAAAACACCAACTGAAAGAATATATAAAGCTCCTTCAGAAGAAAAAAACAAACTATTCTTCAAACTACAAGATAGTAGTTAAATTTACCAAATCCAAGACAAACAACAAATTCTATAAGCAGCTAGGAGAAAGGCCTTCAAATATAAAGAAAAGGAAATTTTAATAATGCAAAACTACTCAGCATCCATTGGAAATTGCAGAAAGGAATAAAATAATACATTTTGAAACTCAAAAGAACTTAAGATGCAACCCAGAATGATATGCCTAGCAACCTGAACACACTCATCAATGAAAGGATGGGTAAGAAAAAGAAAAATAATATAGAGATTTGAGGCATTGCTGCCCCAAAAAAATTTAATTTGGTTTCAAATGTATTCATTGCTCTTTTCTTTAACAAGCTACCAAGTTCAGAAGAATGTGGGAAGAAAATTATCAAGTTTCTGACTCTAAGGATAATGGGCAGAGGTTGACAACTGCAGTTAAAAAAAATTTTTTTAGGAAGTTCAGGCAACAGAAAATATTCTTTGAGTTTGGTGCCAACAGACATGCATACAAAGTTTATATACATTGTAACTATAAAGTAGTTGCTGATTTACATCCTTAAAACCAAGAATGAAATTCAGTATAGGATTATTACATAAATGTTTATGACTTTGTGTGTTAGTATGTGAGTGTATCTGCATGAAAAAATCTAAATCCTGCTTCTAGGTAAAAGGATAGCTGACAGAAAAATCATTACAGGCACACTTCTGTTATTGTGAATTTGGCACAAATTTAATGGAGGGGAAATTAGGTCTTTATATGATTCTGATTGGAGCTTTTTAAGCAGCTTGTGACTTAAATCTATATCAATGGCATATTGCATGTATACTGAATTTCCTGGGTCCTTTTTCCTCTGTAGTGGGTGTGGGTGTATTCCACTGAAGACGATTAAGTTGGGAATCCAACAATTGAATAATTTGGGCACATATACCCAGAATTCATTACTGGTACTATTCCCCTGACTCCCTGCTAGAACCAGAAATGGCAGAGGAGTAAGGATAGGGTCATCTCTATCACCTTCCCTCTCTTTGTTGTTGCTGCCTCTTATCTTTGGAAAGGATGATTTTATGTTGACTTATTTCCTCCCTCTCTCTCTCTCTCTCTCTCTCTCTCTCTCTCTCTTTTTCTCTCTCTCTCTCTCTCTCTTTCTCTCCTTAAGAACTTTAGTTATGTTCATTTCTCTACTGTGTATTTATCTTCTCTGCATGACTGTGGTATGCATGAACTGCTATTAGAAGTTCCAAAGGTTAGGTTCCTTCTGCAAAGTAGTTATCTCATTAGGCTAATTCCCATTCTGATGAAAAATTATTTACATACTTGTCTTGAGCTAAAAATTCCCCAATGAGATCAGTGAATATAGGATCATAGACTTGGATCTAGAAAAGATGCCAGAGGTCACTTTGACCAAATCTTTCATTTACAGATGAGGAAACTGAGACACAGAGAGTAATTTGCCCAAGGTCACATAGACAGGAAGTGGAAGAGACAGAATTCAAACTCAGATCCTCTGACTCCAAAACCCACTACCTCCCATATTTCTTTGATAATAGCCCATACCACTTCTTTCAAGTCTAACATTAAGGAGCCATTATTTAATCCAAGGGACTGGGGTACTTTGCTGACTCTTCCCTAAGGGAGCCATCTGCTATAGACCCAGGTGCACAATTTAGACCAAATTCATTTCTAAGAGAGCCTTGCATCTAATAAACGGTGGACTGGGTTCCCTTTTCTAATGCTCCTTAAAAGTGTTGGCTTTCTAAAGCACCCCCCTCCACCCCTGTACCTCAGATATAAATTATTTAGAACTTACGTTTGAGCTTTCATCTATGGTCTCCCCAAAAGAGCAGAGTAAAGTGGTGCTTAATATACAACACAAATCAGGTATGGGATAGGTATTTTATTCTTGTAATACAAAAGAAATACTAGACATAAAACACTAACAGTGTACATTGACAGAACAATCTAAAAGACAAGTTGGTTAATAACTATGTTACAATCTGCTGAGAGGCTGTTACTTAAGCCTCGTGCTAATTACCAGGCATTTTATATTTCACCAGTACTTGTCATCTCTCACTCACTCAAATGTTGAATCACCAAATCCCTGAGGTCTTCAGAAGGTTTTTTAGAGAACTCCCAGCACACTGGCATGGCCTCTGTAGGCCAATTTAAGTGCTTTTTTTTTTTTTTACAACAACTCTGTGAGGGGGTAATGTATATGTTATATTTAGATTGTATTTGGAGCACTGGATTTTGAGTTAGAGATCTGGGTTCAAGTCTCAATTCCCTGTATGATCTTGAACGAGTTATTCACTCCCCTTAGGTCTCAGTTTCTTTATCTTGAAAATGGAAAAGGGAGTTGCAGTAGGTGACTAACAGGATTCTTTTAGCTTTAAATCTGTGGTCCTACAAAGAGTTACTCTGGCACAAATTTAGCCATCTGCATAATTAACATTTTATTACTGTATGCTTGCTAAAGTTACATTCCTGTTTTCAAAGAAAGACCTGTGAGAATATAAGTTCTTGAGCACAATCTGCCAAGACATCCTGTTGCCAAAACAGAAAGAGCCCAAGTTCATGAAACTCTTAGAATGTGTTTAAGATAAGTGTATATCCATGTGTTTTCCTGAATAGCTCAGGAAATTTTCTTTTAAAGTCTCTTTGAGTTTCCAGATACTAGCATAATTATAGTCTTGCATAGATTTGACCCAGCTTACTGCTTTTGTCAGCATACTGATGTTGTATTTGCCTGTGTAAACTAAGAGCTAAGAAGGCTAAATTTGGAATGTTTAAGTTAAAATCTTAAAGTTGGAAAGTGCAGTCTTATGATTGAAGCTTTGGTTTGTGCACTTGAGGGTGTCCTAGGTTTTGAAAGCATTATTTCTGTGCCAAGTAGACAAGAAGAATTTATATTGGTGGCTTTAATATATCTCACCATAACTATTCCTGGTGATGGTTCCCCCCCCCTCAATTTATTTTAATACATTTTGGGTAGCTCTAGGAAGTATTCAGATGTGAATCTGGGATAGCCATTTTTCTTACAGCCTCAGTCTTGAACCAAAGTAACATTAAGGTCTCCCGATTTTCTTTCTATCCTTGGTTAGCTTTTGCAGGTTAGTAATTGATTATACCTCAAAATAGGTGCCCTCCTGGACATAATTCCTCAATGACAATTGAACAAGAACAGGACCCCTTTTGCTTAAAATGGACTTTTTGTACAGTTAAGAAAGAAGCTCTAAATAGCAGAGTTAAAGCCTATAACAATAAATTTGCAGGAACTCCAGTGTCTGGGATAACAGTTTCTGCCTTAAGAACTATCAAAAAACAAAAAGGGCAGCAGAAGAGAGAACTTCAGTCTTGCAGTTTGCATAAATGAGTGTAACACTCCAGCAGATGTCACTGTGGAGGGCAATTTGGATGAAAATCACTTTTCACTCTCCTCTAATGGAAATGGGCAGAATTAATCATGTTTATCTGCAACCCTCACCCCAGACTTGGGGCAAGGGTCCAAGTTCTACTTGGCTTTCTTTCTCTGCAAGCTAGAAGGCTTAAAAATACAAATTGTAAGTAAAATTCATAAAACATTCTGAGCCCCCAGGTAACCTATTGATTGACAAGCCAGGAGGGCAGCCCCTCAACCAGCTGAATTTGTACTAATCAGTTATCCACAGGTTTTCCCTCTTAGGGCAAAAACACCAATTCAGTACACAACTATAATTCTCTTATCTTTATCCAGTAAACTATTTTTTAAAAATGCAAACAACCAGTAAGCAAAGTTGTAAATAGTGAAAAAACACTTAGTAATGAACCATATCTTCCATTGCACACAGCAATAAGACATAAGGGAGAAGCAGAGAGGGGTGCACAGTCAATATTGTTTCAATTCACTCATTCCTTGCTGAACTCCCTTAATAAGCTGGGTGATGAACCAAGGGGGTGGCGGCAGTGAGGTTCCAACTACAAAGAAGACTTAGAATCAGTCTCTTGAAAATCATCTTTTAGCTGCTGCTGCTCTAGCTAGTGCTCTCTCTCTCTCTCTCTCTCTCTCTCTCTCTCTCTCTCTCTCTCTCTCTCTCTCTTCCCCCCCCCACTTTCTCTCCCTTCCTTCCCTTCCAACTCCTTTAATTCTATCCCTGATTTCCTCTCCAGAAAAAATTTTTAAATTGTCATCATAGTTTTAAAAACTCCACTCTCTAGTTTTGATACCCCAATAGATAGTTTTTTGTCTTTCCCAGGTGAGAAGAAATATAACTCCCAGGATCTTTATTGACTTAAGGAAACCCAGCAAAGCAATTCAAGCCATGTCAGAATGACTATCGTCAATGTATACATACAGATCTAGTTTTGAAATCCAAATATAGGAAGCAAAGACACCTGAACAACCATAAAAATAGGGAGGAAAGAGGTGAAATTGATTAATCGTAATAGTATCCAGAGTAGGAAGGTCATACTAAGGAAGAAAATACCTCATCTACAATAGAAAAGTACAGTAGCTTGAGGAAAATGCTTGCCTGTATAGGACTGAATCTAGAGGCTAAGTCCAGCTGTGGAAACCGCAAGGAAATAGAGACCACCTCGAGAACCTGACTCATTAGGAACTGGAAACAAGACCATCCATCTGTGAGTCAAGCCTGAGTCTCCAGGCCAGTCAGTCTAAGAATACTGAAGGTGTGCAGAACTGAGAGTCACTGCAAAAATGCCTTGACTATCTGACCTGGGACCAGGCTAACCCAGGGGTAATTGGTAAACATTTGTTGCAAAAAGATGCCCACTAGTGGAGTATATGTAATGCATACTTTTAAAATTAAAATCTTTATTGATCTTTTGTTTTGATATAGCTTCAGTTCCCAATATATACTTCCTGTAATATAGTTCTTTATAATAAAGAATTTAAAAAGAGCAAAACTAACCCACATATCAGCTGAGTTCACTATGTACAGTATTTCACACCCATTGTCCTCATCCCTGAAAGAAATGGAGGGAGGTACATTCTCACATCTTCGGGGCCATTTGCGGTCATAATTCCGTAGCATTCTGTTTTGGTCTTTGGGTTGTTCTTAATTAGTGTAAATGGACTATATTGTATATTATTTTCCTAGTTCTCTGCATCATTTCAGGTGTCTTCCCCTTCTCTTTAGTCATCATGTGACAATAATAACCACTTTTTACTTTGGGACCGGAGGTACTGGGGCACTCACCTTTTCTCTCTTTACAATCAAGGATTCCATGCTTGCATATGGACCAGGTTCAGTCCTGAGGGCTGAAGGGGTCAGACATTTTCTTGTCTAGCTGTCTCTGTCTCTCTACATTCCTACCCTGGAGCCTGTGGGAAAATTTCTTAAAGCTTAGATTTGGTTCCTATCTAGGGTCTCCTAAAAAGTGGGAGCAAAAGTGTATGTTATAGAAACAGGTACAGGACAGCAATTTATTTGTTTTACATAAAAGGAATTCTAAATACACACGTGTGCATTGACAAAAAATTTAAACAAGTCACAGTGGTAACATAAGCAGTGTTATACTCTTCCAGGATGTTGAGATTAAAACTTCAGAACATGGAGCAGTTTGCAAGACTGCTGAATAAGCATTTTACATTTCATTTCTTCTCTGTAGCATCCCAAGAATTCGCTCCAGGTCCAGGTCTTTTGGCAAGCCCAGTTAGGGTTAGGGCTCATCCTTCTGCTGGTGGTCATTCTCTCTGATGCAGAAACTCCTCTTGCTGCCAGTCAACTCTGAGGCAGCCACATTTTCCTTATCATCAGTCAAGGTTCAGCTCAGGTCCATTAGATTGTGAACTTCTTGAGGGCAGGAACTGTCTTTTACCTCCTTTTGTACCGAAGGTGGTTAGCACTATACCTTGGCTCAAAGTAATCACCTCACCTCATAAATGTTTATTGATTGATTGAAGTCCCTTGGAAAGAGCTCACACTCTTTTCCCCTCCCTCCCCCTCTCTCTCCCTTCCTTCTCCTTCCCCCCCAACCCTCTTTCTTTCTCTCCTTCTTCCTCCTCCCCCCTCTCTCTCTCCCTCCCTTCTTCCTCATTCTCTCTCTTCCACTCCCTCCATCCTCCACCTCTCCCTCTCTACTTCCCTTTCTTCCTCCTTCCTTCTCTCCCTCTCCCTCCCTCCTTCCTTCCTATCTTTCTCCCTCCATCTCTCCCCTTTTCCTTCCCCCCTCTTCCTCCTTCTCTCTCTCTCTCTCTCTCTCTCTCTCTCTCTCTCTCTCTCTCTCTCTGTCACACACACACACACACACACACACACACACACACACACACACACACACCCCTAGGTGGCACAGTGGATAGAGGGCTGAGTCTGGAGTCAGGAAGACCTGAACTCAATCATGGCCTAAGATGCTAACTTGCCGTATGACTCTGGACAAGTCACTGAACCTCTGTCTGCCTCAGTTCCTTCACATGTAAAATGGGGATAATAATAGTACCTACCTCCCAGAGTTGTTGTGAGGATCAAATGAAATATTTGTAAAGTGCTTTGCAAACCTTAAAATGCTGTGTAAATGCTAGTGATTATTATGGGAGAGTGCAGAATATCAACAGCTCAGTGATAGATGCATAGCTCATTATCTCCAGGGACAGCTTCTACCTGGTTGTCTGACCCTCTGCAAAGTTACAAAGCCTCCTCAGCCTATTTTTTTTAAGTCTCCAATTTTCACCAACTCTTACTACTTTTATCATCTTGTTCCCTTTGCTGGACCTCAGTTTCCTCCTTTGTAAAAATGAGGGAGTAGGTTCATAGCAGCACTTTTTGTATTAGCAAAACAACAACAATGGGAGCATCATAGGTGCCCACCAATTGCAGAATGGTTGAACAAATTGTATATGACTGTTTGTGGTGGTCGTTGTGGTGGTGGTGGTATTGTTTCAGTCATGTTCAACTCTGAGTGATCCCATTTTGGGTTTTCTTGGCAAAGATACTGGAGTTGCCATTTCCTTCTCCAGCTTATTTTAGGAGGCAAACGGGGTTAAGTGACTTGCTCAGGGTCACACAGACAGTGTCTGAAGTAGGATTTGAACTCACAAAGATGAGTCTTCTTGACTCCAGGGCCAGTGCTCTGTGAACTATAGCACCACCTAGCTGCCACTCTGTGAATGTAATGGACTATTATTGTAACATGAGAAACAACGGATAGGAGGAATTCAGAGAAATGTGGCTAGACTTGTATGAACTGGTGTGGAAGGAAGTGAGCAGACACAGAACGACAACATACACAGTGACTTCAAGATGTAAATGAAAACAAAAATAAAGGAAGGATGAATTCAGAGTCAATCGAATGGCTAGTCCTGCTTCCAGAGGGCAGATGATAGAACAAAAATGCTTCTCTCCTCTTGGCAAAGATGTGGGGGACCAAGGGTGCAGAGTGTCACATGCACACACCATTAGACCTAGCTTCCGAGTGGACTGGCTTGGTTTAATCTTTCCTTTATGACAAATAAGGATTCTATCAGGGAGTCTATTGGGAAGTGACATGTATAAAAGGCATCAATAAACCTTTTTTTTTAAAGTGAAGTGATTGGATTAGAAAGGTAATATAATATAGTGGGGGGGAAAAAAACCATTACCTGTGAAGTCAATGGGTCTGCATTTGAGCGAGACTTACTACTTATATGACTTTGGCCAAGTCATTTGTCTCTTCTGGACCTCAGTTTTCTCACCTCTAAAATGCACTTCCATGTTCCTTAAACTAGAGTCCTTCTAAAAGGCTCTAAATCACGGGATCCTAAGATAATGAAATTGATAACAAAGTAGAAGGTCTAGGGCAGGCTCCCCACCCCTGGAGGGTATATGTACTCTCTGCATTAATAGAGGTATCACTCTACATGGATCTTTCCTTCTTCTAAACTTCTGTGGCCCCAGGAAGGTGCTTCAACCTTTAGCTGTCATTTGTTACTGTCACTGTGCTAAGGGTAAGGTCCTTATCCTGGTTTTGTCTCTTCCTGTTCCTCCCCCAGGGCTGAACACACTTGACCTTGTAAATGTTTGTTGAATGAATGTGTTCTCTTGGCCCTCTCTGCCTTCTCCCAGAGAGCAGAAATCAAACCACTTTGACACATCCATAGTATCCAGCAAGCACTAGCACCTAGTAAACATTTGTGTCCTGACAGTGGAAAAGAGTTGAAGGAGAGAATGCAGAAAGTTAGAAAACTGAACCAAGTGGAAAGGGGTGGGGAATATGGGGGAGGAGACAAAGAAGGAGGGCTCCTAAGAAGGAAGGCAGAGTTGAGCAGAGGAAGGACTCCTGGAGTCAGAGGAGCTGAGATCCAATCCTGACTCTGACATTCATTACCTATGTAACCTTGGGCGAATCACTTTTCCTATGTGGGCCTTGGTTTCAATTGTAAAACAGGGTGATGACTGGAGAACTATTAAGGCCCTTCCAGTACTGAGTCTATGAGACAGGTAAGGGAAATGTTGAACTCCTCTCATTCCCTAACCCCCCAACACACCCACACGGCCAGGACCAGTAGTCACCCTCCTCCTTATTGCCCGCTGCCCCTTCTGGAGCCTCCTTTTGCCACCCTTACTCAGCTACCCTCTCTTCTGAGGTTCACTCTAAATGGCTGAGTCACCCCATCCAGATTTTTCCTGTAGTGAGCTACCAGCTCTGAAGTTATTATCCCTTCTTTCTATAGGAAGTCAGTACTCAGTTCACAATTTTCCTCTCCACCCCCTCTTCCCCAATCTCTGCCCTCATACTAGAAACTTCATTGCATGTGATCATGTTCCTTCAAGAGCCCTGGACTCCCAGTTGGTCTGCCTCCTGAGTGCCCACACCCTTCCCTCTAGCTCAATCACTTACATGGACGACCATACCTTAGATCGCACAATCACCCGTAGCTGCCATTCCCATTATTTTGAAGAAATATTTTTTGTTCAGATAATCATCTCTTGTCCTTCCACCTTGGCCTCATTCCTTCCAAACTATTCTTCATCTATAGCACAACCTTCAATCCCTCTTTCCTTCCTGTTCATCCAGGGCACCATCTCTACTCTGACTTCATTTTCCTCCCTTAATGTGACCCTATGATTAACCAATTCAGTTATACATTGTCCTCCACCTTTAACTTCTAGCCCCCTTTTCCTAGTGCCGTTCATTTCCTTCCATCCTCAAACCTGGATCATCCTCCCCTTTCACCTCCCTGCCCCCCATCTTCTTTTCCACATCTTCAGAAACTACTGAACAATGCTGGAGAAAGTCACAGGACCACAGATTTAGGGGTGGAAGGGATCTTAGAGGCTAACCCTCTTATTTTTCAGATAAGGAAACTGGGGTCCAGTTAAGTGACTTCCCCAAGGTCACATAGCTACTAAGTATCTAAGTCAGGATTCAAACTCAGGTCTTCATCTCATTGTGCTGATTTCTAGTTCCACTAGAAATTCAGGTTATCCTATCTCAACGGGGCCTTTACTACTGCACAACAGTGATTTGATGCTTTTTTCTCCTCAGCACTATCTCAAACCTTTTCTTCTCTCCTCAAGCCTCCAACACCGTCCTCTTCTCTCTCAGTAGATGTCCAATGGGTGTCTTTTATTGAGAAAATCTAGACTGGATGTGAGGAACCAGTGGCCACAAGGTCACATCTCTAGGTTCTTGGATGCAGTCTTTTGACTGAGTCCAAACTTTGCAGAACAAATTCTCTTAATAAAAGGATATGTTCTGTGAAGTTTGGATTCAGTCAAAGGACCACACTTGAGGACCTAGAAGGCCACATGTGGCCTTGAGGCTGCCAGTTCCCCACCCCTGAATTCTAGACTATCTATGGCAAGTTTTCCTCATTTTCTTTATTCCACACTCAAATCCCCCCCCACACACATCTTCACCCCTCTTCTCTTCTATTGCTTTCTCTGAGGAAGAGACAGAACCTCTGTAAACCTTTGATCTTTACAGGAAGAAATGATCCAAGGCCACCCTCTGGCACTGGCCAGGTAATCTTGAGGCTGGCCTCCAAGGGAAGATTTATGCTCATATAAAATTGGTTACTATTCTATATACCTATGTCACTTTAACTGTTTCTCCTTTTCTTTTGTTCTCAACCCTAAACACATCCTCTTCTTTCCAAGGCCACCTCCTCTGCTATTGCTTTCAGTTCCATCTCCACCTATTGCGTCCAGTAGCTTGCCTATGGATCCTTCCCTTTCTCTCCCTTTTCATCTTCTACCTTTCAGTATCTATTGGCTCCCTTCTTGTTACCCACAAACTTTCTCAGTTCTACTCCAGCCTTAAAAAATCCTTCATTTGAACAAATAAAACAATTTATACAATAACAACAACATCATAGAGGCAAACAATTTTGAAAGACTTAAGAACTCTGATTAATATGAGGCCCAGACAACCAATGACATAGCTCTGCTGCCAGAGAATTGAGGGACTCAGAGTGCAGATTGAGACATCTGTTTTTGGACAGGACCAACACAAGAATTTATTTTTCTTGACTGCATATTTGTTACAAGGGTTTTGTTTTTCCTTTTTTTTTTTTTAAATGGAGGTGGATGGGGGCAGCTAAGCACAGTAAACAGAGCACTGGCCTTGGAGTCAGGAGGATCTGAGCTCAAATACAGCCTCGGACAATTAACATTTACTAGCTGTGTGATCTTGGGCAAATCACTTAACCCCAACTGCCCTGCTTTTCCCCTTCCAAAAAGCAAAAAAAATTAAAAATTTTTAAAATGGGGTAAAAAAAGATTTTTGTTCATTAAAATTTTTTTAATCCTTTATTTGATCTTGCCAAATCTATATCAAGCTATCTTCCTATGTCTTTCTTCCCTTCCTTTTACTGCCAAACTCCTAGAAAGAACAGTCAGCATTCACTGGCTTTGCCTCCTCAAACCCATTGTGATCTGACTTCTGGTCCCTGAGCCCCAGCCCAACATTCTCTTGCTCTTGCTTTCTCCAAGGTTGCCATGTTCTTATGGCCTTTTCTCAGTCCTAATCTTCCTACTTCCCTGCAGCTTTGGACACTGCTGAGTACACCCCACTCCTGAAGCCTTCTCCTTTGACATCACACTCTCCTTATTCTCCTCCAGTCTGCCTCCTGGTTCCTCATTTTTCTTTGCTGAGTAATTTTTTACCTCCCACACCCTTGGCATGGGTATCCCTTTAGGGCTGTGTTCTGGTTCCTCTTTTTTGCTCTCTCTACACTCCCTTGGTGACCTCATCTGTTCCCTTGGGTTCAAGTATTAGATCTATGCCTATGACTCCCAAATCTGTAGACTTAGTAGTGTATTTTCTCTCTCCCTTCAACCCCAGTCTTGAATTGCCAGGTTTCTGCTGGACACCTGTGCCTGAATGTCTCATGGATATTTCAAACTCAACATTCAATTCAGTTTAACAAATGTATTCAGCATTTACTAGGTGCTGGGGATAAAAAGACAAAAATGAAATCATTCCTGTCTTCAATTTGCATTCTGCTTAAGGGATACACCATAGAGTCATTGAATCATACATCTTGGAAGGGACCTTTGAAATCATCTAATCCAAACACCACATTTTAGAGATGGGGAAACTGAGACTGAGAGGTTATATGACTTGCCAAAGGTCACACAGGTAGTATGTAGAAGAGGTAGAATTTGACCTCAGGTCCTCTGCCTCCAAAACCAGCCCTCTTTCCATTGGGCCTATGTACCAAGATTAATAAATATTAATAAATATAAAGTAATTTTAAGAAAGAGATATTAACAGATTAACAGATAGATGTGGTCAGAAAGGGCTTTATAAATTACTTTGCCTTCTTCTTTTCTGTGGCTATACCATTTAGAAGGTGAGCTCCTTGAGGACAGAGATTTTGTCTTCCCCAGTTCCTACTACAATGCCTTGTGCAATCGTATTGCAGACAAAGAATGTTTGCTGAACTGAATTGAGGCTGGAGACAGTCTCCTAAACTCAGGTAGGGGTTACTGTTGCTTCCTTCTGTATCCCCTTGTCTTCCACTGGGGCGTGTAACAAGGAGACAATAGCCAAATACATGCTTCCACTTTTGCAAAGCATTTTCCTAGCACTCCTAGAAGTGATACAAGTATCACCATTCCTATTTGTTTCCAGGCCTGTTAAATGATCACAGCCACGATTCATTTCAAAGCTCCTGGTTTGTGTTTTCCATGAGTGTTCTTATGTTGTGTATGAGGTTAGGTTTGCTTCATGTAAATTTGTAACCACAAATGCCATCCTTCCTCTGGGGAAAGTCAGTGAATTGATGTTGCTTGCCAGAAAATATATCTACAAACATACATACATTTATGCATAGCTATATTGGGCCCCTCCCCTACCCCATTAGGATATTTGTGTTTTAGAAGTCTGTTCCCCTCTTCCCAAAGAATTATGGGGTCACAGACCGCTCTAGGAGTACATGGATCAATTTCAGTGACCTGTGCCCATGTTCCAGCTTGACCATTAAGTTGGATAGAAGAAAAATGCATTTTTTATTTTCACTAAACTCTAAATGAAATTTAACATTTCCTTGAGTTAATTTAAAAAACATTATAAGAAGGATTCCATAGACTTCATCAGACTGCCAGAGGGGTCCATGACACACACAAAAAGATAAGAACTCTTGCCCTAGAATACGAGTTGGCATTCATTGGTAGAATCCCAAGGGGGGTGAGGTGGGGGAGTTATAAGCACTTTGATCTTTATTGAAGGAACAACTCAAGACCACCCTCCAGCACTTGTCAGGCAATTTTGAGGCTGGTCTCCCAGGGAAGATTTATGCCCATGTAAATTGGCTACTATCTATCATTTTAATTGTTTCTCCCTTCCTTTTGTTCTCATCCTTAAAACTAGTTGAAAAGTCTCTCCTTGCTGCTCTAAGCTTAACTTTGTAGCCTGGTGCCCACCTGGGGCTAGATAACCCTTTCTTCTCCCATCCCTCTGGCTAGTAAACCTTGAGTAAACTGGGAAATATTCTAATTCTACATCTTTTTCCCCTTAGCTAATTATTGTGTAAAGATCTCAAAGTATATATATGGAAACTGAGGTAACAGAATACCTAGCTCCCTACCAATCACCATCCTGGAACCATTCCCCCCAAAGGAGAGAGCATTCTTAAAATATTTTGGAGATGGAATTTTTACTGTGCAAAAAGAGAAAGGAAAGAAGCTGTCTTTGGAGCTTCCATACCACCACCCAGTCTGGATGCAAATTTGGGGGACCACAGCATCCCAATGCCATCTCCAGTCATCTGTAGAGAACATCCCATAATAAAGCTCCTTGGGATATACAAGTCTCATGTACAGTTGTTCAGTTGTTTCAGTCACGTCTCATTCTTTGTGATCCTGTCTGGGGTTTTCTTGGCAAAGATACTGGAGTGGTTTGCTATTTCCTTCTGCTCATTTTATACATGAGCAACTGAGGCAAACAGAGTTAAGTGACTTGCTCTGGGTCACACAGCTGCTAAACACTTGAAATCATATTCGAACTCAGGTCTTCATGACTCCAGATCTCTACTCTATCCACTCTGTCCTAGCTGCTCCCCTGTGTACAGGCTTCTTCCTTTTTCTCTTGTCTACTGTGTATTCAGAGTTAGCGTATTATCATTCCCAGACAGATTTAACTACCCAGGGATCCAAGGGTCTTGGCTATAACTTTGCCACCAAACAAAAGTATTCACACGGAAAGCTTTCAGTTGCAGAGCATTATCCTAATTCCCCATTGTGCAGATAAGAAAACAAAGATTCCAAAAACTTTAATGACTTGCCCAGACTCACCAGTCATTGCTGAGATTTAGACCCAATTCTAATTCTGCATCCTACACTCTTCCCACTATACTGCACTTACTTAAAAAAAAACAAACCGCACCAGGAGCCAAGAGACCTGTATCCATGTTCCAGCTTTCCAGCTTGACCGTTAAGCAACTTTGTGGCCCTGAATAAGTCACTTCAGTTTATTTCCATGAAAATGAGGAGGTTAGATTACATACTGTTCATTTGAAAAAGATCTGGGAGCTTTCATATATGACCAATTTCAATACAAGCCAACAGCATTGATGTGGTAGCTAAAAAAAAAGAGAGACCGACTTTTGACTACATTAAGAGGGCAATAAATAGCCCACTACACTCTGTCTGTGTCAGACCCCATTATCTGGAGTATACTATTCAGATCCTGCTGTCGTATTTTAGGAAGACCAATGTCTTTCATTACATTATCTAGAGGAAATTATCCACAAGCGTGTGGCCAGATCAAGGAATAATAATAATTACAACAACAGTAACTAACATTTATATAGCACTTTAAGGCTTGCAAAGCATTTTCCAAATATCTCATTTTGTCCTCACAAGTTTGGGTGGTAAGGTGTTATTCTTATTCTTCATTTTACAGATAAAGAAACTGAAGCAGACAGGTTAAATAACTTTTCTGAGGTCACATGACTAAGAAGTAACTGAGGTAAAATTTGAACTCAGCGACCTGACTCCAAGTCCATCATTGTGTCTCCTGGATGTCTCGTGAAAGTCCTTGAGATTGTACCAAACATGGTTTAAATTAAAGGAAGTGAGAATATTTAGCCTGGAAAAGAGAAGATTTAAGGAACCTATGACAGCTGTATTCAGGCATGAAAGAGGGATTGAAATTGTTCCACTTGGTCCCAGAGAGTAGAACTAGGAGTAAGTTGGAAGTTTCAAAAATAAATATTTAGGTTTACTGTAAGAAAAAGCTTTCTAACAATTAGAGCTCTCCCATAGTAGAATGGGTTGCCTTAGTAGGCAGTGAATTCCTCTTCATCAAAGGTCTTCAGAGAAGACTGGGTGACCATCATTTCTTGGGTATGTGGCAATAGGGTATCTTTAGTTAAGCATGGATTGGACCAGCTGGCCTCTGAGGTACCTTCCTATTTATATTCTGTGACTAAATGATCTCTAATATGTTGTCTAGTCCTAAAGTTCTAAGTCTAGACCTGTAAGAGAATCCTAAATTTTGGCCCTACTTGTGTGACCTTGGGCAAGATACTCTCTGGACCTGTTTCATTACCTGTAAAATGAGGGGCTTGAACTAGATGATCTCTGAGGTCACTTCTAGCTCTAAATCTATGTGCCTTTGATCCCTGGGGGAGAAGAAGCGGGGAGGGAAGAGATTAGAATCTGGATGCCTTTGCCTTCAGGGTAAGTGGGTGATTCAGCCTTCGGAGAGCCCAGGCATTATTGCTTCTACCAATGGCCACCAGGTGGCAGTCAATCCCCCCAGCTGCTCTTGACTTTCCTACTTCTGCAGCTGGCTTGTCCCAGGGACTCTTTATAGCTAGAGCAGCTAATGCCAAGGTTATCGCCCCGGGAGTGAATAGCCTTTTCACAAGAGAAAGCATTTCCAGGAATTTGACTTCTGAGACATTCCAAGAACGACTGTTGTTCTGAAAGAGGCATTTCTGGACTCTTGGGTTCCCTTCCCCAGCCTCACTGACTGTCTACTACTTTCTTCCCTTCCCACCCTCCACCTAAGGCCATCTTGACTGCCAGCTGGACTTCAGGGCCTCTGTGCTATCTGTGACCATCGGAAATGAAAACTGAGATGTCTCCTCCCTTCACATGTTCTCCTCCCACACACACACACACACACACACACACACACACACACACACACACGCACACACACACGCCCACTATGTCCACAGTCTTCCCACACGCTCTATGCTTGTGGGGAACACTGGAGATAGATAGTAGGAATAGGCTCAGTTTTAGGTGCAGAACCAATCCTAAGCAAAAGTGTGGTTGGTGAGAGTTCACTTAAGTTTTTAGCACCTTTCTTTGGTCCCTTTTGTCCCTGGGCAGCACTTGCCCCCTTCACCCAGAAATGTACTTCTCTCTTCCTCTCCCTTTCCATCAAAATTAACCCATTTCCAGATAAGTTTTTTTTAAAACCATAATATGGGCTTGTAATATTAGGGAACCCATAAATGCTGGGGGGGGGAGGGGTAAGGACAAGGGGTGGACTGCAAGTAGAATGACCAAGAGAAGAGGAAGTGGGGAAAATGTTAAAGCAAAATTGAGGAAATTAAAGCCATTTTATACCAAATATTACTGCACACAAGTAATGTTGATTATACATTTTATACTTTAGAAGGGAAAAAAAATCTTTACTCAAAAACCTTTCATGTCTCTCCATTGCCATTAGGATAAAATGAAAAATCCTTGGTCTGACATTTAAAGTTCTTCACAATTCTGACTCTGACCTACTTTTCTGGTCTTATTTCATATTACTCCCTACTCTGGTCACAGTCAAAATGGTCTGTTAGTTGGTGCCGGCACATGACTTTACATCTCCTGCCTTTGGGCTTGTCTGGAATCTAGAACACACTCTCTCCTCACCTCCTCTACCCAGACTCCAATCCCTCACTTCCTTCAAGACCTAACTCAGCTGCTGCCTTCTAAAGTGAGGCTTTTAGGGGCAGGTAGGTGGCTCGATGAATAGAGCATTGGTGCTGGAGTAAGGAGGACCTGAATTCAAATTTAGCTAGCCCCAGACACTTAACACTTAACTAGCTGTGTGACCTTGGGCAAGTCACTTAACCCCAATTGCTTTGTCTTCCCCACTCCAAAAATAAAAAATAAAGGGAGGCCTTTCCTGGTCCCAGCTCCCTTCCCCAATCCAAATTACTATTACAACTATCCCTCTTTAACTTACTTCACATATGCTCCGTATTAACTTGTATATGCTTTTTTATTTGGTCCTCCCCAAAAAGGTAAGTTCTTTGAAGACAGGAACTTTGCTTTTATCTTTGTATCTCTTCCATCTTACACATGGGAGCTGCTTAATAATGATGAACTGAAATATTCTTGTGGAACCCCTATTCCTGGTGCACAGAGAATCAGAATTCTACAGAGCAGTTTGGGAAACAGGAAGTGATCTATCCTCTGATAATAGATATTAACCCTGTTAATACGTTACTATCCCAGTTAACATTTGCATTTTAATGGCCCCCTCTTAGAACCTGTTTCTTGACCCAAACAATTCTAATGGTGACAAAGTCAGACTAAGGCAGCTACTAGGGAGATACTTTGGAGTAGGTGTCCTCCATTTCACAGCATGACCTTGTGGGTACCTACCTATTTCTTCTCTGCATGACACCTAGGTTCGGGGCTGCTCCATCCTAGTTGCCTTCTCCCACTTTGCCCCCTCTGCTTAAAGCATTCTCCTTCATCTCCAAACCAGCCCATGTCCTTTTCCTCAGTCCCTCTCCTGGGTTGTCTGTCCTGGTTAGCAGGAGAGACCTTCCCATCAGGGAGATGAAGCTGCTCTTATCATTCCTAGTAGGAACAACTGGACCAATCATTTCATTTCCAGAAAAAGGCCAAGGATTTCAGGAGTCAAAAATTCCTTGGAATAGAGAAAATCTTAGAAATCACCTCATCTCAGAACCTGGTTCCAAAGCCTATTCTTCTCCTGGATTTCACTTCCATGACTTAGCTGCTGTCTTGCCGTAGTTTGTCCCTGTGGCATGCCTGCCCCTTCCTCCTATTAATGAATTTTTTGTAAGGCAGGGCCCTCTGCTTGGGGGAGAGACCTCAGCCAGCCAGCCATCCCCCTCCCAGCTCTACTTCTGACTCTCTAGACTTCCACACCATCCCCTACAGCACACTTCTTCTTCGCTTCCTTTTATGTGTTGTCCTCCTCCTGTAGAATGTAAGTTCCTTGAGGGCAGTGACCATGTTTCTTTTTTGCTTCTATTTGTATCCTCAGAATTTAGTACAGTGCCTAGCATACAGTAAACAACCAATACATGCTTGTTGCCTTTCCTTGCCTTAATCCCAAACTCCGGTGTTTACCCTTTGAATGGACCCAGACACTAGGTAATCCAGCACTTGTGTGGAGTCAGTGACTGTTCCAAAAGACCCCAATCTAAAAAAAAAAAAATCCCTATTTGACTTGGGAATAAAATTATATAATGCTTTTGTAAGAGAACAACCTTCCCGGTTGTGTTTTGCTTAAGCTAATAGCAAAAGTAGTTTACCTTTGCAAAGCAAACACAGGCTGTGTGACAGGAAGAGCACAGCCTGGGGAAAGGTGGTTGGTGATGGGAGAAGCCAAGCAGATAATCAAGAGTCCACCGACCTGGAAACAGGTATCACCGTCCTTGTGAAAGGAGTCTCTTTTAGAAATGCACCTTTCCTGGCTAAAAAGCTAAGGCAAGAAAATGGCAAACAAACAGGAAAAGAGGAAGAAAGGAAGTGGTTGTCCTGGGCCTCAGGTCTCTTGAGGTCAGCCTTGTCTCCAGTCTTTCTCTTGCTGTCCTGCTGGGCCCCCTCAACCCAGACCATGACTGAAAGTTAGGAGTACACCATGACTTTATTATATGAATTCCTATTAAACATCTTTAAGAAAAAACAACAACAACAACACACATGGAAACAAAACCTAACGTAGCAACCAACACTCACAATGTTCAAGATTGGGTTTTCACCGTATGAATTCCCCAGGTGCTTAGGGATTTGTTTGTTTGTTTAAAAGAACTTCCGTGTATTCCTCACTGCACAAACTTTGCTAGAAGTAAACAACTTTTCGTTTGCAGGAGAAATGAGTCTCTGAACGTAGCTTGCTCTGGCTACTTCCAGCCCAGCATCCTCCTCTCCCCTCTCTCATGAGATTCAAAAGAGACTGGGACAGAGTGGGTATTTTGTTTTCCATTTAGTTTTACATAACATGATTGCCAAGGCAGGTCCTTTCCCTGTCCTATGGGGAATAGATTCCAGAAGCCCCAGGGTGGAGATCCTTAGATTTCTCTTGGGCTGTTAGCCTGTCCCAAATTTTTGTTGTGGAAGGGGAAAGAGTTGTCCCTCTGGCTGGCTGGGGGTGGGAGTGGTTGGGCAGCTTTGGAGCCTTTCTCTCTTCTTGTCCATGCAGAGTTAGAAGGAAGGCCTGAGGGGATGGGGAAGCCTTGTGGGAAACTTCAAAACCAGACAGATCCTTTTGCTGGGTAAGGGATCTGGGTGAGGAGAGTTTGGCAGCTATGAAGGAAAGGGAGGAAAACAGCAAAAGGGAGGGAAGAGAAAAAGAGAAAGGAGAAAAAAATAGGTGGCCTTCCCATCCTCAGCTGTGAATTATTCATCCCTATGCCAAGACGCCTTCTGTTACCTGTGGCCCCACTCCAGCTTCACCCCTAGCAACCTCTGCACACACTTCCAAACTTGGTTACGTTTCATAAGCGGTTCCTCTCCCCCTGGTAGCTGCAGGCACATTCCAGGGCCTGGGCTTGCCAGCCAGCAGACCTGAGCACATTCCAGACCCAACCACTGGGGGGGTGGGGTGCCCACTGTGGAATCCTTCCTTCTTTGGGCCCCCCAGGGTTTGGGGAAGAAAGCACTGCACTATAACTTGGGGGATGGATAGGGAGAAATCAAGAGTCTGTAAACCTTGCCCCTCCCCGCCCACAGCCACACAGACTGTCATCTGTCTGTCTGTCTCTCTCTCCACACTAGGGGAAAGAACACTATAAGAATAATCTCATCATTTTATCTTGGCTTGGTGCTAACAGAGGTCCCCTCCAAATAAGCTATAGGCTTCCTCCTACTACCCCACCATTAACAAATCCAAGCTCCATACTGGGCACTAGAGATTTAATGCTTTAGTGAAGCTGGAAGCCCCTCCCCTCAAAGTTCTCTCCTTTCCAAGCCTCTTGATTCCTCAGATCAGCTTCTCCCTATCCTGGTGCCAACCCACCAATGTGAAGAGGTAAAGAGAGTGAACTCCCTGGGCCAGTGAGTAGGTGAGCAAATGGGTAGGAAGGCAGGCCCCTTAGAGAGTTTCCTCTTGAGAACAGGTTTCCTCCCCACCCCAAACAGGACTCAGCCTGCACTTCTGCTTGGAGGCCAGCTTTCAGGACTAAGCAGGTGATACCCAGGGCAACTCCACCCCTTGCCCCTGCACACTGCATAAAAAACAGCTGTTTTCCCACTGTTCTTTCTAGCTGTGAAGGTCTCACAGTTTAACATTTTCTGCTTATAAGCATCGAACTCCTCCCTTAGGACCTAGGGGTTAGCTTAACACCAGTACTCCCCTGAGGATAGGGGAAGCCTGGTCCCCTCTGCTGCCAGCTAGATTCTAGGATTCTATCCTAGAGCCCCTCTCCCTTCCCTTGGCTGTTCCCACACCAGCATGGCCTGGCAGGGGATCCTGAGCTTAGGAGTCTAGCCCAGAGGTCGATCCAAAGCAGAACACTGTCACCATACACCAAGCTCTCTGCCTCCACTGATTCCTCATTGAACCACTTGCCCCCATTCTATTTCCCAACAGGAGTAAGGGAAGGAAGTATTCCAGCCTTGTCTTGCCCTAACTCCAGACTGTTATAGAGGGGCCCCACCACCACCACTTTCCAATGTGATAGCAGCTAGCTCTCCCCATGTCACTCTTTCTCTGCTTATGGCACAGTGGGAAAAACACTGAACATGGAAATTTGAACTTAGAGTCATAGAATCTGAGTTCAAATCCCATTTCTGCCATACAAAAAAAATTACTCATGTAACCTTGGGTGAATCCATGAACTTCTCTGGGTCCCAATTTCCTCATCTGGAAAACAAGTGGGTTAGATTGGATGACTCTCCTTTCCAGTTCTAGAACTACTCCTCTATGCCCCTTCTGCTGGGAGGTGGCAACCTTAGAGAAGAGCCTCAGGAAACTACTCCCAGATAGGCTTTCTTGTACCATTCCCACTTAGTGGCCCTAGGGTCCTTGTGTCAGGTCATCAGCCCCTTCTGCTATCCCAGTCGAAGTGTAGTTTTTCCATCTGACATAGTTTCTTTATCCTTGTGGATAAGGAACCTTTAGGGAGGGGACAAGGATGGAAGATAGGTCTCATCCTGAAAAACAGTAGCCAGGGGCCCAGGAAAGGAAGAGAGCAGGGTACCTGGAGTGGGGCAGGGAGGATTAGATCAGGTCTCAGACTCTTCAGTGGAGACAGATAGGGTGTTGAGGAGGGAAGAAGAGGCTCCATTTTGTCCATGCCCATACATTAACCTGGGCCTGTGCTTTATGTGTCCAGCCCTCCCACCGATTGGACCTGCTCCTTTAGGAGAGGAATGGTGAGAGGGAGGAAAGGAAAGCCAAGAGGCTACAGAGAAACAATAAAAAAAACAGGGAGGGGAAAGTTCCCCTCCGATCATTGCCCCTAAAACAACACAGCTACAAGAGAAAACTGTGATTGGCTGCTGCCCTTGATAGGGCCCCAGGTGCTTCCTCCAATCACAATATGGCAATACCAAAGTTCCAAAACCCTACACAAGAGGGGAAGGAGAAGAGGCAGCTGGAAGCAAGGCTTCAGAGGAGCAGAGAGTGCCCTAGCTAGAGAAACTTAGTGCCTCGATGCTCAAACAACCTCTGTCTTACTGCAGCAGGTCTGGGCAGCTAAGGAGAGGCCTTCGTTATTTGGCTGCCTCGTTAGGACATTTCATCTCCGGTGAACTCCAGCACCTGGGGAAAAACAGTAAAAAGGGTTTAGTTGGAGTAAGTGAAAGAGAGGGATTTCCAAAAGCCCTCTACTACTAAGTGGCTTTCATTGAGCGCTAGACCCTCAGGAGACCCAGTGACAGCATGGACAGAACTCAACAAGGAAAGGATTTTGACCACCCTTCTTTGAGGACTGGCAGAGCTCTCAGTAGTCTCCCAGCTCCCAGGGTTCTTCCATCTATTGAGTATCACATGGAAATAGTGGTATTTGATCTGGGCTTGTGTTTTGACAAGTGAAGATCACAGTGGTAGGGAAGGATTTTTAGGTAGAGGGAACAGCATGAGTACAGGCACAGAAGCAGGAGACTAGATATATGTGAATAGTCCAGCTAAGCTGGAGTCTAAGTATGTAGGGGCAAGAGTAAATTGGACTTCATTCAAGAGACAATAGGAAGCTATTGAAAGTTTTTGAGTGGGGGAATAACATAAACAGTGGATAAAGTTCTGGTCCTGGAGTAAGGAAGACATCTTCCTGAGTTCAAATCCAGTCTCAGACACTTACTAGTTATGTGACCCTGGGCAAGTCACTTAACCCTATTTGCCTCAGTTTCCTCATCTGTAAAATGAGCTGGAGAAGGAAATGGCAAAGCATTCCAGAATCTTTGTCAAAAAAAAAAAAAGCTCAAAACAGAGTCATGAAGAGTTGGACATGAGTGAAAACCATAAGCAGAGCTTCCTTAGGAGGATCACTCTAGCAGCCATGAATAGAATAGACTGAAAGGGAAAAGAGACTAGTTTGGGAAAATAGTTATGAGGTCATTTTGATAGTTTGAACAAAAGGTAATTAAGGGTCCAACTATTCTGGAAAAAAATTTGGAATTATGTGAGGGGGAAAGTGATTTAAAAATCCGTATCTATTGACCCAGAGATTCCATTGCTGGGCATCTACCCCAAGGAGGTCAAAGATAGGAGGAAAAAAAAAGGCCCCATTATTTACCAAAATGTTTGTACCAGCTTTCGTGGCAGCAAAATACTAGAAACAAAGTGGGCATCCATCAGTTCTGGAATAGCTAAACAAACTGTGGCTAATGAACGTAATGGAATATTAGGAATATAATTGTCCAATTACATAGGATGATGGAAGCAATGGATATGTGGAATTCAGAGGAACATGAGAAAACTTGTATAAACTAACAGAAGGTGGAGTCGGCAAAACCAGGAAAACAACCAGTACAATGACTACAATAATATAAATGGAAAAGGAAAAAAAACATTAAAAGAGACCTGAATGCTGAGTAATTTTAATGGCTAATTTTGGCCCCAAGAAATGCACCTCCTTCCTTTCCTGGGAGAGATAGGACACCATGGATGCAGAATGTTGCATATGCAGTCAGATGTGTCAGCTGGTTTTTCTTTGTTACAAAGGGAGACTTACTGGGTGGGAAGAGGGGAATAGCTAAAAATGACTGTGATATAAGAACAAAAGGCAGCAATAAAGCATAAAAAATATTTTAAAATAAAATTAATTTTTAAAGGCAATGTAGGCTCTGATAAGGATGGAAGTGCACGCATAAGGGCAATAAATACCATAGGACTTATGGATATGGGGACAAAGGGAAAAAACAAGGATGACTTTGAGGTTTCTCAAGCATGATGACTGGTAGAATGGTGGTTCCATTAACAGATATGGATAGGGTGATTAGGAGGAGGAAACAGTTTGGAGAAAGCAATGGTTAAGTTCATTTTTAAACATGATGAGTTTCAGTAGAGATATCTACTGGCTTCAAGAGATGTCTAATGGGCTGCTGGAAATGAGACATTTGGGAGGGAGAAAAGAAAGACTAGAAATATAAATGTGAGGAGTATAGGCATACGAATGGTATTTGAAGTCATGGGAGTAGATGAAATTGCAATGGGAGAAAGTATGGCAAGAGAAGAGAAGAGAACCAAGGATGAAACCTTTGTCAACACTCACATTTTCGGAGAAGGAGAAGAGCCACTAGAAGAGAAAAAGAAAGACTGGATTAAGAGGCAGAAGAAGAATACAGTGAAGCCAGGAAAAGAATTTCAAGACCCAAGAGGTCATCAATAGTGCAAAATGTTGTAGGGAAGTCATGGAGGATAAGGACTGAGTAAACCAATTGGATTTAAATATTAGATGGTCACAAGTGACTTGGATCAAGGTGGAAATTGGAAAAGTCAGATCAAATAGAACAAAGGAGTAAATAAATAGAATAACTTCACAAAGAAGAGTGAATGTTGATGACTATTGAGAATTTTAGCACTGAAATGAAAAGATAAACTATAGCAGTTAAAAGGAGTAGCAAAGATGAAGAGAGGTTTTTTTTTAGGACTGGTGAGATCTGAGCACTGTTTGTGGGTCAGAAGGAAGGAAACAGTTGAGAGGGAGAAAGTGAAAATCCAAGAGAGAGACAGACAGGCAGACAGAGAGACAGAGATGAGAGAGAGAGATGGAGGGGGGCAGGGTGGGAGGAGGAAAGGGAGAGAGGGAAGGAGAGAAAGAGAGAGAGAGAAAAGAAAAAAAGAGAAGAGAGAGCAAAGGAGGGAGAAGACAGAGAGAGATGGACAGACAGAAACAGAGAGATGGAGGTGGGGCAGGGAGGGAGGGGGAAAGGGAGAGAGGAAGGGAGAGAGAGGAGAGAGAGAAGCTGGAGGAGACAGCCAAAGATGGGATCAGAGTAAAATGGACAAGGTTAGCCTTGGCAAAAAGAAGGGATTCTTCTTCCTGTGAGAATAGAGGACGGAGCAGGAGAGGACAGGTGAAGATAAGAGATACCATGAAATATGGAAAAGGATTGTTGAGAAAGCTCACACTAGATGAATTGCACCTTAGACAAGTAGGAGGTCACATTATCTGTTGGGGGGAAGAGACAAGAGCAGGGTGTATGAAAGGGAGTCAAGAAGAAACATCTAAGACTGGTGAGCCAGGTGAGGGTGCGGTGCTCACACAGAAGGGTTGTAGGTAACTCTGGTCTTTGCCCAGAACTCTGCATGCTTATGTTATCACCTCTTTACCTATAAACTCCCTGAGGGCAGAGATAGCACGTCCTTCATGGTGTCCATGTAGAATGCTACCACACGTGCTCCAGTATTACACAGTCTACTTACGCTATCCATCCACTGAAGGTGACAACAATCCTGAAACAAAACCAGTTTTGGGGCATGGAGAGGGACACCCCAGAATGAGAAGTAGCTGTGATAGAGCAGGGGAAAGGTGGCTCTCTTGGATGGCTGATCGGGCCCACTTTATCTAAGCAGGACCCAAGGAGAACGGATGTCTCCAAATTGCTACCTTCAGTTGGTTCTCTTGACCAGAGGTTTCTAACCTTTTTTCTATTGGTGGAGCTCTTTGGCAGTGTGGTGACACCTATGGAGGCCTTCTCAGAATAAATGCATAAAAATAAAAACCATAGAATTACAAAGAAAACTAATTACATTGAAATAGTTACCAAAATATTATTCAAACAATTTCAAAGACCTCAGGTGAAGAACCCCTACTCTAAATGATTCAAGTTTGGATAATTTTTCTTCTTGAGTGGACTGTGATTGGTTAAAGGAATTGGAGATGTTTAGCCTGGAAAAAGAGAAGGCTTAAGGGAAAATGAGTGCTGTCTTCAAGTATTTGAAGGGCTGTCATATTAAAAACAGAACAGTCTCTCAGATTAGATTAGACTTTGACTCCAGGAGCAATGAGAGGCAATTGCAAAGTGGCAACATATAGACTGGATGTCAGGATTAACTTCCTACGAATGAGAGCTGTTCCAAAGTGAAATGGGCTGCTTGGGAGGGTACGGGTTCCTCCACAATGAAGGTCTTTAAGCAAAAGCTGGATGCTCATTGGCTCAGTGTGATGCAGAAGAGATTTTTGTTCATTTATGGATTGGATGAGATGGGCAGCTGAGATCCCTTCTAACTCTGAAATTCTGTGACTTGGTGAGTTTCAACTTCCCCCAGTTTCAACTTCCCCAACTTGGTCTTCTATTACTGCTGTCTCTGTCTTTAGTGCTTAAATTCTAGCTGAAGGGAAGAAACGATGCATCCTTTTTCACACCCAAAGGCCAGCTACATTGAGGGGGAAAGGAAGAGTCACAGTAAGAGAAGGAGAAAATGGCTTGGGACAGCAAAATCTTTAAAAAAATCTTCAGGTAGTGCTGGTTTTTCACCTCTGTGCCTCTGTCCACACTGTGTCCTTTACCTGGAATCCCTGCCTACCCATCCTTCAGGGTCTGGCTCAGATGCCTCTTTCTCCACCAAGTCTTCTTTGGTTCTTCTTGGAAATGATCTCTCCTTCTTTTGGACTCATATGGCATTTTGTGCCTGTGCAGATGCCCTTTGGCATCATATTCTGTGCTGTGGTTTTTTGTGTACGTATCTGGTCTGAATTGTGAGATGTGGGAGTAGGTCCCATGTCTTTTTCTCTCTTTTTTTGTTTTGTTTTTTTCTACTTAATAGTATTTTATTTTTTTTCCAATTACATGTAAAGATAGTCTTCAATACTGAATTTTATAAGATTTTGAGTTCCAAATTTTTTTCTCCCTCCCTCTTCTCGCCACTTCCCAAGATGGGATGCAATCTGATATAAGCTATATATGTACAATCATATTAAACATATTTCCACATTAGTTATGTTGTGAAAGAAGAATCAGAACAAAAGGGGAAAACCGAGAGACAGAGACAGAGAGAGAGAAAGAGGGAGAGAGAGAGAGAGAGAGAGAATAGTCTGCTTCACTCTGCATTCAATCTCCACAGTTCTTTCTGTGGATGTGGTTACCATTTTCCATCATGAGTCTTTTGGAATTGCCTTAGATCATTTCATTGCTGAGAAGAGCTAAGTCTATCAAAGTTGGTCATCACACAATGTTGGTGTGACTGTGCACAATGTTCTTGTGGTTCCACTCATTTCACTCAGCGGTCCCTTGTCTTTTTCATCTTTTTATCTCTCATAGCAACTAGCCTTATGCAGAGTGAGTGCTATATAAATATTTGGTTTGAGAATGAATAATTAGTGAGCTGCTGACCAAAAGTGGTCCCAAAGCAGAGTCTAGGACCCCAGGGGAGAGTTATACCTATGAGGGAAGAGAAGGAGGATCACAGGCTCATAGGGTTAGAGCTAGAAAAGATTTGTGAAGCCATCTAGTCTAACCCACTATTTTGCATATGAGGAAACTGAATCCCAGAGAGGTTAAAAGACTTGCCCAAAATCACAAAGGTAGTAGGAAACAGAGCTAGAATCTGAACCCATCATTTGCCCAGGTACAGACCCATCACGTCAGTTGGAATTTGCTTCCAAATTCAGCACTCTCAGGTGTGCATGCTGCTTAAGCCAGATAATATGGGAAGACTCAGAAGGATGTTCTGGGAAGTCTCAAACTCCATCAGCAACAACACCCTGGCTCACCTCTTACTGTCCTTCTCTGGGTGCTTCCTCCTCCTTGAGTGTCTCCTGCTTCCTTGCCCGGAAGTCTTCATCTGAAAGTCAAGAAAGATGCTCATGTAGGGTTTCATCCTCCCCTATCATTTGTAGCCCAGGTACAGACCCACCACAATAAGTTTTCCCAGACTAAGAAAGAGAAATGCCTTCATTTCCCCCCACCCCCATCCCATCTGCTTTTCACATATATTGGCCTTACTCCTTAATCTCACACCATGACGTCGTCTATGTCTTGTGACCTTGTAGTCATAGCTCTGCCACTAACTAGGCATGTGAACTGAAGGCAGTAATCTTGACTTTTCTGGGCCTCAGTTTCCTCACTAAAAACTGAAGGGATTGAACTATAGATTTTAAGGTCCCTTCCAGCATTCAAATCCTTCAACATCACATAAGATTCTCCTTTTATCCACGGATGGCCACTATCCATACCACTACCCCTTTCCATAAAAGCAAATAATTAAGAGATGACCAGGGGCAGCTAGGTGGCACAATGAATAGAGCACCAGCCCTGGAGTCAGGAGGATCTGAATTAAAATCTGGCCTCAGACACTTGACACACTTACTAGCTGTGTGACCTTGGGCAAGTCACTTAACCCCAATTGCCTTGCCTTCCCCCCTCCAAAACAAAATCAAATAAGTTTTTTAAAAAGAGTTGTCCAAATTAAAATGCAACAGGCTGCCTCCAGAGGTGGTGGGGTCACTATCCTTGGAGGTCTTCAAGCAGTATCTGGACAACCACTTGTTGGGTATGTTATAGTGGGCATTCCATTCATGTATGATTTGAATTAGATACACACTAGATTTTCTCCCAACTCTTTCAATTCTGTGATTCCATGAAGGACAAGGACCATCTCTTCTATATCCTTAATTTGAGCCCTGGCCTCTATCCCCCCCAAATTTCCCCAAAACAAAATCCCTCCATTCTCTCTTAAAGCACCTCCCTGGAGGTGTTCACTAAGTTTCTCAATCACCCCAGGATAGGCATCAAACAAGGTGTCGTTTGTAGTCTAAATATGAGATTGGGATTAGGTTGTGGGCTTGGAGGAAGTAGCCCACCCAAGCCTCAGAAGTTTAGGATTACTCAGACTGAGAGAACCACCATATTTGCTTTGGAGCCAAGGGCACAAGTAAAGGTTTTCATGTTAATTCATTCTTCAGGTTACTGGGGTGGGATGAGAGAGCTTATGGCCCACCTATCCTACCCACTAACCCTGAACACAATATGGCACTGTGAGAAGAATACTGACTCAGGTCAAAGGATCTGGGTTCAAATCCTGCCTGTGATGCTTACTCCCTATGTAAACTTGGGCAAGACACTCAACTTCCCTGGCCTCAGTTTCCTCAACTGTAAAATGAAGGAGACAGACTAGATGCCCTCTGAGGTACCTATGACCCTTTTATCTTAGCTCCAAGTTTACCAGTTCTTTTGTCATTGTATGCTTCAGGGGAAGAAGTGTGAAGGCAATAGGAGACTTTATTAGTGACCGGAGCTTTGGAAAGCAGGGTAGTTTATCTAGCGCTTGTGGGTTCCAGCTGGCAAACTTCTACTAATTATTTCCCTCGAGCTCCTTCTCCAGTCTCTCTGTGTATCCCCAACCTTGCAATGTGCAAATAACCTTTCCAGGATCCTGGCTGAGAATCACCAGTTTCAAGGAGTTAACCAGTTGACAGTATTGGATGAGAACCCAAATGTCAGCACTCTGCTCCTGGAAATTTTGCCCTCCTCCCTTCTCAGTCCCAGCAGGTTAAGTCCTCACCACAGGCATGACCTTCCACGTCATCCAGGAGATTCGCTGTAGATGCTGCAGTCCCCAGTCTGCCCTTGCATTCAGGAAAACCATTCAGTAATTTTGACTTTTCTGGACCTCAGTTTCCTCAACTAAAAACTGAAAGGAATTAAACTATAGATCTTAAGGTAGCTTCCAGTATTCAAATCCTTCAACATTACACAAGATTCTCCTTTTATCCATGGATGGCCACTATCCATATCACTAACCCTTTCCATAAAAGCAAATAATTAAGAGTTGGTCACACTAAAATGCAACAGGCTGCCTCCAGCGGTGGTGTCTACTGCTGCATGCTGTCTACATCCCACTCTGCTCCTTCCAGTCATCCACCTACTGGTTGCCTATCCATGTCCTCTCCAGCCAGCAGACTCCCAGTCTAGATCCCAAAGTATCCTCTACTGAAGTTATCCTATCGTCCCTCCCCTTTGATTCCTCCACCTTGAAGGAGAGATTAGCTACAGAAATATGAGGTTGGTGTGATATCCCCTCTTCCCATATTACAGTCAATGTAATTCTCATAACACTCTCGAGGACCTTCACTCCTTATTCAGCATGCTCAGCTGTCCCCAGGAGAGCCTTTAATTCCAGAGCCCCTGCTCCGGACTGTACCCAGGCAAGGATTTGACAGGAATAAAAGAAAACCTTCTTATTAGTATATATGAAACAAAAGATGGGGCTTGAGTTTGGTGTATTTGAAGTAAGGAAGTAAAGATGTTTATGAATAACCTCAATTGGTGAAACAAGAAAATGAGATTGTTTGTACAAAGGTACAGATTTTCACAGATTGTGGCATAGCTTCAAGTCTTCCTTAAAAGATGTAGGATGGCCCCTTGGCTCATCTCCATTTTCGAATCCTGTCCTCATCTCACCTCCCCACCATTCAAACACTGGGACTAGGCAATATGAAAGGAGGGAATTAATGTTGAACTGAACTGACCAAGAAATGGGGCTAGGTACCCCAGAATGACTTGGGTGCCTCACTTGTTTTAAGAACCCACATTCATATCCTCTACTTTGAGCATACATGCTCACTCATGCACATACACACACATACACACACACACACACACACACACACACATACACACACACACACACCCTTCCTGGCCAGGGAGGAGCTGGGAAGGATACGACTGGTGCTTCAACAACTGTTTTCTCTTTGTCTTCCTCATCTTGGTCTTCTCAGAGAAGGCCCTGGCAAGTTCAAACAACTTCCTCCGGGTGGCTGTGAGCAAAACAGGAGGGACAGGGAAGTGTAAATGACTCTTGTTGGCACTGAGGGGCCCAAGGACTTAACCCTCTCTGAACTAGAGCGACAGAGGAAAGAAGCCTAGTCCAGTTTTTCTTCTTGTTTCCCCTTCTTTGGAGTTTAGCTGCAGAAAGGGACATGGGAAAAAGATACAGGGCTAGGGCTGAGAGGAGGGGACAGAGCTGGGCGAGAGGAAAGAGGGAGCAGGTTTAAGAGAGGAGGATGGCACAGGGCTGGGGGAGAGGAGGGCACAGGGCTGGGGGAGAGGAAAACACAGGGTTAGAAGAGAGAAGGTAGGCACAGGGAGGGGGGAAGGTAAGGAAAGAGAACAAGTGTAGAGAGAGGAGGAAGAAGGCACCAGGCTAAAAGAGGAGGAGGGCACAGGGCTGGGGCTGAGGGGAGGGCAAAAGACTGGGGGAGAGAGAAAGCACTGGGTAGTGCCAGGAGCTGTGGGGAGAGATTGCCAGAAGGTGAAAGGGTCAAAGAGGATACCGGGACAGCTGCTGAAGGAAGAAGGGGTGCTATCTGAAACTTCGCCAGCAGAGGCAGCATAGGACGCCCCAAAGACCATGGCAAACAACAAGCCAAAGATCCGGGCATTCCTCTTCCTAATTCCTCCAGAACAAACCGAGTGTCTTCCCCCTCCCTCCTCTGCTCCCTCCTCCTCCCTCCTCTGCTCCCTCCTCCTCCCTCCCAAGCAAGCAGGGTTGGTTCTAGGATTTCCATGACTAATCCCTGATCTTCCCTGAAATGGAGCCTGAATCATCCAATCTTTGGTACATTGGGGACACAAGAGGGAGAGTAAGACAGGAGGGATTGGGTGCCTCTGAGCACTGATGGGAGGTTGGCACAGCCTACTATGGAAAAAGGCTGAAAAGAGCTGGGGGGAGGAGGGGCCATTCAGGCAGCTGGGTACAGGGTCAAGAAGGACTTTTAAAAACTGCACAGGAAGGAAGGGGAGGTGTGGGGCAGATAATTGGGAACCATGAATCCTTTTTTTTTTTAATTCCTTTTGGACTGTGAAGTGCAAGGTTTGACTTTCTGCAGGGGCACCAGGCTGAAAGTAGGGTGGGGTGGGGCGGGGTATTAAAGGATGGGGAGGGGCTTGGCAGCAGCAACTGATTTACTTTCCTAAGCATGTCTGGCTGTTTGGCTCAAGATGATGTGAACATGAGTTTGCATTCCCTAAGCACACTGGTGCTGGTGTGCAGGAAATACTGGGAGGGCGGGGTTTAGGGAAGGCAGAGTAGGAAAGGGGGGAAACCACTAGGGAAAGCCAGCCTGGCATTAAGACCTTGCTACAAACAACCATGAGTTGGCTATGGGAGAAATCTTGGGTGGTCCTCCTCCCCCTCCCCCTTCCCTTCTCCCCGATGTGCCTAACAGAGGCAGGGAGGTCCTTCAACAGAGGGGAGTACCTGAGCCCTGAATCCTGGGCACTCCACCCTGCTGCCCCAAGTGGGACACTCACATTTCCCCATGTGCTTCAACTTGTCCCTGAATAAGGCATCTTCAGACACAGCAGGGTTGGCTTCACTGGCTCCCAAGGCAGCATCACCTAAAAGGAGGCACCCAAGTGAATGGTGCTAGCCAAGGGCTCATGATCCCTAAGACACTGGGGGAGGGACAGGTCCTCCAAAGGCAAGCTAAGGAGGGGCTGCTGTATTCTGAGGCCCCTTAAATGGAGAGGGTAGGCCTGACCCCCAGGCTGTGACAGCATCTCTCCTAAGTCAATTGATCACCAAGTCTTGGCTGTAGACTGGAAGAGTTCAGAATGACAGATCAATGGGTATGAGATAAAAGAGAAAATATATTCTGCCTTTAAGAAGACAGGATAACACAGCAGTGCTGCCCTCTCCTTTCTCTATTCTGGAATTCCCTTTTCTTGTTAAATTGGTTGAAGGAAATAGGGATGTTTATGAAGAGGAGGAGACTGGGGGGAATAGAAAACTCTTCAAGTATGTGAATGACCATCCCATATATAGAAGGGATTAGACTTGTTCTGTTTGGCAAAACCAGAATTGAAGAAGTCAATTTAGATACAAGGTTAAGGGAAATATCCTTAAAAACTAGAGCCATCCAGAAAAAGAATGGGCTTTGGTGGGAGATAGGGGGAATGCTTCTCCAAGGAAGGCTTCAAGGATGTGGTACTTTTCAGATGAGTGCCTTGCAATCCTCAAATTCTGTGAGTCCCGTCCTTCTTCTCTACTCATATCCTAGTATGTGAGGGCATGAGCCCAACCTGGTTCACAGTCTTCCTTCTCACGAGGAATAAGCTGCTGCTACCATAAGCAAGGGGGGATGGAGAGATGGGAAAGGGCAGTTTTCTCTGGGAGAAAGGACCACAGTGTCAGAGACAGGAGTGGGATGGAAGATAAAGGGGAAGAGGGTGAGTCAGATGTGCCACCTGCACATCTATCTCTCCTGCCTATCCAGAAACTAGCCACAGTGGTGACTCATTAATCCCAAGGTCACCCTGCCTACTAAATCCCACCCTGAGGTCATTACCAAATTCTCAGCAGCCCCATTGCCTTTGGTTAATTCAGGATCAAGGACAGAAGGGTCATTAAGACACCCTGATGTATCTCAGGCTACATCTAAACTCCTCAACCTTCTGCTTACTAATCAGTTCTCCTGGATTTTCTCTCTCCAAGCTGGGATCAGTTTAGAGCACAATCCTTCTGCCCTCCCTCCAGTTAGGGGAAAACTTCCTCCCCTCCCCCACTGGGTTAGATCCTGTATAGGGGAAGTCTGGCAGAAGCTGCTTAGAGTTTCTGTCTAAGAGAAGCTTTCTTTCTCTGAGACAGGATAGCTATTAGGAGCTGAGATTCAATATTAGCTAAGGGCTCCCAAAGCATACATAGGGCCCGAAGAAGACAAATTCTGGCTTTTAGTATACCTACCAATAATGTCATAAATTAGAGCTCACGTTTACTTTTTGGAGCAGACTTGGGACCTCATTGGTAAAGAAAACTTCCTAAATACCTTACTTTTAGTTTTTTTTTTCTTTTTAAAAAAAGACAATCAGGGTTAGGTGACTAAGGGTCACACAGCCTGTAAGTTTCTGAGCACAGATTTGAACTCATGTGCCCCCGACTCCAGTGCCCTAACCACGGCACCACCTAGTTGCCCCTTACTTTTCTATTCATATTCCCTGTGCTTTGCACTTAACGAGTGTTTAACAAATGCTTTATTTGTTCAGTAATTCATTCCATCTAGCAGGGCAGATAGGTATCCACTCAGACAGCAGACTGTGCAGAGAAAGCAGGAACTGAGATGGGTCCTAAAGAGAGAGCTTTTAACTAGAAAAGAGGGAAAAAGTACAGTGTGATTTCCCTGATATTAGGGAATTCCCATGGAGGCAACTCCTTCCACCAAGGAAAATCAGCAACTGGTCTACAAGTTTGCATTTTAGAGACTTGCCCAAGACACTGAGAGCTGAAGGCCCCTGCTCCAAATCACATAATCTTGAACACGAACCTTTCCTGACTCCAAGCTTGCCTCTCTATTCACTGCCCATGCCATCTCTGCCCATTTAGCCCAGGGATTGAAAACAGCCCACAAAGTACTTTCCTCCCAACAATTCTTCGAGGTAAGTATGTACTATCATCCCCATCTGACAGATTTCCAAGGCCCAGAGACGTGAAAATGACCTGCTGGAGTGTCATACAGTTTAAAAAGATCTTGGCTACCTACTAAGTGAATCCTTTGCTTCCTTGACCTAGGATTCTTTTTTTTTAATTTTTTATTTTATTTTGCTTTTTGGAGGGGGGAGGGCAGGGCAATTGGGGTTAAGTGACTTGCCCAAGGTCACAGGGCTAGTAAGTGTTAAGTGTTTAATATCACATTTGAACTCAGATCCTTCTGACTCCAGGGCCGGCACTCTACACACTCTGCCATGTAGCCACCCCTGACCTAGGATTCTTTATCTTTTTAGTGTGTCATGGACCCTGTTAGCAAACATGTGAAGCCTATGGAACTCTTCTTAGAATGATGTTTTTAAATATATAGGAAAATCAATTATATTGAAATATAATTATCAAAATATACTTTTTTTAAAAAGCAAATTCATGGACCCTAAGTTAAGAATCCCTGATTTAGACAGTCCTGGGGTCAGGACTTTAGATTAGTAGCTGACTGAGATGGAGCAGGAGAAAAGAAAATGTGTTTCCCAGGAAGGGCACACTCCTTTGTGTAGAAGGAAAGCAATTGGCACTTGGAAATGGTTCCTCTCCCGGACCTTTCAAATTGCTTCCCTGCTCCCCACTCTTCATTAGGAAGAGTAAAAACAGATAAGAACAATTTCATTAATGAATATGGATGCAAAAATCCTAAATAAAATACCAGCTACAACTATATATTACGAAGATTATATATTGTGACCTCTTTTCTCTGTATAGGGTAATATGTTTGGTGTCTCTCATGTTGAACTTGTCCCTCTGCCTCTGCTCTCTTCTCTACTCCCACCACCCCAAATCACCTTCCTTGGAATTAGGAGAATAATTTAAGTCCTTTTTCCCTCCACTGGGTAGCTAGGTGCTGCAGTAGAGACAGCACTTAGAAGCAGGAAGACTCAGGTTCATGAGTTCAAATTTAGCCTCAGACACTTCCTGGCCGTATGACCATGGGTGAGTCACTTGACCCTGTTTGCCTGAGTTCCTCATCTGTAAAATGAGCTGGAGAAGGAAATGGCAAACCACTCTAATATCTATGCCAGGAAAACCCCAAATGGGGTCATGAAGAGTCTGAAATGACCAAATAACAACAGATTTCCCCATTCATTGACCTAGTTTACTAAGATGAGGAAAAGCTTTTCCCCATTTTTAAGGAAGGAGCTTCTTCTCTGTCTTCCCTTTGCTTCAGGCTCCAAATCTCCAGCAACTAACAAGGAAAGAAAGCAAGGGTTGGGGAGAGGGCTAGGCAGAGGAGTGGGGGTGGACACTACTCTATCCAATCTGGGCCTCAGGCAGGAGAAGCTGCTGGGGCCAATGGGGGTTACCTGTGACAGTGGATGGAAAACCAAAGTCATTACTGACAGCCATGCTGCTGGATTTGGATTTCTGGGACTCATATTTCAATCGATCTGGAAAAGGAAAGAAATCCCCTCAGATGACCTCCCAGGCTGGATGCCCAGAAGCACAGGTACATAGACTGAAGGTCTGTCTAGAGAAAGGGATCTTCACCTTTGCAGTGTCATAGACTTCCTTGGCAATCTGAAGAAACCTATGAACCTCTCCTCAGAATAATGTTTTTAAATGCACAAAATAAAAAACATCAGATTATAAAGGAAACAAAATACATTGAAATATAGTTATCAAAAAAATATTTTTTAAAAACAAAAACAAGTTGAACCCTAAGTTAAGATCCTCTGGGCTGCAAACACATGCAAACTTCCCGAACTATTGTACACTCTGTGATGAAATTCATGAAAAGCACAAAGTCCTTTCCTCCCTCCATTCCCGGCCTCCTACCCCGCTCTAGGGCAAGGAGGAAGTCTCGGTTCCGTTGAAGCTCCTTCATGAATTCTTCATTTTGCAGGAAGAGGGCAATGCGCTCATCCTCCAGGTACTGCTTCCAGCGGCATTCCTCCTCCAGGTTTCCCGCCATGGGTTGGCTGACCTCCCCAAGGCCTAGCTTTGGCGGGCCACTCTGGGTATTCTGCAGGGGAGAAATGGGCATTGGCATGGGCATGTGTACTGGGCCACACACAGAGACCCAACCAGGTCTTTCCTTAGGATCCAATGAGACACTCAAGTGCATGCTTCCAGTCCAGTTACATTAGGGGAAAAGAAGTTATCACATCCCTCCCAAGATACTAGTACCAAGGGAATGTGCCTCAGGATACTGGTAAACACACACACACACACACACACACACACACCCACACCCACACACACCCACACACACACACACACCCTTGGTTACTAGCCATGGGCTGGGAAGCTGCTCTGTAGTTAGAAAATTGTAGAAAAATAAATTTTTAACTGGATAGGAAAGAGGTAAAAGAACTTGCTGAAGGTCACAAAGGTATAAGGTAACAGAACCAGGATTCAAACTCAGGCCTTCTCAGTTCAGACCCAGAGCTTTTCCCCAGACTACCTTTAATACATGTTTTTTTCCCAGAATGGTCCTAAATGAAATGAGTTCTGACACTCTTCCCCCAAATCAGGTGGATTTGATTGTCTCCAGGGCAGGAGAGGAGGTCATATACATGTGCCTAAGGATTTGGCATGGCTCTACCCTCCCCATTGCCACCTCAAGTCCTCAGGCATATATTCTGTGGGCAAATAACCCTGTTGGCCCTTGGCCACATCCCCTTGTTTAAGTCCTATCCAGGATGGTGACTTTCCAATGGGCTGGCTCCCTGCTTTCCTAGTATGTACCCTAAGTATTTTTATATCTACCTGACCTGCCAGGAAATCCAGACCAAGTCAGGAAACTGAGAAGAGGTTTCCTGTTTGGGGTCACTTCCCTCTGAACCCCATCATGAACAGTCTGAGCCCAAAAAATCAGGAAGTGAAACGGGCAGATGCTAAATCTCTTGCCTCTGTCAACAAAACAGAACCTTCTGGTCTGATGGACTAGGAGCAGGGGTAGGAGTAGACTGGAAAGGACAGGCCACCTCTGATTTCCATTTTTAGCACCTACCTTACCCCAGCTACCAGCCCCCTACATGGGCTCCTTCTCCTCTTACCTGCAAACTATCCAGCTGCTGGGGCAGAATTCGAAGGAAGTCATCAGGAAGGTTGCCCAGAAGTGGAGGGTTCCAGTTACGATAGCGCCTCTGGGTTGGGGGGACCCCAGCACTAGGCACATCTATCCTGTAGGGGAACAAGTGAAAGAGGAACATAGCAGTGAGGCCAAAGACTGGAGGAATCAATGAGCGCCTAACCAGAGTTCGGATTGCCAATGAGATGGAATTCAGGAGGAGACAAGCAGTGCCACTGGATGCCATCCTTCCTCATGCCCTGCATACCAAGCTAAGCCATACTTCAGAAAAACCAGAGGGTTGTCACGGACAGAACCCTGGCCTGGAGATCAAGAGAAATGGGTTTTAGTCCTAGCCAGAGCTACAGATTCCCCATACAAGTCCCTTTACCTCTGTAGATCTCAATTTCCTCATCTGTAAGAGTTCTACCAGGGCAGCTAGGTGGCGCAGTGAATAAAGCACCAACCCTGGAGTCAGGAGGACCTGAGTTCAAATCCAACCTCAGACACTTGACACTTACTAGCCGTGTGACCTTGGGCAAGTCACTTAACCCTAATTGCTCTGCCTTCCCCCTTCCAAAAAGCTTTGTAAATGTTTATGTACTGACTGACACATGAAAGTACTTTAAGATTGCAAGGAATTAGTATTACTTACTCTTTATACCAAAAAGGAGTAGAGAGAGATGCTATGTCACAGTACTTTGGAAAAATAAGGAAGTGGGTTAGTTTACCCAGAGGAAGAGGTTAAAGAGGCAAAGCTGTTCGAATGGAGTGGTTTTATGCCCCACCCCTGAAAATAAGCAGGAAACAGGGCTGCCCTTGCACCTTCCTGATGCCCAGGGGTAGTGGGTACTGCCAGGGCAGAGGGAAGCAAGGGGGCTCTGCTGATGGTGAAAACCACCCCTGTCTAATCTGTGGACTAGAAGACGTTCCTTTCCATACTCCCTTTGTGTCTTGCAGGACAGGCCCCCGCAGCTCCCACAAGACATATGGTTTGCTGAATAAGGGAAATGATACATGCACAAACCAGCATCGATGCTGGGGGAAGGGGGGAAAGAAGTGCTCATTTCCTTGACCTGGTTTTGATTTCCCCAGCCTCCTCCCTTGGACAGTGACTCTTTCCTCGGGTATCTCTCATCTTGGAAGAGGTTTCTTGTCCCTTTCATGAGGTCAGAGATTTAGAGCTGACGGAGACCTCAGAGACTATGCAATCCATCCCATCATTTTACAGATGAGGAAACTAAGACCCAGAGAAGTTAAGTGACTTGCCCAAGGTGATAATGTAGTTAGCCTGAGAGGTAGGATTTGAACCCAGAGCCAAAGTTCTTTCCATATACCACACAGGGAGCGTGGGAGATTCACTTGGTTCACTTGATGCTAGGCACATTGAACAAACACTTAAGAAACCACAGAACTAGGAAATGTTCAAGCTGGAGAGGACTTTGTTGTTGTTGAGTCATTTTCATTGTGCCTGAGTCTCTGTGACCCCATTTGAGGTTTTCTTGGCAAAGATACTGGAGTGGTTTTTCAATTCCTTCTCCAGGCTCATTTTACAGGTGAGGAAATTGAGGCACACTGGGTTAAGTGACCTGCCCAAGGCCACACAGCTAGTCAGTACCTGAGACTGGATTTGAACTCAGGTCTTCCTGACTCCAGGTCGAGTCCTTTATCCACCACATCACCTAGCTGAGGACTTTATTGAACATTAAATTCAAGTCCTTAATTTCACAGAGAAGGCAACCAGGACCTAGAGGAAGCAAGTTCTCCCAGCTGGTTAGGGACAAAACAGACTAGGACCCCGGTATATCCAGTGCTTTCTTCACTACAACATAAGAGGTGGTTTGGCATAGTGGACAGATTGTTGGATCTATATGAGAATCCTAATTTAGGCACTTACTATGTGTGTGACCCTGAGCAAGTCACTTAACATATATATATCTCCGTTCTCCATCTGTAAAATGAAGATGATTAGCATGTATTCATGGGTTTTTTTTAAGATTCAAATGAAATCATTTTTGTAAAATAATCCGTACACCTTAAAGCTATATAAGCATCCACCATAATTATCATTAATATAAAAATTATTATTACATTTGGATGGATTGGTCTCCTCTGAAGTTCCCTGTCAAACCCCCGGGGAGTCAAGACCTCCCTGTGTGATGTGCTGATGTCCTTGGGGTGAGGGATGGGAGAGGTAGAGGGAATTATCCACCTATCCCTTTCTGCCACATATGTCTTCTATTTCCTTCACTTCAGTGTTCTCATCTGTTAGATGTGTCTGCAGCCCAGCCCGATACCACATCTGTCCCAGCCAAGAATCAGAGCCAAAAGTCCCAGAGCAGTTTGTGCAGGACAGTGAGCAGTCCCTCACTGGAGGCTGACAAGAGGGTCACTGGGAAGGACAGAGGCCTATCTATTAGAGGTCAGACAAAGGCTCAGGCCTCAGCCACAAGCTCCACCCACCGCTTCCTTTGAGTTCTTGGAGGTGGGGTGGGGGACCAGTCAGGAAGCCCTACCCTAGCTTACTGGCACCTTGGAGCATCGAGAGACGAACCCCAGAGGAGCCAAGCTCGGCTCATAAGCCAGAGAGCTGGGGCCCTGGAATAGCTAGAGTCTCAAAAATCAGCTCTGGTCTGAATGGAATGTCAAAAATGAACTAAGAAGGGGGTGGAGGGGGAATGCCAAGGCTATAATTTCACCAGGAAAACTCCAGGCAGCCAAGACAAAACATTTTTTTCCCTTTATAATAATACTTGATTTCATAGATCTGTCATTTGCAGCATTTCTTTGAATGAAGGGCAGTCAGTAAACCTGTATTTATACACTTAGTATTTCCCCAACCCACCCCCAGTTAAATTGTAAGCAATCTGGGGACAGGGACTATGTCGGCTACATCCCTACATCCCCAGCCCCTGGTACTTCATCATCTCTGTTTGACATTCAGGACCCTTCATTATCTAGCCCACCACCACCTTTCCCATCTTCTTACACCTCACTGCTCCCCCCACACCCCCATCCCTACTCCCACATCCTCTTGGATGCACTGACACCAGCCTCCTGGCTGTTCCTCAAACCAGACACACCAAGCATTTTCTCTGGCTGTCCCCTATGCCTGGAAAGTTCTCCCTCCTCCTCACTGGCTCCTGGCTTATCCCACCTCCTATAGGAAGCCTTTCCCAATCCTCCTTAATTCTAGGTCCTTCCCTCTGTTATTTCTTATCTATCCTACTTGTAACTTGTTTGCCTGCAGGGGTGAGCATGTTGTCTCCCCTTAGACTGTGAGCTCCCTGAGAACCAGGGCTATCCTTAGCCTTTTCTTATACCCTCAAGTGCTTAGCTCATCGCCTGGTATATAGTAGGTCCTTAAGTAACTTATAATGACTGACTGACTAGAGACCATTTAATAAAATAATACCAAACCCTCCCACTTGTGTTCTAGAATGAGTCACACTTAAAATCATGAAACAGGAAGAAACTTTAGAGATCATCTAGTCTAACTGAATCAATAAAGAGACCCAGAGAAGGGAACCAACTTGCCCAGAGTCACATAGTAAATTAGTGGCAAATATAGAGCTAGAACACAGGTCCCCAGACTTCCTGTCCGGTGCCATTTAATCAATGAGGGCAGCTGGCGGGTGTGGTGGAGAGGAATGCTGGACCAGGAGTCATGAATACCTTGAGTTCAAATCCAGCCTCAGCCACTTATTAGCTGTGTGACCCTGGGCAAGTCACTTAACCTCTGCCTCAGTTTCCTCAACTGAAAAACGGAGATAAAATAACAGCACCTATCTCCAAGGGTTATTGTGAGGATCAAATGAAACAGTAATTACAAAGTGCTTAGCAACAGTGCCTGGGATCGTAAACACTATATAAATGTTAGTTATTATTAATCAACAAGCATTATGCTATGCTATGCTAGCACTATTAGAGGTCAGACAAAGCTCAGGCCTCAGCCACAAGCTCCACCCACTGATGGAGATACAAAGACAAAATGTAAATAGTTCCTGCCCTCAGGGAGTTTACATTCTCTCCTGAGAATGATACTTACACACAGAAGTACATGCAAAGTCAGTATAAGGTAATTTTGCAGAAGGCCCTAGCCTTCTGGGAATTGGGAATAAGCAGTCTCTGGTTATTTGTTTTTGAGTCATTTTTCAGTCCTGTCCCACTCTTCATGACCCCATTAGGGGTTTTCTTGGCAGAGATACTGGAGTGGTTTGTCATTTCCTTTTCCAGCTCGTTCTACAGATAAGGAAACTGAGGCAAACAGGGTGAAGTGATTTTCCCTGGGGTCACACAGTTAGTGTCTGAGGCTGGATTTGAACTCAGGTCTTCCTGATTCCAGGCTCAGCACTCTATCCACTGAGCCATCTAGCTGCCCGAGTTTCCTGTATAATCCTATGTAATTTATTTTATGCATTCAAAAACATTTGGAGAAAGAATCCATAGATTTCCATAGATTTTTATGTACACAACACACAAAAAGATGAAAATCCCTGAACTGGAGAATCAGTTTTCCTTACCCACTCCCCTCTGAAAAAACCCCAAGAGATAACTGCTTCAGCAAAGTAGCCGTATATAAAAGTTGCATAAAAGTCACCATCGTAGCCTATATCAAATTGCATGCCATCTTGAGGAGGGGGAAGGGAGGGGGAGAAAATTTAAAACTTATGGAAGTGAATGTTGAAAAATAAAAATAAATTAACTTCAAAAAAGAGTCATCAGTGCTTCTGTATGTTACTAACAAAAATGAGAAAGAAGAGATTGAATGAGAAGCCACAGCACTTAAAGCAACAACAACCTCCATTCATTTCTTGGGTGGGGGGGAGTTGTCAACCTGAACAGAGGCAAGAAACTTAACCGGAAGCAATCTTAGGGCTTCTGGCCTTAATTTCACAGGTTCATGGACTCATGGCTGTGGTACTGGAAGTGACCTTGAGGTGATTTCCGTAGTGGCAGCAGGAGTATTGGAATGTTGGGGGACAGAAAGAAAAGTTGGCTGGAGTGGAAAGCTTGGAGAGGAGTGTCCAACAGCAGCTTACAGGTACACTATAACATCCCCCCAAAAAATGACTCAAGAGGTCCAGAAGCAGGGGCGGCTAGGTGGAGCAGTGAATAGAGCACTGGCCCAGGAGTCAGGAGGACCTGAGTTCAAATATGGCCTCAGACACTTAACACTTACTAGCCATGTGATCTTGGGCAAGTCACTTAACCCCAATTGCCCTGCCTTCCCCCCTCCAAAAAGGAAAAAAAAAGGTCCAGAAGCAAGCAATGGCAACTGTTCAAAAGTCTACTCAGGCCACATGCTTCAGATGGCTCTTTGAAGAAAGCTCTCACCCTGTAATCACATACCACCATTCACTAAAGTAAATATCAAGAGTCTTTGCTGAGGTTCTAAACAAACAAATTTACATGTTTATACCTAGGGGAGGCAGCATGGGAGATGAGAGAGAGCTGCCCTTAAAAGTTAAAAAGACTCAGGTTCCACACCTCCACTTAACACTAAGGTTCTCAATGTGTGGTCCCTTGACCTCTGGAGGTCCCCGAGACCTTTTTGAGGGGTCCTAGAGGTCAGAACTATTTTCATCATAATACTCAGATGTTATTTGCCTATTAAAATACTTCCCCCTTTTCCAACTACATATCTGTGTGAGGCCAGATTTTCTTCCTATACTTTAACCAAAACAACACTATCTCAACAGATGGAATGCAACAGCAGATGAGGATCCAGCTGTCTTCCATTAAGCCAGACATTAAAGAGATTTGCAAAAGTATGTAAAACACTGCCACTCTTCTCACTGATTGTGTTTTGGAAAATAGTTATTTTTCATTAAAATGCTACTTATATTAACACGTCATGGGTTTATTTTTTTTTTAATGAATTAATAAATTTTTTAATGTATCATCTTAATTTCTACTGCTGCAAATATTGACAGATATGGTATTGTTGAGTTGTGTCTGACTCTTTGTGACCCCATTTGAGGATTTTGGCAAAGATACTGCAGTGGTTTGCAACTTCCTTCTCCAGCTCCTTTGACAGATGAGGAAACTAAGGCAAACCAGGTTAAGTGACTTGCCCAGGATCACACAGCTAGAACATGTCTGAGGCTAGATTTGAACTCATGAAGATGAGTCTTCCTAATTCCAAGCGCAGTGCTCTATCCACTGCACCATCTAGCTGTCCTTTTTTGGCAGATATAACCCACATAAATGAAAGCTCTTTGTGGTCCTTGATCATTTTTAGCTGTAAAGGGATCCTAAGAAGAATAAATTTGAGAACACCCCCTGCTCTGACTACTCAACAGGCCGTATGACTTGGGGCAGATTACTTAACCTCTCAGTGCCGGAAGCAATTCTCTAAGATTTTAAATTGAACAGAAGGTGTCTGGATTAATGGAGCACATTTCATCACCTGGGAGTTCCCCAAACCAAAGAAATCACAAGTGCTTATCTCTCTACCTGAGCTTAGTAATTACCTACCATTATTTTTATCTAGAATGTTTTATTATACTGACTGAAATTGCAGGTAGTTCTTTCAACAGTTACACAAATGAATGTACCCACTTTCAAGTTCTTTGGTGTTAATTAAGCCAATTAAGTGTACCCACTTTCAAGTTCTTTGGTATTAATAATGAGGTTTAATTTTTTTTCTTTCTCTATAAACAGCAGGATTTAATTGAATTTCTTCCTGGCACCCCCTCCCCCCCCACAAAAAAAAAGAACAGAAAAGATGGACAACATACTTTGTGAATAGCAGCTTCCAGTTTCTACATAGCATTGAGGGCCCCTAGGGAGCAGAAGAGATCGCTCACCCTGAGCTCAAGTGCCTAGATTGTAGACCTAGCTTGAAGGCCAGAAAGCTAGGGACCCATATAAAAATCCTTGCTACTCCCACAGGACTGAACAATGCTCTTTCTAGCCTGCCTCTGATCTTATGTAACGTTGGGTAAGTAACTTAACCTCCATGAGCCTCAGTTTCCTCATCTGTAAAACAGAATGGGCTTAACTGACCTCTGAGATCCCTTCCAACTGTAAATCAATTATCCTATTTGTGGTCTACCCCCAATCCCCTGTGCATGCTCTCAAGAGCGCGTACATGCACTCGCGCGCGTGCGCGCGCACACACACACACACACACACACACACACACATACACACACACACACACACACACACACACACACACACACACACACACACACACACACACCCCTACCTTGGCTATTCTGGGATTCCCTAGGACTTTACAAAGGAAACATTTGGCAAGAATAAAACCATCCTCCGTTAATACCTCTACCTCTGGTGACCATTAAAAAGGCTTCAGCTACTTTGGGACAAAAAAAAAATTACTCCTGTTCCCTAGTAATGCTATAATAGAATGCTGCAGCCTGGAAAATATAGTCATTTGTGGTGTCTGACCTCCCCACAGAACTCTGTCAACAAGTTGATTGGATCCATATTTCCAAACTGTGGAAGAGTTTTGGTCTGTCTGGAAGAGGCCTTGAAAGACCTTCTAAGTTCAGCTCACTGCCTCCCAGGGATTTGCTGGAGAGAGAGCTAACTCCTTTCTTTAAAAGTCATGGTAGTCAGGACAGCTAGGTGGTGCAGTGAATAGAGCACCAGCCCTAGAGTCAGGAGGACTTGAGTTCAAATCCAGCCTCAGACACTAGACACTTACTAGCTGTGTGGCCTTGGGCAAGTCACTTAACCTCAATTGCCCTGCCTTCCCCCCTCCCCAAACAAACAAAAGTCACGGGCTATTAGGCTTGGACTGGACGGGAGAGACCATATTCTGCAATTGCCTCATTTGACAGAGAAGGAAATTGATACACAGTGAAATGTCTTGCCTAACATCTTATACATGACAGATCCAGAAGCCTAGCCCAGGTCTTTGCATTGAACTGTCCTGCAGAGCCCAGCCTCATTCCCCTCTTCAGAGCTGGGGCTGCCAACATTCAGGTGTTAAAGGCTCCTTCCCAAGCTATCCTTGCCTCCCTAAGAACAACAGGAGCTAACATTTCTAGAGCACTTTACTATGTGCCAGGCCTTACGCTATAAGCCTTATAATTACTATCTCAAAAACTCTCGGAGGTAGGAGCTTATTATTATATCCACTTTACAGATGAGCAGACTGAGGGAGACAGGATGAAGTGACTTGCCCAGGATCACACAGCTTACTTAGTAAGTGTCTGAGGTCAAATTTGAACTCAGATCTTCTTGTTGTCTGTCCACTGCCCCCACATAGCTGCCACCTAATTCCCTTCTCCATTCTATTCTTCACACATCTACTAAGTCAATATTCCTAAAATACAGGTCTAGCCACATTACCTTCTTGCTGAAAACACACCCATGACTTTTTGCCTCTAGCATAAAATACAAAGTCTTGTTTGGCATTCAAAGTTCTTTACAGTCTGGCCCCAACCTATATTTCTAGGCTTACTGTATATCACCCTCCTTCACACATGCTACATTCCAGCCAAGGTGGCTGCCAACTCAGAGCCCCGCAGGGTTTCAGTCTGTAGGGAGAAGGCAGAACAATGGTGAGGGGGTGGGGCGGGCCAATAGTCCTCATAGCCTCCTTCACACACATGCTCCAGCATCTCACCAATTCTTCCTCGATCCCCAATTTGAATTCCCTCTGCTAGAGTTGAAATCCATCCTTTCTTGTTCTTGTTAGAACAAGCCACTATGATACTAGTAGAGAATTGGCCTTTGTTCTTTGCCATGTTGGTTCATCCCACCTACAGCCAAATGGAAGAAGACCAAATAAAGTCTTACCTGGGAGGTGGGGTTGGGGGAGCCAGGGGATAAGGCCTGTCAAACATGTGCATGTGGTAGGCAGGAGGTGAATACACTGGGGGAGGCTCTTCATCAGAGCTATCCGGTTCCAGAGTTCGCTCCAGAATCTAAACCAGAATGCAAAATGAGACGATACAGTAATAATATGGTCAATTTTTGCGTTAAAATAGCACTTTAAGTGGTTCTACATCTGGCAGTGTGTTCTGGTGAAAAGGACATTGAGTCCAGAGTCAGAGGCCCAGGGTTCAAGTGCTGCCTCTGATGTTCCCTACCTGCCTGATGTGAGCAATTCATTTAACCTCCCGGACCTGTTTTTTGGACTAAATGACTTTGTAGAGCTCTTCAAGCTCTATAGAAGGTCTATTTTGTCTTGTCCTGACAGCAACCACAATGAGACAGGGACGCCCAGGATTATCAGCTCCTCCCCCTTAGCAATGAGGAAACTCAAGGCCAAGGAAGGGGATGGGGAAAGACTTGCTCAAAGTCAATTAACAAGTCATCAAAACAAAGTCTCAGATGAAAAATACAGTATTTAATCCCCCCTCCCCCATTGACCCATGAGACCCCATTCTACCATCTTGACAAAGGTTGGGCTGGGCAGAGGACAAAGAGCACTGATTCCTTCAAGGGAGGCCACTCTGTCAACTTTTGGGAACTGGGAAGAGAAGATGAGGAGATAGCCCAAGGGCTGGAACCTATAAGAAGGGAGAGTCAAGGTTTCTTGACCCTCCATCCCTACAGGTTCTCTTCATTTTGGGTACCAGAGAAGGTGGTTTCTAGTCCCATGGGAGGGCATTTATGACTGAAAAAAAAATCTCTACATAGATATTCCAACCTCAGTATGCACAATTAGCCTCCTCTCTTCCTCGATCTAGTTTGGATTTTTTCTCAGTAATTCTGTTCCCTCTTTTATCTGCTGGAGAAAATGGCCAGGGATCCTCCCAGGGATCCCCAGGAAATGAGGAAACCCGGCAAAGGGATCATCCAACGCATCATCTCCTATAGGGAATTCTGAAGCCCCATGCTGAGGGACACCTTGGTACGGCCTTCCCCTCTACAATTATGGGCACCGTGTATCATCTTGTACATGCCTATTTTTATACATCATCATAATAGCTAGCACTTAGGGTTTGCAAAGTGTTTCTATCTCATTTTATCCTCCCAACAATCCTGGGAGGGGAATGCTATTATTATCTTCATTTTACAAATGAGGAAACAGAGGCTGAAAGAGGTTAAGAGGTTAAGGGTTCTTGCCCAAGGTCACACAGCCAGTAAGTGTCTGAGGCAGGATTTTAAAATTCAGGGTTTCCTGATTCCATGTCCTATGTTCTCTCCACTGCACCAATTCAGTCGCCCCCCATTAGAATATAAGCTCATGGAAGGGAAGGGCCGTTTCCCCCCAGTGTTTAACACAGTTGTTGGCACATAGTAAATATTCTGTAAAGTTCTGCTTTCTAGTCTTTGCTCTCTGACGTTTAGGAGGTGTGTGATTATGGCTAAGCCACTCAACTTTTCAACCAGTTTCCCTCATTTGTATTATTTATGGGGGGGGGGGTGGAATTGTGATAATCCTTGTATTACCTACCCTCCTGTATAGGATCGATCACTGAAGGGAAAGTAAATACAATGCAAACTGAAAAACACTGAATGAATCTAAGGTATTAAAGACCCTAAGTTCTAATGCTGCTTTTACCTGATTTGTTCCCTAAAGCCCCCTCCTGGCCATCTCAGCTTCTGTTGTTGCAAGATCAGTCTGGCCATGGGTTGAGTGAGTGTGAGAAGGGGGGCAGACTGGATTTCCTTTGTAGGGGGTAGGAAGGGGTGGATAGGGACTGGATTTCCTTAATACAGTCCTGGGTCCTGATGTGAAACATACACAGAGGTACACGGCCATTTGAGAACTCTCTCTCTCTCTCTCTCTCTCTCTCTCTCTCTCTCTTCCCCTCCTCCCTCCCTCTCTCTCTTTCTCTCCCTCTCTCTATCTTTCTCTCATACACGATGGCGCCTATGGATACGCACCAGTGGTTGGCCTGTGGAATGCACCAACATTTTTACTTTGAGACAGAAACTATTTGCACAGCTGTTTTCACAAGCAAGAATGAACTTGACCGCTTAGCTGGCCAGGTTTGTTCCATGCCAATATTTCAAGAAGGGGAGAGACTGGGCCATCAGTAGCTGCTGGCTTCCCACACATCTTGCCCCCTTTGGTCTCAGGGCCATCAGGATAGGTCAGGATGATAAACTGAGCCAGGAGACCACCCTGCCCCTTTCCTCTGTAGATGAACCAACTACCTGGGACAGCTCCTTTTGGGGGCCAGCCTGCTCTTGTTTGCCCTGGGGATCAGGGGGTCAGGAAGCAGTTTATTCCCCTTCTCACCCCTACCATTACCACCCCCAGAAAGCTGAGCTTCTCTTGCCTTCCTCAGAAAGGCCGAGACTCCTCCTCCTAGAGGAACCTAGCCAGGATCAGATTGTGTTCCCTAAAGGCCTGGTAGCTTTGAAGCTGCAATCAGATTCTCTCTCCCAGGGCCTCCAGCCTGAGGGCTCCTGAGCTTATTAGTATCACTCATTCCCAGAGCAGCAGAAAACAGATGCTCTTACCAGAGGGGTCTAGGCCCTGGCCCTGATCTGGAGGAAAAGAAAACGAGAAACCACAACAGCTCCAGCAGCACTCCTATGGTGGATGCTAATCCCACTCCCATCTCTGGAATCCCCCTGTCTCCCTCCCTGGAGCAATATGTTTATTCTTCTGGTTCAAAAATGTGCTGAAGCTTTTGGCTTTGCAGCCTTCTTGTTTAACTCAGCGTGAGTGATAAATGGATGCCAGATGCTCTGGGATGGCTTGTTTTTCTGTCGTTTGCCTGACAGGTGATATTTTTCAATGGCAAGGATACCCCACAGCCCAGTACACCATCCATCAGCCCCTGGGGGAAGGGGGGAGGCTTACAGTCAGCCGTTATTGTCATTCCAGCTGCTACTAATAAATTTACTGAAGGACTCTGAGCTGGCTCAGGAGACCCAGGGCAAGTGATGGACACAGAGAAGAGCTGGGAAGTGATGGGGTGAGAGGAGAGTATCAAAGGATGGGCGGGGGGTTTGCAATATATTTATTGAATTAAGCTGAATTCTCTGCGTCTCTGTCTCTGTCTCTGTCTCTCTCTGTCTGTCTCTGTCTCTGTCTCTCTCTCTCTCTCTCTCTCACACACACACACACACACACACACACACGCACACACTCTCCACAAAGAATAGTGTGCTTCTGAATTGGAGGCAGAGAAGAGCTGGGAAGTGATGGGGTGAGAGGAGAGTATCAAAGGATGGGTGTGGGGGGGGGAGGGAGAACTTTGTAGAGAAGGTGGGGCGCAGAGCCCATTCATTCAAGTAAAGCAAAAATCTTAGGAGAAGTAGAAAACACAGCGAGGCCTAGCCTCTCCCACTTTCTCATCATGCCGGGTTATTCTATGCATCATTAATAGGACAAAGGTCACTGTGGGAAGTACTGGAGGATATTTTATAGGATTGGGGGGGGAAGAAATATGACCCTATCTACTTGACTAAGTTAAAATAAATCAATATTGTGAAAATTATAAGAAATGAGAGTGAGAAGCACCTTTCAAAATCAACATGGTAAATGATACCTAGCTTTGCACTTTGCACATAGTCAGCTTTTGATATATTTATTGAATTAAGCTGAATTCTCTGCGTCTCTGTCTCTGTCTCTCTCTGTCTGTCTCTGTCTCTGTCTCTGTCTCTCTCTCTCTCACACACACACACGCACACACTCTCCACAAAGAATAGTGTGCTTCTGAATTGGAGGCAGTAGGACATGGGGTTCAAATCCCACATACAATGCTTACCACTTTTGTGACCTTGAACAAGTTATGTAACATGCCTGGACCTCAGTTTCCTCATTTTTAAAATGAGTATTGGACTAAATGATATCTTGAGTTCCTCTCTATTCTAGGTCTGTAAGTCTATGACATGGCCCCCTAAATTGGAGGGAGCATTTTTGATAGCAAGCAAGGGTGTCCCTAGGGAAGCAGGGAAAGGGATTCTAGGCAGCTTGTATTCACTCTGGGCAGAGCAATACAAAAAAAAAAGACCTCCAAAAATGGGTAAGACATAGTTCTTGTCCACCAGAAGTTTAGGGTCATAGACTTAGCCCCAGAAGGGACCTTAGGGATCTCCTAATCCAACCAATCAACCTCATTGTACAGGGGAGGAAATTTGAGTCCCAGAGAAGGGAAGTGACTCATCCAAAGTTAGAGGGGCAGGAAATAGGCACCTAAAACAGAAACTGAACCCAGGTCCTCTGCCTCCCAATCTAGCCATCTCTCCACTACACCAATGGGTGCAGTTTAGTTTACCATCTAATTGAGGAGATAAGACTCCCGATAAATAGCCATTGCAGAAGAGAATAGATGGGAAGCAAGCAGAGCAGTCTTAGCCAATAAGAGGTATGGGAATTCCGAAGAAGAAGGCAGTACCATGGGCTAAAAGGGTCCTCCAGGAAGTGACCTTTGAGCTAACCCAGGAGGAATTTGTAGGATTTTGATAAATCTGGCTTGTAGTTATATGTGTTTTTAAGGGAAAGAGGAATCAAGAGAGAAAAGATGAAAGGGGATAGTAGGTGAACCAATTTGACTGCAGAAGAGGGATTAAACAGGGAAACAGTGAGAGATAAGGCACGAAAAATAACCCAGGAATTGATTGCAGCAGGCCTTGAATGCTGAACTAATGGGGTTCAGACTTCATTCTTGAAAACTTTGGAGCAGAAATCGAGGTATTTTAAGAAAAATTGTGCATAGAGAAGATAGAAAGAGAGAGAGAAATTATGTAGGTGGCACCAGCTAGAAGGTGATCATAACAGTCCAGACACAAGCTAATGAATGCCTGGATTTGCATGCTAACAGGAGGAATGGGAAAGACAGGCATGGATCAGGTGCCAGAGGCACTTTGAAGGAAGAGCAGTCAGGATTTGGCAAATGACTGGAAAGGGTAAGGGAGAAGGAAAAGAGGGAAAACAAGGAAGGGCAAACTGTCACTGAGCACCCGGAACTAAGGGAAAAATAGAGGGAATCCAGAACCTTTCTCAAAGGGTGGGAAGCCTGGTACCTCCAGAAAGTACCTGAGGGGCACTAGAAGGAAAGTTAAGAACAGAAATGCTAAACTCTAGCTACTATGATCAAAAGTCACCTCCACCAGGGAGCCTTCCCTAATTATGCCTACCTAGTGCCAGCCATTTCACCTATGTCCATAGGAAAGCAGCTAATGCTGGAAAGCCCTTTGCAAGCCCTCACACGCTCTATGCATGTTAGCTACTATTATTACAGCTGGTAGGGCCTTTTCCCACCTCTCTGAAGTTAACGTTGGATTTATTTTGCATGTGTTCTCTCCACGTACAATTGATTTCCCTGAACAGACTGTAAGTTCCATGAAAGCAGGAGCCAATATTTTTGTCTTCACGTCCCCAGTGCCTAACACAGCGCCCAGCCAGTAACAACATTTGCCTCATTGAACTGAGAACCTTGTACGACATTCATTTTCTCTCATTTAAGCATTCTTTGTATCCTGGAATTGTTTCCCACATTTATGTGTCATATCTTACTCCTCTAGACTCTGCATTTTTCAAGCAGGAGTCCCTGTCTGCCGGGGATGCACTGTATATGTTACTGACCACTTGGCAGACATACAGTGTGAAAAGGTGGGACCCTGATGGAGAGGTATATGACTCTTGCTTTATGTATTTTTTTAAAATAATGATAATTTTGTAATTAAGTTTAAAATAAATTAATAAAATAAACAATAATAATAATGAAAATAATTAGCTTTCCTCACAACAACCTCGTTAGAACAGGTAGGAACACAAGTACTAGCCCCATTTTACAAAAGAGAAAACAGAGGCTCAGAAAAGGTTGGTTCACCCATGGTCACACAGCTAATACGTTTCAGAGTCAAGATTAGAACCCAGGTCTCTTGAGTCTAGATATCTACACACTACACTGACATGGGCATGTTTTCTTTCTTTTTTTTTTTTAACAGAGCTAGTGTGGGCAGCTAAGGTGCCCAGGATCCCCCCTCACCTCGGGAGGGATGCTGTCCTCCGAGTCTGAGCTATCATCATAGCTGCTCCCATCCAGGTTCATCTGCAGTAGCTGGTCAATGGTGGCATCAACAGCGCCGTTGTTGGCACGCAGCACACACTCAATGATGTCGTAATCCATGTTGGGGAACATGGTCTTGAAGTCCTCCATGGCCTGGTTGAACTCCAGACGCCGGACTTGCCGGGCAGGCCGGCTATTGTTGAGTTCCTGGGCCGAGGAGCTCCCCCCACCCCGGGACCCGCCATTGCTGCTGCTCCTTCGGAACAGGCTTGTCATTTTGCAGAACTGTTTCGGGAAAATGTTTCAACCTGGCGCCAAAATCGATTGCCTCCCCAGCCCACCCACCCCTTCCCCCCACCTCTGCTGCTGCCACCCCCCACTGCTCTGAAATTTTACTCCCTCACCACCTGGGGTGGGGAGATGGGAACAGGGCAGGGGGGGTGGCGGGGCCTCCCGGTCAGGAGGCTAAGTGGTCATGCTGTGAAGTGGTCCTCAGGGAGTGGTCCTTGGTGTCTGGAGTCATCCAGTCCTGAGGATGAGGTGATGGGGAGAGGTAGGATTGTCCAGTGATGCCTTGACTGTCAGCTTGAATGTTGTGACATGTTGAACTCAAATGATGTTTTCCACCTAGAACAAAAAGGGAATACAAGTCAGGGGGGGCAGAGCAGGCTACGAGACTGATGTTAATGATAATACAACGTGGTCGGTCCATTGGAATTCCTTTTTTTCCTCCAAAGATGTCAGATTAGAACTGTAATTTTCATATCTGAGAAGCAGATTCATTTCTGAGAAATACTGGAGGAAGGATTCACTGACAAAAACTGATAGGAAAACCAGACAAGAATCTCGCAGAAATACGATTTAGACCAGCACCTCATACCATACACCAGCAGGAGTTCCAAATGGATATGTGACCTACGTGTATAGAATCCCATAATATACACACTAGAGGAGCAAGGAAGAAATTATGTTTCAGACCTATGGATAGGGAAAGAGTTCATGAGTCAAAAAAAAAAAAAGACAGAATCACTAACTATAACCTGAAGATGGAATTGCTAACTATAACTTGCAAGTTCCTAGCCTGATGCTAAAGAGAAGGTCCCCACTCTCAAAAGAACTCTGAGTCCATTTGGATAAATGGACAAACAATAGATAGAATCATTCAAGATAAAATGAACAATTTTGATTCTGTAAAATTTAAAAGTTTTTGCAGAAATAAATCCAATATACTAAAAATTAGAAGGAAAACAGGTACCTGGGGGAAAATCCATACAATAAGTTTCTCTGAAAAAGGTCTCATTTCCAAGATATATATAGAGAGAGAATTGATACAAGATTAAGAGCCATTCTTCAATGTCAAAAAGTTTCTATGGAATACTAAAAATAATCTATATATCTTATTTTGAAAATTAAGCTGATGAAGTTAAGCTAAAGTTAGAAGAGGAAGAGCAGCTAGGTGGTACAGTGAACAGAGCACGGACCCTGGAATCAGGAGAACCTGAATTCAAATCAGGCCTCAGACACTTGACACTGACTAAGTGTGACCTTGGCCAAGTCATTTAACCCCAACTGCTTTGCCTTCAAAAAAAAAAAAGCAGAAGAGGACTTACAAATAAACTAGTCCAATTCCCTTATTTTCCAACTGAGCAGAGGCTCAGAAAAATATGTGACTTGGCCAAGGTGAGAAGTGGCAGAGCTAAGATTTGAATCCAGCTCCTTTGTCTCTTAAATTCGATACTCTTTGCCCTCCAACACACTGCCTCCGATATGATCCACTTCTCTGTGAATGTTTGATCTATATATTTTCTATACTTCAGATTAGCCAGAATCATTTTGGGTTCCTCGGATGGTTTCTTCCCTGCCTTCTGGCTCCACTGTAGACCTCTGTGACCCAAATGTCAGTTGTGAATGCCCAAAACTTATACTAACAGCAATTAAAACAAAACATGATTAGGAATGCAAACCTTCAACAGGAAGGCACAGTGCCCAATACATAGTAGGTGCCCAACAGTGCCTGTTGATTGGTTGGCATGTTCTGATGTGGTACAGTTGGAAAAGCATTGATTCCGGGATTCACAATCCCATCTCTGATGCATACTGCTTTGGGGACTGTGGGTACCTCTCCAAGACTCAGTTTCCTCATTTGTAAAATGTGAACATTGGATCAGAAGATATCTGAGTTCCCTTCTGACTAGAGATAGGACTTCTGGATTCTCCCTGCTCCAACTCTCTTCCCAAGTGCAGGTAACGGAGATTTGGCTGCAACTAGAATTTTTAAAATCTAATTTAGAAAATTTGAATTATGAAACTTACATTAATTGTTACCCTTAGAATAAATGGTGATTCCTTGACTCCCAGGAACTTGGGAGTTGTTCTTTTTCTTAAATAACATCCTAAACATGAGGAGACAAGTGGAAACCTGTTTCACTTTCACAGGAGGTAGGTTAATCATCTAAGCATTTATTTTATACAGAAGTGTTTGCAGTGGGAGCAAATCAATATAATGGCCTGGCTTCTTCCCTCCCGCTCCCACCCCCAGATTTTGAAGGTTAAATATAAACCTTTGCCTAGGTTTGCTGATGAAGTCTGATGAAGCCTGAGGCTATAAGGGTCAGTGTAAAATGATATCCCCAGGCAATGACCTGAGCACTTTCACTAAGGGATTAGTTACGGTGCTATAAAGACAGTAAATACTCATCTTGGTGCTATAAGACAGTAAATACTCATCTTGGTATCCTGCTTCCCCCTTCCCCCCCAACACACACACATATACACACATCGCACACTCCCTTCACCTCCAGCAGTCAGCACATGGATGAATCTCAGTAAATATTTGCTGAATGAATGAATGAACGTGACAAAAATGTATAAACAGGCTCAACCAACTACGAGCCTTCTGGAATGGATACAGAAGCTTTAATATAACTAGAGAGGGTCATCCAAGGCTATGATCTGATCTGGCCTGTACCTATACAAGGGAGTTAAAAGAGAAAAAGGATGATTGCTGAACCCTCCCCCCCAAATGAGCAGGATAGGATAAAGGAAAGAGAGATAACTGGGGGTCAGGAGATCTGGGTTCTAGCTCCAGCTCTGCTACTTCCAAGTTGTGGTAACTCTGAATAATAATAATAATAATAGCTAACATTCATATAACACGTACCATGTGCCAAACACTGTGCTTTACAAATATTATCTCATTTGATTCTCACAACAACCCTGGGAGGTAGGTGCTGTTATTATTCCGAGTTTATAGATGAGGAAACTGAGACAAACAGAGGCTGTGACTTGCCCAAGGTCACACAGCTACTAAGTGTCTGACAGTGGATTTGAACTCAGTTCTACCTGAATCCAGACCCAGGGCTCTAACCATTTTGCCACCAGCTTTATCCACTGCACCTCAGTTTCCTCCTCTGCCACAAGAGGAGGTCAGATCAGAGGATTAGGAGAAAAGAAAGGTCCCTTCCACTTCTCATCTTCTGTGGTTCTATTTCAAGAGGGTCATTACATCATCATGGATTCATGTTTTCATGCACATTTGACTAGGTCTAAACAGAGGTGTTTTTTTTTCCTTTTTGGAGGGGGGAAGGTAGGGCAATTGGGGTTAAGTGACTTGCCCAAGGTCGCACAGCTAGTTTTTGTGTTAAGTGTCTGAGGCCAAGTCTGAACTCAGGTCCGCGTGACTCCAGGACCAGTGCTCTATTCACTGTACCACCTAGCTACCCCTAAAACAGAGGTTCTTACCTTAGGAGGGCCCATAGACCCTAAAATTTCAAGGGCTCCATGAAATTGGATGGGGGAAATTATACCTTTATTTTCACTAACCTTTTGTTTCCTTTATAAGCCTATTTATTTTATTTTATGCACTTTAAAACATTATTCTGAGGAAGGATCCATAGACTTCACCAGACTTGCCAAAGGAGGGGTAGTACCATGATAAAATAAAATTTAACAACCATATCTTTGGTCTAAAAGGATATATAGGTGAACATTTTTAAAAATCTTATTGTTAGTGATATCTTGTTTTTATAACACCTTCATTTCCCAATATAGCTTTCCCTCCTCTCCTGCTCAGCAAGCCATTCCTCGTCAAAAAGATTTTTAGAAGGGCAGAAAAAGCAGTTCATCAAAAACCGGACAGTGTAACAACTATGCCTGACAGGACAATTCCCCCCCTCTGCAAAGAAGTAAGTGGAGAGTTGTATTTTCCCAACTCTTGGTCATAGTAATATAGGTATGAAATTGAATGAAAAACTTGAAAAGATGACTCTTCCCTATCCAAACGTTTCAGCATTAGTGTAATTTCCCTCAGCTCTCGTGCCCTTCTCTCTAAAATATCTGTGTGTATATATGTGTACATACACTCATATGCATATACAAACGTGTGTGGGCATGCTAACATATATTTGCACATACATGTATATTTCTGTAAACTTACATTCATATGGGTGTGCATGGACATGTTTATACATTTATATGTATCTGGTTTTCCCTTTATAGAATGTAAGCTACTTGAGGGCAGGGGCTGTTACCTGTGGTTTTGTGTGTGTGTATAGCCTTAGTACTTAGTACAGTGTCTGGAATTCAGCAAATGCTTAATAAATGCTTCCTGATTGATTGTCATGTGTCCTCTCCTCCTCCCCGCCCCCCCCATACAACAGCATTATGAATGTTTGAAAGATTGGCACTGGAGACTGGAACTCTAGTCCCTCGGGTTAAGGATCCTACCTCTAAAACCCAACAATAATAAAAAATAGCTAAATAAAGATATTTTTGTTAAGTATGCAGTAGGTGCTTAATATATGTTGTTATATGAATTCTGCTTTGGGCACCCCTAACACACAAATATTTACTGAACCCATAAAGGCACTGTGCTAAGTGCTTTGATGAGGATACCAAGTTGGGTATAAGATTTGTTATCTTAAAACACAAAACTAATCTCTTACTGAAGGTTTACTTATAGATGACTTTTTAGACTCTCCTTCTTTACACACACACACTTCGTGCTCCTGCCTACCCACCAGAAAACTGCCACAACCAACATCAGGATAGTTCTAGATTCTATTCAGGCTCCAAAAGAGAATGTCTTTGTCCGGAAACCATGGTCAGAGCCCCTGTGTTCAGGTCAAGCTCAGAGAGGGCTCAGATTCTGGGCTCTTATTCAGGCTCTTCCATCAGAGAAGGAGCCTTGCTAGGGCCAGCCCTGTGGCTTAGCTCTGCCACTACACATGCATATAAATCACGCTTGAGAGTTATGGTCCTTATGCTAATGGACTTAGGCAGGCAGTAAAGCTGTCTGTCGCTTTCTCGCCCCAGGTAATTTAATAAGGGAGATGGAGGAGCTTTCAGTGCCCCACATAGTCCCCCTAGAGTGAAGAGCCAAGATTCTCCCCCCCTTCCTTCACTATCCTAGAGGGAAAACATCAGCTGTACACATCTTGTAGAGTCCTCCCTGAGTCCTTTCCCCTGGTGGTCTACCAACCTCTGCTGCTCAGATCAATCCAGTAGAGATCCAGGAAGCTTCAACTTAGGAGAGTGGGGAGGCCCGTGTAGGACATCTTCACTATGCAGAGGGGCCACCTTTTGGAGGGGTATACCCTCTCCCAAGGCTGCTGACAGATCTAGCTGTCAGTTTCCCCAGCTGGCTAGTCTTGCCGAGGAGCCTGGATTCCCTTCCCATCATGGATTCAAATATTACCTCGTCTGGGTACCTTTGATTCCCCTGCCCAACCAAACATCCCAGGGCCTTTCAGAAACATCCAGCATCCAGTACAGTCAATGATCATGACCAAAGAAAAGCAGGGTTAAGGGACAAGCTGGGAAGTGTGGAACTAAAGACACTTTAGGGAGTTACTTCAAAGACTTCTACGATATTGGAGCCAGAAGTAAGTAGCCTTGGAGATACTCCAGGCAGCAATCACCTAACAAGTATTTATTAAGCACCTATGGTAAACAATGACAGCTCCAAATTTACAGTGCTTTAAAATTACAAAGTGACTTCTTCCCAGTCATCCTCTGATGAAAGGATCATTCTCACCATGGGAGAAATGTGGAAACCGAGGCTCAAAGGATGTTTTGTTAAGCACAGGGGATACAAATAGCAAAGCATGACAGTTCCTACTCTTACAGAGTTCACATTATAATGAAGGGACACAATACCTAGAAGAGGTGTCAGCATAGTCAAGCAACTTGTTCATGGTCCCATAGCACTTTGGTTTTTGTTTGTTTTTAATTTAATTTTTAATTTTGAATGTCAATACCAGGAAAAAAAAGTATTTTCACATATACACACAGAACACAAAAGAGGACTGTTTATGAAAACATGAAGACTATTATAAAACCATTTCATGCTAATTGTTTTTAAAAGTATGTGATAAATACCACAATTATTTTCAAAACTGTCCTGCTTATCTGTAGAGCACTTTTTAAAAATCAATCAACATAATAAGAGAAATGCAAATTAAAACAATTCAGAGGTTCCATTTCATATTGTACAGATAGGCAAAGCTGACGAAAAGAAGGGAAATGACAAATGCTGGTGGGACTGTGGAAAACTGGCACATTAATGTATCATTGGTGGAACTGTGAACTGGTCTAGTCATTCCAGAAAGCAATTTGAAGCTATGGCTAAAAAGTACTAAACTGTGCATAATATCCTTTGACTCTGCCATACCACTTACTACATCTATATGCCAAAGAAATCAAGGAAAGAAAAAAAGACTCCTTATATACAAAAGTAATTATAGCACCTCTTATTGTGGTGGCAAAGAATTGGAAACTCAAGAGGTACCCATCAATTGAGAAATGGCTGAACAAGTTGTGATATATCAATGTGATGGAATACTCTTGTGCTGGAAGAAATAATGAAGGGGATGGTTTCAGAGAAACCTGGAAAGACTTGAATGAACTGATAAAGAGTAAAGTAAGCAGAACCAGTAAAACAATTTGCACAATAATAATAATATTACAAAGATAAGCAACCTTCAAGACAGAGGAAATCTGAACAACACAATGATCAACCACAATTACAGAGGATTCATGAAAAAAAATAAAATAAAACAGGCCACACACCTGATAGGTAATGGACTCAGAGCACAGACTTTTAAAAAAACATGGTATATTCAGGAATTTGTTTTGCTTGACTATACAAATTTAAACAAGTTTTGGGGGGGAAAGGGAAGGGAAGGCAGAATAGAAAGAAGTCAGTTGTCATGAAAATAAAATGATATGTAATTTTAAAAAAATTTAAAAGTCTTTAATAAATACTTTAATAAAGTTAAAATATCATACATATATAAGTACATATATACTTAAAATACTTTAATAAGTATTTATTAAGCACTTATTATATGCAGTTATCCTAAAGACTGGACTTTTTGCAAGACTCTAAAACACTCTTTGTGTAATAGTGCAAATAGTGTGAATTATAGCTTTCTTATCTTTCTAATTGATTGAAAGTAACTAGAGGGCAAGGACCATTACCACCTAGGTCAGGGGCAGGGAACCTGCAGCCTTAAGGACACATGTGGCTTTCTAAATCCTTAAGTGGGGCCTTATGACTGTTTTGTAAAATTTGGATTCAATCATAAGGTATTTAATAAATATTTGTTAAGTTGATAAGTAGGATATGATTTACAAAAATTCAATTTCCATATAACTTTTCAATAGTTCATCTACCATAATAACATCAGCATGCTTGTGTTTATCTAGTAGTTGCTGCCCATAAGGACCTTGGTTTTTTGTTTTTGTTGGGGTTTTTTTTAGACCAGTTCCTTTAAATAACCATAACACCTTCAATAATGCCTCAAAAGCAGGACCTGAAGCCTGTCCCTAGGGCATGGCTACAGAGCTAAAGGAGAATGCAAAAGAAGGAGAAAAGAAGAAAGTAAAGACAATTGCAAGGACTTTTTTCCTGAGGTCTTTCCAGCTCATCTGAAAAGATAGTGACCCACCAGCTGGACCCCTGAGCTGGTTAATCTTCTTCTCAATCTCACTTTCCTCTCTGCAAAATGGAGGCAAAAATGCAGAGTACTTACCTCTGTGTGGTTGTGAGGCTTACATGAAATAATGGATGTAAAGATGCTATGTCCAGTGTCAGTTATCATCATCATCATCATTACATGAATGAAAGTGCTATGATCCCCCAAAGTCCCTTGGTTGAGAAGAATAAAGACCAAAGATGCAGAGAATAGAGGACTGAGAAGCAAAGACTAAAGAAGAGTACTCTGGGTAGCAGACTCAAGGATACCTGGGTACAGCTCTGTTGACTTTCTAACAGAAAAACACAGAGCTAGTCAATAATCCAGGAAGAAGCCAATGGCTTGGTCCCAAGGTAGGGAGATGAAAGAGAGAACTTTTGCTGCTGTATGTCTTAACAGTTTGACGAGTCACCATACTTTTAAAAAGGAGGTCAGACCTGGGAATCTGTGGAAATCATTTCTGTCTCACAACTGGCTATCTGTCCCTGGGTTGTAGAGTATCCCCATCGTGCCTGGGATAAGGGTTTGGCTCTAAGGAGGAGAGACAGTTCCCAAGGGCTAACCATAATGATGAACCTTTGGAAAAGGGCTATCTGTTTGTCAACACATCCAACTGTAATGGCAAGCAAAGTAGGACTTTTTCCCATTTTTCTGGATTGAGTTTTAGCCAATCAAGTGCCTTTGATTGAGCCTTGCCTTTGATTGAATTAAGAACCTTTGACTGGAAACAATATATGTTGCATTGTTTGGAGAGAGAAGAGAGAGCAGCTGAGAAAGAGAGAGCAGAGCTGAGAGAGAGAGACAAAAGCATGAGTGGGCTAGGGGAACTTGCTTATGGGGAGATCTAACAGAAATAATGTTTGTGATGTCAGTGCTCTGTCTGTTGATCTGTTACTTTTTCAGACAGAAGCCCTGTCTGTTGTTCTGTGTTGATTTCTCAGACAGAAGCCCTGTCTATGGATCTGTGTTAATTTCTCAGACAAAAAGTGAATTGAGACAATAGTGCCTGTAGTATGTGTTGTTGCCCTGTTAAACTGCCTCCTAGAGGCAGAAGCTGTGGGCAGGAAACCCTGGAGCCTCCTGTCAGACAAAAAGTTAGAGTAGAGCAACCCCTGTGAGCTGGAACAAGGAGCAGGAGCAGAGAGCTGCCTATGTTTGAATCCAGACAAGATCTGGGAGCCAAGGGACTTGGAAGTCAACTTCGAGACAAGACGAAAGAGGACTTTACTTGGATACTTTGTATTGACTGAAGTATTGTAACTTACTGTGGTCTAAGGGTGGATGGCGTTTATATTTTCTGTTACCCCTTAAAGATATGTTATGCTAGAAAAACCCTAGCCTGGGACCCCCTGACATTGGGGATGCAATAATATATACTGTGTGGGGATTCTGAGGAATGTTATAAGACATACTGAATAAGATGTTTTGTTTAAGACTATGTGGCCACCTTAGTAATAAGTTGTTATGTTACGTTGTTGTGAATGTTATGCTTTAGTTTAATGAACAACGTTTAGTTCTGAATAGAGAGTTCATTATACTATGCTATACTATGCTTGAAATTATTCACAGCAGAAATCCTCAGGTGTGCTGCCACGATTGGCTTTATACCAACCAATCTCTCTCATGTACTCCCAATAACCCTGTCTTGAAGATGGCCGTGTTAGCTGGCATTATTACCTTAACTTGCATAAGAAGATGGAAGAGATTAAGATTTATATTTGCCAAGGGCAGCTCAGTGGTACAGGGGCTAGAGCACAAGAAGATTTATCTTCCTGAGTTCAAATCTGACTCAGATACTTACTAGCTATGTGACCTTGGGCAAGTCACTTAATATTGTCTGCTTCAATTTCCTCATCTGTAAAATGAGCTGGAAGAGGAAAGGATAAACCACTCTAGTGTCGTTGCCAAGAAAACCCCAAAAGGGGTCACCAAGAATTGGACACAACTGAATAACAGCAACTATCTGCTAAATACCATTCACAAATCTTATCTCATTTGATCCTCACAACAACTCTGTGATGTAGGTGCTATTATTATCCCTGTTTTAGAGTCGAGGAAGCTAATGCAGAGGTTAAATGATTTGCCTAGGCTCACACATCTAGTAAACGTCTGAGGCTAGATTTTACATCAGGGTTTCCTCACTCCAGGCCCAGAGCTCTATCCACTGAGCCATCAGCTAAAAAAGAAAAGAGACCCAGAGGCCTTCAGTATGCATATGGCTCATAAGTGTTATGACTTGGACTGGAAACTGGATCGTTAGCTGATATAACTGGGTATTGATCCCTCCTCCCCAAACAAGTCTGATCTCTCTATACCCAGAGAAGTCGGGGCTGCCAAGTAGGAGGTGCACCAGGACTTGGAGAAACATCTGTGCACCCTCTAGGCTTGAACATTTCAGTTTATGTTTTGAGAGCCCCTTGGTCCCCACAATGACAGAGGCAGGAGACTGGGCAACATGACACTCCTGGCAAGACTGAGGCAGGTGAATGGTTTGAGGTCGGAAGGGAGGAGTTGTGGCACGGGAAGCTGATGGAGTGTCTAAGTCTGGTACTGGTATGGTGAGCTGCCCCACTCACACCCTGGCAGGGGGTGGGGACCACCCGGCTGCCTAAAGAGGGGCTAAGCAATCCAGGTTGGAAAAGAGGTGCAGATTATACCTTCCATTCAATCAGCAATGGGATTGAACCCACGGGTGGCTGCTTCACTTCCACGCTGGGGTGAGGGGAAGAGCTATCTTAGAGACAGAGACAGAGACAGAGAGAGAGACCGAGAGAGAAAGCAGAAGAATGAAGATCCTAATCTCACAAAATCTGTAGAGAAACAACAAGATCTACTCTCTCCTTTCTATAACAGAGAGATTGGGAAGGAGTGGCCTTCTCCAGGGAACTTAACACCTGTGATGTTTTATTGTGGGTTGTGATCATGTGCATCCATACCACATGACTATAATGTAAATGCCTTCATGAAGGCATCTCTCACTGAACCTGTCTCCCTCAACAGCTTGCAAAATATCACCCACCCAGATCTAGAAGGGACCCCAGAGACTGGGTAGGCACAGATCCCAAGTTGGAAAGGACCTTACAGGTTCACTGACACAGTCCATTTTTCAGAGAAGGCATCAAGATTCAGGAACGTTAAGTAACTGGCCCAAAGTCACACAGGTAGCATCAGAAGTGGGATTTGAACTCAGGTCTTCTGACTCCACTTAGGGCTTTTTACTCTGCAGCACACTGCCTCAGCGTAAGTACTTAACTTTTTCTCTTTTCTGATTACCAGTTCACTGTTCCCTCTGTCTCTGCCTCTTTCTCTTCACCTCCCTTTGTCTCTCTACCCCTTCCTTTCTCTATCTGTTTTTCTTCCCTTTCCTTTGTCTTTCTTTCTCTCTCTCTATCCCCTTCCCTTTCTTTCTGTCTCCCCTTTCCTTAATCTTTCTACCTGTCTCTCTTTTTCCTCCTCCCTTTCTGTCTGTCTCCTCTTTCCTTTCTCTATCTCTCTGTACCCTCCCTTTCTGTCTCTGTCTCAGTGTCTGTCACACACACACACACACACACACACACACACATACACACACACACACATACACACACACACACACACTTTCCAGTCTTAGTCTCCTATATGGTGCAATCCCCTTCTCTATACTCTAGTCCCCTGTAGGGTTACTGACCATCTCTCTCTCTCTCTCTCTTTATATA
>CM053584.1:138443325-138458797 GCA_028627135.1 Pseudochirops cupreus | reverse complement strand
AAAAAAAAAAGTGTCTATGGCAGGATTCAAACTCAAGACTGAGGAGTAGATGTTAATATTATCTTAATTTTACAGCTGAGGAAACTGAGGCAGATAGTTATTAAATTACTTGCCCAGACCACATTAATTTGTAAGTGTCTGAGGCAGGATTTGAACTCAGATCTTATCCATTGGCTCCCACCTAACTTCCTAAGGAATCCAGCCTGAGAAGACTTGGAGAGGGCGGGGGGGGGGGGGCCCTATTAGGTATCTTTAAGTATTTAAAGGGCTGTCATGAGGATTATTAGGCTCTTCCTTCCTGGCCACAGAAGGTAGAACTGGGAGAAGGTAGAAATGTGAGAAAAGTCAGTTTCTGCTAGAAGAGTCAGAAAAGCTCCTTAGCATTTAGAGCTATGTCAAAGTGGAATGGGCTGTGCTGGAGACAGGGATGTTGCTGTCTCATGTTGTGTCTGACTCTTTGTGACCCCTGTATACCATATGTGCTGTCCATGAAGTTTTCTTGGCAAAGATTCTGGTCTGGTTTTGCCATTCCCTTCTCCAGTAGATTAAGGCAAACAGGGGCTAAGTGACTTACCCAGGGGTCACACAGCTCATAAGTGTCTGACACTGGATTTGAACTCAGGTCTTGACTCTAGGCCCAGCTCTCTATCTGCTGAGCCATCTAGCTGTCCTGAAGACAGGTATAGGTTTCCTCTTATTAGAAGCCTACTAGAAGATGACTGATCCCTTGTCAGGAACTTTAACGAGGGGACTCTGAGGGCCTCTTCCAATGCCATAACTCTTCAAGGAACAGTGATCAACATAGCAGAAATGTAGGAAATTAGCTGCCCCATCAACTCACTGCCTTACTGCCCTTCTTTTTCCTGGGAAGTGGCATATTTATTGGAACGCATTATTCCCATTTTATAGATGAGGAAACTCAGTCAAAGAGAGATGATGTGATTTTCCTGGAACCAAACAACTCATAAATGGCAGAGGGGATTTGAACTCTGGCTCTCTGGGTCTCATACTCTTCTTTCATTTTTCTGAAGTTCCCTCTTGTTGACCAATATATTTATCTCTTCCTCTTCCTTACAATCCTTCTTTCTCCCTCCTCACCCATCAGAAAATGTCCATTTTCTTTGGTGTCTTCTAAAGTCAGAATAAAAATGAAAGAGAATGAATTCTCAGATGTTATTGTATATGTATGAGTTACATATATCTATGTATGCTTCTCTCTGGTCAGCCCTGTATATACTCTGTCCTACCTGTCATCTTTCTCTGTGCAAATCTGTGGGTGTGCTTTTGATTGGGCCATCCCAGGGTCTCCCTATCCTCTTCCTATACTTCCCTGAAAGCTCAATGATAGAATGCTTTCTTAGGAATAAAGGCTTCAAACATGTCTCTTAATGTCAGTGATTTCCAAGGGATAGCCACTTTCTGTCCCTGTCAGGTTCACTTGGAGCTACCACCCAGCTGGGGATAGAAATACTGAGGGCAGGCTTTCTGTTGTCGAAGGAAGGTGTCTGGAGGGTGGGGGTGGGACTGGGAAGTTATGTTCAGCGCATTTTAACTGTGCACTTGCCTTCAGAGGTGCCCAGAAGGCAGAGTACCCTGGCCCTCTGGGAACATCCGTCCCTAGGAGAGAGTCTGGAGGCTTCCTCTCAGATTGGCTGGTTTTGATGGCACTTGGAAAGACTCCTGTCTGTCTTCTGTCTCACAATTAAATTTTCCCTATGGTGCACATGTGTTCAAGGGTGTCAGAAATAGAACCACACATAGACCCTAACTCACCATAACCTCCTTCCCTCCCACCCCAAGTTCTGGTGACTCTAATAGGAAACCAGGAACCAGCTTCTTTGTGCAACCGTAAGTCTCAGCAGCCCTAAGTATACTCAGTCTTTATCAGTATTTTAGGATTTAGAACTGCAAGGAAACTTAAAGCTCATCTCATCCTGGGATTCTTCCTCTCTTTTGTGTCATACACCCCCTTGGCAGTCTGGGGAAGCTTGTGGACCCCCTCTCAGAATTATGCATGGTCCAGACAAATCAGGTGTGGTTCCTCATTTTCAATAGGTGAACTGCATTTCAGTTCGAGGTTAGTAAAAATAAAGATGTAACTTTTTTTCTCATCAAAGTTCATAGATCCCCTTAAAATCTATCTATGGACCTCTTGGGGGCCCAGGTTAAGAATCTCTGATCTAGTTCAGCTCTTTTTATTTTACAGATTAGGAAAAGGGCCCAGAGAATTTAAGTGATTTAGCTAAGGTCAGAAAGGAAACAGTTAAGTAGCAAAGCTGAGATTTAAATCCACATTCTCCTCTACTTCTCTTACTTGATTTTCGAAATCCTTTTTGAGCTCCTCCATAGCCTGCAACCAATTCTTATTTTTCTTGGAGATTTTTGATGCAGGAGCTTTGACTTTGTTGTCTTCTTCTGGTTCTCTGTTTTGTTCTTCTTTGTCACCGAAGTAAGATTCTATAGTCTGACTTTTTTTATGTTGCTGATTCATCTTCCCAGCCAAACACTTGATTTTCTGACTCCCTGTCAAGGCAGGACTCTGCTTCCGGTGGGGTTAGGGGCGGGTATACTGTCCCAGGCTTCTAGGGTTTTGTATCAGCCACTGGATCCCCCACCATCTGTGTGCCCAGCTAAATCCACATTCTTACTGACTCCAAATCCAGTATTCTTTACTTCCCTTCTGCCTCAGTTTCCCTTCTTGCCCTAATGCTTGTTTACTCTCTGTTTCAGAGAAATATTATTTCTGTTCCATAGAGAAGGGTTCTTTCCCCTCTGGGTTCCACTTTTTGACCTGGCAGAGAGATGATTGCCTACCTTTCTCTGGGAGGTGTGTTTGTATTAAACACAGGTGCAGACATAAGCCCCTGTATAAAGATGGGAACACATTAGCACAAACACAGTGATGGCCAGTGAGCAATCCTTCATAGGAGAGAGGATGATTTTTTTCCCCGTGATCTATTTATGTGTTCTTAAATGACTAATGAAGCTAGTCTGAGATCAGCAGGGTTTTTTTGCCATGGTTCCAACAGATGTTTCCAAATGTGGAAGTTGGGTTTTGATTGTTGAGTTTATGTGTCTCTCATTCCCTTTTTCTTTATCTCCTTCAAGCAAGACAGGTAAAGAGAGATAACAGACAAAGCAAGGGGCCCATGTACACACACGGGATCACGGGCTCCAGCAAACACCACGTGGCATGGATCAGATTGACTCTGTTGCCAGCCCCTCCTCTTTCCACACACTCTGATCCACTTGCTGAGATGTGGCAGTGGGAGTAGTGCCAGCAGCATCTGGACGTCCCTGTCCCTGTAATCCTGGAGTTTTTGTCGTTGTTTTTCAAACTTCCCTCTTAAGGATTCAGATCCTTTACTTTAGCATCCTTTGTGGGAAGGCCCCCTAGGAAAAATGAGTCACATCATCTCATTCCTATGTTTGCAACAAACCAGTTTCCTGAGTCCCGTTGCTTGTAGCACTATGATAGGGGATTCTAGTTGGCCAGCCTGGGAGTCTGGGGTCTTGATAGGGGCATGGAGAGAAGGAGCACATTGGGTGAGGGACCTGTCACAGCTATGGCCCCCCAAAATCAGAATCTGACTTCTAAGAGATCTCTGCTTTCTCTTCCTGGTAGGAAAGAGCAAAAACAAAAAACCTTCACGTGATGGTTTTCTCAGATATTTCTTTTTTAAAGCACCTTTTTCCGAGGATCCCAGTATAGGGTTATGTTGGAGTCTGTTCTCCCAACTCTGCTTTTCTTGGTTCTTCTTCTGTGTGTCTCTCCTCATATCAGTCTGTTTCCCACCTTCTCAGCCTCCAATGAGGTTGTGGCTGTCCTTGAGATGAAGAAGATCAGAGGATTGGGAGCTAGGAGAGACCTTAGAGAGGTCTCTTATTTTATACAGGACAGAATGTAAGCTCTTTCATTTTTTCTTTGTAACCCCCTGTGGCTGGCTCATGGTAGATCCTTAATAAGTACTTGCTGATTGATGGATTGATTAGAGAAACTGAGACGCAAAGAGGTCTTGTTACTTGTCCAGGATTACATACATAGGTTGCAAAGTCAAGATCTGAACCCAGATCTTCTGACTCCAAATACATTGCATTTCCCACCACACCATTATTGCTCACCCTGACTCTGTGGAAGGAGTTAATCTTAATGGGATCCAAGTGCTGCCTTCCAAGCAAGAAGAGGAACTGTAATGGGCCCTTAGTGCATTTGGGCTAATCTCTTCTGCCAGATATTGACATCCAGGCCAATTTAGCAGGCTCTTTGTCTGGTGATCATTTATTGAACACCTTCTGGGGATCAGAGCCTACAGGGGGGGATGGGACTCAGGGGATAACAGTCCAGGAGTTTATAAAGTAGCCTACGGTCCTAACGAATCTAGGCTTAAAAATGGGTTGCCGGTATTTCACAGGTAGATGATTGAGAGTTGATTATAAGAAGAATGACCCCTCCCTTCAAGGATATTATGCTCTAACAGGGGAGACAAGCCAAGAGATGGAAAATTATAGGAGCACATACACTGTTTATTCTATATTTGGTTCAGTTGTTGCATTTATTAGTAACAGTGTTAAAGAAAACATGTGCAAGAGGGATATACAACTGTAGTGAATTATAGATGTAATACAGAGCTGTGACTAGGAATGTTCTCCCTGCTTAGCTCCACCTCTTGGTTCTCTTGACTTCCTTCAAGACTCAGCTCAAATCCCACCACCTGCAGGGGGCCTTTCCCAGTGCCTTCAACTGCTAATACCTTCCTTCTGAGATCATCTTCCATCTTCTTTGCAGGTCCCTTGCAGATACCTAGTTATTTACAAGTAGTTTCTCCTATTGTAATGTGAGCTTCTTGAGGGCAATGTCTGTTTCTCCCTTTCTTTGTATCCTAGCATAGTGCCTGGTTCATAGTAGGTGCTTATAAATGCTCATTGACTAACTAACTAGAGCGGTGTAACTGGGGCTTTGTTTCGGGGTGCTAAATTTAGAGGGCACCAAAAGTGCTTGAAACCTCTCTGCAGCATAACCACTGTAGCTCATATATATCTTAACTTTCTCTTGGTTGAAATGAGTTCATCCCTGGCTCTCTCCAACACCCCTCTTCCCCACCTTGGCTTTCTTCATCTTCCCTGTTGCCATTGTCCAGAATAACATCAGAGAGAGACACAGAAATACACACACACACACACACATACACAGAGGACAAAGAAATTTGATGCATGTGAGTAGTGTCCATACTGAGCTACACAGATATTGGCAGCATTCTGGGGTCTCAGGGATAGTGTGGGAAGCTGACACTCTGCCACGATCACTCTTTTTTCCCTTTAGAACAATGGTTCTCAACCTGTGGATCGCGACCCCTTTGGAGGTCAAATGACCCTTTCACAGGAGTCACAGGGGTCACCTAAGACCATCAGAAAACACATATTTCCGATGGTCTTAGGAACCGAGATGCCACTCCTCTATCTGTCTACAGGCGGGTCCGCTCACATGCAGACATGCCCACATATGAGTATTAAAGGGTTGCAGCATTAGGAAGGTTGAGAACCACTGCTTTAGAATGTAGGACCCTATGCATCCATCTTTCACCTCTGTTGGTACTGCTTCAGACTCTGCTTCAGGCAGTGGGTGACCAAGACCTAAGTGAAAAATGAAGGTGTCTGGAGCAGATGCATATAGAGGCACCTCTGACCAAAGTTAATCTTCTGCTCTATACACTGATGGGCCTCATACATGTAAAGGGAGAAGGAACCACAAAGCTCCTATGTGATTTGGCATCCCCTACCTTGTGTGTTGTGGGAAATAGAAAATTACCCTGACATGTATCAAGGTGATTTATATATAGGTGAGTTGCATAGCACCAGGTATGGTTTGTTAATTGCTAATTAAGGCTTTGATAGTAGATAGCAGCTGATTCCATAAGCCAGGCATGTACAGGTTTCAGAGAGGACTAATATCTCTGGTATAAGGGCTGCTGAGCCCTTTTCAGAGCTGTTCATCCACCTGCCACTCAAGTCTCACCTATGGCTCCAAGAAACTGTAATGTGTGTAGTGGCTACACCCCAGTAATCCATTTTGAGAGACAGGATAAACCAAGTTGTGGGTAACCAATGGGCCTCAAACCTGTTGGTGAGTTAGGGGGTGTCTACCCCAAACATGTGAAGACTTCCCCTGGCAGAATGGGCAGATGAGAACAGTTTGTTCCAATGGGCCATGAAAGAGGCTGAACGGGTGCTGTGGAGTGCTTAGAGCTTAGCCAGATATTGAAGACACCAAGGCCATCCACTGCATCCCAAGCCATTCTCAGTTGTCTTGACCTTTGTCTTGCCACGGGATTTTGGTGACTCTGGAAGAGAGAGTGAGGCTCATGACTTTGTACAATTCTGCCTCACTTAAATCCAATTTATGCATGAGTCAGAATTGGAGATGTGGCTAGGTAGTACAGTGGATAGAGCTCTAGTCTGGAGTCAGGAACACCTGAGTTCAGATCTGACTTTAGAAACTTACCAGCTATATGGTATCCTAGGCAAGTCACTTTACCCTATTTGCCTCAGTTTCCTCATCTGTAAAATGAGCTGGCTAAGGAAATGACAAACCACTCTGGTATCTTTGCTAAGAAAACCCCAAATGGGGTCATGAAGAGCTGTGCACAATGAAATGACTGAAAAACAGCAACAAAAGGAGGTTGTGTAGTGGGAAGCTTGTTAGACTTGGAGTCGGCAGAAACCTGGCTTTGAATCCTGGGTCTGACAGTTACTAGTGGCATGTGTTTTTTTCTTTCTTTCTTTTTAGTTTTCAACATTCACTTTGATAATATTTTGAGTTTTAAATTCCCCCCCCCTCCCCAAGACTGCGATCTGATAAAGATTATACACGTACAATCATAATAAACATATTTCCACATTAGTCATGTCGTGAAAGGAAAATCAGAACAAAAGGGGAAAAGTACAAGAAAGAAAAAAACAAAACAACAACAAAAAAGAGAAAACAGTCTGTTTCCATCTGCATTCTGACTCCATTATTCTATCTCTGGATGTGGATATAGCATTTTCCATCCTGAGTTTTTTTGGAGTTGTTTGGATCATTGCACTGTCGAGAAGAGCTAAGTCTATCAAAGTTGGTCACCGAATAATGTTGCTGTCACTGAACAATGTTCTGGTTCATTCTAGCTGTATGAATCTTGGCAAGTCACTAGCCTTTCTGTGCCTCAGTTTCCCCATCTGTAAAATGGAGACAATGATACCTGTAGCATCTACTTCACAGGTTTGTTGTTAGTATCAAAAGTCAGTGTAGGTAAAGGGTTTTATTAACCTTCAAACAGAATAAACACAAAAACTATTATCATTATTGCTTCTATCCAACACTGCAAAAAGAAATAAGGGATTGGGTGGTTCCACTGAATGGAGTGACAACAATTGTGTGAAGTTCATTGTTGGATTGTGGATTAGATTAGATTAGAGCAGGGTAAATTTGTCTTTCTTAATGACTTTCCTACTGAGCTGAGAAAAGAGGGAGGCAGCATGGCACTGTGGATATGATTTGGAAACCCAAGGTTCAAATCCTATGTCTGCCATTTACTTTGTGACCTTGGTCAAGTCACAAGTCACTCTCTGGGTCTCAGTTTCCTCATCTACAAAATAAAGGAATAAAGGGGGTTGGACTTCTCCTTCTTCTTCTTCTTCTTCTTCTTCTTCTTCTGCTGCTGCTGCTGCTGCTGCTGCTTTTTGGAGGGGAGAAGGCAGGGCAATTGGGGTTAAGTGACCTGCCCAAGGTCACATGGCTAGTAAGTCTGTCAAGTGTCTGAGGCCAAATTTGAACTCAGGTCCTTCTGACTCCAGGACAGGCGCTCTATTCACTATGCCACCTAGCCACCCCAAAGGCTTGGATTTCTAAGGTCACCACTTCCAGCTCTAAATCTAAGATCCAATGCTCCATGACCCTCCTTCCTAGCTCCCTATCTACCTATTCTACCATACACATTAAGATTTATGCCCCAAAGACAGATCCTTATTTCTGTGATTTTGATTCAATCCCTGCTTCTCCCTTTGTTGCCATCCCTGGAAGATGGAGATCAGGTCAGGGAATTGCTTCTACCCATTTTACAGAGAGATAAACTGAGGCCTCAGGCAATGGAAGCATATGTAATATTGGAACTTGGGTGACCTCTTCCAAACTGCCTTTTCTTTTTTTGTCCAGGTAAGACTAGTGTGACTTGCCAGTGTGCTTTCCTCTTGGCTGTCTTGATGCTGTTCCCGTGATGGTCAAAGATAGTGGGGTTCCCACTTCTCCAGTGTGGGGGTCCTCAGCAACTTTTTCTCAAAGGCTGCCATGTACTGAGCCCACTGAGCATGGAGCCCTTGAGGAAAATGAGAAGTGGGCGTGTATGCTTTGGATCCAGGAAGCTCTTGAGGTCCCAATGCCCTGCTTCCTGGTTCTGGTTATTATTGTCAGGTCAGTCTGACTTTATGAGCACAAGTCATAAAAAGCCTTTTGTGCACAGATGGAAAAAGATAAACGGGATTATTGGGCCTTGCCCAGCTTTGCCACAAACCTGGGTTTAAGACAGTAGCCTATAGAATAGCGTATTCAATACCCATCCAGAGAGCATTATGAAGAGCCTAGTAGGTGCTGGGGATACCAAGACAAAATAGTGTTTGCCAGACAAGCTGCTTACCTTCTATTCAAAGTATGAGGCAAGGGACAAAGAATCTGTGTGTGTGTGTGTGTGTGTGTGTGTGTGTGTGTGTGTGTGTGTGTGTGTGTGTGTGTGTGTGTATGATGGGTCCCATGCTCCAAGAAGGTATGATAAGCAGATACAATTGACTTCAGTATGGGGAGGGGGATGGCAGAGAGTGAATAGTAAAGTTGGATAGGGCTTGCCTGGAAGGAGACATTCACAGCAGTGTCTCCTAGGGCAGTGGAACAGTTATGTGTCCTTTTGCCTTCCATTCTGCTGAAGACCCCTCTCCCCAGAAGGTGCTGTTTTTCCGTCATTAAGGTTTGTGCCTTGATGTCTTAGTGTGAGAATGAGTTTGAGTTCGTGAGCATATCCATGTGGGATGGATTGATGTGTATGAGAGTTAGTGAGCAGCCAGGTGGCACAATGAATAGAGGGCTGGACCTGGAGTCAGGAAGACCTGAGCTCAAATCATGCCTCAGACACTTACTAGTTATAGACAAGACACAACCTCAGGCTCTCAGCCTCAGTTTTTTTCATCTGTAAAATGGGGGTAGGTAGCATTTGCACCCATCTCGCCGGGTTGTCGTGAAGACCAAATGTGATAAAGTATCTAAACCTTTGGCAAACTTTAAAGCCTTATGTAAATGCTAATTGTTATTTTTACAGAATACAAATATGGTGATGAATGTGCCCATAGTGGGTGCTTAATAAAATACTTGATTGATACACAGGAAGAATATTTGTATATATGTATGAGTGTGAGTGTGTGTGTATGTGAACTGGGCATCTTGCTAGGCTGCCTCCACACTTCCCCAGCTATAAAGAGAGTGAGCTTTTTGCAGACACAATCTCCAGGGAGGGTGAGTGTTGGTGGGAATCGCTGAGACTTCTGCTCTAAGGGACACTTAAACAATCCCATCTGTTGTTCGAACTGAGGCAGACATTTGCGAGTGGAATTTCTGATGGTATATCCTGGCTCACCCAAGTAGGGGGGAGGAGGAGAGGGAGGGTCTTGTTCCCTCTTCCCTTTATAGATGTTTTCTTATTCACTTACTGGTCAAACTGTAAGCCAGGCAGAACGACAGACAGGCTTCGTTCATGTTCCCTGCTCCCGTCCCAAGTGACTAATTTCCTTAGCGGCTGAAATCATCTTTTCAGAAGGGCTTGATTTTGAACTCCATGGCAATGCTCTTCCTACCATCTTGGGCCTCTGTTAGAGAAGTTATTGGTTTTGTGATGTGATGCAAAGAATACTGGACAAGTCAAGCCACCTGAGTTCTTGCCCTCACCATCACCACTAATTTCCTGTGTGTGTCCTTGGGAAGCTTCCTCATCTCTCTGGGCCTCAGTTTCCCCATCTGTTCAGTGGGGTGAGAGGTCAGACTAGATGATATCTTAATTCCCTTTTAACTTGGAGTTCTGTCATTCTGTGCGCTCTTGCTAAATCAGACTGGGCACATCTCCAGGACTAGGTCATGGGACAAAGTATGGAGGAACTGAAAGGCCACAGCTGTATACGATGACAGCCAGAAAAAGGCAGATAGGGTAGAGTCTTCCTTGCCCCACTGCCCTCAAGAATTATGGGTGTCTCTTTCTTCCACCTTTATTACCAGTCTAAACCTAAACCCATCACTCCCCACCCCCAAGACACAGCCCCTTCAGAGTTTCCCTGCCCTTACCGACCTTTGCTTTTCCCTTGCCTTCACACTAGGTCAGTTAAAATTATTTCCTACTTTTGCTTGTTTATGTTGTTACCATCTTCTGTAAACCCCTGTAGAGCATTGACTCTGAAGCCTGAAATCTCACCTCTGATACTTATTCCTTGTACAGCCTTGAGCAGGTAACAGTCTCTTCATCTGTAAAAATGAGGGGATTGGGCTGGATGCCCTCTGAAGTTCCTTCTAATTTTGTCTATAATCTAACCATTAGTGTGCTCAGCCCCTTCTCAGCCGGGTGACCTGGGACAAAGGGGCCTCACACCTGTCAGGTGCTTTAAAAGCTATTCTTATCACTTCACCCCTAAATTGAGGCTATAGCTTCCTTTGCTAATCTCCCTGTCTCTAATCTCTCCCCACCATCCTTGGGTCCATATTATAATTTTCACCAGAGTAATTTTCAGGAGATAGGAGGCTCTACAGAGAGCCAGAAGGGAGATCAGCTCATTTAGTACCTACCACTGAGCGGAAAGATCAGCTCATTTTTAATAACTGTGGCTGACGGGGGCCGATTGACTTGCCCAGAGTCATAAAGCTAGTAGGCAGAACCAGGAGTCAAACTTAGGTTCTCCAGACCCAGCTTTCCCTCTGCTATACCCCAAGACCTGTGCTCAGCTTGAGCAGCAGAAAGGCTGTCGGTGGAGGTGGGGGGAGGCTGGGCGGCTAACTGATTGCTTCTTCTCAAGCTGCAGGAGTTGTTCAGCACGGCCCAGGCACGATGAGATCATGGTTGGAGCCCAACCAACTCTGTGTCTGTGTAACTTGAGCTGATTGCTGGTTGCTCCTTTGCTCTAGGACAGAATGGCTGAGTGAGAGTTGAGTTTGCTCCCCCAGTCCAGGTGATTCCCCTTCTAACTCATGCACGCCCTCCAGCTCCCTCCCAGAAATCGCTGACCTGCCGGGAGGAGGGGGTGAGAAGATGGAGGAAGAGGAGGAGGAGGAGGAGGAATAAGAGGAAAAGAGAAGGGTGGGGGTGATGATTATTGACTCTTTCTGGCTTTGGTCGATGGCTTTGATCTTTACTCTCCCAGGTGCCTGGATTAAATGTCTGGACTAAAACCGATGTGTTTGGGTGTGTGCACTGTGAGATGGGAGGAGGGAGTGTTATGGAGATGATCCCAAATTAGCTTGCAGCCTCCAGAGAGACAACCTGGAGTAGAAGGAAGAGTGTTAAATCTGGAGTCAGAGGACTTGGGTTGGAATGCCAGTTCTGCACCAACCTGAGCCTCAGTGACCTCATCTGGGAAGTGAAGGGATGGGATCAGATCGATGTTCTTTGGGACTTCTTTCAGTTCTAGATCTTACGATCTAATGAAGAGGGAAACATCTAGCAGTCCAGCGGAGGACTAGGTAGGCAGTGACTAGGCCCAATATGTGGAGAGGTTAAAAAAAAAAACGAACCTTTAAATATTAACTTTTACAAATGTAAACCTTTTTAATATTGGAAAATCTACTTTCCCTCGTAAGTAGTTACATATTTTATTTTAAAAAGATTAATAATAGCTAACATTTATATATATCACTTTAAGGTTTGTAAAACAATTCACATACTATCTCATTTGATTATAAGTTGGGTGTGTCATAGTCAAGCCTCAAAACCTCCAGGGGACAATAACCCAGAGGAGGTGAAATGTTCAGACTTGGAGCAAAGGGACAAAGTTTAAACCATGCCTACAGTAGACATGCATCCCTCCTATTGGAAGATATGCAAGCAAAGAGACTTAAAGAGGCATGGGAAGACCCTGGGACAGAAGGCTTCTTATTCTCTCCCCTCCAACCTCAGATTCTCCAGGAAACATTAGTGTACCTTAGGGCAGGTAAATATGGTAGCAAGAATATAGGGAGAAGAGTGCTGGTTTTGGAGTCACGGACCTGGTTTTGAATCCTAGCCCTGCCGCTCAGGATTTTTGTGACCTGGGGCAAGTGAATCACTTTCTCTGGGCCTCAGTTTCCTTATCTGTAAAGTGTGGGGTTTGCCCTATTTAATTTTTACTGCCTCCTTCTGCTGTAAATCTATGATCCCTCCTGCAGGGCAAGAACAGCTTCATTTTTGTTTTCGTATTTCCAGCCCCAGTACAATTCTCAGTATATGTTGTTTGGTCCTGACTCTCTGTGATGTCATTTGGGGTTTTCTTGGCAAAAATACTGGAGTGGTTTTCCATTTCTTTCTCCAGCTCATTTTACAGATGAGGAAACTGAGGCAAAGAGGGTTAAGTGACTTGTCCAGGGTCACATAGCTAGTCAGTTTCTGAGACCAGATATGAACTCTGGTCTTTTTGACTCCAGGCCTGACTGGTGCTCTATCCTAGCGCCATCTAGCCGCTCTGTCTTGGTATATAATAGATGCTTAATAAGTACCTATTGATTGAGTTTGATTTATTGCTTTTATAACCCCAGCCTAGAAAACCAGTATAGCAAGATTAGGTAGGGAGAGAACCGTCCTCAGAGTCAGGAAGACCTGAGTTCAAGTCTGAAGCATTCTATGATCCTGGGGAAGTCGCTTTAACTTTTCAGCGTCTCTGAGATTATGAAGTGCAGAACTGCTACTTGCACATACTAGTAGAGAAGGTTTTCAAAGGTAGTGCTCCTTAAACCAATGAGAGCACAGATTTGAACTCAGGTGTAATAAGAAGCAAATGTTTATTGAATTTAAATTGAGCTAGCCTTTGTTCAGGTGCCAAGAGGTAAACATATTTCTCTCGTGCTAAATTAGTTTCCTCCTACTTTGAGAGTTTAGAGGGAGGTTCCTTATCAACCCCCTGGGGGGGGCAGGGAGAGAGAAATAGACCAACCGCATGACAGCTTTTGAACCTGATCTCTTCTGTCCCCCTGACTTCACTGCCTTAGGGATGGGGCAGAAAAAGTTGTTACTGGATGGAATTGTTGGATGGAATGCAAGTTAGGCAAAGGGTTGAACTGGGAGCTTTCGTGTGGATCCCTCCCAGGTCAGTATCGATGGGGCTGACTCTCCTTCCCCTGTCTGAGTGACTGACAGAGAGAGCATAGAATACCCCCATGCCAGCGCAGTAAGACTGCACTTAAAACACCGACCTCAGGACTCTCTGGAACTGGGGTGGAACAGAGACGGGTTGTCTACTCCCTCTGTCTCCTCTCCCCTTTGGTTCTTTATTAATTCCTCTGTTTATATCAGTTTCTCTCAAATTCCTTTTCCCTCTTTGTTTCCCTTTCAACGTAAGTTTCTTTCTCTGTCAATTTCTCCATCTCCTCAGTTTTACTCTGTGTCTGTCTCTCCTTTTCTCTCTGTCTGTTTCTCTTTCTTTGTCCTTTTTCCCTCTCCGTCCCTATCTCTCCCTGTCTACTTCTCGGTGTCCCTCTCATCCCTGCCCCCTCCCGGCGGCAGTCAGGGGCACAGGTGTGGCAGCTGAGCAGCTGGGGGGGGGAGGGGAGGGGAGGGCATGAGGCCGGCTTTGTTGCAGCCCCGACAGCTGCGGACGTTTGAGCCCAGTTGATAATTTATGAGCCGAGTTTCCATTAAGCCGTTTCCGTGCCTTCGGCAGGAGAGGGAGGCTGGGCATTTAAAGGTCAGCCGGCTTTTGAAGCTGCAACGACATTAATAGCTTGGGAAGAAAACAAGCTGGCCTGGGAGCAGGAGGACAAGGCTTCTCTGTCGGGGCTGCTCCCACCCTCCCCTCCCCTTTCTTTGGGGACACACACACACTCGCACACACTGACAAACACACACATTCCTCCCAGTTCCCTTCTCCAGCACCCCAGGCCATCCATGCCCTCCCTCTTGGGCTGTGTGTACTGTTGGGCAGGAACTTGGGCTGCCCAGGGCCCACTTGGGGATTCCCTCACACACACTGTCCACTGGCGAGTGGACTGTGTAGGAGTAATTTATACTCTGTCCTGGGGCCCAGCAGTACCATAATTCAGAAGGCTCTGCCATCCTTTTGAAAGGCCCCAAGTGCTCAGCCCAGCCTATGATTCTCAGGCTTGTCACAATGCTTCAGTTGCTGATGGAAATAAGCCAATTCTCCCTTCTGGGGGGAAGCCTCATTTAGGTCCAGCCCAGGGGTGGGGTGCTGTCCGAGAGGGCAGTAGGACAAAAATCTGAACCACTGGCCCTTTCATAGGGTTGTAGAATTTGGAGAGTAACTAACAGACCCTGGGATTCAGCTCCAGGTGGTCTGATTCCAAAGCCAAGAATCTTCCACTCCACCAAAAATGTCCCTTTAATCCACATAGGTTTGAATTAATAAAAGAGAGGCAGTAGAAAAAAATAATATTAAGCACAAATAATTTTACAGATGAAGAGACTGAGGCAAATAGAGTTAAGTGACTTGCCCAGGATGACAAAGATACTAAGTCTGAATTTGAACTCATATTGCTGAGTCTTCCTGACTCCAGGCCCAGCACCCTATGCACTGTGCCACCTAGCTGCCCATTAGAGTCAGTGGGCTAGGGTTCAAATCCCATCTCCACCACTTAAAACGTGTGTGTGACCTTGGGTAAGTCACTTCTCTGGGCCTCAGTTTCCTTATCCATAATTTAGTGAGAGAATTAAACTAGATGGCTTCTAAGATAACTTTCAGTTCTAAAATCTTTGATTTTATGATCAGTTCAATGGAAGAAAAATTTATTAACCACCCACTATGTTAATAATGGCCACAGGCCGAAAACTAGGTCTGAGCCTCTGAATGCTCAATTTGTGATTGAGAGAATGGTACCTACCTGCTTTAGGAAAATTGTTCCTAGGAGAGAGATGACCCTGGTTCCAGATTAGTTGAGAATTGAAAACTGATGATGAGCAAGCATTTATTAAGAGGTTTTTGTTTTGTTTTTAAATATACCAGGCATTGTGCTAGGCCCTGGGCATACAAAGAAAGGCAAAAATTGCACCTCCTCTCAAGGAGCTCGCTCATATGTGGAAGACAATTGTGCCTGAATGTAACCTGTTTTGAGCCTTAACCCACTTTGCACTGGATTTCTGGACTAGAAAGATGAGCCAAAACTACAAACCCCAGAATGCTTAGCTTGGGGCTTAGCTGTTTTCCTTTCCCCTCTGAAGTCTAGAACAGCCCCACCCACCTGCAGGGATTCCCTCAAAACAGCTGCTACATT
>CM053584.1:138388232-138442825 GCA_028627135.1 Pseudochirops cupreus | reverse complement strand
TTCCCCTGAACTAGGTAAATGGTATTTGATTGATTAAAGTAAGATTGTTAACCCATTTTGAGTTGCTTTCCTTTAGAAAAGCAGATCTAAGAACCTGTGCTAGCAGCCACCCTGGGTGTGTTGGGGTGCTTGCTGATACACAAGGGTAGTCAGTTTGGAGGTAGTTTAGGTGTTTTACAAGGCAACAGGAGATATTGGGAAATGAGAAGTTGATGTGACATTTAATATGACTCCTGGTCATGGATTATTTTTAGGCAGAACATCTAGGATAAATATTTTATAAATGTTTTCTTTCATCTCTACAAAATAAATTATACAGGCATGTATTATATTGTTGTTTAGTTGTTTTAGTCATATCCAACTCTTTGGGACCCCATTTGAGGTTTTCTTGGTAAAGATGCTGGAGTGGTTGGCCATTTCCTTCTCCAGCTTATTTTACAGATGAGGAAACTGAGGCAAACAGGGTGAAGTGACTTACCCAGGATCATACAGCTAGTAAATGTCTAAGGCCAGATTTGAACTCATGAAGATGAGTCTTTCTAACCCTAAATATATTAGAGGATAATAAATGCATGCAAAGAATATAATATCAAATATATAGTTACCTTCTACACGAGGCTTTTCCTTATCCCTTTGCCCTCCACTGACTTGTACTTATTTATTTATTTTGTATGTGCTTATGTAGGTATGTCTCTCCCAAGAGATAACACCTCTTGGAAGCAGGGATTGTTTCAATCTTTGCCCTTGTAATTCTGCTACCTAACCTAGTACCTGGAGCATGGTAGCTGTTTGATTAGTATTGTCTGGTTGTTTGCTTGATATATAGACATATAAAAGCTTGGATTGGTAAAGCTGGAGAGGAGCTTAGTGGTCATCTGTTTCAACCTTTTCATTTTATAGATGAGGAAAGTAAGTGATTTACCCAAGGTCTCCCAGCTGGTTAGTGACATACCAGGGACCAGAATTTAGATTCCCCTCATTTCTAATTTATTGTTCTTCATATCGCACCATAAGAAGAGAATAGCTGAAGTTAACACTTTAAGGTGTACAGAGTACTTTACATATGTTATTTGATTGGATCTTCATAACCACTTTGGGAGGTAGGTGCAATTATTATCTCCATTCAACAGCTGAGGAAACTGAGAGGCCAGGGTCACACAACGAGTAAATGTCTGAGACAGGATTTGAACTCGGATTTTCCTGGTTCCAAGTTCAGCATTTTTCTACTGCATACTACCTAGCTGATGTCACTATACTTCCAGAATTCTCAAATTCATCACCTAGTGGCCCATCAACCAGTCATTCATTAAGTACCTACTTTGTACCAATCACTGTGCTAGGACCATCTATTTGATGATGAGTTTCTTTGAACTTACTTGGTTCAAATGGATTCCATTGCTGAAGGCTTACTGGAAGACACACTTTCAGGTGAGACCTGCCAGGGTTCACACTGGGCTGTCATCATTTTCCAGAACTCAGGCTCTCTCCTATCTCATGATGAGACATTGGAGCAGAACTTTAGTGGAGGAGGGTTTTTTCTTCAAATCTTAAATCTTAAAATATAAAAAATACAAAATCTCAAATCTTAAAATATATGAAAGGTGTTTAAGGGTCTATAAAGCAATTCTCCATCTCTACCCAAGACAGAACCGGAATAAATGACCTTTGCCTACAATCAATCAACATTCATCAAGCATATCTGTTATGTGTCAGGCACATAACATGATGGAGATACAAGAAGAGGCAAAAGACAGTCCCTGCCCTCAAGGAGCTTACAATCTAATGGGGGAGACAACATGCAAACACATATGTACAAAGCAAGCTGTGTACAGGATGAATAGGAAATAATAGAGGAAAAGCCCTGGATTCACGAGGGGTTGGAGAAGGCTTCCTGTAGATGGTAGGATTTTAATTAGAACTTAGAGTAAGCCAGGGAGGTTAGTAGTCCGAGTGGAGGAGGGAGAGCATTCCAGACGAGGGAGATAGTCAGAGAGAATCCCCAGAGCTGAGAGACAGATTGATTTGTCCATGGAACCACAAGGAGGCCAGTGTCACTGGATTAAAGAGTACATGTGAGAGGATAAGGTGGGAAAAAACTGGAAAAGTAGAAGGGGATAGGTTATGAAGGGCAAGCAGAGCATTTTGTATTTGCTTCTGGAGGCAATAGGAAGCCACTGGAGTTTAATGAGTGGGCGAGTAACATGATCAGACCTGTGCTTTAGGCAAATCACTTTGGTGGCTGAATGGAGGATGGATTGGAGTGGGAAGAGACTTGAGGCAGGCTGACCTACTAGCAGGGCATAGTAGGGATTTGAATACTGTTGGACCATCTTAGCAGTGGTACTTACTGGCCAAATAATTTGTTTCCATGGCAATTACTTTATTGTGTCTGAGTGTCCTCTAACAGCCCAAATGTTCACATTTGCTGAAAATTTTGACTTTGTCGATGAGTCTTTGAAACAAGGAGCATTTTGCTTTAATCTTTTTTAGATTGAAAGTATCTTTTTCAGAGAGTCACAGTGGCAAAAACAGACATTTGGGTGTAATGAAAACATTTTTACAAATGTTTCCACAGACTGGCTACTGATTATCAAGGCTGAATATAGTGCAGACATTTACAAAAAAAAAAATTCTTGGCTGAATTCCACATGTAGTCAGTTAGGACATGCTTGTGGAAACATATTTCAGAACATTTGCACTGACTGACCCTCTTCAAATGTGTGACAGCAGAGGTAGAGCCATGAAAAACAGCTTTTAAGTTTACAAGTGTTTTGTTGTTCAGTCATATCTAACTCTTCATGACCCCATTTGGGGTTTTCTTGGCAAAAATCCTGGAGTAGTTTGTCATTTCCTTCTCCAGCTCAATTGACAGATAAGGAAACTGAGACAGAGTTAAGTGACTTGCCCAGGATCATACAGCTAGTAAGTGTCTGAGGTCAGATGTGAACTCAGGAAGATAAGTAAGTCTTCCTGACTCCAGGCCCAACACTCTATCCACGCCCCACCAAGCTGCCCCCTACAAGTATTTTCTTAACACTTATTACATTATATATATGACCCTATGTTTAAGTGTTTAGGATATAGAAAAAATAATAGAACAATTCTTACCTTCAAGGAGCTTATGCCTGGTAATTTGAGGAGAGAGAGCTAGCAGCTGGGCAGAGATTGGAGATGGTGACCTTTGAAGGATTCTGAACAGCAGTGCTGAGGTAGGAGGGTATTTCAGGTATAGATTTTTACAGATGGAATGGGGAGTTCATGGTGCAGTTTCTAATTGGTTTTGCTGGAAAGCAGAGTGTATAAATGGGAATAATGGGAAATCATGCTAGAAAGGTAGGTTCAATATAGATCGTGAAAGGCTTTAAATGGCAGGCTGAGGAATTTGCACTTCATCCTTGAAGCAATAGGGAGCCTCTGAAGGAGGCTTGTGTCTGAAGGAGATTCTTTTTAGCACATATGGGGAGGATGAATTGGTAAAGGGAGACTAGAAGCAAGGAGACCAGTTGTTATAGTGTTCCAGGTGAGAGGGTGTGAAGGGGGAAATAGAAAGAAAGGAGAGATGCGAGAGTTAGGATCAACTTAGAATTTTTAGGGGACATTGGGTTTTGTTTTTTTTAGCCTATCCTTGTTTGTCTGATTTTGTGACTTCCATGAATCTCTTAGAATGGTTATTTTAGATCTATTTGACAAGGTATAGTGAAATGAAATTAATTTTGAGAATTCCATACTACTTGCTTAAGACTAATGAAAGGTTCCCTAGGGTATTCTAAAATTAGAGTTGAGTTGTGTGTGTGTGTGTTTCTGTGTGTTTCCTAGAGATTCTCCATTCTTTCTAGCTGCGTTGCTTTCACAGATGTTGTCTTTCCCAGAGGCTGGGGGAGGGATAATATGGACTTTGGAAGTACTTTAAGTGTGAATACCACTTAAAGGGTGGGGAGAGATTCAGGGTGGGCAATGGGGACATAGATAAGATTATTTCATGGAACTATAAGGGGGAAATAGCTATTTTCCAACTGGGACTGAGTAGAGAACACTGTGAAATAGAAAGGAACTTGTTTGGTGCCTAGAAGTAAGAGACACACTTCCTTCTTCCCTGCTTGTACGTGACCCAGTCTTTAAACTTTCAATGAGCACTCTCCTGTTTTAGTTTTGGTAATCAGAGGACACTGCCAAGTGAAGCAGCTTCTTGAGCCAAGAAACAAAAAAGTGTATGAAGCACTTTTTGAAATTTGTTTTTTCCCCCTATTCTGTCACATCAAGGTGGGAGGATGGGGAGGAATGTAACGTGAAGCTGTTTCTGTTTGACTGGGAAAAGCTTATGTGCCTCAGTGTCTCCCTCTTCTCTTCTCAGCTGGCTGGCTTCATGAAAGCATGATTCATTTTGTTAGTTTTCATGTTGGAGAGGGAGAGAGGGAGCTGGAATTAGACTGAAACCAGACCCTTCAGGGCTTGACTCCTGGCATTGGAGACACCAGGTTTCCAAAGTCCACAGTTCTCATTATTTCTTCTAAGGGTAAGATCCTTCCAGATGTCTCAGTTGAGTGGCTCCTGGTCTTTTCTCCCTGAATCCCTAAACTGGACACCAACAAGTTTTTGTGACCACAAGGTCTTAAAAGGAACTTTATTAAATCAACTAAAATGCATTTATAACAAAGATTGCTTTGGAGGCAAATGTAAAAATTTACAAAAACAGTAGTGACTGACAAGTAAGAACCATTGGGTACTTGCTCTTCAGGGGGCACTGGTTGATAGCCACGAACAGATCACCATCATTAATTGAGCAGGTAGCCAAACCAGAAACCACCAAAGCCCCTTTACTTGTGGACTTCTGTTGATCCTCTGCGCCTTGGTACCCTCTTCCCTTTCTCATAATGTATGCATTCTTTTTTATGTTCTTGACCTGAGAGTGCCCAGATGGGAAGTAAAGATGGTTTGGCTACTGCTGATGGTGATTTGGTCATAACAGTTAATAAGTTCACTTGTTAACCAGTAGTGGTAAACAAAAAGTATCAGATAGTACTTGTCTGATCATGATAGCCAGCAAGTCCACTGAAAGGAAGAAGTGCTCATTCATCAAAAGAAGGAGGCACTATGGGACAGTGGAAAGAGCAGTGGGATCTAGAGTAAGAGACTTGGGTTCATATCCTTTCTCTGACACTTACTGCCTTTATGACTTTAGAAAATTCACTTCTTTCTGGACCCCAGTGTCCTCATCTGTAAAATGAAAGGGGTGGACTAAATGGCCTTGAAGGTCCCTTTTAGTTCTAAATCTATTATCCTAGGACCCTCACTTGTCATGTCAGGGAGAGATACAAAGAGTGCTAATGCAAGTCAAAGGTACTGGATTCAGATCTCACCTCTGACACTACCTGGATGACCTTACTACTTTTGTGTTATGAGACAAGTTACTTACCCTGCATGGGCCTCATTTTCCTTAGCTATAAGAGGAGGGAGTTGAACTAGATTGACTCTGATGTTCTTTTTTTGTCTAGATTTATAGTTACTATGGGTATCCCTCTCTTTCCCATGATGTATTTATCTGGGATGTTGAGGAGATTCTTTTTCTTGGAGCTTTTCATGACCTTTATAGTTGAAGACCTTAATTGGGACCTTACATGAGGTTGGGAATCAGTACCTTAGGGAAGCTTCCTGTGAATGCCACCTGAAATAGGAGCCATATCTTAGACCCTTCCCATTAAAAATGGTCTAGATTATCAGTGTCAAACACAAGGCCCATGAGCTGAGTGCAGCTCATAAAATTCCTGAGTGTGGCCCAAACCAGATGAAAATGTAATTGGGAACCACTTCTAGGTCTATATCCCAAAGAGATCACAAAAATGGTAAAAGGACCCGCAACATGTACAAAAATATTTATAGCAGCTCTTTTTGTGGTGACCAAGAATTGGAAATTGAGCAGGTGCCCATCAACTGGGGAATGACCAAATGAGTTGTGGCATATGAATGTAATCATTACTATTGTTCCATGAGAAATGATGAGCAGGAGGACTTTAGGAAAACCTGGAAAGGCTTAGATGAACTGTACACAGTAAAAGCAACATTGTGTGATGACTTACTTTGACAGACTTAGCTCTTCTCAGATCTAAGACAACTCCAAAAGATTCATGATAGAAATGCTATCCACATCCAGAAAAAGAACTATGGAGTCTTAGTGCAGAACAAAGCATACTATTTGCTCTCTCTTTTTTTTGTGTTCTTTCTCATGGTTCCTCCCATTGGTTTTAATTCTTCTTTACAACATGACTAATGTGAAAATATGTTTATTATGAATGTATATATAAAGCCTATATCAGATATTTGGGATATGGAGAAGGGAGGAGGGGGAATTTGGAACTCAAAATCTTATGGAAGTGAATGTTGCAAACTAAAAATAAATAAATAAATTAAACATATAATTGGGAAATATTTGACAAAATAAATAAAAATACAATAAAACACAAATAATATCACATTTTAGAATTAAATCAGAATACAGTCCACAGGGATCCTTATTCATGGTTTAATGGCCCCTCTTTCTATTTGATTTTGACACCATTGATCAAATGATAGAATATTCTCCATGGTCATTCTCTCTAAGCTCTTTCTTGACCTCACTGCACATAGACTCCACAACACTTGCATTTCTCTGTAGTTTCCCTTTGCCTGTCTCCTCTACACAACTGCCAACATAGCCATGGGACTTGAAGCTGGATAGGACCTTCGAAATTATTTAGTCCAGTTTCCTTATTTTACTCAAGAGGAAACTGAGGCCCACAGGGGTTGAGTATCCAAGATTTGGACTCATATCCTCTGACTTCAAACCCACTGCTTTTCTTCTGATGCTATACTTTTTCCCCATGTATTCTGCCCCTCCCAAGACTCTTCCTGTTTGGAGAAATCTTAGGAACATCTTCTTTTCAGTCAATTAAAAATATATTTTATTGATTCTTTGGTTTTACATCAAATCACTTATGAACATAGTCCTACCTTCCCTCCAATTGAATTTTCTTTTTTAACAAAGAATAAACAGTTAAGAAAAACCAAAGAAACCTGATACTGTGCCAGAATCTGACAATGTAGGCAATCTTATCCCTCTAGCTTCACACCTCTCTGCTAAGAGGAAGGAGATTTGTTTAATTCTCTGTCCTAGAGGACCAAGACTGGTTATTATGATTACTCAGTTTGATTTTTTTTTCATTTACATAATTGTAATTATGTATATTCTTTTTCTGGTTCTGCATCATTTCCTTTATCTTGTATCAGTTCATTGAAGTCTTCTTGCATTTCCCTTACTTCCATATAATCATTGTTTCCGAGAGGCAGAATATATAGTAGTTTGAAGTAGGTGTCAGAGGTGGGACTTACTCCGTGTCTAGCTGGAGCCCATTGCTTTTTTCCACTGTCCCATAGTGCCTCTCTCATTACTATGTTGAATGAGGATCAGCAGGTACTTACTTCCTCCTGGCTTCAGCTGATGTTTGGAATGTAGTAGGTAAAGAACTGGCCTTAAAGCCAGTAAGACCTGAGTTCAAATCTCACCCTGGCCCATACTGGCAAGTCCCTTAACCTGTGAGTGCTCTGGGCAACTCTCCAGGCAACAGAGATTCTTAACCTTTTTTGTCTATCATGGACCCCTTTAGCAATCTGGAGAAGCCTATAGACAGACTCCTTACAATACTGCTTTTATGAGAAAAGTGAAAGCATCCATCATGGTAGGGGTCAGACAAAGAAGTTGGAAGGGCAAAGGGGAGCCTTAGTGGTTTGAGGATTTTCAAGCAGGAACAGACCAAGTGAAAGGCCATCTGCTGCAGGGAGAAGGGAGTGAGTTCTCTTTGAGGATGTCAGTAGTTGAGCTGTATCATTCCTTGACTTCCCCGACCTCAGTTGCCTCATTTATAAGAGGAGGAGGTGGGGCGAGGCAGTTTCTTGAGACGTTGTCTTCAGCTCTGTGTCTGCCATCTTTTCATCTGCTGTTCCACTTGGTTTTTTTTTGTTTTTTTGTTTTTGTTTGTTTGTTTGTTTGTTTTGCCATCCTGACTTCCTAGTACGGTAATGTTCTTTACCCATCTTTCCTCGGAGGCTACTTGAAGGCTGCTTTCTCCCCCTTGTTCTCTGCCAAGGGAAACCCTCTCCTGTGACTGGGGGCCACTGCCAAGCCCAGGGCTTACTCACCCTGACACCAGGATACATTGAGTCACTAAAATGTCTTTATCCCTCCTGTTTTCACTTTGCCAAGTGCTCTTTGTCCAGTCTGGGGTTGCTAGTTTCTTTTGCTATTGTTTCTTACAGAATTTTTGAGTCAAAGGCAGGGCCTGTGGGCAACAATGTAGCATGTGAGGACCCTTATATAGCAGAGAGCTAAGGAACTTACCTTGCCAATTTAGCTCTGAGTTGAATGGGCTTGGGTCTCCAAAGGAAGGATATTTTGGTTTTCTCCTGAGACTCACTTAGCTGGAAGAAAGAAATAAAGGAGACTTCTGGTTAAATCCAGGCTCTCTCTCTCTCTCTCTCTCTCTCTCTCTCTCTCTCTCTCTCTCTCTCTGTCTCCTCTTCCTCCTCCTCCTCCTCCTCCTCCTCCTCTTCTTCCTTCTCCTCCTCCTTTTTCTTCTTCTTCTTCCTCTTCTCACCACTGGACTTCTATGACTCTGGAAGAGAGAGTGAGGTTGATGACTTTGTACAACTCTGCCTCACTTAAATCCAATTCATGTGCCAGTCAAGACATCACCTGTGATGTAATAAATCCTCTTTGAAAACGAAGGACAAACAACAACAATTGTGTTTAAATTGTGGGGCTGGAAGTTGGGAGACCTGAGTTTTAGTCTAGGCTCTGTATATGACACAGAACAAGTAAATATTTCACCTTTGGGTCTCATCTCATTCTGCTTCCTCCTGACTTTCCTTGAGGGGGAATTACAGCACAGCAGAATTTAGAGTCTGGGGGACTGATTTCCAATCCCAGCCCTGCCACTGACTTTATGATCTGTGTGACCTTGGATGAGTCACTTTAAGGCTCTTGCCTCAGTTTCTTAATCTGTAAAACGAAGGAGTTACTCTGGATGACCTCTCAGGTTCCTTTGAGCTGTAAATTTATGATTCTATGATCCTTTGATTATCTGTTAAATAATAAATAAATAAAGGGATTGGGAATCCATATTCCCTCTAAAGGCCCCTTTCAGCCTAAATAGTCTATGATAATGTGTGTATTCTTATATGAAAGTTATTCTTATGTATGTGGATATTAGGGGTCTCTCTACAGTCATAGCTACAGGATGAGTAGAAATGTGTGTGTGTGTGTGGAGGGAGAGGGGGACAAAGGAAAAATCATGGTTTGGCAACCCAAACTCCACTAACATGCCTGTAGAGGTGACATTTAGTCACCCCTTTGAAGTTAATCTCAAGGATAGCTTTGAAGGGGAAAATGAGTCACAAAAGGATTAGATATAAACTGAGGGCTGTGAGTCTCTAAGGTTTTAGGGGACTGATGTTAGTAGATAACCTGAGTCTCTTACATGAATGTGTGAGTATATGTGTATATACACATGGCCTCCCAAAAGTCTTATTGAAATTTAAGCCATTAAAACTTAAAACTGTAGTAGGACTTTTGTATTTAGATATGTGTATGTATATTTGTATGTATGTATGTGTGTATGTAAGTATTTGGTATCAGTTGGTCAGGCTGTTGCCCCCCAACCTCCAAGACACTGTTCTTCCTTTTCACCTAAATAGGGAAACACCCCCCCTCCCCATATATATACATAAAACAAAAGGCCCAGCTAATTGATTGTACTGACCAGATGAGAGAAAAATCAGGCATAGTCTCCCAGAATTTTAGAGATTTCACTCCAGAATACCATGTAAAGGGCACCCGGCCCTTTCTTGGAAGGTATTTACAAGCCTAGTTCTACAGCAGCCCTCAAGGCTTAGGGTAATGAAAGTGCTTCCTGCTGAAGAAACATGGAGAGGAGATGGGCGGATGAAAAATAAATAAATAAGCCCCTTCTGACCACAGAGCAATTTGTGGACTGAATTATTTAGAGAATGTGCTCGTTATCAGTTCTCTGGGGGGAGAGTGCAAGGGAGAAACATGCAGTTAGGAAGGCCTTTGAGTCTGTGTCTGAACATTCCCCCTAAAGTCTGGCTTGGCAAGGAATCCTCCCCAGGCATAGTGGAGGACTGGGGAGGGAGAGAGGAAGCTCTTAACAGAGATGAGCTTGTGTACAGAAGAGCTCCCTTCTGCCAGGAAGCTGAACATTAGGGAGTTGTCCTCTCTTGAGTTGTTAGTGTTGAATTCGAGGCAGCAGTCTTCCTGCTGTCATTCTCCCCAGACTTGTCTGGCCTGGCCTGGCCTGAGAGGTTAAGGCAGAGGTGGTGGGTGTGAATGGTGGGTCAGATGAAAAGCCCTCTTTCCTCACTCCCTCCCTCCCCTGTGCAGGGTTTCTGGTTGATGACTCACTGCTGGACTCTCCCATAATAAATTACATACATAAATAAATAAATAAATCCCATTAACGGCTGGCTCTGTGTTCTGCTCAGACTGTGCTACTGCCTGACTGGGGTGGTGGGGTGGGGACCAGAAAGCTGAAATCTGGATAGAGGGGAGCAGGGCTGCTCCTTCAGTGGGGGAAGCAATGGCATGGATATTTGCTTTAGAGACACTTTTCCTGCTCTAGCCCCAGCTCTAGGACCTGCTCAGAGACCTTTCCTTCTCACCAGGCTTGGTATATAGTTCATGACTTCACAAACTGAGGAACGACTTGGTCTGAACTTGGGAGAATGTTGATCCAGTCCAGGCCCTGGATATTGGCAAGCATTCTAGCCATAGGACAGATACTAGAAAGCTCCCTGCTCCACTCCAGCTTCAAGGGCTTGGGGAGCACTTCTGTTTGGGGGGGCATGGATAGATTTGTTTAGGGGAAGGGCTCTTAACCTGGAGTATATGAACTACCAAAGGGCCAAATGGATAGATTTCAGGGGCTTGTGAACTTGGGGAAAAAGTTCACCTTCTTTTCAATGTAATTGACTCCTTTTGCAAGTCCTGTGTGTTTTATTATATACACTTTAAAATGTCATTTCTGAGAAGGGGTCCATAAGTTTCACCAGACTGTCAAAGGGGGACCATGACACAAAAAAGGTTTCCATTCCCTGCTTTAGAGGATGGAAACTGTTAGGACCTTTTCCCTAACTGACCTGGCTAGGGCCTGCCAGAGCCAAGCTTGATCTGGGAGAGATTGGAGGTGGGGTGGGGGGGAAGGGAAAGAAGCTTGTTGCCATGGCAATCTCTTTCCTTCCCTTCTATAGGGGTAAACACTTTACTCTCAAAGGGGGCCTTGTCTCCCTGTGAGGACCTTTCAGTTCAAGCTTGTTGGGCCTTTTCAAACCTGGATTTTGGTGGGTTGGTGGGAGGAGGAGGAGAGTTAGGGAGAGGCCTGGCTAGGACTGGGAAGAGTGCTCTGAATTTGGGGGTAATTCCCTCCAAGGATTGGCGTCCTAGTCTAGCTTCAGCTAAAGGAGAAAAGAAGCTTAAGGATGAAGAATGTTTCATCTCCAAGCAACAGGGTTTGTTTTTTTGTCAGGAGGGTAGGGCAGAAAGAAGGAGGGAGAGAAACAGCTCCCGCTACCCCACCCATAAAGACATAAGCTACTTGATAAGTCCCAGTATGGAAAACTGACTTCTGAGCAATTTCAGGACTGAAATCTAGAGAGAAACAGTGAACTGTCTAAAACTGAGGTTGTCTGAAATGACCTTGGGAGGGGTGGGGAGGCTTGCTTCTTCAGTTGGTCATGAATTGCAAATAAGCCTCAATTTAAACCGTAAGTCTGCATCAAATTTGATATTACCAAAGAGGGAAAAATCTTCCTTTTAATATGTCCGGCCTTACCCCTATAATGACAATCAGGAAGGAGAATACCCCCATTTTCTTGTATCTTAAGCCCTGCTCTTTGTAGGTTTTCCATTGCTTAATTCTGGCCTGAAGCCGACCTTGGTATAAAAACATAGGAGACAGTGTGACCTCATTCTTTTCCTTTATGTTATGGTAATCATAATGTGTCTTATTCTCATGGCTCAGCTTACTTCATTTTGAATCAGTTCAAGTCAGTCTTCACATGTTTTTCTGAATGTTTGGGTACCCCAGTGAACTCATTGGATGTGGAGAGATATTTTAAAATTTCAATATAATTATTTAATAAAGGGAAAATTTAGATATTTCTTTTGGGGCACTGTTGGAAAATTTTACTGAAACACTAAGGATACCCTATATAGAGAAAGTCTGGGAACTTCTAAATAGTTGGCCTCAAAGCCAGGAATACCTGAATTCTAGCCCCTCCTCTGAAACATGCTGGCTCTGTGACCCTGGGCAAGTCACTCACCTCTCAGTGCTTTAGGGCTATACAACTCTCTAAAATGATAATTTATTAAAAAGGTGACATCCTATGGTTGTGGACAGTTTCCTCACCTAAACTTTTCCTCTACCTGAAATCATAGGTCCTGTTCTTATCTCCTACTTGTCTTAAGTAAGTTGTCTATATCAATGGGAGTTCCCTGTATCAATGAAATCAATGGTCTAGTTTCTATCCCATCATTTCTTCCTGAGCAACAATATTCCATTAAATTCCAGTTCTATAGCTTGTTCCCATTAAATTTCAATATTATGGCTTGTTCCCTTTTAACTTTTAAAATAGAAGCATCATTCCTGATAGTCCAATTCCTATGCCAATCTCTACCCTTTCTAGATTGGGGGGGAGGGATAGGGAAGGGATATTAACTCATTATCCCTCAGATGGCTACTTCTTTCAGGGTACTCATATATTTAGGGGAAACTAGGGAGGGTATAAGCAATTGACCCAATGTTAAATCCTTTATTCAACCTGTGTTTTTTGAGAACTGAGGAATCAACTGAAGGAGGAATCTTGTCTACAGGAGAGGTCCACGTAACTTTAGGCTTGGGAAGGAGGGGAAAGGACTTGGGTAGCTTTGACCTACATTTGTTAATGTTGGCCAGGTCTCTCCACCAGGTTACCAGATGCTCCATGGGATCCCTGGTGGGCTGGGAGTGGTGGACTGGGAAAGGATCCCAGCCAAAAAAGGAGTACCTAAAGGAGCAGATTTCTGGGAATGGGTTTATTCATTCTGTCATTGTAAGGCTGAGGGAATTAGTAGACATAGCTGATTAGACTGGAGGTTCCAGAGATGACACCGGCTCCTTCCCTGTCCTATTCCCTCTGTAAGCCAGGAGGTGTGAGGCCCAAATAAGTGTATGTATAAATAGGCTAGGTCCTTGGACAGCCATTGGAAAGTTTTCTCACACCAGAAGGAAGGTGTGAAGGCATAAGCATCCATTCAGAGTTCAAATACTGGCACCAAAATCAGGTGGCTGGTGTACCCCTGGGCCTTCATAATTGAAATTAGGAGGGATATAAATGCTTCCCTGTCTTATGGTGCTCAGTTTTCTGTGGAGAGACTTTTTCCTCTGTCTCCCAAGCCTATTTAAAGTGATGCCATAGCATATTCTGTGTGTTCAGTGAGAGTAGGGAGCTTCATTAACTTTCAAATTTTTTAGTTTTGTTAGTCATGAAATATTAATTGTGTGTCCACTGTACCACAGAGTGTGATAATTAGGCACCTTGGGGAGAGGGAAGATACCAAGGAAAGAAAAGCTATGGTCTCTACCTTTAGAAGTATACCTTCTAATTGGGGGAAGAAAAAGAGGAATAGAACACATTTGCATATATAGACAAAATATATTGAAAACCCAGGAAAAAGTCCAAAAGTACATTTCTCTATACCCTAGTAACTCTATGCCTTAAGGAGTTTCAGGACCTAAATGTTGAGAGGGATCTGGAATAACTGGGTCAGGAAGACTTTAACAAACACTTATTAAGTGCCTACTGCTTGCAAAGTACTATGCTGAGGGTACAGACAGAAAAATCAAACAGTCTCTGCCTTATAGTATACTGGGGCATCCTCCAGATTAATTTGGAGTAGTTTTGTGGGAAGGGAGGGACACGATTTGGTAAAGAGAAGTAGGAAAGTGTGGCACTAATACAAAGAATGTTGTGTACAAAGCAGGCTTCGGGAGGTCAGAGGTTGGAACTTGGCTGCTTCTTGGGGATCAGAAGCAGCTTCAGAGTTCCACGCGAATTCCCTGAGATATACACTTGTCTTTTTGGCCTAGGCCCTTGGTTGGGCCACCTGGAACAGATAGGGAATCTTTTCTCTTTTTCTTAATTAATTAATTTTTAGTTTTCAGTATTGGCTTTTATAAGATTTTGAGTTCTAAATTTCCCCCCTTCCTTCTACTCCCTCCTCCCCATGATGACATGACATAGGCTATACATGTATAATCATATTAAACATATTTCCACATTAGTCATGTTGCGAAGGAAGAATCAGAACAGAAGGGGAAACCATGAGAAAAAAAACCCAAAAAACAACAAAAGAAAGAGAAAATAATACGCTTCAATCTGCATTCAGACTCCATAGTTCTTTCTTTGGGTGTGGATAGTATTTTCTATCACAAGTCTTTTGGAATTGTCTTAGATCCTTGCATTGCTCAGAAGAGCTAAGTCTATCAAAGTTGGTCATAGAACAATGGAACTCTTACTATGTACAGTGTTCTCCTGGTTCTGCTCACTTTACTCAGCATTAGTTCATGAAAGTCTTTCCAAGTTTTTCTGAAGTCTGTAGGACATCTTTTCCTAGATCAACTGTTACCCTTTCTCATTTTTGTACCTTTCTCCCCAATCCTTCTCTTTTCTCCCCATCTCCCACCCAGAATGGACTCTTCTTTCCTTCTCCATCTGTCGAAATCTTTCTCTTTGTTGCAGGCGCAAATCAAGGGCCAACTCCTCCACGAAGCCCTCTCTGACAGCAACGAGAACTCCCCCATCTACCACTGTGAAAATGTCTCCCATGTCTCCCATTTCTTTACCTCCCACTCATACCACAATCAATAAGCAATTATTAAATGCCATTTTTATATTCAAGACAGCTTATGGCATATAGCCCTCCTAAATCTTAGTGCTATCATTCTGAGACTACCTCCAATTTATCCTGAATATATCTAGTGTGTAAAAAGCTATTTTCATGATGTCTCCCCCTTGAGAGCAGGGACTATTCGGTTTTTTGTTTTTCTTTTCTTTGTATCCAAAGCACCTAGCACAGTGTTTGGTATATAGTAGGTGCTTAATAAATACTTGATGACTGACTGACTTACCAGCTCTAAATCAGTAATCCTATATTTGTGTTCTTCCTATTCCCTCACCAATAGATCATGAATGCTTTTATTTCTAGAGTGCTTTAAGATTTACAAAGAACTTACTTCATGTCTGCCCTATGATGTAGGTAATGCAGATATTCCTATCCACATTTTATGCATGAAGCATCTGAGGCCCAGAGAGGTTAAGCAACATACCCAAGATCACACAGCTAGTAAGTGTCATCAAAACTCAAACCCTGGTTTTTGAGTTCCAGTTCATTATTTTTGTCACATACCAGAGGGCAGGGACTGCTTCCCCCTCATCTTTGCATTCCCACCAGGCACAAAGTAGGCTCTTAATAAATACTTATTGGCTCTTTTATATGAGGTAATTTACCCTATTCTATCTCTCCCTATCTCTTCTCATTATATTCCTCTCTCACCTCTTCATGTTATTTTGTTAGATATCATCCCTTCCTATTCAACTGATTCTGTGCCCTCTGTCTATGTATACATGTGCACATATATACGCACACTCACATATGTATTTATATGCACATATACCCTCCTATATAAACATACATATGTATGTATACCTATATGTATATATATGTGTGTGTATATATATATATATATATATATATATATGTTCCCTTCAACTATCCTCATACTGAGAAAAGTCTCATGAGTTACAATTATTGTTTTACCATGTAGGAATGTAAATAGTTCAATTTTAATAAGTTCCTTATGATTTCTTTTCCCTGTTTATCTTCTTGCGCTTCTCTTGCTTCTTGGATTTGAAAGTCAAATTTTCTATTCAACTCTGTTTTTTTTTTCATCAAGAAGGCTTGAAAGTCCTCTATTTTATTGAATGATCATATTTTCCCCTGAAGTATTACACTCAGTTTTGCTGGGTAGGTGAAAACTGTTACAATGGAGGGGAAGAACAGGAAGGTGAAAGGGAATGGGCCAACCTTACTCTCCTTGAATTTGGCTTAAGGAGGGAATAACATACACATTAAATTGGGGATCTTACCCTACAGGAAAGTAGGGGGAAGGGGAATAAGAGGGAAGATGATGGAAGGGAGGGCAGGTTGGCGGGGAGAGTAGTTAGAAGCATACACTTTTGTAAAGGGACAGGGTCAAAGTAGAAAATAGAATAAGTGGGGGGTAGGATAGGATAGAGGGAAATATAGTTATTCTTTCATAATATATCTACTATGGAAATGTTTTGCATAACTATACATGTATAACCTATATTGAATTACTTTTCCTCCTAGTAGGGGTGGGTGACAAGGGAAGAAGGAAAAGAATCTGGAAATCAAAGTTTTAAAATCAAATGTTAAAAAAAATTATTATTATTTTTTAAATTTACATGCAACTGGGAAATAAGATATATAGGCACTGAGGTATAGAAATACATCTTACCCTACTCGAAAGTCAGAGGGTGTATGGGGGAGGATATAAGAGAGAGCAGACTGGGGGAAGCGGTATTCAGTAAGAATGCTGTTTTGGGGTAGGGGTAGGGGAAAGACAGAAAGAAAATTTATAACTCAAAATCTTGTGGAAATGAATGTTGAAAACTAAAAATAAACAAATTTAAAAAATACTTATTGGATGATTGATTAAGAGTAGAGTTTGTGTCCTATCTCTTTGTATCCCCAGCACCCAACACAGTGCCTTTGCTCTCCAAAGTCACTTAATAAATGTTTGTTGAATTATTGAAGCAAGGGGTCTAGTGGCAAGAGTCACCCCCTAACTTAATCAATTCCACTCCTCCCTTGAGTTTTCTCCTCATTTGTCTTGTCCAGCAAAATCTACCAACATCTCTGAATATGTGAAAAACACTGCTAATGAACTAACTTTCCCATTTATCTTCTGGCTCCAGAGACAGGCAGGAAAGGTAGCTCTTTGCCTTGTTGGAATTAACTTCCCAGCTCCCTTATCCTATTAAATTCCTTTTATAGAGAGGAAAACAGCAAAAAGGGCCTTCCCAAAGTTGTCCCTCTAATTAATGGGAGAAGCAGGGTCTTTAGCTCATTTGGTCATAGGGAAATCAGGGGATCATAGATCCAGAAATGAAAGGGATCCCAGAGACCTCCATGGGGAAACTAAGACCCAGAGAGGCAAAGAGACCTGCCAAAGATCACATGATACAGGTAATAAGTATCAGAGGATGCATTTAAACACATGTCCTCTGATCATAGAGCCCTCAGTTTCTTTCACAGGTCAGTGTCATCTCTGAGATTTGAAGGAAGGAAGGATGTTCTGATTTTCAAGATGAAAACCAGTGGCCTGGGGGAGACTGGAATCTCCACCTCAGGAATCAGGTGGACTGCAATCCTTTTCAGAGGTAAACGGATATATGGAATGACCTGTGTAGTGGTCAGGAAGCCACTGGTTCAAATCCTGAATCAAACACTTATGATCTGTGTGTCCCTGGATAGGTAACTGACCCTCTCTGTATCTTAAGTTTCCTCATCTCTAAGGTGAGGAGTTTGGACTTAAGTTTCCTCATCTCTAAGGTGAGGAGTTTGGACTTTGTCTGTAAGCTCACTTCCAGTTGTAAAGCTATGATTCCGACTCTAACTTCTATGGGGGCAACTGGGTGACACAGTGGATAGAGTTCTGGACCTGGAGTCAGGAAGACTTGAATTCAAATCTGGCCTCAGATACTTACTAAGCTGTGTGACCCAGGGCAAGTCATTTAACCTTATTTGTCTCATTTTTCTCATCTGTAAAATGAGCTAGAGAAGGAAATTGCAAATAATTCAGTATCTTTGCCAAGAAAACCCCAAAAGCTCTCACAAGGAATTGGATATTAGGATTTATCCCATAGAATACTTTTCCTTCTGAGACCTTTGGGGGAAAATTTTTTTTAAAATGCATTGCAAATGCAAGAACATTATGGATATAAAGGAGTAGCATCTGGGGAGATCACTCTTTGCTTAGCAGAAGTTGGGTTCTAGTAAGTAAACACAAGTTCTTGAAAATACCCTCTCAAGTCAGGCATATTCTGATGAACACAGTTCTCTTTATTTTCCCTTTGGACATCTGCAAACCATTCTGAAATTCTTTGCTCTTCTGGAGCCTTGCCAGGACCCTGGGACCCCGAGGGACAAACTGAATTTACAGCCAACTCTCTTTGGAGAGATACTATTCCTGGTTGGGGGGGGGGGGCAGGGAAGGTGTCTTAGCTTGTGGTTGGAGACCAGCACCTTTCAGGGGCATCCTACAAGTTGAATCCAGCTCTTGGGTTGCCTCATAGCCAGTCCTGAGTAAGGTGAAACTGTCCTTAGATCTATCTTTCTTAATTTTTTCCCCCTCTTTCAAGTTGTGGGTCTTGCATTCAGGAAGACCTGTGTTTGAATTCTGGCTCAAATTCTTTTTTTTTTTTTTTGGAGGGGGGAAGGCAGGGCAATTGGGGTTAAGTGACTTGTCCAAGGTCACATGACTAATTTTTTGTGTTAAATGTCTGAGGTCGGATTTGAACTCAGGTCCTCCTGACTCCAGGGCCGGTGCTCTATTTGCTGTGCCACCTAGCTGTCTGGCTCAAACTCTTACTGGCTGTGACCTTAATTTAAGTTTCTATTTCCTTCCCTGTAAAATGAGTATAGTTACTGCATTGACTTCCAGAGGTTGTTTGTTGTCAGGGACTGATAAGGAGCACTTTGCTACCCTTAAAACATTATATAAATGTCAGCTCTCATGATAATTATAAGGCCCAAGATAATTTCAGAGGTCTCACTTGTCTTGGTTTGCTTTGATATAGTTAGGTTGGGCTTTGGGGTGGGGGGTGAGGAGTAGAAGGGAGAGAGAATGGTCAAGAACATTATTTGAATGTCCTCATCTCTTATCTTCATTGCCATCAGTTTTTGAAAGTGATGGATAGATAGACATTGACTCTTGTTAGTGGATCAACATTGACCCTAAAAGTCCACTTGACTGTTATGTTGTGGTAGTTTGATCTTACTTCTAGTCTACCTAGATTTATTGATTGTTAGTGAGAAGAGACCATAGAAAATAATCTCCCCTTTCATTTTGCAGAGAGAGAAATGGAAGTGAAGGAATGGGAAGTCAAGTCAATGTGCCAATCACTGTGCTAAGTGATAGACACAAATAGAAGCAAAAGACATTTGAGGAGAAGTGAAATGGCTAAGGTCATGCAAGTAATTATTAGTAGAGCTGGAATCCCAACACAGGTCCCCAGATGACAGATCTGGCATTTTGCTGTTCAACATTCAACAGGCATTTATTAGGTACCAACTAGATGGTGCCATTATTAAGTGCCTACAACATTCAGGTACTGTGTTTGGTGCTGAAGTTATTAACAAAACAAAAATAAATCCTTTGCCACCCATCCCTTAGAAAGTCCACTGAGGAAAGAAACCTTGTATGTGCAGTGATTGTGTGAGAGGCAGTCCTCACATTTTAATAGACTTCACATAATAAATATGAAAGAAATCATATAAATGCAGTCTTTGTGACCAAGGCATCTAAGAGAGAATAGAGGTCTCTGCTTAATGGAAAATTTGCACTAGAAAAATTATAAAATATTCAGGAAAAGCTTTAGTGTTCAGACATTTATATTTAAAGAGTGAACACATGGGAGAAACTGGTTAAATGTGACATTTGTGGAAAAAGTTTTATCCTGAGCTCATACCTTTAATGCTCATAGTAAACTCAGGAATAACATCCTATATAATATATTTTTAAAAAAGGTCTATGCCCTCAAAGTGCTTACAATCTAATGGGAGGTGGGGTGGAGAGATAGAGAAGGAACAACATGTACAATAAACAAAATGGTATAAATTAAGTAATTGTAGTAAAATATAGAAAATCTATACAAGGTAATTTTGGGAAGGGGGAGGTATTAGCCACTGGAAATATTGGGATTTGCTTCCTGTGCCTAGTGACATTTGAGCTGAGCTTTGAAGGTCTCTGTTAGGCACAGGTGAGGGAAGGATACATTCTAGGCATGAAAGACTGCTGTGACAAAGGTATGGAGTGAGAAAGTGGAATGTTACATATGGAGAATAGTATGTAGACTAGTTTGGATGGGTCATAGAATGTATGCAGGAGAACATTGAACAATAAATTAGGAAATCTAGACTGGAGTTAGATTGTGAAGTTGTTTAACAACCTCACGGAGGAGGGTTTTTTTCTTTCTTTTTCTTTTCTAATCCCGGAGGCTATAGAAAGCCACTGGAGTTTCTTAAGCAAAGAAGTGACATGATTATGTTTTAGCAATGTCAGTTTGGCATCTATGTGGATTGGAAATGGGGAGAAACTTGAGACGGAGATTAATTAAGAGGCTATTGAAATAATCTAGACAAGAGTTGATGAAGGACTGGACTAATATGATTGTAGAATGAGTGGAAAGAAAGGATTGGGAGTAGCTATGTGGCACAGTGAGTAGAGCACAGGTCCTGGAATCAGGAGGATGTGAGTTCAAATACAGTCTCAGACCCTTGACACCTGCTAGCTGTGTGACTTTGGGCAAGTCACTTAAGCCTAATTGTCTTGCCTTCCCCTCTCAAAAAAAAAAAGAATTGATGTGAGAGAACAAGATTAGCAACTGATTGGATGTGGGAGGGTGATTAAGAATGAAAAGTTGAGAATGATGACTGAATTTAGGAACCTAGGTTCAGGGGTGGCGGGCAGTAGCACTCTTGATAGAAATAGAAACATTAAGAAGAGAGGTGGGTGGGGCAGCTAGGTGGCACAGTGAATAGAGCACCAGCCCTGGAGTCAGGACCTGAGTTCAAATCCAACCTCAGACACTTGACACTTAACTAGCTGTGTGACCTTGGGCAAGTCACTTAACCCCAATTGCCCTGCCTTCCCCCCTCCAAAAAAGGAAAAAAAAAATAAAGAGAGGTGGGTTTGAGGGAAAACAGAGGAGTTTTGTTTGGATGTTCTGAATTTGAGATGACTATAGATCTCCATCTGAGTATAGGTGTCCAGCAGTTAATTGTAATACAGGACTGGAACCCAGGAGAGAGATGAAGGCTGGATACATGGATTTGGAATCATCCTGCGTAGAGGTGATCACTGAATTTATGGGATATGATGAGATCAATGAGCGAGTCCTAGAACAGTGTTCTTGGGGTATACTGAGGCATAGGGGCAGGGCAGAGATGATAATCCAGCGAAAGAGGTTAAGAAGTAATAGCCAGGTATTGAAATCAGGAGAGAACAGTGTCACCAAAACCCAGGGAACAGAGAAGATGTAAAAGGAGGGATGATTTTCTGTGCCAAGTATTGAAGAGAGGTCAGAAGGAATTGTAAGACTAGCCCATTTGGGTTTAGCAATTAAGAGGGTGTTCATAACCTTGGAGACTACAATTTCATTTGGATGGTAGTATCAGAAGCTGGTCAGGAAGCTATAGATACAGAATTTTTAATGATCTTGTTGAACTTTATTTTTAAAAATATTTTATTTTTTTGTAAACCTTGCTCATAGGTCTTATGACTACTGAGTGCCATAATGGTGATTTGGACCTAGGTCTCCTATATCACACAGCCTCTCCTGCACAGTAATCAGTCAGTCAGTCCACAAGAAATTTACTAAATAGTTACTGTGTACCAGGTAATGTTCTAAGCACTTGGAATAGTTTCTTCATTATATTTTCTATGACTTCACATAATAATATTTTAACAAAATAATAGAAAAAAATTAAGTTACTGTCAGTATCTTGAGCAAAGGTTCTTTGCTGCCTTAGCAAAGGTTCTTAACCTGGAGACTGATTTTTTTTTTTTTAGCATATTTGGATAACTACATTTCAATACAATCAATTCCCTAATAATCTGAGTATTTTATGTATTTAGCAACATTATTCTGATTAGAAGTCCCATAGGATTCTATAGCTTGCCAAAGGGGCCCATGACATAGAATAAGATAAGAGCTCCAACCTTAATGCATTTCTATTCTCTCTCCTTTTACTCTATAATGTAACTGTAGTCATATCTTTCTAGTTTTTGCTTTTAAATTTTGAAGGACATGTTGCTTACAATGTTATCATCAGTGCTAATAAATATAATTTATTTAAAAATATTTTATTTTTTCCAATTACATGCAAAGACATTTTTAACATTCATTTTTCAAAATGCTACCCACATCCAGAAAAAGAACTATGAAGTCTGAATGCAGATTGAAGCATACTATTTGCTTTCTTTCTTTTTCTTTTTGTTTCTTCTTTCTTGTGGTTCCTCCCATTGGTTCTAATTCTTTTTTACAACATGACTAATGTGAAAATATGTTTAGTATGAATGTATATGTAGAGCCTATATGAGATTGCATGCTATCTTGGGGAGGGGAAAAGGGAGGGGGAGAGGACGTTTAGAACTCGAAATCTTACAGAAGTGAATGTTGAAAACTAAAAATAAATTAATTAATTAAAAAAAACCATTCATTTAAAAAAAATTTGAGTCCCAAATTTTCTCTCTCTCTCCCTCACCTCCCCCCTCCCTAAGACAGTAAGCAATTTGATATAGGTTATATATGTGCAGTCACATAAAATATAATTCCATATTAGTCATGTTGTGAAAGAAGATACAGACCACGAAAAGAAACCATGAAAAAAATAAAGTGAAAATAGTATGCTTTGATCTTCATTCAGACTCCATCAGTTCTTTTTCTGGATGATACAGACTTTTTTTTTTCCTTCAGTAAAAGTGACTATGAAAGAAAAGGGAGGGAAATATAAGATGATAATTTGAGGGGACAGCAGGGTCAAGTAAAAGCTTGTTGTTGTTTGTTTTGGAAGATCTGGACATGTTCATAGGCAGAAGGGCAAGAGCCAACTGATAAACTGAAATTAACCAATATTTGCTGGGATTTACATAAAACTTTAGGATTTAGTTCTTTATACTTTTATCTCATTTGATCTTCACTGGAAGGGAGTAGCTGACATTTATATAGAGCATTGAGGTTTGCAAAGAGTCTTCTAAGATATGTTTATCTCATCTGATCCTCACAACAACCTGTAAGGTAGGTGCTGTTATGATCTCTATTTTATAAATGGGGAAACTGAGGTGCACAGGGGCTACTATTATTATCACCCCCATTTTACAGATGAAGAAACTGAAAGGGGAGTGGGGAAGTGATCTGCCCAGCATCACACATTGAGGCACTGTCAGCTGGAGAATATGAACTCAGGTAGTCTTGATTCAGAGTCTATCACTCTATCCACGATGCTGCCTAGTCGCCTTAAAGATTGGAGAAATCAGTTTATGATTGGAGGAGCAATCTTGGGGGGGGCAGTTTATGATTGGAAGGGTAAGCTTAGCAAGGGGGATTAAGGGCATAAGTAGATGGGTTGGCCTTGGCAAGGACAATGTCCACTTCTTCCTTAAAGATTAGAACAGGTTTTCTTAACTTGGGATCCATGAACTTGTTTTTAAAACATATTTTGATAATTGTATTTATTTCAATATCATTGTTTTCCTTTATAATATTATATGTTTTATTTTATGCATTTAAAAACCCTCATTCTGAGAAGGGATTCATAAGCTTCTTCTGACTGCCAAAGGGACAAATGAATTTAAGACACCCTTACTAGAACAAAGGAGCAGTGGGGAATGATACTAGATGGAGAGACTGAAGATCTGAATGAAAATCTTGGACAGTATTTAAAGCAAAATGCCTTTAAGTGGACAAAAAGGAGATACATTATTACTTCATCAAAGCTGCAAGAAACCCTTGCCCAGGGCTTTAGTTATCAACCCATATTGAATCTTCCTCCCAGGGAGAGAGAACAGGGCTGGCCACCCTCTCAAAAGCAAAAACAGGTCAGGCTGATCTCTCCAGTGGCTTGGTGCCAAGGACTCAGACTGCCATTGCTCCCTTCTGTCCTGGCAAAACTCAGACCACCTATCTTCCCCACCCCCACCCCCACCCCCACCACTTTCTTTCAATTACTATGCACGTCACCTTAAACAAGTTAATTTTCCTCTGGAGCTCCATTTTCTTGTCTAACATTGAGAGGGGGTTGGACATCCCACCGAATTTAGACTCCCATATTGCAGAAAGAGGTATGTGGCTTTAGAACTGCAGGTGCTCATCAGGCTAATTCCTTTTGAATTGCTAAGAACAAGCTAAGGCTGAAGGGCCTCTGGCTGCTGGTGGGGGAACATTCTGTGGCCCTCGGGAGTCAGAGTTGCACTTGTTAATTATAGTTCTCCATGCCTCCCTGTTGCTTTTGGCTCAAAGGGTGAGGAAGTGAGGGACTCTGTAGCACTACTGAACATAGGAACACAAACCTAGAGGGCTATGGGGGGGGAGGGGAGAGGGAGGGGTGTGTGTGTGTGTGTGTGTGAGTGTGTGTGTGTGTGTGTGTGTGTGTGTGTGTGTGTGTGTATGGGAGACTGAGGAGGAATGAGGGAGCAGCATTTTTTTCGTGTGTGTGTGTGTGTGTGTGTGTGTGTGTGTGTGTGTGTGTGTGTATGGGAGACTGAGGAGGAATGAGGGAGCAGCATTTTTTTCCTCCCTAATTAACTATGTCTCTCTTGTTCCACATCCTTGCTGCCTCAGCAACCCTTCTCCTTGACAGTTAGCAGGAGTGTTATAGAGGGTCACAGGGCAGCTGGCAGGGCATCAGGGAAATGCCTCCTTGGGGAGAACAGGGGGTGTTTCCCTTTCCCAGCAGCCTCTCCCCCCGCCCCCCGCCCCTACCCCAAGGAGGGCATTCTTTCTTGCCAGTTCTCTCTACCTTTCAGAGTAGGATAAGCTGCTTCCAAACCCCCTTCACAGGCCTAAGTTAAAGCTCGGAGCTTCTCTGCTGTAATGCTCAGTCCTAATGACATGGAGTTAAAGGATTCCAAACAGTTTGCCCCTCACTGGGCCCTTAATTACATTAAAACACAAAAGCCGCACTGCCGGCTGGGTTCTCCTGGTGGATTGCAGAGCCTGTTCTAGGGAACAATTGGGGCTCTGTTCTCATGGCCTGTTTTCCCCCAGCTGCGCCTCCCTTTCATCTCCATCTCTTTCCCAGGGACTCAGGGCTCATTCCCAGGAGGGTGAAATCTCAGTGCTCCAACCTTCCGACTTCTTGCCTGGTTTTGTTACTTTTGTCCTTTCTTCCCCTCCCCACCTCATTCCCCCCCACCTTTTTTTTCATTCATTCCTTTTCCTCTGTGGTACCAGGGGTCTCAGTACACTCTAGAGCAAGGCTTATTAACCTGGGGTCTGTGAACTTGTTTTTAAAAAAAATTTCGATAACTGTATCTCAATATAATTGTTTTCCTTTGCAATCCTATGCACTTTATTTTTATGCATTTAACTACATTCTGAGAAGAGGTCTACAGACTTCACCCAAGTAATACGAAAGGGGCCCATGGCATAAAAAAAGATCAAAAATATTGATCTAGAACCCAATGCTCAATTTCATTCCTTCTTTCCTGAATCAACAATATCATTTATTTGTTCATTGTGGGTACAGTTAGGATCCTGAAACAAAGTGTAAGGTGAGTGGGTGAATAAAAATAATCTATGCTTCTCTGCTACCTTGTTTTTACTTCTAATTTACATGTTATTCACTTATAATCAAAATGTCTGCCTCTCTTAACACCTGCTTTCCCCGATCCCCCAACCCTGCATTCTTTTCTCCATGTGCCCCACCACAGCCCCTGCTGTGTCTGATAGAGTTTGTTAAAGCCTGGTAGAATTATTGGCTGTATGCTATCTAGATGAAGTGCTAGGTCAATGACAAAATAGATTTCCTTCTTTCCTAGCACATCTCTCCTTTCCAAGTCAAGAACCCTTTGTCCAGAGAGAAAGGATAATATGGCAAGAAAGGGCATTTCTTAAATTTGAACACTTTCTTGATGAAAATGGCATCTGATCCAGTAGGGGTGACATAAAGAACTCATCACTTCCAATGAGAGAATTCTTAAGCTATATTGTAAACAAGCAGGTGAGCTGTTAGGATTTTGGGAAGGGGTCTCTGGGTGGGCTTCTATTTTTAACACATCCCCTTTATACTGTACCATCCACAGGAGGATGCAGAATCATTAGGCTAAAGGAAGCTGAAGTGTCATTTTTTTTCCATCTTGCTGCTGACAGGTAAAAATACCTGAATGCTTCTAGGTGGCTGACTCTGCCTTTGTGCAGTGCTCTTTCTCCCCTCCCTCTACATCTCATTGCTTGGAATTCACTCCTTTTTTTCTTTGCCTCTCTTCCTTTAGGACTCTGCTCAGGTGTCACCTGCTCCAGGAAACCTTCACAGATTCTCTCTAGGTAAGAATGTTTTCTCTTTCCTCAGATTTTCCAAGAACATTTTGTCTTCTCATTTTCTTTGCCCTGTCATATTCTTAACACTTCCTTGTAGACAAAGTATATCGTTCCCAGAAGACTATATGCTCTCTGAGGGGCAGGGAGAGTGAATTTTTTGTCTTTGTATTCTCAGTGATTACCACAGTGCTTTGTACAGAGTAGGTATTTAATAAATGAATTTCCCAAGAAGAACATTCTGGCACCTCCTGGGATAATGCATTCCAGTGTCTCCCAACTCTTGTAATACAAGTCACAATAATGATAGCTGCCATGTAGGATTTTAAGGTTTGTAAAGCACTTTTCTTACATTATGTCATTTGATTCTTAGGTAGGTATTATTTTTAATCCCCATTTTAGGGGTGGAAAAATACGGAGAGAGTGTGCCAAGGAGGAACCTGATCAAGTTTAACAAGGTTAAAGGATGAGGCTTTGTTCTGACCTGGAAAATGTCTTCCTGTACAAAGTATACATAGGATAATCAGTTAAGAGCTGGAAGGGACCCTAGAGATTGTGTAGACATCATTGTCATTCTATAGCTGGGGAAACTGGATTCCAGAGAGGTTAAATCACTCCCTAGGGAGGAAGCAGCAGAACTAAGATTTGAACTCAAGTCTTTCATACCATCCTACTGACAAGATCACTTTAAAAAAATTTAAGTTAATTTAATTTTTTGTTACATTTTAAACTCTGAATTATCTTCCTCTCTGTCCTGCACCAGAGAAGGTCACCATCTCTCATCTCTCTGTCTCTGTCTCTCTCACTTTCTCTCTCTCAAACACAGACACACACGTATACACTCACAAATGTAAAACCATACTATACATAATTCTACTTATCAGTTCTTTCTCTGGAGGTGGATAGCATCTCTTCCTTCATAGGTCCTTTGTAGTTGATTTGAATATTTATAACACTGAAAATAGTTTAGTTGTTCACAGTTATTCTTTGAACAATATCGCTGCTACCATATACAATGTTCTGCTCATTTCGTTGCTTTATTTCATGCAAATATTTCCATGTTTTTCTAAAATCAACCAGTCACTTTTGAGGAAGATTGATTACTGTGGCTAGAAATACATTTGTACTTGATTCCTGGCCTTGGGTTTTCCAAAAAAGAGTGGAAAAACTGATGGAATAACCCAGAGCAATGGCAGCCAGAGAGAAGCCAGTTCTCTGAAGGAAGTCTCTGACTCTGTAGTCCCTCCAGGGAAACATATGTATCCGGTAACCATGTGGCCCCAGGAGAGGAGAGAACCAGATGGCCCTAGAGATGGCAGGCAGTAGACAGAAGGAGCAGGGGAAGAGTATCTCAGAGCTTCTGGGCCAAGCTGGGAACCTCTAGGAATTTGAGCCAGGCAGTTGTGGAGTGGTGGTAGTAGAGACAGAGGGCAATGAGAAAGAGGAGGAACTTTTGGATCAGAGCTCCTACAGGGAGGAAGAGAAAGGAATTCCTGGATCAAGCTGGAGTGAGGATTGTCTCCATCATCCAGAAGAACCTGATTGGTGACAGATCTCATTAGTACATGAGGGCAGCACTAGGGCTACTTCACCTAGATTTTAACAAAGTTTTTGATGAAGTACCATTCTTGTGGAGAAAATGGAGAGGTATGGATTAGATGATAATACAATCAGGTAAATGAGAACCATTTGGAAGGCTGGATTCAAAGATAAGTTGTTAATGGTCTCTAGTTAGTAACCCAGGGATCTGTGCTTGACCCTGTACTGTTTAATATTTTTGTCAATGACTTAAAGGAATAGATGATAAACTCAGAAAATCTGAAAATGACACAAAGCTGGAAGAGATAGCAAAGTAGATTATAGTCAGGATCCAAAAGGATCTTAACAGGCCAGTTCATTGGTTGGAATCTACTAGGATGAAATTCAGTAGAGATAAATGTAAAGTCTTGCACTTGGGTACAAAAAATCAATTTTACAAGTATCAAATGGTGAGGAATTCAGCAGTTGTTCTGAGAAAGATCTGATGGGTTTTTTATTGTTTTGTTTTTTTTTTTTTAATGAATTGCAAGTTTAATGTGAGTCAGCAGTGTGACATGGCAGTGAATAAAAGCTAATTCATATTGGGCCACATTAAGAAGAGCAATGCTTCCAGAAATAGCCTCACTGTACTCTGCCTTAGTCAGAATTCACCTGGAGTATTGTGTTCAGTTCTGAACTCCACATTTTAAGAAGGTCATTACACAGCTGGAGAGTGTTCAGAGAAAGGCAACCAGGTTGGGGAAAGACCTCGAGCTCATGTTATGGGAAGATCAGTTACAGCAACTGAGCGTGTTAAGTTGGGCAAATAGGAGACTCAAGGGAAATATGAAAGCAGCCTTCAAGCATTTGAAGGGCTATCATGTGGAGCAGGGATTAGTTTTGTTCTTTTTGGCTCTCTGAGGGCCAAACTCGAGTAATGGGTAGAAATTGCAAAGATGCCAGTTTTAGTTTCGATATTGGGGAAAAAATTAAAAAACAAAATGACAACTTAACAATTAGAAGTGTCCAAAAGTAGAATAACTTGCCATGACAGGGTTCTCCAAGGTTCTCCCTTCTTGGAGGTCTTCAAGAAGAGATTGAACAACTTCTTTTTGGCATATTATAGTGATATGGGCTTGTGTGTGGGTGGGTGGGCAGGGGGCGGTTAGACTAGGTGTCTGCCGTGATTCTCTTCTAACTTCTAAATTCTTTGATTCTGGTGCAGATGAAAGTGAAGGGACTTGACTTGGGTCTTAACCAGGGTAGAAAAACCTCAGTGAAGGGTACCTTGGTTCTAGCAACGCTGGTACTTTCTCCTATTTTGAGGGAACCTTATTCAGTCTAGTATTATAAGTCTGGAGGTGACTGTATAGGAACCCAGGGGCAGGTAGGTGGTTCAGTGGATAGAATGCTGGAGTAAGGAAGACCTGAATTTGAAGCCAACCTCAAAACCTTACTTGCTGTGTGACCCTGAGCAAGTCACTTAACCTCTGTCTTCATGAATTTTCTTAACTATAAAATGGGAATCATTAATAGTACCTACCTCCCAGGATTGTTGTGAGGATCAGATGAGATAATATTCATAAAGTGTAGTGAGAAGAGAGACCTAGTAAGAAGAGAGCTGGGCTCTGGGTCAAGAAGAACTTGGTTTCAAACTGAGCCTTGGACATGTATTGGTTGTATGACCTGGACACATGCCTAGTACCCAGTAGCTGCTTAATATTTGTTTCCTTCCTTGGAAGGCAGAAGTTTACTAGAGAGGGAAGGAGAATCGTTTTAACTGTTAATGGGCCTCAGGTATGAGTCCTTTCTATCTAAGATTGTTGTCCACTTAAATAATGCCTATCTTTCACTTGATGTATTGTTAGCCTGAGTGCTTGTGTGGGAAATGAAGGTCTTTTTACCTTTTCAGTAGAGACCTAGACATAAACTACATATATTGGTTCACATCTTGCCCACCCCACCCCTCAATCAAGCATGTCTCTGCTTTATATAATCCTTAGCTTGCTTCAAAGTATAGCTTAAGTGTTAACTCCTACCTTAGGTCTTCCTCAAAAATTATTAGTGTGGGCATCTTTTTGTTTGGCAGTTTCAGTCATGTCTGACTCTTCATGACCCCTCTTGGGGTCTTCTTGGGGAAGATACCAGAGTGGTTTGCCATCTCCTCCAGCTCATTTTACAGATGAGAAAAGCAATGCAAACAGGGTGGTTAAGTGACTTGCCCAGGGTCACACAGCTAGTAAGTGTCTGAGGCCATACTGAACTCAGGAAGATGAATCTCCCTAACTCCAGGCCCTGTGCTCTAGCCACTGTGCCACCTGGTTGTCTTTCATTCTTTCCCTCTTGGAATTACTTCATATATACTTTGTTATTATTTGTTTATAGGTTTTATTCATGCTCCCCGGCTCTCAGAAGAGAAAACAAGATCCTTGAGATCAAAGACTACTTAGTTTTGTCTCCCCAGTGCCTTGCACGTAGTAGGTTCTTCATATATATTTTATTCAATTGAACGATCTACCAGGGAAACCCTGTTTTGAAGCGAAAATAACCAAAATTCTGACATTCCCAGATTCTGTCCTGGGTGGGGAAATTAGTCAAAGAGTAATTCTTGAGAGGCCTTCAAGACTGAACCTTGTTATAAATCAGAGCTGTTGATTCAATACCATGGGTTAAACTTAGAACTGGGAAAGTTTTCCCGAAATCTGCCAGAGCAGGCTCTGCTGACAATAGGACCTTCCGTCCTTGCACTTTGTTCTTCCTCATCCCCTAAGGTAGGAAGGGGCTCAGGCAGGAGACTGAAAGTCAGTCCAGCAGGTGGTTCTGTGGTGGTTAGAATGATGGAGTTGGGAAGACTTGAGTTCAAATCCAGTTTCAGATGCTTACTAGCTGTGTGACCTGGGGCAAGTCATTTGACCTCTGCCTTCCTCAGTTTCCTCTTCTGTAAAATGGGGTTAAAAACAGCGCAGGGTTGTGAGGATCAAAAGAGACAATATTTGCAAAGCTCTCTGTAAACCTTGATGTGCTATGTAAATGGCAGGCATTCTTCTTTTCACTTTCCTCCCCTGTGCCAGTCCACAGGGCAATGAGGAAAAAAAGGCTGCTGGGTGAGTGTCTGGGTTCTTTGGAGGATATTTGCTTGCAATGCTAGGCAAATGATCAAGCTCAGCCCCCTTAATTAATGTTCCTTTGGAGACAGCTGGTGCAGTTCCTTCCCTGTTAACCCCCCACCTTCCTTCCCCTTCATTTGCACATGGCTTAGTGACTGACCTGCCTTTCTTGCTCTTTCCGGTAGTCCCCAGAGGTTCCCAGGGCCCCATATGGGAAAGCTGGTCTCTTTTATGTTCTCCCCACGAGAGGGTGTGTGATATGGAACAAGAAGTCACTATGTACTCTGGGCTTTCTGAGGGATGGAAGCCCCCTGAGCCCCAGCTGCCTCCTCCCTCGAGGCCAAGCATTGGACTCAATTGTGATTTGGTTTGTCATCTATCCTCTTCCATGTCTTTGGGGCCTATTAAAAGGCTAATGGGCTTTGCAGTCTGCGCCAGTGGAAAATTAGGCCCAGTGGGGAAGGTATCCTAACCGGGTGGTTAGCCAGCCTTGAGGGCGACAGGCCTCTCCTGAATGACCCCACCACAGGCCAGGAGGGTCATCGACTATTCATCTCTGCAGACAGCACAGGGTGAGCTCAATTACCTGTGCTTCATTCTGCAGGTAAAAAATGTGATTCTTTGCCCCTACAGAGTTAAGGAGGGATTTGTGCCCCAGGAATCTATTCTAAGTTCAATGTTTCTATTTCTTATTTTTGGGATGAGTAGGATGTATGTTCTCCCATTCTCCCTTTTTTTGACAGCTTCAAAACTTTGCAAGTGATCATAGGATCATATGTATAGGGCTGAAAGAGACCTCAAAGGCCATCTTTTTGACCATGTCATGTCACAGATGAGGAAACTGAGGCCTAGGGAAATCTGGTGACTTGTTCTGTATTACATGAGTGGTAAGTGTCTGGTGGGAGGAAGGGTATAGTAGGTACCATTTTGTTGGACTTTACTGGTCTAATGCTGCTAACAGGGGACACAGTCTGTGTTAGGGCAGGAAGGGAAAGGGGTAAAGTAGACTGCTCAGTATCCTGTCTTATGCTGATTGAAAAGCCCAAGTTCCCCACCCCTGCTCTGGATTCTCATTTTTGCCCCCAAGCACTTTGGTATTGAAGATGGAGAAACCAGTGGAAGCATTTGAATAGGACTCTCTCTCAACTGGAGGTTGTTGCTGCTGCTTCCAGAAGCCTCTTATGGACTATTCCTTTCCATTCAACAATCATTAAGCACTTACTGCATACCAATCATTGTAGAGACAAAAAAAAAAGATGAAACCCTTCTTGCTTTCAGGGAGCTTACATGGGGGGGAGAGGGGAATTTGAAGAGATAAGTAAATACGAAATATACACAAAATAAGTAATATAAAGTGGAGGAGAAGAGAGTGAAGAAGTCTTCATGCCTGCCATAAAACAGGTGCATTGGGGAAGTTCCTCATTTTGAACTCCCTATACTCATGTACAGAGCAGCTTGGTAGTGCAGTAGATAGAGCTCTGGGCCTGGTGTCAGGAAGATCTGAGTCCAAATCAGGCCTCATGCACTTACTAACTGTGTGACCTTGGGCAAGTCACTTAACCCTGTTTGCCTCAGTTTCCTCATATGTATAATGATCTAGAGAAGGAAATGGCAAACCACTTCAGTATCTTTACCAAGAAAACCCCAAACAGGGTCACAGAGTCAGACATGATTGAACACCACCAGCACCCATGGAATTACAGGTCCTCTTAAAAACACATACACACACACACATCTAATGGGCACTAAACCATATTGGTAGCAATATTAATGATAAATTTTATTTTTGTAGTGCTTTAAGTTTTGTAAAGCACTTTTACAAACATTTCATTGGGTGTGTATATATATTATAAACATATACACATATTTGGTATATATTGTATACATACATATGCATAATTGGAGGGAGGAACACTAACAACTGGGGATCTATTAGTCAGTCAACAAGCAGTCGTTAAGTGTTTACCATGTGCCAGGAGATACAAAGAGCTCAGTCCCTGGTTTCCTTGTGTAGGAGGTAGTCCTGGAGCATGGACCTGACCTGTAGTTGCCTGAGGGCATCGATGGCACTCCTTGTCTGAATTGTTTCTAGCCTACCACTTGGCACTGTGGTGTTTCCCCGGCCTCAGCCCTAATTGTTTTTCATCTGCTGCCTTCCCTCCTATTTGCTTCCCAACTTAGCCAGGAACTTTCCCATAAAAGAGAGTGGGATAGGATGGGATGGGATGGGGGCAGGGAACTGGTGCTGTTTGTACTTTTCTCGGATCACGGAGACCAGCAGTGGTCTTCTCTCCTGGCACCTCCACCCAGGCCTGGCACTAGGGAGATGTGTCTAGTGTGCTGGGGGAGGGGCTTGGTTATTTATGCAGCCTGTGCTCACTGGGCTGCAAATACGAGACAACTAGTAGTGTTTATATTGACTTCACAACAACTCGGTATGGTAGGTGGGACAAGTGTTCTCACCCCTCATTTTACAGAGGAGGAAACTTAGCTTCAGAAAGATCCAGATCCAATACTCTTTTTACTGTGCCCCATGATGCCTCTTAATCAGCTCTAACCACAAGGAAGGAAAGACAACTTTCGCCCTTAAATATGTATGTTAATACCCCTTAATCCCACTTCTGATGACAATAATATTGCACAGAATAACATTATGCTTTGTTCCTCAACAGCAAAAAATGTCACACTGTTTTTTTACCTCCCCTTTCCTTGTTCAGGAAGTTTCAGCACCTCCCTACTGCCTTTAGGGAAAAATGCAAACTTCAGTTTGATGTTTAAAGACCTTCATGGCTTCAGTCTATTGTTCCAGGTTGATTTGATCTCTTCCCCCATCCCAGTTTTCCCCAAACCTCCACTTTTCCCCTCCCTCCAATCCAAATAAAAATCTCTTCATTCCTATCAAACTGTCCTACTTGCTGGTTCCTGTCCATTTGGCACCAACCTCTCTGCTTTTGCACAGCCTGTCTCTTCCATATCAGAAATGCCCTCCCTCCTGAGTTCCACATCTTGGAATCCTAAACTCCCTTCAAGGGCACCATGACGCCTTCTGTTGAGATTTTTGAGTCTTGAGGTCTCAGTTTAAGGTCACATAATATATCCCCCCTAATTCTATGCACTGCTAAACCCAATCTAGTCTGTAGCAATAGTATCTATGCAGTGGCTTACACAGCAGCTTCCTCACAAGAGTTCTTTAACTTCAGAAATTACAGATGTTTCAATTTAGTGACAGCACCAGAGTGCTGTGCTGGGTACTTGAAGAATTACAAATAAGAAACCACCCCTACCTTCAAGAAGTTTACAACTTAATTGACATCTAGGTGGTACAGTGGAGTCAGGAAGACCTGAATTTGAATGCAGCTTCAGACATGTACTAGCCATGTGACCCTGGGAAAGTCACTTGGCCTCAGTTTCCTCATCTGTAAAATGGGGATAATAATAACTCCTGCCTCCCAGGGATGATGTGAGCCTCAAATGAGATCTTTGTGAAGTGCTTTGCAAACCTTAAAGCACCATGTAAATGTTAGCTATTATTATCATCAATAGTGTGACAGAAAGTCCTCTGTCTCTTCTGCTGCAATTTAAACCCACTTCCTCATTATTGATGCCCAGTCACAGTTCAGATTTAGTGGTAATTGAAACCTGTAATGGTTTGAATTGATTCACCTTGGGAAACCTGGCTGAGCATCATTTTCCAACTCAGACTGCATTAATTTTTCAGAATGAATGTGGCTTTTTGCCAGACTAACTATATGACCTTGGGTAAGTCACTTCCTCTAATCAAATCAAAAGGTCAGAATAGGGGCTCTCTAAGGTACCTTTGAGTTCCAATAGCCAGTGGTCTAGGAGATTAGTTCCCAACCTCTTCAAGGATGAGGACCCTCTAGTTAATGTAAAAAAAAAAAATCACAGACCCCTCCTGATAGTAATTAGAACTATTAGTACTGCTATTATAATACGAATAATATAAGTAATGGTGGTACTAGTTAATTAGTTCTATCAATATCTCTTGCTTGAGAATGTAAAAAATGCAAAAAGCTTGAGTTTAGTAGTGCTTGAAAATGAATGAGCATTTGATAAATCACAATAACTTCTCTAAAGAATTGAACAATATGTATAAACGAAACAGATTATTCTGGATACACAGTCAGAGGACAGCAGTTCTGATCCCAGGTTCTTCACCCTTGTGGCTTTGGACAAGTCACTTAATCCCCCTGGGTCTCAGCTTTCTTTTTTTGTATAGTAGAGAGGTTGGAGTGGATCAAAGGTTCTTAACCCTTTTGTGTCATGAAACCTATGGATGCCTTCCCAGAATTGCATTTTTAAATGCATAAAAGACCTAGGATTGCGAAGGACACCAATTATATTGAGATAAAAATATATTTTGCCCTCATCCAAGTTCACAGATTCCTGGAATCTATCAGAAGATTCCAAGTTAAAAATCTCTGGTCTAGATAATCACTAAGGTCTCTTTCAGACCTTTGATCCCATAATTCTATTTTTCTTAGTCTACATGAGATATGTTTGTGTATTTATGGATTCCCATTTTAACCGGCAAGCCCCTTTTCTTGCTCTTCAGCTACCAGGGTGGAAGACACTGATTTAGGTGGAAAAAAGCTGGGGAGACTGACTCGGTTTGGAAAGGCAGAGGCAGCAGAACAAGGAGATAGATAACACTGGGGATCAAGGGGAGGACAGCTTCTAGGTGGGGAATTATACATGTGGAGGAGGGTGCTGCTTCTGAAACCAAATCCAGAACAACAGCAGAAGCTTTAGAGCAGGAAGGGACCTTGGAAACCATTTAGCCCAACCCCCTTGCTTTATTTATTTTTTCTAGTTCTAAATTCATTTTTACTTTATTTTCAGTTCCAAATTCTTTCTCTCCCCCAACTCACCCCTTGAGAAGGCAAGAACAAACCCATCAGAAATATGTACAGTCATGGAAAACATTTTCCCCATTAGCTATGTTTCTATGCCTCCCCCCCCCCCAAAAAAAAAGCAAGAAAAAGAAAAAAAAACATGCTTTGATCTGTACTGAATCTATCTGCTCTCTATCTGGAGGTAGCTAGCATGTTTCATCATGAGTCCTTTAGAATTATGGAGGGTCATTGTGTTGATCAGAGTTCCTAAGTCTTTCAAAGTTGATGATCTTTACAATGTTGCTGTCACTGTGTAAATTCTAATCCTCTTGTTTTAGAGTTAAGGAAACAGAGTTCTTCTCTTTCCCCGGGCCCCCAGGAAAATAAACAGAATTCTGAAACAAAATGTCCTGCCTCTAGAAAGGAGACGGCAAGCTGCTGGTGTGATTAGGAGAGGCATGGAAAGGGAAAAGAACCCTGACATTGAGAAATAGACTTTTCTTTTTCCTTTTTTTTTTTCTTTTGAACAACATCCAAACTGAACTCTGAAGTTGGAAAAAGATTCGAAGCTGGCCCCGGGCTCCCACAGAGCCTAAATCCAGGTTATGCCGCCTGTATATCTTCCTTATAAAGCTATGAACAAGCCACTGTGTTTAGGGAGTGGAAGGCTGGGAGGAGGGTGAATTTCATACCATTTTTCTTCCTTTACTTTAAATTAAAAGAAAGAAAAACCGCCTTCTCCATGCTCTGTATTCTTTTCTTCCTTTGGGGGACCTTGGAGGGTGGTGGTGGGTGTATTCTTGGATGGCCACATGTAATAAAATACAGGCAGCTCTAGGTTATCTCCCCATGTGTTATCCACACTTTATTTTTAGTCCCAGACCAGCTAGCCCAATTCCACTGTCAGTTGTGGGTGTTCAAGGAATGAAAACATTTCAGATGTTACCCTCAGTAAAAATATAAGCAGGATGGGAAGTTGAGTGGGAGAAAAATATGGCCCAGGGCATTCCAAAAACCAAATATAAATCCTCTCCCCTGCCCCCACTCCCCGCCTGTTGTTTTGGGTTACCCATGGTAGCTGACCTCTGCATTAGCTCAGATAACAAATCTTGTGAGGGTAGCCCTAGGGAGGAGCCTGGAAGGTGAAAAAGAAAAGGGAAAGACTTTGGAGAAGACCCCAGGGTTTGCCTTTTAACTGCTATACAATCCTAGGTGAAGTCTCTGAATTCCCTGGGACAGCTGCTGTGGAGTCAGGGCTGAGTCAGTTCTTCCACTTAGCCGACCAGTCATTTCATTCACTCACTGACCACTTAGACTTAGTTGTGCCAACTTAGGTTGGCACCTTTCATCCAGAGGGATCCAAATTCCTTAGCAGAAGGGATTCCTCATGTTCATAGTACCCTTCATGATGTGGGTGGAGGATGGGAGTTGAGAGAGTCAGGTGATACTGTCTTCCTTTTACTGCAAGGGGAACTGAGGCACTGAGTGACTTCCTTGGAACAATTCAGTCCAGCCTAGTACTTCACTTGGGATCCAATACCCACATTCTCTGCCACCCCTCCTTGTTCTGATTTGTTAATCTAGAGAAATTCATCCTTCCTGGGAAAGGGACTCTTTCCTGAGTCGGCTATAGTAGCATAGCAGGTAGTATGTACCCCAGGTTTGGGTATCAGGAGAGCTGAGCAGCATTTTCCAAGATACTTCCTGTTACAACTATTCTGCCTTCATGCCCATTGCTGTTATCTTGAAACTTAGAACATTTTGGCAAAAAGTAACAACATGGTCTATAAGCATTAAGATAACAAAAAGTACAAATTGCAAAAGACAGGACAGGAGAAAGAAACTTTGTGAAAACTTGTGCACACAGGCCCATGTAAGCTAGTATCTGCTCACTGTGGTGTGGTACGGGTCATGATTTGCCCACTGCTGTGGCAACAACACAAAAATGACTGACAGTATGTCTTGTTGCTGTTGTTCTTATTTTATTTTTGGAGAGTAAGGAAATTGAGATTAAATGACTTGCCCAACGTCATATGGCTAGTTTTGTGTTAAGTGTCTGAGGTTAGATTTGAACTCAGGTCCTCCTGACTCCAGGGCCAGTGCTCTATTCGCTGCACCACCTCAGCACCCCATTGTTTTGTTTTTGTTTTTGTTTTTTTGATGGTATGAGTTGATAGTTGGTTCAGAAACATGGCCACTTTCACTAGATCCCTCCTCCTAACCCTTAAGTTACCGTGTGATTTAGGGCAGGTCACTTAAGCTCTTTGTGCCCCGGTATTTCCAGTTAACAAAGTGGAAATACTTATTCCTGGCCCTCTGAGAGCAGCTGCTGAGGACTGGTCATAGTAATACTGTAATTGCTGGCATCTATATGGTTCTTTAGCCATATATTACCTCTTGATCCTTACAGCAGTCCTGTGAAGTAGATGCCCTTATCTCATTTTATCCTTGCAACAAGCCTATAAATTAAGTGCAACTGTTATTCCCGTTTTATAGATGAGCAATCAGGTCCAGAGAAGTTAAATGACTTGCTCAGGGTCACACAGCTAGTAAGTGCTGGAAGTAGGGACTTGAACTGAGGTCTCCCTGTTTAGAAACAGTGTCTGACACTCTAAGCCACTTAGCTGCCCCACGTGACAAGACAAATGGAAGAGGAGTTAGAGCTCTGAGAAAGAGAAAAGCTCCAGCTTAGGCTGTAAACTCCCCAAGGTCAAGGCCTATGTTGATCCAATTTACAAGGTGCTCAGCACCCAGAATGACACCCTGTACAAATGGCTATTTAATAATTTTTTCTTGATGAATGATAATGATAAAAATCCAAGGGACTATTATTATAACTCACCCACTGCTGAGTTTGCCTCTGGCATCTTCTCCTGGATCTGGCCCTGGAAAATTTCAAACCTTCTTCTTTCTCTTGGGGAGAAAGCTCAGGCTTCCCCCAATCCTCCTTTCCCATCATACGGATTAGGTTATTGACTCGGTCAGTTTTACAGCTTCAGTCATACTGGGGATGTCTACTTCTCTCCACTGCATCCTTTCTCCCACCTCTCTCTTTGGGGGGATTCTCTGCCCATGGACTTGGTTTAGTTATGCTTTGTATTGATTTACTTTTTGCAAATCAAATCTCACTGGATCGCTGGCTTCCTTTGTAATTTATAATTTATAATTCATAAGCTCTAGCTTCCTATTGATTGTCCCTTGGCCGAAGCTTAGGGACTTTGGTCCTGTTTTCACCTCTTCTCCAACTTCCCCCCCTTACCCCAAGTAACTGATGATTTATAAACAAACATTCGAGGCCACTAGCAGGTTTTGCTACTTAAAGGAATCCTTTAACCAGATAGGATTTTTTCCCCCAAATGGCTTTTCTTAAACTGGGGCTCACTGTAATCTGTCCCCATGTGAAGGGAGCTACTTCCCTTCTCCTTCCTGGCTCTGCAGAAGGGCCCTGGGGGAGTCCAGGCTGTTCACTTTTCATTTCTTCTTCCATCTTAGTGGTCAGGGCTGACCCTTTCCCAAACCCTGGGCCTGAGGGTGGTGGTGTTGGGGTTTGTTTTGTGTGTTCTGTGTGTTTTTCCTTTGCTCCACCAATCTGGTCTCCATGGAAACAGGTGCAGCCTTTGTGTTTCCTTTTGCTTTGGGCAAATCAATGGTGATTTTTCTTTGTGTCTCTCTCCCTCCTCCCCCTTTTTCTACTTAAGCAACGAGTCTTAGGCTTTTCAGATCTCGGTGTATTCTGAAATTGATGGGGAAAGACATCCTCTCCCTGTGCAGAAGAAACAGGTGAGGTTAGAGAGGAATGAAAATTGTGGAGTTTTTTCCCCCCTTTGTAAATTCTGAAGGAGAAGGTTCCTTCCAGTGAGTTTTCACTCTTACTGGTAGGCAGCTAGGGGGAGGAGGTAGAGGGGTGGAGAGGGAGTTAAAGGACCCCAGGCCCCATCACTTATGGCCTCTTGGACCCTGAGCACTTTTCTGGACTCTGGTTTCTTCCTCAGCAAAATGAAGGCATTCTGATGGTCTTTAGGAGTCCCTTCCAGCCCTGAATCTATGGTCCCACCTCCACAGTCTCAATGCTTTGTGGTCCATACTCTTGAGTTTGTTATATTTACAAGATTCTTTTAGAAAGGCTAATATGAGAAGAATGAAGTCTGTGATGGGTAGCCTGGAGGGGCTAAGGAACCTAGGTTCCTAGCCTCTGCTTGGGAATCTACCATGTGACCTTAGGGCAAACCCTTTAACAATGATTCTGTTAATACCCCTCCCTCTTCTGTAATATGAGGCGGCAGAAGGTCACTTTCAGCTCAAAAGTTCCATGTTCCTTAAAATGAGAAGGTAAAGGACATGACATCAGAGGAAGGGACTCTAGCTCTTAAGAAAGGTAGCCTTATTGTCATGAAACTTTGCTTTGCTGGATTGGGAACTTGTTATTTTCCTGGTAGAGAGAACTTATACAAGTTAGCAACTCATCTGGAATTTATAGTTTTAGAAAAAGAGTCTTAACCTGAGATTTGTGAACTTATTTTGAAAAAGTATAATTGGTTTTCTTTGTAATCCCATGTATTATATTTTATGTATTCAAAACCATTATTCTGCTAAAGGGGTCCGTGACACAAAGAGACTTAAGACTATTTAGAGTCTATTAGACTATTTTAGAGTCTAGCCTGGGGGTACAGAGAAGGTAAGTGACTGCTCTAGGTCACACAGCACCTGCAGTAGTCAGGGGTGGAATGTGATACCCCTACCTTTCGTGATTCCCACACTGGCTTTCTACCCACTGCTCCCCACTGAGGCCTGATTTGAGTCCTCCATGTGAGTCTCCCCTGCCCTTTCCAAGTTTCTTGAGAGGCTATGGCCAAAGAATCCATCACCTGGTGCCTAACCATCTGATTAGGGTAAGCCTTTTGAAGTTACCAGAAAAATAGTATAACTCGTGTACTTCTCGGGGCTGATAATCAAAGCCCTGTCTATTGGGGTTGGAGGTTAAGTGTCTACTACGTCCTAGGTACTGTGCCAAGCCCTGAGAATACAAAGAAAGTAAAAAACAGACACAACCCTCAAGGAACTCACAATCTTACTGGGAGAGATGACATACAAACAAGTATGTATGAACAAGATCTATACAGGATAAATTGGAGATAATCACACAGGGTAAACACTAGCATTAGGCATTGGACTGAATGGAAAAGCCTTTCCTTTGAGAGATAACTCTCTCCATGTGAGTTAGATTGCTTCCAGTCTACCCTCTGCTGGGGTAGCCTTCTTGGACCTTCATCCACAGAGGAAGACTGATGTGATGGGTAACACACAACTTTTGTGTCTCACTATTGTTATCTGACTGATTTAAATGGTAACAGTATATTTCATACATTTTTTTTTCATGCTAGAAGAGCTTTCTTACCAGGAATGAAACAGCAGTGAGAAATAGGAACCACTACTTTAGGGAATCTTGGCCATGGTCCCACACCCATCACCCTGTGCCCTCCCCATGTGTCACAGAACCCATGGCAAAAAATAGCCCAGGGGATCTGGGTTCTGGGAGTCCTCTGCTCCTGGTCAGAACACAACATGCCTTGGCCCTGAACAGCCTTCAGCAGCAGCTGTGCCCTCTCTTGTCCTCAAAGCGGTTCAGCTTTCTCTTTAGAGAGAGAAGGGTGGGGGTGGTGGAAGGAGGAGGGTGAACTGAGGTGACTCTGAAAACAGCACCATTGGAGCTTTCAAAGGGTAGGCTGTAGTTTGCTGGATGAGCCATACTTATCCACAGCCATCACTGTGAAGATTTGCTTGATTAACTGAATGATCTAGTGAGTAGAAATGGTAATATTATAATCACTTAGCAATAATATATGAATATATTAAAAACCAAAGTGATTATAATTAATCTTGTTGCATTTTGTCAGGAGTTGAATCCCAAGCCCTGAAGTTTCTTCATTTAAAAAATATGACCTCTTTAAAAACAAATTCTTGATGTACCCACACTTCTTGGCCAAGGCTGTATTTAATTTCAAGTTTGTCCTTATGGTTCAAAAGTGCCAGGTCTGGGACAAGAATACAGAGTCTTTGATGAGACCACACGAAAGTGACAAACTCTCTGATTGACTGAACCTACTTAGGGTCAACTCACAAGTCTCCTTTTCCTCCACGTAGACAGAAGCAATCTAACTCATATTACCTCTCAAAGTTACCTCTCAAAGGAAAGGCTTTCCCATTCAGTCTAGTGCCTAATGCTAGTGTTTACCCTGTGTGATTATCTCCAATTTATCCTTCATAGATCTTGTTCATACATAGTTGTTTGTATGTTGTCTCTCCTGGTTAGGCTGTGAGTTCCTTGAGGGTTGTGTCTGTTTTTGCTTTTCTTTGTATTCTCAGGGCTTGACACAGTGTCTGGTACATAGGGGGCACTTAATAAATGTTTTTTGATGACTTGAATTCAAGAAACAATTAAGCATCTCCCATTGAGAGTCTTCCCTATTTAAGGGTGAGTGCAAAAGTACACACAAATATGGTAGAATTTGTTAAGAGTAGAGAGGAGAAACAAATAATTCTATTCCTGGCATTTCTTAAAATGGTATAATACTTTCCTATGTGTAACTTAAATTCCTCCTGGTACTTAATCACCAGGCAGCACAGCTTTGTGGCCAGAAAACTCAGTTGAGAAGATCTGGGTTCAGGTCCTGCCTCAGTACATTTGTCAAGGCAAATCATTTAACTCCTCAGTTCTCTGGCACCTTAAGTTTCAGAGAAGGTGCCAACCTACGGGTGGTAGAGGGAATTTCCTCCCCTGGGGTGTTTCTTCCACCAATGAAATTACTGGTCCAGTCCGTATGCCCTACTTGACTTAAGCCTATTCATTACTTGTTGCTCAGTCTTTTTGGGAGATGGAAAATAAAGGATTAACCTTTTACTCAAAGGCTTTAAATCACGCGTCCATCCTTGCCTTCGCTAGGCTGAACAGTGGTTTGGCTTTATTTAAATGGTCACCTCTTAACCTTCTCTTTCCCAGGCTAAAGAATTCCTATTCTATTAACTTTTCTTTGCAGGCCTTATTGTCCAGTCCACTTTTGCTCTTTCTCTGCTTTCCTCCGCAAGCTCTCCCGAAGAGGTCTCTCCCTGAGCTATCGAAAATATTCTCCTTTTGGGATATGGGGAAATCTAAGTGATGTAAAAATGAAACATGTCAATAAAATCTACTTTATAAATACAGAAAATATCCCTCTTCATCATTTCTCTCCAGGACAGAGAGATTTCAGCCCTTCTAGCTTCAGGATTCCACAGGTCTCAGGAGTAAGTGGTAGCTCCCAGCCACTGCCTAATTCTGGTGCCTGTCCCATATGCTATGCCTTAACACCACCCCCCCCACGTCCAATGTCTTGCATAGGAACTGGGGAAAAACTAACTTCTCTGTGCCTCTATCATTACAGAGGAAGGTCATTTTACTCAAAGGGGGTTTCTTCTGTCCTCTCTTTTAAAACAATACCCTTTCATAACCAGCAAGCAGAACAGCTGGTTCTCTCAACTTTTCCCAACATTTTATGGAGGAGTCTGGCCCCAGAGCTGAGCCACTAAAGGAAGATCAAGACTGAATGAGGTGGAGTTGGGAAGAAAGTACATTCCTGGGGATGCAGTGAATAGAGCACTGGCCCTGGCGTCAGGAGGACATGAGTTCAAATTAGACCACAGATACTTAATACTTACTAGCTTTGTGACCTTGGACAAGTCATTTAACCCCAATTATCCACCTTCCCCCTCCAAAAAGACCAAAAAAAAGCAAGTACATCAATAAACATTAAGTTCTTACTATTTTAAGACACTGTGCCAGGAGGTAAGGATACAAAGAAAAACATGAAACAATCCTTGCCCTCACAGAACTTACATTCTATTGGGGAAAACAGAAAAGGTGAACAAAAATGTGCCCTTGTAAGTCTATTCAAAATATATATATAAAGTAAGTGAAAGGTGTTTGGGGGTGGAGCGGAAAGCACTCCTTGCTTTGTCAGGAGAGGGGAAATGCTAGAAAAGACCTCATGGAGGATGCAGAACTTGAGCTGTGCTTTGCAGCAAGCTAGAGATTCAAAGAGGCAGAGGTGAGGAAGGGTGGCATTCCAGGAATGGGCTACATAGCCTGGGTAAACACAAGGACATGGGAAATGGAAGGTTAGAGGAAGGGCTAGTGATCCAGTTTGACTGGAATGTAGAGTGTAGAAAGGGGAGTCAGGTGAAATAAAACTGGAAAGGTAGGTGCTTGAATAGTGGAGAGGGGTCTGGAATGCAGAAGGAATTTATTTTTTCCAGACTCAGATCACTCAGAAAGTGAGGCAGGGACGAGAGGAATCTTGTACATCATCAGTTGGATTCTCTGCTGCAGTCTCAAATGTAGATACTCCTTGGCATTGTTAATGAATGGCCCTCTGAGCGTCCCTAGACCTCCAGGCTTTCCCCTGAGCCCTCTCAGTGCCCTCATTCCTCTTTTAGGATCTGTTTTCTCCCTTTCTTTCTGATAGAGTTTGCTATAAACTCTGGTAACTAGCTAGACAAAGCAATTGAAGGAGACCTTCCCTATAGGGGTCTTCCAGAAATGATCTGTGTCCTGTTAATAATTCTATAAGGATTATTAGATAGTACCTTTCTTCTGTTTTGATGAACTCCTGTTTGCTATGAGCAAAGAAAGGACTGATATCAGCAGGCCAGGGATGATTGGCAGGTGAAGAGTAGAGTAAGAAACACCATCAAGGACATTACAGTCAGAAAAGGAGGTGAATCAGTGAGACAGAGCAAGGGCTAACAGATGCAGGCATTCAGCCTTAGTGTGGCACTGGTCTTCATAGAATAATAACTAGCTTTTATGCAGCCCTTTAAGGTTTACAAAATACTTTACAAATATCATCATATTTGATTCTCACACAACCATGGGAGGCAACTTTTTTTATTCCCATTTTACAGACAAGAAAATTGAGATAGATGCAGGTGAAGTGACTTGCCCAGGTTCACTCAGCCAGTGAGGCTAGATTTGAACTCAGGTTTTCTTGACTCCAAATCCAGTGCTCTATCACACTGCGCCACCTAGCTGCTAATATTTAAAGAACCCCAGGAAGGTCTCCAGTGACTTGACAGTCACTTGCCCTTTCAGAGGTCTGGGCATCCCTCTAAGACTGTAAGTTGCAGATGAAGGTGCTGACCGGCCTTGTTAGAAGGAGTTTCCTTGCCAGGAGTTCCTTACACCCAAAACAAAACAAAATAAAACAAAAAACCCAACCAACCAACCCCTGCTGAACCCCTCACCAGATCTAGGAGGCTCCGTGCCCTTCTTAGCTTAAATTTATTTCTTCTTTCTCAGTCTGTAAGGGAGTTGGAAAATAAAGGGGCACCATGCTTAACCTTTTCCTTGATGGTCTGTTTAAATGAGCAGCCTGCACTAGCCTTCAGAGAATTTATGGAAGGACCACCCAGGATGAGAAGGCATGGACTATGATCTAGACATCTCCACTTAGATATTCCAAAGGCATCTTCATCATCACACTTAAAACAGACCCCATTTCCTTTCTTCCTTCCTTCCTCCATTCTTCCCTTCCTTCCTCCCTCCCTCCCTTCCTCCCTCCCTTTATTCCTTCCTTCCTTCCTTCCTTCCTTCCTTCCTTCCTTCCTTCCTTTCTTCCTCTCTCTCTCTCTCTCCCTCCCTCCCTTCATTCTCTCCTTCCTTCCTTCCTTTCTCTTTCTTTCCTTCCTTCTTTCTCTCTCTCCTTTTTTCCTTTTCTTTCTTTCTCATTATCTATCTTTCTGTGTTTCTTTCTTTCTTCCTTTCTTTCTCTCTTTCCTCTCACTGATCTTCCTGGCTGCCCCGAGCATTTCTACTGAGGGCAAGCAACATCATTCTTCCAATCACTTATGTCTGAAACATAGGTATCATCCTCTCCTCTTCCCTTTCCCTTTGCTTTTCCTTCCCTCATCTTTGATCAGTTGCCAAGTCTTGTCAATTCTGCCTCTTTGCCCTCTCTTCAATCTGTCTCCTTCTTTTGATTCATATCACAGCCATGCTAGTTCAGGCCCTCATTATCTCTCTCCTGGACTATTGCAATAGCCTCCTAACTGAGTTGCCTGCTTTCAGCCTCTCCCTTTTCCATCCCTTCTTCCATATAATTGCCATTTGATATTCCTAAAGCACAGATCTGCCCAAGTCACTCTCATACTCAAGAAGCTTTTAGTATAAAATTGCCTTTAGCATAAAATAAAAACCCCTCTGGCATTTAAAGCCCTTCAAAATCTGGTTTCAGCTTGGGCTGATTACACATTATTCTACTTCCCTAGCTCTAAGTTCTGGCCAAACCAGCCTACATTGCTATTCACCACACTTGACATTCTATCTTCCATCACCATGGGCTGTTTTTCACTCATGCCTGGGATGCTTTTGCTTCTTGTGTTTTGTAATCTCTATATCTCTACTTTTAAAAATGAACTAAACTTTATTATTTTGTCAACAAGCATTTGTTTATTCTCTTGCCCTCCTAGGTCCCTCCATTAGGGGAAAAAGGAAAAAAACAAAACTCTTCTATTAAATATACATAGCTAAAGCAAACACTTTCCCATATTGGTGATGTCCGTAAATCTATGTCTCATTCTGCCCTCTGAGTCTGCCCCCCCTGGCCAGAGGTGAGTAGCATGTTTCATCATTGATCTTCTGGAATCCCAGTTGGTCATCGGGTTGATCAGAGTTCCTAAGTCTTTCCCATATCCCTTTAAGGCTCAGTTCAAGTATGGTCTCCTTCAGGAGGCCTTTTCTGATTCCTCCAGTTGTCAGTGTTTCCACCCTCCACCTAATTATATAAGCTTATATAATGTAATATAAAGTAACATAGCATAATATGATAACATGACATGATATAACATGACACAATATAACATAGCATGATATAATTAATATGATATAATATAATATAATATAATGTAATATAATATTATTCACTTATCTGTGAATGGGTAGTATCCCCCAATAGAAGGTAAGTTCCTTGAGGGCAGGCACCATTTCTTTGTTGTTATATCCATAGTGCCTGGCACTTAGGCAGTGATTAATGAATCTGTATTAGTAGACTGATGGTCTGTATTGGTAGAAGTGAGTATCCACATTGATACCATGATATCAAAGTTTTTGTATGATGCCTTATAATTTTTAAAATATTAATAGTTAACATTCTATAGCACTTACCATATTCTTCTCAATTGATTCTCATAGAACACTGCATGGAAGTGATGTGAGTATCTCCATTTTGAGGAGGACTGTGTATCTTTTCATGATATTTCTATTAATACAAGCATGTTGGGTAGTGGTATCCCCATTTTACAGATAACAGAGCTGGGATACAGACAGGTGAAGTTATTTAACCACAGGCATGTAGCCGTCAGCACTTATCTCAGAGGATCCGTGGTCTTAGGCTTGCCCAAGATGCCCTGCCAAGCATAAAGGACCTGGGCATAAAGGGTCCTTCCTGTTGGCTGGGCAAAGAAGGGGCCTGAAGATCTGATTGGCCTTTGTATGTCATCTCTTGGTGGGCTCTAGGACTATACTGGCCCAATGAAGGTTGCCTGGATACTTTTCCAGTCTCACATCTGTTCATAAAATAATTGCTGCCCACAAATCCCATCCCTGAGCACAGAGGAGCAGCTTAACTGGGAAGCAACAAGGACATCTCCAACAGTGACAGACGGCTAAGCCTAAGCTCCCTTTCTAGAGGGTGTTTGAGAGAGAGAGAGAGTGTGTGTGTGTGAGAGAGTGTGTATGTGTGTATGTGTGTGTGTGTGTGTGTGTGTGTGTGTGTGTGTGTGTGTGTGTGTGCTAGAGCACACAAGCACCAGTCATCATCTCCACTGGTAGAGTCCTGGGTCTAGAGTCAGGAAGATCCACATTCCAGTCTTGCCTCTGACACCAGCTGGGTGACTCTCCCTGGACAAATTACTTAACTCTATCTGCCTCAGTTTCCTCATCTCTAAAGTGAGGATTACAGCATCTACCTCCTCCCAGAGTTGTTGTGAGGATCAAATGAAACAACATTTGCAAAGTGCTTACTTAAGCACAATGTCTGGCACATAGTAGGGGGCTTAATAAATGCTTCTTTCCTTCTTTCCTGAGTCCCAATCCAGTATTTTCTCCACACACTAGAGGGCAGGGATTATTTCACTTTAGCCTTTATATCTCTCACATATAGTAGAAGCTTTATAAGTGGCTTTGATTCATTATATACTACTTTGTCATAAGAGGACCTTAAGAGATCTAGTCCAACCTAGTTATTTTCCAGAGAAAGAAACTGAGGCCAAAGTCGGAGTTGTATGCCTACATTCATTAATACAGGGGATGGTTGTTTTTTCTTGCTGTCAGTATGAGTATGACAGTAATTGTAGGTGTCCAGATGTCTGTACATTTGTGTCTGGATATACATATCAGTCCATGAGGATATAGATCAGATTCAACTTGACAAATACTTATGGAATGAATACCATGATCCTGTTGGGCAGATAAGACTGACATATTCGAAACAGAGAGTCATCTAAGATTATACATTTTATTTTATTTTTTAAAAATGTCATTTATTTTATTCTAAACTTAATAAATAAAACAAGCATTTCTATAACATAAGACAATACTTTTAATTTTATTTTAAAATGATATTTATTTTATTCTAAACACAAGAAATAAAATAAGCATTTCCATAACATAAAATAATACTTTTTATTTTTTAAATGTCATTTATTTTATTCTAAATGTAAGAAATAAAACAAGCATTTCTATAACCTAAGACTATATGTTTTAACTATGTGTTTTCCCAAGGTCCCTTCTTTTCTCTCTGTACCCTTTTTCTGGGTGATCCCATCAGCTCCATGGATTCAACAACCATCTCTATACAAAATGATTTGCAGATCTCTAGATCCAGCCCTGTTTTCTTTCCTGAGTTTCAGCCCCAGATCACCAATTGGACATGTTCTTTTCTTTCTTTTCTTTTTTCTTTTTTTGCTTTTTGGAGGGGGAAGGCAGGGCAATTGGGGTTAAGTGACTTGTCCAAGGTCACACGGCTAGTAAGTGTTAAGTGTCTGTGGTCGAATTTGAACTCAGGTCCTCCTGACTCCAGGGCCAGTGCTCTATTCGCTGCGCCTGCAGTTGGACATTTTCAACTGGATGTGCAGTAGATATCTCATATTCAATTTGTCCATACCAGAACTCATTTATCTAGTCCCATGCCTTCAATTTACTTCTCTTTCTTTTTATTTTTATTTTATTTACTTATTATTATATTTACTTCTATTATTGCTATCTTGTTTTTACATCAGCTTTGTGTCCAAATATATCATTTTCTCTTCTCCTATCCAGTGTACCATCCCTTTATAACAATCTAAAAAGAAAGAGGGGAAAAAATGCAGTTCAGCAAAACTAGTCATTGCTTTGCTAGACACTGACAGGAGATGCAGTTACGGACCATGGTCTCCTATCTCTGCAAAGGAGGGAGAGAGGTGCATTTTCTCTTCTTTTCTCCTGGGCTAAGCTTGGACATGGCAACTGGGTGACTCAGTGTATAGAGCGCCAGGTCTGGAGTCAGGAAGACCTGAGCTCACATCTGACTTTGGAGACTTATTAACTGAGTGACACTGGGCAAGTCATTTACCCTCTGTTTGCCTTAGTCCACTGGAGAAGGAAATGGCAAATCACTCCAGAATCTTCGCCAAGAAAACCACATGGACAGTACTGGCATGGTATGGTCCCTGCAAGGTAGGTGCTATTAGTATGCCCATTTTACAGATTCGGAAACTTGAGGTTGAGAAGTGAAAGGACTTTCCCAAGGTCAGATGCACAGTAGGTATTTGAAGGAAGAAATTTACAGCTTTCTCTATGTAGGAAGCAGCTATATCTCACTCTGTCATTTTTGGGTGGTTTGGTGGTACAGAGAGAGAGACAGAAACAGAGACAGAGAGAGATGGAGAGACAGAGACACAGAGACAGAGAGAGACAGAGACAGAGACAGAGACAGAGAGACAGAGAGAGAAAGAGAGACATAGAGAGAGACAGAAAGAGAAAGAGAGACAGAGAGACAGAGAGAAAGAGAGAGAGAGAGAGAGAGAGAGAGAGAGAGAGAGAGAGAGAGAGAGATGCCACCACCTCATGTTTTGTAGAGTCCCTTTTCAATGTGTTTCCTTATCCAGAAATCTTGAAAATGCTGTTTAAACTGAAGCCAGGGTCTCACCCACTTATCCCAGAGTCTCCTTCCCCCTGGAGGCTTATCCCAAGGAGACCAAGCATTTTACACTCCAGAGGATTACATAAGAGAATTTGCCTAAGGAGGATTAGGGTGATGGTCTTGCTGGTGATGACTAAGGAAGGGGAGCAGCTGTTAGGAATACTGATCTTTTCTAGGTAGGGCAAACTAGGAAAGGTGTTTCTCTGCCTTTCCCCCTTTCTCCCCTATGTGTTTTAATAAAAGTGCTACATTAAATGCTTTTATTTTTCCTCTCCCAGGCTATTATAATGGTCTTCCTTTCTAGTCTCTATTTCATCTGTGCAATCTTTAATGTAACTACCATTTAATATTCCTAATGCACATGTCTGAGAATCTTTTCTCCTTTGCTCAAAAACCTGTAGTGGCTCCCTGTTTCTTCTAGGACAAAAATACAGGCTTCTTACCTGGGATTTATGGCTCCCTGTAATCTACTTTCCCAGACTGACTTCACATTATTCCCCCTTATGAACTCTATAATCCAGCATATTGGACTACTCTGCTTTCCATTCTTTAAAAAAATCTTTTTAATATCTTTTATTTTCATATCACCTACATTTCCTGTTGTATTCCATTTCCATCCCCTCACAGAGAACCATCCCTTATAATAAGGAACTTTTTAAAAAATAAGAAATAAGGAAAGAAGCTCCAAAACCAACCAATATATTTTACAAATCTGATGTATATACAGTATTCCACACCCATGATTCTTCACTTTGGTAAAGAGAAGTGGGGATGGGCATTATCTTTTGTCTCTTCTTTGGGGACCAGACTAAGTGACAAAGTGGAGAAAGAGCTGGACCTGAAATTAGAAAGATATCTGACCTCAGATAGTTATTTTGTTTTGTTTGCTTTTTTGCGGGGTAGGGCAGGGCAATTGGGGTTAAGTTAAGTGACTTGCTCAAGGTTACACAACCAGTAAGTGTTAAGTGTCTGAAGTCAAATTTGAACTCAGGTCCTTCTGACTCCAGGGCTGGTGCTGTATTCACTGTGCTACCTAGCTGCCCCCCTCACATAGTTGTTAGCTATTTTACTGTGGGCAAGTCACTTAATCCTCTATCTGTCTCAGTTTCCTCCTCTGTAACATGGGATAGTAATAACACCTACCTCTTGGAGTTTTTGTAAGGATCAAATGAGATAATATCTTTCTAAATTCAATTTTATTTTCAATTCTTAATTCTCTCCTTCCTTTTGTGCTCCCTCTCCCACCCACTGAGAAGGCAAGAAAAGGAAAAACCCATTACGGACATGCAATCATTCAAAAAAAATTCCCAAATTAGCTATGTCTAAAAGAAAAAAAGAAAGAAAAGCAAATATGCTTCCATGTGCGATCTGAGTTAATCAGCTTTCTCTGGAAGGGGATAGCAGGTTCTGTGAGATATTTGTAAAATACTTTGCAAACCTTAAAGCACTATGTAAATGCTGCCTATCATCATCATCATCTTCATCATCATCATCAATTTCACAGTGCTCAGTTTTGATTTTTTTTTTTTTTGTTATTGTTCTTTCCTTTAAAGACAGGGTTTCTTGCCCTTTCTATGTCATAGCCCCTTTGGGCAGTCTGGTGAAGTCTAGGGACCTCTCCCCTGAATAGTTTTTAAATTCATAAACTAAAGACCATAGGATTACAAACAAAGCCAATTATAGTGAAATAAAGATATAATCTTTTCCCAACCAAGTTCGCAGCTCTCCCTCGCTCCTGAAATCTGTCCAGAGGGGTCCATGGGTCCCAGATGAACAATTCCTGGTTTACAGGGTTGTTTTTTTGTCTACTGTTTTCCTGGATCTCCTTATCTCACTTAAAATCAGCTCATAGAAGGTTTCCCAAGGTTTCTCTTTACAGCACAGTAATATTCCACGACATTCATGTACCACCATTTGCTTATCTTTCCCCAATCAATGGGCATCTATTTTCTTCCCAGATGCTGCTACTACAAAAAGTAGTGGGTAAATATTTTGGTGGACATGGGTCCTTCCCTTCAGTCACTGCTCTACTTGCTAGCATCAGAGTCTTTGGGTCAAAGAGTACTTTAGTATTTTGGTTTCTCTCTTTCCTGCCCTCCATCCTAGTCCCCCTTCCATTTTTGTCAACCTCTGCTCACCCCATCTCCCATTCTTGGAATATTCTCTTTCCTCAGCTTTGCCTATTGAAATCTTCTCTTTTATCAGGAACCAGTTCAGGTACTATTTCCTCCATAAAAAAGAAATCTTACTTGATCCCCCTTTAAAAATACCCTGCTCTTCCCTCTTTCTGGATTGAAAATTCTTTCTCCCTTCTCACATTTTCTTGGAGCATTTATGAGATCATAGGATCATAAATTTAAAGTTAGAAAGGACCTTAGATGCCATCAAGTCTTTTTAAAGATGAGGAAACTGAGGCACAGAGTACCACAAGTAGAATTTTAACCCAGCTTCCTAAATCTAAAAATCTCATGTCTTAACCACTACATCAGGCTGTCTCTCCACTTTTTTTGGATGTCTCCTTTGCCTTTACTCTCTCCCACTCTAGGTGGTATTGTACTTTTGTACTAACTTGTATACTTGCTATAGGGTAGTGATTGTGTCTTTTATATTTTTGCATTGCCAGTATCAAGGAAAGTGTCCTGTACATTGTAGACATTAATTGGTAAGTATTCTTCTCAATTTTTCTTTCCTTAAGGTGTAATTAGAAGTGTTTTTACTGGGGGCAAAAACTCTGTGTGTGTGTGTGTGTGTGTGTGTGTATGTGTGTATGTAGTGCATGTACAACCAATGTTGGTTTTGTGCTGGGGGGGAGAAGGGTTTAGTTCTCACCCCTAAAGGGTTTGGGGAAGGCAAACTCTAAAGAGAGGTGCCATGGTGATGGGACCTTATGGGTGGTGGCTGTGTCTCAAGTCAGTAAAGGACCAACAGGTTGAGCATGGAGTCAGTGGTTGCCTTAGGGAAGAAGTGAACCAGATGAATTGGTGGGTGACCTATACGCTACTTTTGATGGCCAATTCTGAGCCTCTGTTTCCCCCTTTGCAAAATGAAGGGATTGTATTTTTTCCTTCTATCTAGTTCAAACTGTCCATGAACAGGAATCCCCTTTGCAGCATTTTCCCAAAGCAGTAATATAGCTTCTTCTTGGACTCCAGTTGTGAGGAGCTCACTCCTTTCTTGCAGGAGAAACTGACCTAGACAATCAAAAAACCAGTTAATCAGTCTGAAATATCTTTACTCCCTGCCTATGTTTATTGCTTCCTGTCCCTGGAAGTCCTTTATCTACAAACTCATCCTGAGTGGGTGGGGTGAGAATTGGACCAGGCCTGGGAGGGGAACCAACTACTTCTGGATTTTCTCCCCATAGGAGAAAGTTGCTTCCAGGTGCCCTGAACAGGAAATCTTCCTTCCCACTCCTCACACCTCCCTTCCCTTCCCTTTCTTCCCTTTCCCTTATCCCCAGAGGGATAAGAATCTCCTAGAGATTATACCCAGATCTCCCTCCAGGCTGGAAGTTGGAGAGATAGGACCGGAGGAGGGATGATAATAGACAGGCTCATTCCTTACATTTATCAAGAGTTCTTTCAAGATATACTAAGTGCATTCCTCAAAACAAGTCTGGTAAGGTTGGTTGTACAAGATTATTACCCCCATTTTACGGATTAGGGAAATGGAGGCCTGGACAGGTTCAGTGTCTAGTTGGGAGCCTGTAGGAGTAGGCTCCCCCAAGACTGACACATTCTTCACTGAAGACCTGCTTATTCTACAGTTCCTCAAGGGTGAGGACTCTTTGTAGGAAAATTTGTTTAGAAGCCCAGAATTTAAATGGATTCTGGGCTGCTGCTGCTGAGATGGTGGAACTAGATAGATAATGGGAGGCCCTAGCCTTTTTTGGTGGGTGGGGGGGCTGCCAGTGGTCTCCTCTGAATTTTTAAAAAACCAAATAGACCTTTTTGTGTGGCCTTAAAGCGAGTTCTTCTCTCTGGTTGACCATCTATTCCCTTCCCCCTCCACCCTACCCTATTTCTGCTTGGTATGCCTTTGCCAACATATGCTGCGTGAACGGAGCTAACCAGCTGCTGGCTAATTTGGTTTTGAGACTCGTTCCCTACTGCTGGCTGTAATAGGATTCTCAATTACAGGAAAGAAATGACATTTCTGAAGAGGTGTCCTAGAAGCCGGGTTGTGATGCTGTGAGTGGTAGCCTTGGGAGAAGTTCCTCGCTAAATTTTGCTTCCTGTTTTTCTTTTCTCTTGTCAGTATGATGATGGCTAACATTTATAAAGCACCTCAAGATTTACCTAGGACTTTAAATATATTATCTCTTTTGATACCCTATGAGGTAGGCGCAATAGCATTACCCCCATTTTACAGATGAGGAAACTGAGGCCGAGAGCCCTTAAGTGACCTACTCAGGGTCACAAAACTTGTGTCTATGGTAAGGCATGGCTAGGTGGCACAGTGAATAAAGCACGGGCCCTGGA
>CM053584.1:138321831-138387732 GCA_028627135.1 Pseudochirops cupreus | reverse complement strand
CTGGCACCACAGGCTCCATGTGACCACATTCAGCCTATTAGGGAACAGAGTATACTTTCAAATATCCAAGGGTCCTCAGAGTCACGTAGCCACTTTAGCAAAGGGCCTAGGGGCAGGGAAGATCTTCAGATTCCCATAACACCTTGCAGCCTTGTAGGAACTGAGAAAATGCTACTAACTTCAAGGTTTCATTAACAATAGCTCCCCTATTGTCACATGGGTTTTTTTTTTTAAGAAAATGAAGATGATAGGGAAATCATTAGATTAGATAATGGAAATCATTAGATGCATATTATGTGCCAGGTACTGTACTGGGCTCTTTACATACATTATCCAATTTTATCCTTATAACAACCTGGGGAGATAGATGTTATTATTCTCTTCATTTTATCTCAAGATGGCAAAATTTATTTTTAGCCCAAATATAACTTATATTTATTCTTATTATAGTTTATCTTAAGTGATTTGACCTAATATTCTAGCTTGCTGAGATACTGTTGAATCCTGACCCCATCAACTAGTGTTTTAGCTAACCTTCTCAGCTTCATGCTATCTGTAAATTTGCTATGTTTACCTTTATTGTACCTTTATTGGAGACATTGACAAGAATGCTGACTGGCACAGGGACAAAACACAAATCTCTGACACTCTTCACCAGAGACTTCCTTCCAAACTGACATAGAACTATGACTACTATCTGGGTTTAGCCATTCAACCAAGTCCCATCTAATTTGAATTTGTCTAGCCCACATCTCTTCCTCTTTCCCAAATGATTAGCATGAGAGACTCTATCAAATGCTTGCTAGAATCTAGGTGAATTATATATGTCAAGTATTCACCTAACCACCCCGTGGGTCAGTTTCTTCATCTATAAAAGTAAGGAAGGCAGTGAAGGCATTGCTGAAGAGAAGGAAATCTGGTGAGTTTTATAGGACTAAAACTTCAATATGAAGCCAAGAATGGGATGAACCCACCAACAAACCTTCAGTGATCTGGGGGCTCATTCCACTGTACCTGGCCCTGGCCAAACCACAGCTGGAGCACCAGGGCCACTTTCAAATGTCACATCTTGACAAGGACAATCGTAAATTGACAACTGTCCAGAGGAAGGAAAAGAGGATGGTGAAGGTTCTTAACTTCAAGCCAGTAAAGATTGGCTGAAGGAACGAACCACAGGTGTTTAACTGGAGGACTGAAAACTTGGTGAAGTCAGCAAGCCTTCTTTAGATGGCTGCTGGATGCCAGGCACCATGTTAACCTGCAGGTATACAAAGAAAGGCCAAAGACAGTCCCCTGCTCTCGAGGAGCTCACAATCTGGGGAAATACAAGGGCTGTCTTCATGTCTCTGAAGGGCTGTCTGTTTCATGGAAAAGGAATTGGATGAGGTCTTCGGGGCCCCAATGAGCAGAACTAGGAGCAATAGGTCAAAGTTATAAAGAGTCAAATTTAGGCTAGATAGGAGGGAAAACTTCCTAATAATTATAGGAAGGAAGGAAAGAAGAATTTATTAAGCACCAACTGTGTGCCAGGCAATGTGCTAAGTGCTTTATAAGCATTTCATTTGATCCTCATGACAATGCTGGGAGGTGGGTGCTATTATCTCCATTTTACAGTTGAGGAAACTGAGGCAAATAGCTAAATGATTTGCCCAGGGCCAATTATAGCTATCCAGATGTTGAATGAGCTGCCCTGGGAAATAGTAAACTCCCATCAAGGTTGGATAACTACTTGTTGGATATACTATAGAGACGATTTTTTTTTAAAGTTGTACTAGATAGATAGTTATGTCCAAAAAAAGAGTTTAGGGTGAATGTATATTACAGAATTATATAACATTAGACTTGGAAAGGACCTCAGAGCTCCCCTAGTGTGGGAGAGTCCTAACTTTTTGTGTGACATGGACCCTTTGGCAGTCTGGTAAAACCTATGGACCCCTTCAAAGAATAGTGTATTTAAATACATAAAATAAAACACACAGGATTACTGAGGAAACTAATAACATTGAAATAAAGATGTAAATATTTCCTATCCAAGTTCATGGACACTCTGAGATCTAGCTGTGGAACTTGATGTTAACAACCCCTGATCTGGCACAACCTCTTTATTTTAGAGAGGAGGCTACTTAGTGTGTCCTAAAACTGAAAAGTAGTTTTTGTGAACTTTTCAGAGTGTTTTTTTCTTAGATGACATTATCATTTTATTGCTTAAGGATGTGACTCATCTTGTTTTGATCTTTCAAAATTTAGTTATCAGAAATTGTAGCATGTCATCTTGTGACTCTTCCTGGCTGTGTCACATCTGGCTTGTTTCTTCAATTAGATCACAAAATCCTGAATGGCCAGGCGTATGTCTTAATTTTGTTCCAATTCAGTTCACCAAACATTTATCAGAGAGGAGTAGAAAAAGTCCTGAATGTGGAGTCAGGAGAGAGGGATTCAGATTCTCTTCTGCCCCATACTTTGTGACTTGGGACAAGCCAGTTTCGTTTCCTTATCTGTGAAAAGACAGGGTTGGACTAGATAACCTCTTAAGGTCTCTTTCTCTTTTTTGTTCTTAATTTTATTTTTAATTTATGGAATAAAACAGCATTTCTATAACATAATATAGTAAAAAGATGATTGTATGACTAATGTGAAAACAGGTTTAATATGAATGTATATGTTGAGCCTATATCAAATTTCATGCCACCTTGGAGTGGGGAGAGGAGAGAGATGGGGAGAAAATTTGGAATTTAAAATCTTATAGAAGTGAATGTTGAAACCTAAATATAAATAAATATTTAAATAACAAAAAAGAAGGGGCAGCTAGGTGGCCCAGTGAATGGGGGCCTGGAGTCAGGAGGACCTGAGTTCAAATTCAGCCTCAGACACTTGACACTAGCTGTGTGACCTTGAGCAAGTCATTTAACCCCAATTGCCCTGCCTTTCCTCCTCCAAAAAAAAAAAAGATGACGGTACATCAAACTGCAAATCTTCTGTACACAAGGTGCTATTCCTTTCAAATATGCAACAAAATTACCATGCAAATATAAACATAGGTCTCCTTCAGCTCCAGACCTATGATGCTGTGAACTAAATATTCACCTACTTCACTCAAGGCAAGCAGCAGCATGGTGTAGCCGATAGAGTGCTAAGCCTGGAGTCAGGAAAATGTGGGTTTAAATCTCATATCTAACCTTAACCCACTGTGTGACTGATCAGGTCATTTAACCCCACCTCCCATTAATATAAACCCAAATAAGTATGCTACAAACTGGAGGATGATAGGCTATGTTAGAAAAAGCACGGGGGCCATAATGCAGACCTCAGCATGTCCAGGCCAGCATACTTTCCCCCTGTACCAAAGGTTTTCTTAACGAGTAGACAGTATTTCACAAGCCAATCATCAGCTAGCTTCCTCCAAACTGTTTCTGCAAATAGTTCATTGCAAATCAAATGCCCTAGAGAACCTAATGATGAAAAGAGAATTGATAACATGGATATCTTTTTACCTCACTCTAGTCTTTATTCCCTCATATAAGCAAATTTCCTGTGCTGAAAAATCCCTATCACCTAGGTAACCTAATGGTTCTTTTAAAATTCCATGTGACCTCCACTGGCTTATTACAAAGGAGTTTTCGTTTAAAAAGGGATGACAGGTGGTCTATTTTTTTTTTTTTGCAGTCCTCCAGGTACATACATGCACTTACAGCTTACCTTTTCCACAAAAAAACTTCCATCCTCATCTCCAAGGTACAGTAATACGGATAACAGCAACAACAGCAACAACAATCAGCATTTATATGTCACTTAAAGATTTGCAAAATGCTTTACACATGTTTATATCATTTGATTCTCACAACAACCCTGGGAGCTAAGTGATATTATTACTGCCGCTTTACAGATGAGGAACCTGAAACTCAGATAGGCTGGATGATTTGTCAAGGGTCATACAGCTAAATGTCTGAAACAGGATTTGAACTTAAATGTTCATGACTCAACAATCCGGCATTCTAACCCCTGTGCCACCTAGCTGCCCAATCACTCACTTCTTTCCAAACACCCGTTCTCTCTATTCATCCTCACTCTGTTCCTCTATATCACAGAACACCCCCCACCCACTCACCTCTACTTCTTCCTCCCTTTTCAGCAGAAGAAATCAATAGTTAAAGAAAATTCTCCCTTGTCTCCTCCCCTCTCCTCGCCTCCTCTCTTCTCTACTGGTATAGCCTGAACTGAAATCAATGTCCATCTCATAAAAGAGAAAAAGTGAACTCATTTCAGAGTTTATCACCTCTCCACAACTGTCTGTTGAAGGAGAGGCTTTCTCTCAACTCTGTGAGTTTCAATCCAGCTTGTTGGCCATAGACAAAAGCAAATGAGTCCCCCAAGGGGAGGTAGGAGTGGGAATGACGGCAGAAATTTTCTTAGTAAGAATCCTATGACAACAAGATGATTTTCCAATGAACTGGAGATGACAGGGCTGGAGAGGAGAAAGGAAAGGAGGAAGTCTTGTCCTCCAGTTGCCCTTTTGCTCAATGCCGACTTGATTTCTCCATATTTCTCCACCAGTCAATTTAGTTTCACCCTGGATCTCCAAGTTCACTGCCCTGTGTTTTCAACTCATTATCAACATCAGTTCATATTTGGCTTGATTTTAATCAGCTTCTCCATTTGAGAATAGGATGTGTTTCTTTTTTCTTTGCTTTTCATGGCCATCTTAGCAGACTCAGTGTAGAGCTAGTTATTTCTGTATATTTTCCACAAGTCTGAAAAAAATCCTTTATGTTTCTTCTAGGGACCAAAAATCCAATAATGGAACCAAGAATTGGGATGGATGGACATACAATCGACACTCCTAAAGATCTACCGACAAATTATAAACTTTGTAGGTTATTCAGGGCTCATTTGCTAAATACTGAGCTGCTTTTCTACGATCCTTCAACAGACTTTGGGGTTCTTTCTCATTCCTTCAGTTCTTTAGCTGCTCTAGCAGGGTAAATTTGTATTATTATTAGCTTAAGCAAAAAAAAATAATTAAGGATGCCAATCTGCTTCTCCTCCCCCCACCCCCCCATACAATGTACATAATATAATTAAGTTCAAGAAGAAAGAATCAGGAGGTTCCCAGTTATTTCTACTCCATTAAAATTAGGTACACCACTTTACCACTCACAACACAGCCTCAATAACTACCCAGTTTTCTTGTGGCTCTCCTCACTAGGACATTTAAGACTCTGACAGGACATCCTTGTCCATCTTCTATGGGCAGCATAAGTCTTTCTAAATATGTCAAGGATGCATGGACTCACGTCTAACTACCCTGCTCTGGAGGAATGAGCACCGAACTGGGATTCTGGAGACTTGTGCTCTGGTCTGAAAAATGTCCATTCAATTGGGTAAAGTCAAGTGACTTCCTTTTCCATGTTTCCTTTTTCTTCCTGTCAAATGAGAGAGTAGGACTAGATGAGACCTCTCTCAACTCTAAAACACTCTGAATCCTCTCTTAGAGTCCTGTAAAGGAGAGATCTGATCCATTGTCTCTGTCTCCAGAAGAAATCACCGATCCTAAAGCAAAGGAAAATCTCTCCTACCAAATCCCCTCCTTTCCAAAGCCCTTCATAGGCATTTCCCCAAATCTCACACAAATCACCTGTTGTGATAACCTCACACCTTCCTTTAGAAGTTCTTCCTTAGAGCTCATCTAAATTTAAACTCACTCCGGTGCAATTTGATACATTCCTTGAGAGGGAAGGAGACAGCAAGTTAAAGTCCATTCCTTCTTATGTAAGAGTCATCAAACTTTTCTCCCTTCTTAACCACTCAAAATGCAGGCTAAGCTACATGAAGCTACAATGTTTCTAGAGCTATGAAAAAACCACAAAGTATATCAAGCAAGTAACCGCATTTCCACTTCACACCCCCGCCCACCAGGAGAGTCACAGGATTTAAAAAATCAAGCAAACCTCTCCCTTCTTGCTACTTTCACTCTAACACCAGCCTAATTGGCTCCCCCTGACTCCAAACTCCTCTCTCTAATTCATCTCCTACAGAGGCCAAATTGTAATTCCTAAAACCCAAATTTATCCTTCCCTCTCCTCTCCCTCTCTTTCTCCTTTCCTCCCTCTCTTTTCTCTCCCTCTTCTTCTCTTCTGTTCTCTTCTCTCCTCTCTCTTCCTCTTTCGTCTCTCTCCTTCCTCTCTCTTTTCCTCACTCTCTTTCTCTTCCTCCCTCTCCTCTCTCCATCTCTCTCTCTCTCTCTCTTTCTCTCTCTCTCTCTCTCTCTCTCTCTCTCTCTCCCTCTCTCTCCCTCCTCTTCTTTCTTTCCCCCTCTTCTCCTTCTCTTCCTTTCTCTCTCCCTGGTCTCTCTGTCTCTCTCCCTTTCCCCCTTTTCCCCCCTCCCTCTCTCATCTCTCTCTTTCTCTCCTCTCCCTTACTCCCCCTTTCTCTTTCCCTCCTTTCTTCCCTCCCTCCTTCCCCCCCAACACAGCCCTTGAGAGCAGGGATTATTTTTGCCTTCCTTTGTATTCCTCTTAGCACAGTTCCTGGCACAAAGCAGTAGCTTAATAAATGTTTGCTGACTGTTGCTTCTAGGATAAAATGCAAAATTCTCAGCCTGGCATTTAAAGCCCTCCGCAATCTGGCTCCCACCCATCTTTCCATGAATAAATGAATGAATCTAATCTTTCCCATCTTACTTCTAATTACTCCCCTTTATGCACTCTATATTCCAACCAAACTGGCCTACCTACTAGATGCTCTGCAAATTCACAGCAGCCTCCATTTCCCTGCTCAGCTGGTCCCCAAGGATTGGTATACATTTTCTCCTCACCCAAAGAGTTCTTCAAGGTGCCAGCTCTTACATAAGGCCTTTCCTGATCTCTCTAGTTTGCCAGTGTTCTGCCTCCTGAAATTACCTTGTATTTGCTCTGTATGTGCTATTTATTTAACTTTCTGGGCTCAATTTAACTGAAGATCTTGGGACTGAAGCAGAAAATCCAACTTGGGGGCATAAGGGTCCAGAATATCTGAGAAACTGGCTATATATCTTAGACTATATGGGGTTGTGGGCAGATGTATCCAAAAAGAGACTGGAAGTAGCTGGCAGTGATTAGTGTTGGTTAGCCCCTCTTCCTTCTCTTGGAGATTGTTCTGGAAGCTGGTGATGGGATGTGGTGATGTGAGGGAAAGTACAAGAGAGGACTTTCCCTTTTCTGTTAACATCTCCAAATGTCTATAGAAAAAAATAGAACAGGAGGGTCTGAAAAGGGGAAGGTGGGGGAAGGGTCTATCAGATATTAATTTTGTGGCAGAAAAAGGTTGGTTCTTGCAAAGAGATAGAGTTTGGTAAAATCATACTTGGGGTAGAGTTAGCAATAGCCCCAGGGGTCTATGCCTTAGACCAATGAGAACTGAGAAGGGGCACTACACAGTTTGGGGCCAGCACTTAAAGACAGATATACTTTTAGTGAACTAGGTATCTAATTGAAAGGTCAGTAGTGTGTAATTCACGGAAGGGGGGGTGAGGAAAGGGCATGGAATGGGATGCTTTGGAAGAGCAAAAAGACCAAGAAAACAGCACTGTGAAAGATGAGAAGATCACTACCAAACCCCTCTGGGAAAAGAAGAACTGGGAGTTTGAAAGGATTTTTAAGTTCCACTTGCAACATGACCAAGGGAAAAATCCCCTAGCAAGTGTGAATAGGATTTGGTGACAAAGTAGCAGCAGTGTTTTTCTTGTTTTGTTTTGGTTTTTGGTTGTTTTTTTTTTCCCATGGTGTAGCTTCCCATCTGTAGAGACAATCAGAGAACGCCATGGTCCCTAAGGGAAGGGAAATTGAAGTTTTAATGATGTTGAGGGAAAAAAGCAGAAGAACTCAATTCAACAAACACATTACTTGCCTATTTTGTGTAAGGCACTGTGCTGGGTACTAAGGAAGCAAAGACAAAACAAAAAGCAGTCTCTATGTTCAAAATTTAGATTTACCTTGTGGGACCCTCAGTTAACCTTTTCCTCTCTGTACATAGACTGAGAATAGTGTTCAACTTTTGGGTATCTCCTTCAGGTATCCTTGCATCACATTGACCCATGATCCTCATGGAATAGCTAGCTAGAAGGAGAAGCAACAAGATTCTGATTTCCTCATTGAAGTAGAAGTATGAGAAGAAGAGAAAAGATTTAAGGAATTTCAATCATCTTCAGGTCCCTGACAGAAGTGCAAACTTAGCCCCCAGTTTCCTCCCTCCAAGGTCCCATTCTATATCCTTCCATGCTTTTTGCCATTGTCCAAAAAAATTAAGACCAAAAATGGAAGAATATTAAGCAATCTGAATGAACAAAATAAGAACTTCTACTATGAGCACAGTATTGAACTAACTACAAAGACCAAGTGACCCAGAATCACCCTGGGTGGGTGTGGAGGACAGGGAGGGATGCTCAGTACTTGAGTAGAAACTCAGACAGATGCCTTGAACAAAGGCTCTTATGGATACACATGTTGCTTCTGGGAAGTCAAATTCTAGAGCAACATTCTAGTCAGACACAGGTTCAGCTGTCCACTAGTGTGCCTCTGAGTACATAAGGTACAGAGAAGAGCTCAAGAGGACACTCACTCACTCTTCACTTTTCAGGGTGCTGAATGGCCTTTATCTCCTACCCCATTCACCCCCAAAAGTCACTAGATCTCCATGTGGAACTTTCTTTTGCTCCAAAGTCTCTCTACCCCAAGTAGCCCCTATCTCCAGGCAAACCCTCTTCATAACCTCCTTCTTTCTCATAAGCTTCCTGCCAATCATTTACACACACTATTCAATGTCATCACCTACCCTCTTCCTCTCCGAAATGACCTCACCACAATTTCCCACATGAGGAAAATGAAACTCTGAAAGGGGACAGAACTGGGTCCCTCGGACAGTCAGTGACAGATGGAAAAGTCTCTCCCCAACCACCACCCCTCTTCTAATAATTTAGCAGTTTTCTGTGTGTCCACAGTCACCCCACTGAACAGACAGGGAAGTCACTGTATACAGAGAGGGGTACCATCTGTCCATGGCTACACAAGCCATTTCCAGGACAGGGAATCTGACCAACATTCCTTTGTTTTCCTAGTCCTCTTAAATCCACTATCAGAAGCCCAAGGTTGATAAGAAAGAAGATCAAGAGAAAACACACACACACACACACAGAGAGAGAGAGAGAGAGAGAGAGAGAGAGAGAGAGAGAGAGAGCTCTCGTGTGAGGCAGATGCCAGCTCTTTCCATGGGGTCATTAGCTCAGGTGTCACAGTTAAGGAAACTCTTTGATAGTTTGGCCTTCAGGGGACTGAACTGAAGCACAAAATCTGTAAGGTCTTCCAATGGTGATTTTGCTGTTCTCCTTGCCTCCAAATAGCCGTACTCTTAACCATCCCTAACATCCAAGGGTCTAATGTTTACACAATTTCCTGTGAGTATTCACTTGCAACCTTTCACAATCCACCAACTACATGGTCAACATGTTCCTCTAGTCTCATCTCCATATTCTCAACTGCAAGTCACATACTTATGCTATCCTGCTCAGCAAAAGGCAGAACCCTCCACAACCCCCCTTTCAGCCCCACCCCCACACTCTGCTCTCCGCTAGAAAGGTAAAGGGACCTAGGTTCTTCCAGAAGTAACCACCTTGGACCTGTTGCCCAAACAAAACAAAGACAGACTATGATTCCCCTTAGGAAAACCCCATGGTAGCATGGTAGATCAAACATTGGTCTTCTCCTTCCGTGAGAGGAAAAGGCCAAGGTGACTACTTAAATGGGTGAAATAACTCCCCAGTCTCCTGACAAAAGGAGGTGAACTGACCACCCAATCTGGTTAACATTGCCCCTGTCTCCAGGGAAAGCAACTAGGCAATGAAAGCATGCTGTTCATTCAGGCACCACAATTTTGCTTTTGTTGGCTCCCAGAGTTTGAAGAACCAAAACAGGTATCAGCCAATAAATCCTCCTAGACTCAGCCTGACACCAATGTCTCAGAAAGAGCCCTGGATTCCAATTCCATAACAGGTAGTTCTCATCCTGAACCTGAAGATGCATACTTTCCCTTGATTTTACCTTACCTTCTCTCTTGAAATATCACTCAGGAAACTCCTCCCATCTCCAGCAAAAGAAAAGAACCCTCACATTCCTTTACACCTCTTTCCATTTGAGGTGCTTGTTAACTGAGGCTTTTTTTTAATAAAAAGGAAAAGAAATGGGGAGAATGTTGGGAAGTGGGGGACAGTTTTAAAGTAACAATGCAGAAGAAGAGAGAAAAATGAGAAGAAAGGGAGGAAAAAATCTGAATAAAATCAAATCACCAATGTGCTGGAGCAGAAAATCAGAAGGATGAATAATGAGAGGCTGGTGAGACAGGAGAGAGCGAGAACATGGGGGAGGCAGAAGCTCTGAACTTTCCCTTCTCAGGCTAAGGAGAGATTTGCCTCCCTGGGGAGAGGGTGGGGGGAAGGGGCTTAAATGACCTATAGCAAGGGAGAGAGGAAGCCTTTCCCTCTCCTCCTCTATGGGGGAGACTCAACCCCGAGCGCGCGCGCCCCTCCTTTCCACAGGTCCACTGAGCCGGCGCCCCGACTCTGCACCCCGGCCTAAGGAAAGCAGGGAGGAGAGAGCGTGCGGGGCGCCTCTACAAAGCGGGGAGCGACCAAAAAGGGGCACAGGACGAGGGAGGTGGGGAGACGGCCCTGGCCCCATCAAGGCCTCTATTCCCTTCCCGGCACTGCCCGCGCGCGACCACCCTCCCGCCCTTATGTCGGTCCACCCAGCCATGCACCCACACGCGCGCACACACACACACACACACACACACACACCACGACCACCACCACCACCACCACCACACCACACACACCCTGTTTGGGGCTGCAACCCGACAGCAGGGGATCGAGGCGAAAGGGCATGGGGCTGCTGGGAGGGGGCAGCCGGCACGCGGCTCCCAGCCGCGCGAGCTCCCGGGGACATTCCACGGCCACAGGAACTGGCAGTCAATTCGCGACGCTACGTTCATCCCCGCGCTGCCTCCACGTTCCATCCGCTCCCCACGGCTCCCAGGCTGGGGCCGGGGCCCAGGCTGGGCATTGAAGGAGGTGGGGGGGTGCCAGGACAGCGAAGGGGCCGAGCCCGGGGAGGGGGAAAGGAAAGCGGCGAGGAGGGGGCGCTTACCCAAGACAAGCGAGGGGCGCTCCTCCACTCTCCTCCCTGGTGTCTGGACAGAGTGTGAGTCCCGCCTCTCGTGGCCCGGGAAAGCCACGGGCGGGATGGGTGGCGGTGCTGAGACGCGGCGCTGGGGAAGGGGGTGCAGTCCCGGGCTCCTGCTCCGGCTCTGGCTCCGGCTCTGGCTCCGGCTGGGGCGGGAGAAGGAGGAGAATGTGAGGCGCCGGCAAGCTTCCTAGTGGCCCGCTGCGAGAAATGCAGCTGTCCCTGCCCTGCCAGAGGAGACCACAAGTGGAACTGAGCGGGAGGAGCGGGGCTGGGGGCGGGCGGGGGCGGGGGGGGGGGAAGGGTGAGAGAGCCAAGCCAGGACAGAGGGGATCCTCCGCCCCCAGGCCCTGTTCACCCTGTCCTCCCAGGGCCCTTCGAGTGAGATTGGATTTCGGGGAATAGCCAGAAGGCCTCCACAACCAGAGAGGAGGGAGGGGGCTCCTTCAGTGGGAGGGGGCACACAGCGAGTCTCTCCATTTAGGTAACCCCACCTTTTTATCCCCCACCCCCCGCCCAGGTCTTTTGGGCCCGAGGTTGGGAGGATTGGGACCTCAACTGGGGATGCTGGGGGGGGGGGGAGGGTGGAGGAGGGAGCATGGAGCCAAGCATCATACCCTTCCCCCATTCCCTGGGAGGGAGGAGAACTGAGAAAGGAAAGGGAAATTGGAGGAAGAGGGACCGAGGCCCTAGAGAGAAGGAAGGAGCCAGCTGCAAGGCCTGAGGGGAGAAGAAACTTGTTTTTTGTGTTTCACCCCTCCCCCTACCCAACCCCCATGGATCTGTGACTCTCACAGCTCTAGGTGCTGACTCCCGGGAGTGCAGACCGCATCTCACCCATGCTTTCCTATCCTGATTCTGACGGTTTCTTCCCATAAAGTATGAGCTGAAGGCCTTTCTCAAGTTTGGGGTTTTGTTTTGTATTTTAAATGCTCCAGTATACCAGGTAGCCATGGGACACTCAAGGCTTACAGATTCTGCCACTTATTAGCTGGGGGACCTTGGGCAAGTCCATTCGTCTCTCTGGGCCTCAGTTTCTTCATTTTAAAACGAGGTTGTTGACTAGGTAATCTCTAAGGTCTCTTGCAGCCCAATCGATATCTTTTACGCTATTTCCTTTGGCAATTTTGATAATATTTGAGAGACACCCTGATGTAGTAGAAAACATGGAGGCAGGTAGGTGGTAGAGGTGTTAAATCATTGGACTTGTAGTAAGGAAGACCTAAGTTCGAATATTAAACCAAACACTCGCTAGACCCTGAGGCAAATCACCACCAGTCAGCCTCAGTTTTCTCCTAAAATGGAGGCTCCTATCTCAGACTTGTTTTAGGTGTAGTGGGAGTGAGGGATTCTCTCCCCACACACCAGCTCGTTGATGTAATTACAGAAAGTAAAGATTACAGAGGTAATGAAGTATTAAATATGTTAAAGAAATACAAAGACACCCTGTCATCTCCTTACAATGTGAAAAAGTTTCTGATTGAATAGGCAGTACAAAGGTTGGCCATGTTCAGGGCAGCCTTTCAAATACAAGCCTGCCATGTGCCCCAAGAAGAGCGATGATAAAAAGAAAGGCTCCTTGCTCACCAAAACCATAGCACTTTTTGTGGTAACAAAGAACTGGAAATAAAATAGATGCCCGTGCATTGGTGAAAGGCAGAAGAAATTGTGTGTGAGCGTAATGGAATGTCACTGTGCTATAAGAAATGATGAACATGATAACTCTAGAGAATCAGGAGAAGCCTTATATGAATTGATGCAAAAGTAAGTAAGCAGAACCAAGAAAAATATGCACAGTGACTATAACAATGTAAATTTTAAAAAACATACAATGTAATTATAACTTAATGAGGCAAAATTATAACGACCAAGCTTGGCCATCAAGAAGAGATGAGATAAGAAATCCCTCCACTTCTTTGCAAAGGTAGAGGGGCCAAGGATATGGAACACTGCATATGTCAAGCTTTTTAAAAGTTTGGTGGAATTTTTTTTCTTTCTTCCTCTTTTTAAAAATTCTTTATTATAAAGGATAGTTCTCTGGGAGGGAACGGAGGAAGGATGCAGTGGGAAATACAGGCAACATAAAAATTAAAGACATAAATACACTTTTTTTAAAAGGCCAAGCTTGCTATCCCTACACAGCAATTTCAGCATTTGGGTCAGGAAACATATTTATAGAGTGTGACCTACACCCATATCTTTATCAGAAAACAGAAAGGAAGGAGCAGGTAGGTGGTGCAGTGAATAGAGCACCAGCCCTGGAGTCAGAAGGACCTGAGTTCAAATCTGGCCTCAGATATTTAACACTTACTAGCTGTGTGAGCTTGGGCAAGTCACTTAACCCCAATTGCCCTGTCTTCCCCCTCCAAAAAGACAAAAAAAGAAAGAAAGCAGCAAGGAGGGAGGGGATATTTTCACTTGTGGTAAAAGTCAGCCACATTAGGTAGGCTAGCTTGGGAGGTACTTTTGTCTGTCCAAGACACTGCAACCAGCAGGGAGAAATTCAGAGAATCAAGCAGTTCCTAGCAAGAAGCATAAAGATTTTGGATGAACAGAGGGCAGTAGCATTCAAGGACTGAGACTTATTGCAGTGGAGAGTTGAGCTGCAGAAAGAGGCAGTCCCAGGGAGCCTAACTGAGCAACCCACCCAAGCAAAGGTAGAGCAGGGTAGAGGGTAGAGCAGTATGAACTCTCCATGAGAAAAGAAAGGCTTTTTTTTTTTGGCTTATCAAACAAATTCAGTACCAGAGTGCCATGTGTTCCCTACATGTTTGCCTCTCTAGTGCTGTATCTTAAATTGTGCCCACTCTTCCCATAGGTAGTGTGTGTGTCTCTGGGAGAGTGCACCTTAGGTTTAAGGGAAAACATTTTGAAGCTACTGTTCTTACAGGTAGGTGGCACTATGAATGGAGTGCTGGCCTGGAGTCAAGATGATTTGAGTTCAAACCTGACCTCTGACATTTACTAGCCATGTGATCCTGGGCAAATCACTTTCTTCAAATTATAAAATAGCACTTCTATATCACAGAGTTGCAGAGAGGATCAAATGAGATTTTGGAATAGCAGTGCCTGGAACATAGTAGGCACTTCATAAATGTTTCTTCCCTTCCCTTCCTCTTCTGCAACATCTTGGCAAATGTTTTTGCTTTGAATTAATGGTATCAACTGGCTGACCTATTAAAGGTAATAAGTTCACTAGGAGGCAGGGGGTTTTTTCAGCTATAGTTTGGCAGAGGTCATAGCCCACAGAGCACTCCATAACAATAATTCTTGAACTTTTTGAACTTAGGACTCCTTTACACTCTAAAAAAGTAATTGAGGACTCCCCCCCCCCAAGAGGTTTTGTTTGTATGGGATACATACTGATATTTATTACAATTTAAAATGTCTTAGTATTATTATAAATATAGCTTTGAAAAAAATGATAAAAAATATCTTTGACCTCACAGACACCCTGAAAGGGTCTTGGGGATCCCCAGAGGTTCCTGGGCCATACTTTGAGAACTGTTGCCCTAGAATCTTGGTATGAGAGCATAGTCACTCTGTACCAAGAAACCAATTCAAAAATCTGAGTGCTTATTTGGGGAGAACAGCCCAGAGATGGTGCTATATAAGGATCAAATGAGATAATATATACAAAGTACCTTATAAAACATAAAGCATTATGTAAATGGTATCCATATTTATTATTAAAGTGTATTTGACTTGGAGGCAGAAGAATTTCTGACTGAACACTATCCTGATAACTTTATTAGCTTTGTGACCCCAAGCAATCAATCAATATGCAATTATTAAGTGGCTACTACATGGCAGGCACTGTGCCAGGTTCTGGGGATACAAAAATGAAAATGAAACAGCCCCTACCCTTACTTAATCTCTTTCAGCCTCAGTTTCTTCATCTGTAAAACTGGGATAATGGCACCCTCAATCTATTTCACTGAATTTTTGTGAGGAATATATGCGAAATAGAGCAAATCTTAAAACCCTATATAAATATTTGGTTTGGATGTAAGATTTTAATGGTGTTTCATCCCAGTGAGAAAACCCTCTACCAATGCAGATCCACAACTTATAGTCTCAGAGGGTTGCCTGAGATACTGAGAAGTTAAGTGATTTGCAGACTATCAAAACTTATTAGAAGCAGGCTATGGACATAAGTCCTCCTGATTTCAAGGCTGGAACTCAATCTACTCTGCCAGGTTGACTCTATCTTTAAATCTTTTGAGGTCATTTTCTTATTTTGTTTTGTTTATTGCATCTGTGACTTCTTTAGTATAAGGAACTCCCAGTGGGAAAACTCCCTTTACTAATACAGTGGGGGGTTCTAAAAATATTTTTTCTTTTTAAATTTTAATTTAATGTTAATTTTCGGTTCCACATTCTCTCCATCCCTTCACCCTCTCCCTCACCCATTGAGAAGACAAGGAAAACAATACTCATCATATACATGTAGTTATACAAAACATTTCCACATTAGCTAGATTTCTTAAAAAAGCAAGCAAAATAAAGATGGAAAATTTTAAATGTGCTTCAGTCTTCACTCTGAAACCACCAGTTCTCTACTTGGAGGTTATTAGCATTTTATGTCATTACTCCTTTGGAGTTGTGGTGGATCATTGTATTGATCAGTCTTTCACAGTTGATTATCTTCACAATATTGCTATTCCTGTGCATATTGTTCTCCTGGTTCTTCTCATTTCATTATGCATCAGTGTATATAGGTCTTCCTAAATTTTTCTGAAACCATTCCCTTCATCTTTTCTTATAGCACAATAGTATTCCATCATATTCATATAACATAATTTGTTCATCCATTCCCCAATTGATGGACATCCCCTCCATTTCCAATTCTTTGCTACTACAAAAAGAGATGCTATAAATACTTTTGTGCACATGGGTCTGTTTCTGTTTTCTTTTATCTCCTTGGGGTGTAGACCTAGTAATGGTTATCAATGCAGTCTTAAAGCTCCTCCATAAATTTGAGGTACACTCTCCCACAGATATACATAGTACCCATGGGGAAAGCGGGTATAAAGTATGAGGAGTACAATAGCAGTGAGTCACACATGTAGAAAACATATGCAATTAGGACAACTCATGTCTCCAAGTCTGAATGCCCTCCTCTCATGCTTTCTTTTTTCTCATGGAGACCTTACTGTACTCTCCCCTAGGGCTAGCATCTGGTTTGGTTGCTCAGCTGGGCTCCCTGGGTCTGCCCCTCTTTGTAGCTCAACTCAACTGCCAGGGCTAATTCTCTCTTGAAACTATTCTCTGCAGCTCATAATCTTTAAGAATTTCTTGGTACACTATGAGGTTAAGTGACTTGCCTTGGGTACCAAGTAGCTAGATCTCAAAAGTGATATTTGAACCCAGTTCTGGCTAAGTTAAAATTCTATCTACTATGCCACCACTAACACAGAAATGTTAGCTCTTATTAATGATGATCTGCTATAGCCTATGTAGACCTACCAGGCATCTCTCAGTGACCCTTTTGGTCACTGGCTAAGCTTTAGATCCTGCCCAAGTGAGACCTTCACTCAGGCTTAGAAGGACAATTGCTGGAAATTATACCAGTTAAAAAATGAATAGGAGGGGGGCAGCTAGGTGGCACAGTGAACAGAGCACTAGCCCTGAAGTCAGGAGGACCTGGATTCAAATCTAGCCTCAGACACTTGATACTTAACTAGCTGTGTGACCTTGGGCAAGTCACTTAACCCCAATTGTCTTGTCTTTCCCCCTCAAAAAAAATCAATAGGAGAAAAACAGAAGATTGAGGGAAAGAGGAGGTAGGAGCATTATCAACAGCCTTCTTTTGACTCCATGCCAGCTCTACTCTCAGGGGCCCAAACATCACCAGCCAGCCCTACCATCTACATCAATCTCTATGTAGGAGGTTTTGAGAAGATTTTTCAAAGTTATAATTGATTTGGTGAGCAATTTTTCCTGGACTCTGTGGAAAACCACATGGTCTAGTTTTATACTCTAGATAGAGCTTTCATGACTGTGATCCTATTTTCTAATACAGAGTCCCTTGGGACCTTTTTGATTTCAGTTTTGCCCTGATGTTATAAGTGCCCAACTAAATTTGTGAGTGGAGTAGAGCAATTTGAGATGAAACTCAAAAGACCACGGGTATGGATAAGAGCGCAGCCAGAACTCCATGTCAAATAATGGCAAATATCATTGGATTTAGGGCTGGAAAAGATCTCATGTTTCAATCCTCTCATTTGACTGATAGGGAAATTGTGTTCTATATAGATTTGACAATTAAAATATTCTATCCCTCTCCTCCAGCAAGAAGTAAGCTCCTCAAAGGGACTAATTTTCATTTTTTACCTCTAGTCTTAAGCACATTCCTGCGCAGAGTAGACACTCAATTGGTTTGGATTCTCTCTCTCTCTCTCTCTCTCTCTCTCTTCCTCTCTCTCTCTCTGAACGTGCATACATACATATGTGTGTGTATATAATTTGCATTCCTGATGCAGAAGATATGTCCTTCTCTTTCCCTTTTGCCTCACCACCCTACCCCATACACCTTTTAAGGGCCTATGGCCCCTTATACCCATTGATAAAGAGAGACACATAGAAGACATGTAGCCAACATATTTTTTTAAAGCATCGGGATGCAGGGAGATGGAAATTTGGACTACTGCCTATAACCTATGATCTATAGTTTGGGACTAGAGGGAATAAACCCAGAAAGTTTTTCTATTCCTTTTCAGTTAGTTTCTTCATATACCCAAATGTAGAACCAAGGAGGTCATGAGCCTAAGAGACAAGATGTCCATCATATGCCCTCACTCTTCAATCCCCTATATCAGGTGTTCTTAAGTTTTTTTGTGGCATGGACCCCTTAAGCAGTCAGGTGAAGCCAGTAGTTCCCTTCTTAGAATAAGGTTTTTAAATACGTAAAAAAGTGGGCAGCTAGGTAGCACAGTGAATAGAGCACTGGCCCTGGAATCAGGAGGACCTGAGTTCAAATCCAGCCTCAGACATTTAACATTTATATAGCTGTGTGACCTTGGGCAAGTCACAATCCCATTTGCCCCGCCCTCACCCCTCCAAAAAGCTAACTAAATAAGTAAATACATACATACATAAAATAAAATAAAATACATAGGACTATGAAGAAAACCAACTATATTGATATAGTTGTCGGAATATTAAAGAAAAAAATGTTTATGCATTTTACATTAAGAATTCCTACCTTAGACAATTTTAACATCCATTCTCCTACCCTTCACCAAGCTTCATATTAGTGAACCCTAAATTCAGAGCTGGATGAGACCTTACAGGTCATGTTAATCTACTACCTCTTGTTCTTAAAGATAAGGAAAGGCCCCCAAAAGTTGAATGACTTGCCCCAGGGCCCTGGATAATAAATGGTACAGTAGTCATTTGAACCCAGGTCCCGGGACTCCAAATCTAGCACTCTTTCTTTATCTTACCTTCAATCCTTCTTGTGTCATTCTTGAGGTAAAGAGGACTCTGTTCTAGATGCCATCATTTTTGTCAAAAAACCTGTTTGTCTGCTCTTGAATAAAAACCACATACACCAGCAGTTCTACTTCTAAACCTTCACCTCAGCCCCACCTCAGCTCCTTCCAGAGCTGTGACAAGTTTGCCAGCATGCATTAACTCTTTGGGTAGTTGGCGCTGGCACGTACCAGCTAAGAAGAAAGCAGTCAGGTTTTATTCAAAGAAAGGATGATGTTTTCTGGCCTGTTCCCAATATCCCTTTCTGATAATGCCCAGTCCCTTATTTTTTTCTTGTACATTGAACTGATAGTTGCCTCAGGGTTAAGAGTCTATGCTGTTTCTAAAGTCTGTCTCTTTCCAATATCCTAACCAATAACTCGGAGCTTGTCATCCTGTGAGTATAGTTTGGTCTAGTTCTCCCTGAAGACTTTCTTTTATACTTGTCCACATTAAAATTCATCTACCACCTCTCTGCCCATTTACAAGGCCTTCCTGTAGCTCAGCCCTTCGGGTGTGGCATCTGCTCGTCTGGGAGAGTTTTTAGTGGAAACTGGAAACCTGGAGATTTTGATTTAATACAGCCTCCTTTAACTATGTTATTTTTTAAAAATTAGAAAAAATTTTTATATCATCATCAAGACACACCTGACTCAGCACTGGTCCCTGGGAGATCCCAGTTGTTTACATATCTCTATACTGTATACAGAAGTGCCCATTTATCCCAACCCTGTATCCTATGTTTAAACTAATTTCCTATTTTTTAGTAGTGATAATAAAAATAACTAGCATTTACATAGTGCTTTCAGGTTTGCAAAGTGCTTTAAAAATGTTATCTCATTTGATCCTCACATCTACCTTGGAAGTAGAGTACTTTTATTATCCCATTTTACAGATGAGGGAACTAAGGTTGACAAAGATTAGGTGACTTTCCCAAGGTCACACAGCTAGTAAGTGTCCATGCCAGATATGAACTCAGGTCTGCCTAGTGATGATAAAATACTCCTTATAATACCATAGTGAATCAACTTGTTTAATTTTCTTTGGAATGGAATCTTTCCTTAGACTTTCTGAAGGTCAAAAAAATACTGTATCTTACTCTGTCCTCTAAGAGAGCTCTCACAGACTCTTAGGCAATTTTTCCTCTTATAGAAACCATATTTTCTTTTCCCCAGTTCATTATGTGTGTTTAAGTGAGCAAAGCTTTTTCAAAAAAGAAATACAACTACTTACGCTATATGGAAATCTAAGGTTCCCTCTGGAGCCAGCCCTTCTGATGAATGAGACACCTTGTGAGACTGACCCTAATAGAGTTCAAAGGTCTGGGTTCTATCTGTGACCTTGGGAGTCCTTTGATGTCTTCAAATTTCAGTTTCTCTGCTGTGAGAATTAAATGAGTAAAGGCAGTGTGAGGTGGTGAGGAGAGGGTTAGACTTGGAGTCAGCAGAGATGTGAGTTCAAATGTTGACTTTGACACTAACTGACTATAGAACATGATTTCTCTGAACCTATTTCTTCAACTGTAAAATGGGTCTAATGATACTCACTTGGCTTGTTGTGGGGAAAAGCACTTTGTAAACCTTAAAGGACTCACTCGACAAATGTGATCATAACACATAAAAAGTTTTATGGTAATGGAAAATGATATGTAAATAGTATTATTTATGATATTAATAAGCTAGCTATTACTATTATTAATAATAAGCGAGGGAATAGACCTGTCATTTTATTGACGAGGGGAACTCCCCTTCCCCATACAGGTCAGCACCTTCTCTCTCACCAGTATTAGAGAGCTGCCTGAGCATCGAGAGTTTAAGTAACTTCCCGGAGTCACACATGCAGTATGGGTCAGAGGCAGGATTTGAATCCAGCTTCATCCTGTGGTTGTGAGGATGTGGATTCAAATTCCAACTCAGCTACTTATGGACCACAAGGTCTTAGGAAATCTCTTCAAATTCTCTGAACCCCAGTTCCTTCTCTAAAAGATTTCCGTACTAAGACCTCACTTACTTAACCTCACAGAGCTTTTAAGGGGAGAAAATATATGAGATTTTCTATACATACATGCATAAATGTGTGTGTGTGTGTGTGTAAGTATAGCAGAAGTTCTTCACCATCTTGTGTCATGGGCCCCTTTGGTAGTCTGCTGGAGCCTATGGAGCCCTTCTCAGAACCATGCTTTTAAATGCATAAAGTAAAATACAGAGGATTACAAAGGAAACCAGTTTTACTGAAAAATAGTGCTCAAAATATTTTTAAAACTAAATTCATGGACCTCAAGTTAAGAACTCCATGTATGTATGTATGCTCACATTTGTGTGTGCATTGCATATTAGTGCCCATAAATGTGCGTGTGTATATGTATGTGTGTAAAGGCATGTAAAAGTAAGTACATGTATATGTATATATATAGCTGAATGTGTGTGTGTGTAAATATGTGTATTATGTGAGTTGTGAGCATGTGTTTATATACATATATGTATATATGTGGGCTTTGGAAATGGTAAAGGCTATACAAATGGGAGGGTGGTATTAGAAAGAGAGGTCATGCTAACAATCCAATGGGTCTTTGATTTTTTTAAGGATGAATTCTATATTTTGACCAACATTTCCACAATTTTATCCTTGGAGGCCTTTGGGATTCCCAAGGTGATGTAAACCAGGATTTATGATTTACCTTTGTCTGAATTATTTGATAACACAGAAAAGAGATGTGTGTATATGTATGCATATGCAAATATGTGTATGTCTAGGTATATATATGCAAGTGTATTATATATTTATATGTGCATATGAATTATATCAGTGAGTGTGTATGTAGATATGTGTGGGTAGCATGTTATGTGTATCATGTGAGTATAAGTGTGTGGATATGGGTATAGGTATGTATTGCAAATGTGTATGTTTATGTATATATGAGCATGCTTGTATGAATCAATGTTGTGTGTGTGAATATGTGTGTCTGTAGATGTGTGTGTATGAGTCTATGTGTACATGTGTGTGGTGAGTGTATGGGTAGATGTGTGCATGTAATATGTCAATGAATGTGCGTATATATGTATGTATCTGCTCGTGGATATAATGTGCATGTGCATTGTGTGAGTGCATGTGTGTGAGTGTGAGCATATGTATGTATGTATGTGCATGTATTTATTTGAATGTGAGTATGCATATGTACATGAGTTATGTTGTATGTGTATGAATATGTGTATATGTGTTTATATATGTGTGTGTTTCTGTGTGTGAATGTTCCAGTGTGTATGTAGATGTATGTATATATGAATGTATGTGTGTGCATGCATGTATATGTGCATGTGAGTGTGTATATATGTGTGAGTATGAGTTTATGTATATGAATTTGTGTGTATACATGTGAGTTTGCATGTATATGTGTGTATGCATGTGAGTATGTGAACATGTGTATAACATGTATGTGATTGTATGTATATGAATGTGTGTGTGTGTGCACACACGCACACAGGCAGGAAAAGTTCCCTGGATTTATGTTTGTATCTTATTCCATGTATTTTAGGATTCAATGCAGGAGGAGATTTTGTTATGGTGGCCAGTTTGGGGTTAAATCTCTGGTCCCTAATCTTTTCTTTCACTGATGTCTAACTATTGACCTAGGTTGGAGAGCTCCAGAAGTCATGTAGACAGGTGTCCAGTGTCCTGCTAACCATGTGACACATAGTGCCCTGATCTCTCTTAATTATCTCTGCTAATTGTGGGAAGCCATGTCACAGGTGACCCAAAACAAAGCAGTCAACCAGGACTTAGTGATCAATGCAGATTTAGTTAGCAAAGAGGTGATAAAAGAATGTGTAGCACATCACTGTAGGCTGAAAAAATTTAGCATCCACCAAATACCTGGCAAGTCATGACCTGGTGGCAAAAACTGAAAGGGTTCTGCTTCATAAACTAACAGAGGACAAATCCCTGTGCTACCAACACTGACTTAAAGTATCCTGGAAAATTCAACTAATAAAAAGTACTAGAATGAGATCTTTATTACAGATAGAAGTGTTGCTCATTATCACCCTGAAAAATATTGATCCATAAAAAATTTAAGAACAGTGTTTTAAATAGATATTTCCACATCAAATACTCAATATCCAAGGTACATGGAGTAAAAAGCTAAAACATAAGACTTAGCAGAAGAAGCCCAAATCACATAGGAACAGGATGGAGTCTTTCTAAAAAGTGAAGCCTATAGAGGATAAGCTTTCAACACAATACTTATATTTAATTATAAAAAGCAGTTGGTTTTACCCACCTAGGCAATAATTTGCAGCATATTAATTTTTCTTTAAATAGGAGAATAGTGATTTGTCCCAGGACCATTTCTATCTGAATTTCATTCAAAAAGATAAAGAGGAGGAAGGAGGAGGAGGAAGAAGAAAAAGAGGAAGGAGGGAAAGAAGGAGGGGAAGGAGGGAGAGGAGGAGGAGGAGGAGGAGGAGGAGGAAAAGAAGGAGGAGGAGAGCTCACCCCATTCCTGCAGACTTTGAGAAGGAAACATACTGAGGTGAGAATACTGTGCCCAAAAGGGAAGAGGGGAGAAAGAGAAGGAGGCTGGGGCTCTACCCCTGTCTAGTAGCAAATGAGGGCTTCTTGCCAGGGCTCCCAGCTCCCTCCCTACCCAATGGAAATGTTGAAATATCATGTTCTTTCATGGAAAGTCTTCACTTGAGTTACACAACGGCTGGTTACCAAGGCACTATATTGTTGTCCTGGAAGAAAGTGGAGAGTACATAGGCCCATGCGCTCACAGTTTGTTTTCCTTGAGCTCTCCTATTTCCTACAAGGCCGGTGGGAAAACCCAGGAATGCAGCTTTCTTCCTCCTCCTGCCTCTTCTTAAATGAAAAAAAAAAATGGCGCATCTCCAAGCAGGGCTGAGTCTGGTGTTATTCCTGAGTCAGAGACAAGATCCGCTAGCCTCCCAACTTTCACCCCAAACCTCAGAGGCCATTGGATACCATTTAATAATAGGACTATCACTTGGCAAAATGACAAAACTGACAAAATGCAATACTTGTCTCCTACTCCCATTTTCCATACCCCACTACCCTTTCGTAGACCTATTTCCTTCATCTATTGGATGCTCTTTGTGCTGACTCAGCCTGCCTTGTCATGGAAGAAAATAATTTGATAAGTTAATTTCATGTTTCCCAAACATTTGTCTGAGGACTACTCAGTATGTGGCAAACTTGTACTAGCACGTAAGACTTTTACTTCTTAAAATCCATATACTTAAAAAAATAAAAAAAACCACCCAGGTTTTTTGATTGACTGACTGAGCTACCCTGTGGCAGTAACCACACTGACAGTAGCCTGTGCTTACCCTCATCTCTGAGGAGTCGAAGAGGCCAGGAGAGGGGAACAGAGGAAGTTAGGAAACAGTGCTGAGGATCAGACTTGGCAGAACTAGTGGGCCTGCTCAGTAGGGAGCATGGATTTCCTGACTTTTTTAGGGGGGCCAACTTTACTATCAGCCTCACTTTTCTTTCCTCTGAGAAGAGGAGAGAATGGCCCTGCGAGGAAAGAAGATGCAGAAGATAACTCGAAAGTGTGTATAACTGTGTTTCCATTGCAAAAGATGGATTTCAGCTAGACACAAGGAAGGACTTCTCGACTCTCGGGATCAATCATGAAAGTTGAAGAGAAAACTATAAAGTCTCCTGCTAAAACAGTTCAGGAGTGCAGAGGAAGAAAGAATTCAAATGAAGCAAGATCCTTGGAGCAGTAAGAGATGGAGAAGAATGCCCAGGGGCTCAGACCCCTGCTGCTCTTCGAATTTTCAACACTCCTCCTCTCTCCTCACCTAAGAGCAATAGAACACTCACTGAAGAGGTTCCTTTTGGTAGTGTTGGTAAGTGTCTTCACCCAGGGACCAGACTAGAAGTTCAATGATTTCAGGGGATTCAGAAGTCTCAGTGAGAAAGAGGAAGCAAAATGCCTAAGTTAGTGGGACTCTCTTAGCACCTGGATAGAGCTAAACTATGAGGCTCCATGGATACAGCCAATAGAATCTTGGTCTTGGCAATTAGGCAGACATAGGTTTGAATCCTGTCTCAGACATTAACTAGCTGTGTGAGCCTAAACAAATCATTTAACTTCTCTGCCCTTCAGTAAAATGGAATTAATAATAGCACCTACCTCAGAGACTTGGTGGGAGAATGGAATGAGATAATGTATGCAAAGACTATTTAAATCTGAGCTTTTTTTTTTTTACTTTCCATATGATTAATGCTTGGGTTGCAACCACTCAACCCAAGCCTGTCCTGTAGACCTGGGTTTCCCTGAGGAAAGGGAGTAGCCAGATCTAGAAGAGTCCATTCTTATATGTGAAATTTGAAAGTCCCTAGTGCTAGAAAGAAATTTTTAAGAGATCATCTTGTTCATTCTACTCTAGGCGAAGATGACCCCCTCCCCCCATCTTGTCCCAGACCAGATAGGTTGTTAAAAGATCCCTAGACAGGGCAGGTAGGTGGCACAGTTAATAGAGCACCAGCCCTGGAGTAAGGAGTACCTGAGTTCAAATCCAGCCTTAGACATTTAACACTTACTAGCCGTGTGACCCTAGGTAAGTCAATTAACCCCAATTGCTCTGCCTCCCTCCAAAAAGCAAAAAATTAAAATTAAAATTAAAAAAGATCCCTAGGAAGGGAAATGTCATGCCCTCCCTCAGTCTGGTTCTCTCAGGTCTAATGAAGATCAGAACAATGTCCTTCAACATCATGAGCTACACTTGGAAGCAATACAAATCATATTTTCAAGGATGCCCATTCTGCCCACTATTATTTGATATAGTTCTGGAAATGCTGGCAATAGAAATAAGATGAGAAAGAAATTAAAGGTGTTAAGGTAGGTAAAGAGAAGATAAAACTATCCTATTTGCTGATGATAGGATAGTTAATTTGGAAAATCTTAGGAAGTCAGCATGTTTTCAGACTTTTTCAATATGTTGATTGATTTTGCTGATTTTTCCTCTTCTTTTTTTGTCTTTAAAAATATCATTTGTTATATGGGTTGGCTGTCCAGGAGGGCAAAGGGGGAGTATGTTGGGGAAAATTTTGGTAAAGTAAAAAAAAAAAACAACCCCACCAATAATGAACTTATTTTAAGTAGAAAATAATAAAACTACCTCTAAAAACGTCCTATAGGATACCGTCATTAGTTCTGACAGGGTTCTTCTTTTTCCGTTCCTTCACTGATCATCTGAACAAATTGTACTTGATTGAAAGAGTCCTGGGTGGGGTATTAGTGAGGAAAGAGTAGGCTAAAAGGTGGGTTCACCAATCTCCCCATTCAGGAAAGTAAGCACCCCCTAGGCCTAGAGCAACCCAGGAATCTGAAAAGGCCAGGACTGAAGTGGAGTGTCTAGGGCAGCAGTTCTCAACCTGTGGGTCGCGACCCCTTTGGGGGTCACAGGTGTCACCTAAGACCATTGGAAAACACATACCACTCCTCTGTCTCCAGGCGGGTCTGCCCACATGCAGATATGCCCAAATACAAGTATTAAAGGATCACAGCATTAGGAAGATTGAGAACCTCTGGGGGGTTTCAGGTTCCTGCTGCTACCTGCCCTCCAAGAATGGAGCTATCAAGGCTCTCTGGTCGGACCCCACCCCTACCAGGAACCATCATCTGCCTTTGTACTCCCCACTATGCCAAGTAGAAGTCGTCCATGGTAGGGACAGCCAGAGCATCCTAAGCCTAGCTCTGCACAACCTTGTCCCTTTCATGCCTTCTATGGTCCTGCCAAACTGTACTGCTGGCTATTTCCTATTTCACCCTCTAGTTTCTTTGCATTTATTCAAGTTGTCACCCATACCTTGAGTAAACCTGTGGTGTGGTGAGTTGGGAAAGAGAAATGGGTTTGCAGTCAGAGAACCTAGGTTTGAGTCCCATCTCTGAGATAATGTAGTATGGTGGTTTGTGAACTTTAGAATGCCTATATAATATGAATGAGTATTAATACATTTGGGTCTTGGTTTCATCTGTAAAACGATAAGAGTTGGACTATAAAACATCTGATATCCTTTTTTGGCTCTAAATCTGTGATCTTATGACCTCTCCATTCTTAGAATCCTGGCTTTATTTTCCCTCAAGACTCAGCCCAGGGGCCACTTCCTTGGTGAATCTTTCCATTATTCATTCACTCCAACCTCCCTCCCCCTGCCCCCCACAGATGTTAGGATTTTCTCCCCTCTTAAATTACCTTGTATGTATAAGCTGTATTGACCCAAAGAATGCAAGCTTCTTGATGGTAGGGCCTCACTCCCATTTTGTCTGTGTGCCTCTAGTGCCTGGTACATAATAATGTCTCCTAAATTGGGAACAAAAGCAAATCTCAGAATTTCCTCTCCTCAGTCACCATCATTCTTCTTCCCCTAGCAGGAGATTATGAACAACACTGGAATATTTTAGTTTGGCTGAGCAGTGATAAAATCTCTAGTGTCTGATGCTACTGGATTGGCATAGATAAATGCCTGTATACAGGACAGCGATTTAATGGGAGGAGGAGTAGTGGGGAGAAAGCATTTCTGGTGACTTCAAGGAGGGAGAATGTCCCTCTAATGATCCCTGCTGGTGGGAATATCCTTTTAATTACCTGAAGCTGGCCTGTTTTGCTACCGATTTTATACCCTTTCCGTTTGGGAGAAATGATTTTTCTGCTCTAAATATTGACTGGGGCTGAAATGATTACTGCCACTCCGAACTAACAGGCTCTCTCAGCATTCAGGGGCTTCAGTTATCACATCCAGAATGGCAGGGAGAGATGTCCTGGTTGTCTTATAACACAGGAAGCACCAGTGTACATTTTTCAAGTTTTCTTTCTTCCCTTCCTCATCACTTCCAATTAGAAAGTTATCCTGGTTGGCTTTGCAGGTTTCTGGCTCCATTCTGCTCTAGGATTGAAGAAAAAAATACAAGCCCCAACTGTCAATGTGTCCTATTCAGGCCTATATGTCCTCTAGCTTTAGCTTAGTCCATCATAAAACATGTTGTGGGAAACTTTAAGAAGTGCATTTGATTAAAAAGTCAGCATTACTCAGATTTTCTTCAGTCCTATGGAATTGCAACAGCCCTACCTGAGGAGCTCAATGACAGAAAAAGAAAAAAGTTTCTGAAATCCCAATATTTAACTCTTGGCAAGTGTGGATAAGTCAGCTTGCCTGACTCATACTGGTTCTGTGATCTGGGCAATTTATTTAACATATCATTGCCCCCAGAATAGAGAACCCCACTAAGAAAATTCTGGATTTGAAAACCTGGTCCTGTTAAACATACCAATGGGGTGGTTATTCACAGTACAAAGGGTTTGCTGAAAAAAGGAATGGATATAATCTCTGGAATAATGTAGGCCAATGAGAAAAATCAAAATTGCATCCAAAAAATCAAACTTCGACTTCCATACCACCTTTCTAGAATGCTTATCACATAAAAGTATTCCTAAAAAAACACAGTTAATTAAGACTTATTTTAAATATTCTTCTAGGTGAAGCTAATCCAAATGGCTCTTAATTGGAGATGGTCAGACCTAAGGGATGGGTCTCTTGAAATGTGAAGAATGAAATCCCAAACTTCCCTTCCAACCTGTTCTACCATCAAACCATTCCTAAGAACAGACAAAAAGGAAGTGGCCCCTAAGTGTGCGACCAAAAGAACCTAGAAATCCGGGTGCCACAAACCATGCAAATCCACAAACCAGAGAACCAAGACCTGGCTGAAGTCTCAGAGATCTATGGATTCTCTGCTTTTGCACAGGATGGATAATAATCATCCAATAATCTACCAGGATTTAGAGAACTGTGGAGGAGATTTCAGAGTCAAGTGGGGAGTCACAGGACCAAAGAATAAGAACTAGATAGGATCGAAGAAGTCATCTAATCCAACTCCCTCGTCTGTCAGATGAAGAAAATGAGGTCCAGAAAGTGATTTGACCAAGTCTACACAGTGACAGATCTGACCCCAGGTTTTCCAGTACTTGAGGAACTTTTTTAAAAGTGAAACCCAAAAGGGATCAAGAATCCAGGAGACTCAGTAAATGGATGGGGCTGATGACACAAAAATTGGGGAAGTGAGAAAGAAAAGTGGCCAGGCAGGATCATTTAAAGCATCTTCCCATTTACTTTCAGAGGTATGAAGAGTCCAACCAAAAGAGCTTGCCCTGGCTTTTTCCACAATGACTTCTGAAGATTCCACAGTAAAATCTCACAATCGGACATCACTACAGAACTCCAGGTACCTAGGACACCCTGAAAATAGCAGGGAGTCAGCAAACAAATCTCTCCAAGGATAGCTGGGATTTCACTGACACTAAGGATACTTCCAAACTACACCGAATATTATGCCATGGCACCTCCCCATTGCTAACCAACCCCCCCCCCCCAAAAAAACACCAAAAAAAAAAAACCTTCACAGTCTAGTTTTTCTGATTCAATGAGGGAGCAAGAGAGAGTACATTTCAAAGGTTGAAAATCTCGTTAAAAACGGTTTGCCCACTCTATGTTTAGTTCTGAAGAAAACAGACCATCTATATTTTAAACCTTTTTTTTTTTTAATGGAATGGATCCTTGGAACATGTAAATCCGTCTTCAGGTAAAAGAAAACTGTGGGGTGGGGGGACAGCTAAGAAGTAAAGAATGGATATAGGAGTAGATTATTTGCCATTTGTTCCGGGGGTAGGCACAGGCCTGAACCCCTAAAACTGCTGGTTTGATGCCTTGCCTGGAGCTATTCTGGAGAGGGCTTCTCCCCAGTCTGTAGACCAATGCTCATTCCCATGGGACACCATGACAATTCTGAGTGGTCAAACCACACAAACCCCTTTTATTCCCTCCTCCTCCCAATTTAAATACATTCACGCCTCCAGAAGTTATGCTTCGAAGTCTCTCTCCATCATAGTAAATTAATGAAGCTTCTGAGGTATTAAGCAATCCATGACATTTGTGACTGGTTAACTTTAATTTGTCAAAATAAATTTGCAGTATTTTGCATGTTAGTAATACAGTGCTGGTTTTGACAGGTAAAATCATCTGTGTACATAGAAACCTTCATTTAAGAGCACACCTTAGGAGGGAAATGGATACACAATAAAAAGCGATCGCAGGCCAAGCACTGAGCCCTAGAGCGTAACAGGCTGGATGTCAGATTTGAGGATTATCTAATACAACTGTTTAGCTGCCAATCTGATAAAGGGGAGCTCAACTAAGTTACAACCCAAAAGGAAGAACACACACTGCCTTCTCATAGAACACTGTCGGTCAGGCCTTCGTTACTCAGTTGAGTCAGTTCATCAGCAGTAGAAACTCAACTCGGGCACCAACACACTGGTAAATTCCATCACGTTCCCTTCTCTGTGCATCCATCCCCCTTCTCCATGCTCTCCACTCTACTCCACCTTTGCCTTTCCCACTCCCCCAAAAAGACACAATGTGGTTTTATTATTGCCGACAAGCTTCTTAAGTGAATAGAGTGCATACGAAATAGCATTTTAACTGAAGTCATACAATGAAGTCTCACTCCTGTTTATTATACAATGAGTTGATAAAACAATCATTTCTAGTAAATATCTCCACTTTTTTTTTTAAAGAACTAATACTCTCAGGGTTCAAACGACCACATTCTAGCCCAAGGGGGCCCTAACCCTTTACCAACTAAGGACTGTTACCTGGGGCCACTCTCAAGGAAGCCTTAGGCTTCATGAATTGTCAGAGGCCTCTCTTGCTTCCCTTCCCCAAGCCTCTTTTCCTGGGGGAGGCCTGCCCATAAAGTTGTCAGATGCCAGCAAGCAGAACCAGATCCTAGCTTCAGGACTGCATGCTGGGACTTGAGCTTGCTCCCCAGGTGTGGCCATTGGGCAGCCCATTCCAGACCTCAGCAGGGCTGGACATGCGCCTTCCCTGCTCTAGTCCTTCCAGTAGTCCACACATAATGCTCTACATATTAAAAACAAACAGATCTTTGAACTGTGGATAAGAACAGTTGTAACAAAGTCATAGCTACATATTTTTCTCTACATTTTGTTTATTGAGACAAACTAATTAAAAAGGCACAAACATAGGGCATATGTTTACATGGACATTATAACAAACATATACATTAAAAGTGTAGGAATGTGTTGCCTTCCTGCTAAACAGAAAGTTCCTAAGCTTTTATATATACAAAAGTTGTACAATTTAATGTCCTAAAGTACAAAAGATCATTTATAAAATTATTTTACACTAAGTTCTATTTATTTTATTTATTATTTTTTTTACTATGTAGTTCAACCCCCTAGAACTGTTTCGTATAATGACACAGATACCTGTCCCTGATGTAGGAAGTCTGCCTCAGAAAGCAAGGTATTTTGATGTTTGGACTGACACAGAGGGGTACAAACGGAAGTCGTCCAGTTTGATAGTCCTGCAAACATTCTGCAAGATTAACACAACTAATTTCCATTTCTCTCAACTGCAAGATTAAAAACAAAAAAACACACACAAATTGCAACTTAAAAAAAATCGTGTAGAGTCTTGGTTTTGGATTTTCTTTTAAACAATGTTTTTAAAACATTAATGTGTGGCATGATGATCTAAAGAGTATCTGTTTTCCTAGCTTTTGGTTTCTACCTTATGTACAGAAAAAACATTCTGCTAAGAAACAAAAAGCACATGTCTCAACGTGTGTGATCATTGCAGGGTTTCTGCAGGGAGCTCAGACAGCTGCCTCCCTGAAAACACCACAAAGTTGATAGAAGTGTTTTCTTTAATTAAAAAAAATTAAGGAAAAAAGTGATGATGTTGTAAATATTTACAAAAGTCAACAGATCTGCACAACACTTGATTAAGAAAACAGGGAAAGAGAAATTAAAAAAAAAAGACACACACTCTGCTTGTCCTGAAGGGGCATACTACCTAGTTAGTGGTTAGAATAAAAACTGTATACAATTTAATATAAGACAAAACTTCTAGTGAGCAACTAACACATCTGTCCCTGTTGCAATATCAACAGGTTCTGATTGGGAGAGAGGGGGGCATATACATCACATCTAAGTGCCTCCAGCGTCTTCCAATTTTAAAGCAATATTTCTTAAGTATTCCAAAGCACTCCTTGGCTCTTGAATAAGAGTCCCAGAGGTCTAGGTAGGCCAGGAGCCTCCCTGTCCACATACTTTTGTCTCCTCCTCTGTCAGGAGCAGCCTTTCCTTACCAAACACAATTTTTGTTTTTGTCTTTTTTTTTTTTATTAAAAAGTCAACTACAATGCTATACTCCATCAGGATTAATATGCTGAGCAATATTTACATCTCCAAATATCAGGTCACAATCCCTATTATATGTTGAAGTTAGAATGATAAATTATCATATGCTTTGCATATCAGAGCTGGTATCACCTTTCCCATAGGGAATGCTGCCTGAAATTAACATATTCCCAAAGGTAAAATGCATATTCTCTGAAATGCATTTTATTATGACAATGTAATGCATTTACTCGTAAAAACATTAAATGTAGATAACTCTACACTAGCTCTCATAAGTGGCAGGTTAAAAATCAGCCATCCACCCTATTTGGGAGAGGAAGAGTTCTGCTAGTGTTTAAAGCAAAATGATTTCCTGGTCAGGATAATGTCTGGGATAAAAACAGTAATGCTACTTTTTTTGCACATGTGTGTTTCACTTCATATGTCTGATTTTATTTGTGGTATTTCATCTCATTAATTACTATCCCATTTCAACATTGCTGTGAGCTAAAGGAAAAACCTGCTTAAACGGAAGTGGTCCAGTGATCACTTTACACACCCTACTTTGAAAAATCCCAAATTGGAGAAAAATGCTACTTAGTCTTTTATTAACTAGTGTAATAAGATCTCCCAGTTTCTTGGTTTGACTTTTGCTTTAATAAACTAAAAAATGTTGCTGGTAAATATTTACTTTAACTTTTTTTTTAATAACACTGTTTACCAAGGTGGTGATGTGGGCAAAGCTTGGGGTAAGAAAGGCATGCTCTCTACAGGTCTCATTGCTATATTTAGTGGGGCAGCTAATGTCATTGGTGTGGGTAGGTTCATTGGAGATGTGATAGTGACTGGGTGTGCTATATTCACTGGGGCAGTGACTGGGGTGGGAAGGTTGACTGGGGTGGTAAGTGTTAGTGGAGAGGTCATGGATAGTGGACTGGTTATAGTTACAGGGTGCCCTATATTCATTGGGCTTGTTATATTAACTGCACTTGAAACATTTACTGGACTTCTCATGCTCATTGCAGCTGCCACTGTGACTGGGTTTGACATCGTCCCAGACGACACAGAGGAAGTTATATTGAATGGAGTAGTAAGAGTCACAGGTGTCGTAGCAGCCGTGGAGGTTTGGCACAGGTTAGCAGCTTCTAAAACGAGAAGACAAAAATATCTTTAGACTCTCAAAACCACAAATGAAATTTCAAAAAATCTACTGAATCAATTTTTAAAAATCAAAAGTCACAAGTATTTAATAAGTTAAATGATAACATTTTTTCAACCAAGAAGTCAATATGACAAAGGTTCCTTCTGAGCACAGGACAGGGGAGGCAGGAACTCAAGAGTACTAATCTTTTCTCTGATACTAACTCCCTTTAGGACTTAGGCAAGCTGCTCAGTCTCTCAGTCTAGGATTCCCCCCACAAGGGGGGAGTCAAACTTACTTACCTACCTCACAGTGGTGGTGTGAGGATGAGTTAACTTCTGCATGGCACTCTGGGGGGCAGAGGCACCGCAGTAGGGCTAAGTATTCTCACTATCACTTCATGCAGTTCGTCTGAATTCTAAACGCTTTCCTGGGAAGAGCCAACCACCAGCAGGCGAGAGGGGCTGGTTTACACAGAGCTGGGCCGTTGGTTACACAGTAACGTATCGTACAATCAGAAAAATCCTCTCATGAGGCACATTGTAAGTAGTGGAGAGAGTGTGTACATACCGAATGGTACGTACTCTATAGCCTTCTCAAAGGTGAACTGACATTCTGTGAAGGTTTTAAAAAGCCGTTATTAGGGACTGATAAGCAAAGCTGTTTCAGTAATTATCTGCTTATTTCAGTCTTAGAAAAATCATTTCTGCTAAATATACCTGATTACAATTAAGTTTCTTAAGTATGTTAAAAAAAAAAACCACACCACCTTGCCCTTAGATCTATGCCCCGCCCCCTCTCCAACCCCACTCCCATTTCCCATATTATTTATATATTAACTTAATAGGCTAGTTTTATCCTAACACCATATACTTGCACACATTACACATACCACCAAGCATACAGAAAAGGGTTAGCCAGTGGCCCAGACAAGGAGACCCACCAGTGAGCTGGAGGGCTCCTGGTCCTTCCCTCATCCAGCTGTGGCTGGACACTTCTTAAGAAAAATTTCCCTTGGAAGATAACCCAACACTCACCCCCACAAAAATCAGCACCACCTACTGGTTAGCCAGAGTACAGAACTCCTAAGAGGGATATGGGTGGGCTACCAGTGATGTGGCTAATAAAATGAAAAAGGGTAGACTGAAGGTAAAATGAATTTGCAACTAAATTTAGTGTTTGCACACTTGTTCTACAAGTGGGCCATGTCAGAGTGTGGATGCTTTGTCCATGAAAGAGTTAATAAGCAGTCATTCCCTGGTTAATTCAATACAGGTTACACAAATTCTCCATTCACTTAATGATGTTCTTTGCTCTAACATTAGCCCCACTACTTAAAGGGACACTGTCAATTTAGTTGATGCCCTAAACTTATCAAGGTTCCCCTAGTCTCTCAAATGTTACAAAGTTGAACATTGATACAGAGTTTTCTGACATCTACCTGCAGTGTGCAATGAATGGGAACACAATAGCATTTTGTTTCATGGCAGGGTTAAAGGATGAACCTAAACAGTAGTTGAGTTATTATATAAGCAAAGTAAAATATACCATCTAACAGAAGAGGTGGTGGTGACATAGCTAATTAAGATGTAGTCACTCTGATATTATCTTACAAAAAGTACTTGTTAGGGTCTTTATTTCTCAAGCCTGACAGTGTCCCTTTAATATGACTCAATTAACATTTATGACCCCTTGACCTCTAAATAAAATGCTCTCTGAATATCATTTTTTCAACTAGTAAGCAAACAGCCACTTTATAATACCTGCATTAATTACAATCATAGTACAATATTCCTCCCCCACCCCCAACTCATCTATTCTCATCACTAGCAATTTGTCAAAACAATGACAAATAATTCCATTTGGAAGACAGGAACAAGCAGCACTTGAGGAAGGCCTGTCTGGAATGCTGCATTCTTTTTCTCCATTGCCATTGATGTATGAAAAAGGATACTATCCCCACTATCTTTAGTGAAATCATTAGATGTTTAGAAGGGATCTGAGGGAAGGGAGAGAAGCCATCCTACACAAAAGCAAAGGATGAAAGAAACTACAGGACACAGCACATTACAGTGGAGCAACATATGCAGGAGATTTCTAACAAATTAAAAGTAATGGGGGAGGGGAGTGGTGGCCATGTGGTGCAGTGAATAGAGCACTGGTCCTGGAGTCAGGAGGACCTGAGTCCAAAACTGGCCGCAGACACTTAACATTTACTGGCCGTGTGACCTTGGGCAAGTCACTTAACCCCAATTGCCCTGCCTTCCCCCCCTCCAAAAAGCAAACCAAAAAAAAGTAATTGGGACTGGAGGAAAGGTAGGAGTTCGTAAACCTGCCACAGGGTAAAGGAAAATAGCTCAGAAATTGGAAATATGCTGATGAATGTTTATCTGAAGTAGCTCCAAGACAGATCAGAAATCAAAGCTGTGACCAACCAGTAAGCTGAACAGCTATACTGAGCAATTAGTACTTCTGATTCTTTTTTAAATGTATTTATTTACTTTTAGTTTACAACATTCAGTTCCACAATCCCTTGAGTTTTAACTGATTCTTTAACATGAAATACACAAGAGAAAAATCAAATGATGCTCAATTTTTCATCTATTACAATAAGCTTTTGAACTGAGGGATATATTATGTTGATCCTAGAGTCCCACTGAATAACAACACTAACATCAAAACCACGGAGAGGAAAAAAATCAGCGCTGTGGTTGACAGGGGGAAGAGGGCAAAAGACACGGAGAGGCCAGAGCAGGAAGGGATATAGTGGAATACCAGGACACAAAGGAAACGAATTATCCAATGACTGATAAAAGCACAAAAGCGATGTGTCACCCAACACTAAAAATGAGAATGTTTTTGAAAGAAGAAAGTAGACAAAAATGCAAGGATGTTGACAGCCAAATTTGGTTCTTAGATAACAAAGAAGGAAAGCTATTGAGCATCTATCCAAGAAACAAATTTGGCTCCAAATTTATAACAAATAAAGACCAAAGAAACCCAGAAAGATATAAAGAGATTCCAGTTTTTCAATAAGGAAAGAAGTTATTCAGATACTTTACTGTCAAAAATAAAACTTTACCAGATTTTTTTTGCACGTTTTATAGTCCACAAACTTAACCCTCTTCTCTATACACAATCTCTTACTTTGATTATTTGACATACTAAATTAAAACACTTTTCTATCAACATATGAGATGCCATAAACCTCTTCTTACCTTTCTTCCTCGCCTTGACAGCTTCTTCCCACAATCTCAGCGTCTCTACCTGCTTCCCTGGCCAACTGGTCACATGTTGCTGCTGCTGCTGCTGCTGCTTCTGGTTGCTGGTCTCTTCATTCATACAAGCTACTCCAATCAAATATAAACACAAAACATAAAATTCACCTTGAAAAGTTTTGTTTTGTTTCAAAATTCCTAAAGAGACACTCTTGGATACTAATACCCACTTATATTACTCTTCATGATCTTTGTAGTTTGTTCAGATAGTTTCCTTCAAAGCTCATCTCTTCTATGGCTAATGACCATATCAGTCAAAAGATAAGAAACACAAAACAGGAGAGCAGGAATACTGAAGAAACCCAGATGAAACAATCCAAAAAAGCTCCTTTACTATTTCAAAAAGCTGTTAATGTCTTTTAAAGGGAATTTAACAAACAACTGTTGGGAGTAATCAATCTGTTTATCAAAATGTTTAACCATGCTTTTTCTTGACCATAAGGAAGCATATTAAAAATTAAACCTTAATATACCCCCTAATAAAATTTAAAACACTTAGATAATCTCATTTATTCACTCTGTATAGGTTTTAAAATAAGTTAAATTGGTCAAATTTAACATATATATAGTCTTTCATTCATTTTTAATCATCTATCGTTTGGGATTTGTTGTTTCTGCTTGAGCTTCTCAACTATAAAACAAAGTCAAGAAAAGTTCTATTTCAAATGACTACAGAGATCTTAAAAGAAAAAAAACCTGTATAAACATAAAATTATTTAGCAGTAGCAGCAGCAAGCAACATCTTCAGTAACTGGCACATGGGAAACACTAAATCTCCAACTTTAGACTTTGACAAATAAATCAGTTTCATTTTTCTTCAACTGCTTAAGAAATTCCATAAGGTTTGAGGCTGGAAATGGTTTTGTCATAACTTTTCAGCTGAGCCAAACCTGACCTAGAGGTATGAGAGCTCAGTTGAACTACAATCTCCTCTGGTAATCCAGCTCTGCTTGCCTGCCTATACCCATTCTACAGAGAGACAGAAAAAGAGACTTACCTTTTCAGGGAGATGAAATTTTTAAGTTCACTGAGAAAACAATTTTAAAAAGAAAAAAAAAAGTACAATTCCAGAAGCCTTAGTTTACTTTTAAGGCTATTTTTTAAGGCTGTGACCTTAACATAATCAGGTAGTGATCAATAGTATACTAGAATTTCTTTTACTTTAAAACAGTCATCACTAATGAATATAAGCAACAAGACAATAGTCACTTTCTGCTCCCTGAGTTTTAATACATTAAGACTTTTCCTTCTAGTGCCTGGGAAAAATGATTCATTGGAAAAGAGTGGTCAGACAATTATGCTATTTCTAACATGGGCATACATAACAAATGAGGCTTGCAAATCAATGTGGACAAACACAAGATTTGAAAGTAATGGAGCTCCTGAGCCAGTGTTTCTTGTGTATAGATTGGAAATGTCTAACACTATTACACTCTTCTTCTGAGGCACCCTGGGAGGTTTCAGTAAAAAGTGAAAATATTAAAGTTGACCAAGAATATATGGAACTCAAAGCATGATTTGAACATCTTTGGTACATTATTCTTAAAAGCAATTTAAAATACATATAGCATAAAAAAGTTTCACCTACTTTTATTGATGCCTTGTTTACATGTATTACAGTTGATACTTTGGCTCTGCCCATGTGTCTTTAAGTGGCTGGTGATATACGCTGCACTCAGAAGTTTACCACAGATATTACAAGATACCTTTCCTTCATGGCGAACCATATGTGTCCGCAGTCTGTCTTTGGTGGCAAAGGCAGCAGTGCATGTCTGCATGAGGGAGGAAAACTTTTTTTAAATATAGACTATCCTGTTCCACTCATTTCGAAGCACGCTGTACTATCTATGTGTCACTATGCCCATATTACTCAGAGTTATTAAAATTTTGCCTATTTGTGTCTTACAAATGATGATTTTGAATCTTTCATGGATATCAGCCCCTTCCATTTCAGGGAAAGGAAAAAAATTCCTCTTTTGGATTTTTCTTTGAATTCAAGTAATTTGTACTTATTCCAACCTGTTTGTAGTGACTAATCAATCACATTAAGTCAAAGACTTTCAGCAACAAAGTGGAATAACTAATGTCTAAAAAGTCTTTGTTTTAGCTTTCAGTATTTAGTTTTCTTTAGCTATTATAACTTTTTTATGTTACACAAAATCATTAGCTAACTATCAATCAACCTTTCATAACAGTACAAAGGAATAATTTTTTAAACCTGGTAAGAAGAGCCAGTGGTAAAAATTTGGAGAAAATTAAGGTTATTTCTTCACAAATCTCAGTTACCAACCCAGCAATTTATTTTAAACCCTCCTTAAATCCTTCTTATCCAAATACAAACAGACCTTTGTAAGGATAATAAGGTATTTTTCTACTAACAAAAATGGTGTTTCCAAAGTAAAGGGACAATTGCTTGGCAAAGATAAAATATTTCAATTTTTAAAGGGCCTTATATCACAGAAATAGAAACTATCTTTTTTATTATTATTATTAAACTAGCATTTAAATGGACCACATTATTCAAGTTGGTAATTTCCAGACCATTCAGCATCTGAGAGATCTGATTAGCTTATACTTTCTAGATCATGTGCATTAACTGACATACTAAGGATAAGTCATTTTAACTCTTACTTGGCATTTGAAGGGTCTCTCTGTTGAATGGACATGTTTTACATGACAGCTTAAATGGTCAGGCCTGTGAAAGAGAAAAGTACAACATGTAATGGAACACAGAGATGGCACCAACTGTGATGCTTATGTTATGCCTTTTGCCTTTAGAGAGGGGAGAAGTGGTATCTGTAGTTTAAAGAAAGTTGACAGCATTAATGATACTTTCCCTTTCACAAATAAAAACATTCCCTACTAACCCATGAAGACTTGTCTCTTCTCCAACATCAAATTACACTAAATCTTTACCCTACACAGTTAAAATATGGCCAAAATTATAGCCCTAATAATATGTGACTGGAAGGATATAACTATACTAATTTTAAAGGTTTTTAAAAATAGGACCATAGGATTTTAGAGTTGGAAGGAGCCTTAGAGTTCATTTCATCCAAGAAAAATTAGTGAAAGTCTCAGCACTCAGACAGGAGGAAAGAAGTATTTTCTTAAGCACCTCATCAAAAGTTAGAAAAGCTCCCCCTCCTCTGGAGAAATACTTCCTTGGTTTATACAGTCTGTAACTCCTATACCCAGATATTCAATTGTCATGGCAATATATGCTTTTATGCTAAATTCAGGGCTGAATCTACTAGGGCACATCCTAAACAAAGTAAGATGTTGACCACCTTTCAACTGAACCAAACTGGAACCAGTGACCTAGAGATATAAGATCTCAGTACCTATCACCAATTTCATGTGGTAATCCAAGTTTGCCCATTATTAAAATAACCCCCCCACCCTATCTTCAGAGAGACAAAAATGAAGTTCACTGAGAACATAGGTTTAAAAAGAAAAAAACCCAGTACCTCGAGAAGCCTTTCCCACAAACACTGCAAGTATATGGTTTGGTGATGCCTCCTTCATGAGACCTCACATGGTAAGTCATCCGATCCTTCCTCTTGAAGCGCTGATTGCAAATAGGACATTCAAAGGGTTTTTCATCTGAATGAGAGAGCTTGTGCCGGTTAAGGTGGTAGACATCTCGGAAGGCCTTCCCACACATCTCACAAGCATGGTTCTTCTTGACTGGCTTACTGGGCTTCTTGACTGTCTGTGTCACTGGCATAACAGTGGAACTGGCACTGCTGCTAGGGTTAGTGCCAGAGGAAGATGTAGTGACTGTTGACAAGATGCCTGCAATGGTTGAGACCAACGAAGTTCGGCTGTTGTCTCCGGCGATGGTGGAGATAAGGGGTACCACTGTGGTAGGGGTTTTCTTTTGCCGTGACACTAACTTTATCCCAGTGTGGCAGGACTGATGGCGTCTCAGGTGGTAGCTGTCCCTGAAAGCTTTACTGCAGTAATTGCACACAAAGGAGGTTTTAGGTTTTTCTTTTTTAATCCCAATGGCATCCTTTAATGTTTCTGGTGGTGCCTGAGGTTTCTGAGTTATTGGTAATGGAAGCAACGGCTTCTGATCAGGGGGCTCCACAGCAGAGCTCAGGAGGGGCAGCAAGCTGTTCTGTGCTGCCTGCTGTTGGTGATGGGAGGCTTCATGGGCCTAAAACCAAACATTTACACTTAAGAAACACAACCACTCACAACAGTCTGCAAAATTCAACATGCTCCAGACAACATAAACCCAAGGAAAAAAATGGAAGACCTTGAAAACATACTCTCTGTAACAGGGGTTAAGCAAACCTGCAGTAACTTGGAAACCCCAGCACATAGCATTTAAATAACCATACAGTACACAGACTTTTGTCATTCCTGTGCTAGAGTTGCTCACTTTTAAACAGCTGACTCAACTACCAGACTATCTTATGTAGTTCAGAAGGGATGCACCAGCTGATACAGTATCTTTGCATTATTCTGTCAGTGCTAAAGCCAAGTTTAAATAACTTATCTGAAAAATTACACTACAGATATATATTTAGCCCCTCATTGAAATATAAAACACAACTAAAGCATCCACTTGTGAATTAAATAGGAGAGGAAAGGCTCATGTCTCCTTCTTTCTCATCAGAAAACCCTTGGTGATTAAGCAAAAGGGGTGTTATTGCTAAGTGATGAATGGAATCTAGTGTTCTGAGCATGTATATTAGCTGTAAGTTTACTTTAAAAATTTTCCCTAAACCCTACCAGAGATTGGGTTGAAATTAAACCTGTTTTTGTACAACCTGTCGGGTATATGTCAGGAGATTCACCAGCAAAGTACTTCTAACCATTATGTAATCCACTTCCTAAAGCTGTACTAAATGGGATGTCCAAGCCACTGAACTGTCAAAGACAGGTTAAAAAAAACAAAACAAACATAAAAAATTTAAATATCCCCTTTTAGTCTGTATTTCTCCAGAAGTTCTTGTTTTTGTTAAAATATTAGACAAGTGCTTCGTTCTAATATGCATTCCGCCTTATCCCTCTACCCCAAAAAACAACTTTCCATAAAAACTGAGGAATTAACAGGCTGCCTAGAAATTTCCACCGGCTACAAAGCCCACCTTTTCCTGTGCATCAGCTTGTTGGTGTTTGTGTTTACTATGTCGGTTTTGATTCTACAAAGATTCACAGTATCTCCATGCTAACAAATACTTTAAGATATGATGGGTTAATTTCCGAAAGAGTTTTTCTAATATGTTTCCTTTTATCAACAATTATCTGACTGAGGCAATGGTCCCAAACTCCAAAGTTTAGGTTTCCATATTCCTAGCAGGACACAAGCAACCAGAGTTAAAGACCCTAAAAAGTTCAAGCACAGTGTACTAGGCCTTTTCCCACACAGCCTGACTTTAGAAGTTTATTTACCCTTCTCTCAATCTACAATCGCAAATCCTTCAGTCATTTAGCTAGCCTCCTTCAGGATAGAAAAACAAAGACATGTAATCACACATTCATATGCATGCATACAATTTCTCCCCAAAGGATAAGAAGAATACCCACTAATACTCCCAGTTTATTTGATAAGAGTGCCAAAGCTAAACTTAAAATCAGGGTCCCATATTGACCACACAGTGGGATTATCCACAGGCTTAATTTCAATTAGCAGGTTTAGTACCTTTGACTTCACCTCCCTCTGAGTCCTGGGAAGCTCAGAAACTTTGCATGTACTTCAGGGTATCTCTGGACTTTGTGTTTGTACTGAATTACAGCATACTTTTTTATGGAGTTTCTCTCGGTCTCTATATGAGATTTAAGAATCTCATTGGGTGACATTGAAAGAAATCTAAAGAGATCTGCAGTCTAATCCTACCCTTTTCCCAATCAGATTCTAAGATTCCCAAGTTTATGTACAGTATGCCAATAGTTAATATTTGAAGATTAGTCAAGATACACAATTTCAAAGCCATCTAACAGATCAGAAAGTAGAGAACGCAAATTTTTTGGACAAGGTTCAGATACTTTAGAGGTATTTTTCAATACTAAAGAACCATTATGATGGCTGAGCACTAAAAGCACTTAGAACTATTTTATCAACAGATATTCATGTAAATACTTTCACAGAACTGCCGAGGCTCACTTTCAAAAGGGTCCTTAGAGTTCCCTTGATCATTTCGTAAATGAAATTATCAAGAATGCCCTTACTATTGAAGGAATCACTCCTTGATTCCCAAGATCCTCCATAAGAAATCTTCTTAATGAAAGAACTGGCTCCTCCCCACCCCAACCCCCTTGCCCCCATATCAGTGGTAGGGACAGACTAAAGCAACAATTGCTGCCTATGGTAAGGTACACTTAAAAAAAAAATAATAATCCATCTACAGGACAGGCTTCTATTTGACTAGGATCATCATCAAATCAAAGTTTTAATTTTTTTTTCTATCTCCTTCAACTGTGGTGCTTTTAACCCCTGCCTGAGTTTTCCTTGTCTCCAGTTGGTGAGAAACAAAACAAAAATGTTATTTCATCACTCAGGGTGGTAGGATATGGCACCGTGAAATCTCCAGTGCCAGAGGGTAAAAGATTTTGTACTGAAACAAATTAGCATCAGTGAGTCATATCTTGAATGTCCTGTTAGGAGAATCATCCATCAAACCTTTTAACAGCTATGGCTTTCACTTTCTACCCTGTATCTGGAAAGTAAGCAGGTGTTAAATTGTTTTAAAATATATATGCGATAAGATGCTAATGAAAACAAACAATGTAATTTACTCCTTCATTTCCTCAATGGAAAGCATTTAAAATCTAAACAGGGTAGACCTATTCAATACCCTTCAAGAGAAATTCCTGAAATATTTTCTATGTCCATGCTCTCCAAATCCATATTATATCAATTTTCTGGTAATTTAATGAAAACTACATGAACTGTCAAATTCTGGACCAAAATTTTATTTTTCATACCTGTCTATGAGGCAGATATCTCCTTAAAAAAAAAAGTCTGAAATAATTTTATGTGTGAAATCACATAAAAATCTATCGATAAACAGTTAACCAATGATATCTTACATGAAATTTGTCCGAGAGTAAAATTTAAAATGTTATAATATGTTTTAAGTAATAATTAGCTTTATAAATATTAATGATTATAGATTTCCCCCTAATACAAAGTACTTCTTATTTTCACAATCTCCAAATAAGTTTATGTAGTCACCTAAATCATTTATCATATCAAAACTACTCCAGAGGCCTATTAAACACATTTTTAATGAATGTCTGAAAGGTTTTTCTAGAGGATATTTTGTCACTTATAATACCACCTGGCCATTTAATAGTTATATATTATTTCTTCTCTAACAAACATTCACCATATTTTTTAAAATGTATATAGCACATACTGACCACCAAACTCATCAAAATGTAATAAAATAAAAACAGAGCAGATTGGGTGGGAGACAAAGAATTTAAGGAGTCCTATAATTTTGAAAACTTCAATTTCAAGAAGCCTGTATTTATAAAGACTAAAAACAAACAAACAACCCAACCCCAAACTACCCACAAAACACAGCTTTGCAGGTATCAAACACTTCTTTTTAATTTAAAAAAAAATAAGACTACGGATAATGTGTTGGATTCTCCAGCTCTCAGATCAAGACCACTGAGGTGGGTAAAGTGGTTTAGAGAATAAATTTATTAAAAATTCTACATCCGTTCCTGGTTAACTCACTAAAAGGGCTCAAGAGCTCCAGGAGTCTGGGGTTTCACCAAGTTATTCAAAGAAGGAAAATAACAGAGAAGTGGGAGGAACGCACTTTAAAGTGATGAGTTTCCTGCCCTCTTTCTGTTCCTAAGTTTCCCAGTGAGCTCATCAGAACTGCCCACTAAATGCTTCGTTTGTAAATTGGAATGAAACAGAAAAGTAAATAAATAAAAATCCATCCCAGGGCATCCAAACAGGGTCATCATGTCGGTTCTCCAACGAACAGCATCACTCCCCTCACTTCTCCTCCCCCACCCTCCCCCAAAGTAAAGCCAGTTAGTAAATCGGCCATACAAGTGACTTTCATGGTTTCTTGGGGAAAGCGGATGGCTTCGGGAAAGAAAGAGAAGAAAAACACCCCAAGGGGTGACTCATCTAGGGGCTTTGCAAGCGGGATCTTTCCCAGTCTCCTTCCCTTTCTTTCTCTGGCGCTCCCCCGGGTCAGAGGAAATGTGCGCGGTCAGAGACAAGGACTCCAGTAGGAGTGGAGGGGTCCCTCCATCCAGGACCCTGGCCCCCCATCCCTCGCCTCCCGGGGAGGGGGTAGAGATTCCCCAGACTGAATAGGAAGGGGGCCTGAGAAGGATGCAGGAGAGGAAAGGGGTGTCAGCTGTGGTCAAGTCCCGGCGCAGGGGCTTTTGTAAAAGGACAATTTCAAATCCAGTAGATAAGTTCAGAGACACAGACACTGACCACAGCAAACGCCTTCAACTGGGCAAGTCCTGGGCGGGGAGAGGACAGGGGATGTCAGGGGGCCCTGAAACACCCCTTGAACACTCGGGGATGGCCTGCGCGGAGAGGGGACAGCAACAAAAAAGAAGGAGCACAGACAGGAGGGAAAGAGAAAGGAGAGCAGGCAAAAGGGAGGAAAGAGAAAAGAGGGGCCGGGAAACTTGGGCGGGATGAGAGACTAGGGGGGCAGTGGGTCCGCACTCCCCCCAGGGTCCAGGAGCGCTACTGCCGCGCGCCCTTCCCTTCCCTAGGGCAGCCGCTGGGCTGGCGGACGGGTGACAGCGGGCCGACCTCCTCCCTTCCCCTTCGGAGCGGGAGGGGACGGGGGTGAATGGCCGCGGGAGGCCCGGGGGGTCACCCCCAGGCCGTGGGGGCCCCCCTCCCCGCCCGGGCACACGCACACACACCCTCGCGCCCCGGGAGGCCGCCTCTTCACACCTCGGTAGCCCCGCAGCTCTGGGGCGGGCTGGCGGAAAAACAAAGGGGGATTAAAGGCCGGGGCCCGGCCCGGCTGGGGCCGGGGCGCGGAGCCGGCAGGCAGGCAAGCAGGCAGGCAGGCAGGCAGGCAAGCGGGCGGGCGGGCGGGGAGGAGGGGAGGAGGAGCGCCCGCCCGCCGCCCGCCCGGGGCCCGGCCCCCCTGCGCCCCCCCCGCCCCCCGGGGGGGCCCCCAGTACCTGGAACAGGAACGCGGTCCAGTTGGCCTCCATGGCGGCAGCGGCGGCGGCGGCCGAGCCCCCTCCTCCCCGCTCCCCCCGCTCGGGGAGCCTCCTCAGCCGGAGGAGGCGACAACAAAGCGGCGGCGGCGGCGGCGGCGGCGGCAGCGGCGGCGGCTCCTCAACATGGCAGCGCCGAGCGCGGCCACTTCCGGTAACCTCCGGGACGCACCACCGCGGCGGCGAGCGCGGGCGGGAGGGGAGCCCCGGCGGGGCCGCCGCCGCCCCCGGCCCCCGCCATCCTGCCCGCGCCCCCCTGCCGCCCGCACGCCCGAGCGGGGCGCCCTTGAGGGCTGCCGCTTGGGGGGTCGGGTCCCCGGCGGGGGGGCTGGGGTGGGGCCGGGGGCGGGGAGGCGCCGCGGCGTCCCCCCCCGCGGGGGTGTGGGATGCTGCGGTCCGCGGCTCAGGCAGCGGGAGCAGGGGGAGGCTCAGGAGAGAAGATGGAGGACGCCAGGGTCTGGCGCTGCCCCACGGGGCGCAGGCCAGACGGCCGCCCGCTCCCAGCCGCAGACTCGGCGCGCAGCTCTCTCCCTCCCCGCGCCGCGCCCCGCTCCGCCCTGACCCTCGGCGGAAGCGGAGCCCTGGCCCCCGGCGCCGGCGGCGGCGGCTTAGCCCGGAGGCGCTCCCGCCCACCCCCCGCCCCAAACTGAGAAAACCCCCTGGCCCCGGGGGCGCTCGGGGCCCCTGCCGCCCGCGCGCGCCGACACGCGCAGACACGCCAGCTCGCCCGAGGCTGCAGCCGCTGCCTAAGCCGCCCGAGGCCTGGGTGGAGGAGCCTGAGCCGCGCGCGGCGTCCCGCGCAGAGCCACTCGGATTTGGGGGAGGATGCTTGGCTTCCCGCGCCCGCTGCTTCGCCCCACTTTGGGAGCAAAGGCAGCAAGCACTTGATTGGGGTGCAGGGTCAGGGCCCGCCACTCGTCCCCCACTTCAGGATGTTTGCTGCAGAAGTCGTTCCTGAACTTTTCCGTCTACTCACCCCATCCTGGAGGTGTGACATCCTACCACCACCACCCCCTCCAAAAAGAAAAGGGGCAGAGAAGGTGGAAGAGAGAAGAGGAAATGAGCCTTGGAGTGCCCCGGGCTATAGACTCCGCTAGCTCGGCCCCACTCTCCTCCCCCCCCCCCCCATGCCATTGCACGGACCCTGGTCAGGACCAGGTGTGAGGGTACCCCAGACTCTGCGCAGTCCCAAGCCCCGCGTATAAAGGAGGCCCAAATTGGAGCTTGGACTTCTTAAATTAAGATTCGCCCCATCCTCTGTCCTCTATTCTTGAGGATCTTTCCCAGAACTTTCTCTTTCCTTTCTTCAGTTAGCTGGCAACAGCACTGAGAATATTAGAAACAAGCTATTATTGAAAAGTGTCTGGAAGCTTCGGGGGAGGAAATGAAGGGGCAGCGTGTTTCAGTGATATTTTAATAAACTAATTAAAGAAAAATACCTGTTTTCAGATGGCCACGTTATTAGAAGACCTACGTCGTTCATGCTAATTGCCTTTTTACTATACATCTATTACTTCTGTATATTCTCATTACCCCAGGCTCCAAGTCCATTCTTTCCCCCAACCCATACCCTCTCTGTTGAAGGATTGAATACAGTAGCAGAATATTACTTTTAGAATTGCCGAGAAATTAAGAGGGATAGTAACTATTTGACAGCCCGTGCGTCCGCTTCATCTACCACACGTATACAAGCTTCCCTCTCTTTCCTTCTCTCAGTCACCAGAGAAAAGGGGCAGGAAAATGCTGATCTAGTTTCTTTTGGAGGAGATTCCCCATTAGGCACTGCCTGCAGCTCTTGGGGATAGATGAATAGCTTTAGCTGAGAAAATAGACAGCAGCTAGGTTCACTGGGCGCTGCAGGTAACACGCAAGGGCAGGCCCGCCTGAGACGAGGGGACAGAGAACAATGAGCTGTGGGGTAATCAGAGATTCCAGCAGTTCCCTCAGCTGAATTCCCTAACTGACCCCCTGGCCCCTGCACACTCACAATCTCAAGGGCCTCACACTTTGAGAATGACTACCCCCCCCCCATCTCTATCCCCCAACTTGTTCGGGAAACAGAGGCTCTCGTACACAAGGACTAAGGGAAAACGGGAGAACCAGGGTACAAGTACAAGGAACTAAAATAGCTCCTACATAAACACATTTGAAATCTTGATCAAATCGTGAACGTTAAGTGATTCTCAAGTCTTTTTCATTCTTGTGCTGCAAGGCTCCTCTCCTTTCCACCTCAGTAAATTCTGCCTCCTAAGGTCCTCTCTTTGGAGTTGTATTCTCCTTCCCTTCCTACATCCATTCAGCCAAGGGTGAAACTGAACCTTCAAGATATGAAAATTAGCACTTAATGATGACCGTTATCCTAACGATAAGGCAGACTCTCGTGAATCCATTCAGACTCTCCAGAATTTCTTATCATAGGATCGCTAAACCTTCCTCAACAATCATTCTCACAGCACCTCTTGGGGAGGGGTTTCCCCCACAAACAGGAAACAGAGGTTAAGTGAAAACTGCCGAGTTCTCATTACCTCAGAGTTGGGATTCAGAAACAAGAACTTTTGACTTCTTATCCTCTGATAAAAAGTGCCTAGTTCCATCCTTCATTCAGACAAAGCAGAGCCAAGGAATCTCTCAGTCCCGAAATCCTCCCATTTTCCCTACCTCCAAAGAAGAAACCAAACCACTTTCCATAATCAGGTGATGCTTTAGAAACCTTGATTCCAGAAAGAGAAAGGAGAAATTCCAAAACATCAGCCTTGCAAACAAGAGCCAAAAGCAACCAACCCCCGCAGCTACAGCTGCCACTAGAAATATATACTGAAACCAGGTCATGAGCTCCATTCCCAGAAGTCAGCTAGCTTTGCTCTTTTTCTATAGCTTCGGATGACATACCTAACCCCAGCCAGCTGTTCCACGCAAAAGTATGAATGACTTAGCACAACAAATCCAACCTCACAGATGAAAACATAACTTATATGTGCCATGCCCCACTGGTGGCATCTTTCATATATGACAAGTAGTTAAGTTTGAAATGTTGAGTATCCAAGTAAAAATCCTTGAAATCTTTTTCCCTCCCCAAACCCCAATTCAGCCCCATTCACTACCTTTAATGGAGAGACTAGGTCCTAGTCTACTCTCCTGCCCTGTGGAAGTTGGTAAGGTCTTTCCATGCCCACTCTGTTCCAACCGGTTCTACTCACTGTCAAGACTACTTAACCTATTGTTGAACTTTCTATAGAAGATCTCTTCTATGTAGGTAGGGGGCTTCAATGGAAGAGGCTGTCTTGGCAACACAGATGCTTTTTGGCTAGGACAATGAAGCCCACCTCCCCAGAACTATGGCCATCAGTTTCCACCTTCTTTGTTCATAACTTTGGACTATTGTTCACTTGTCCCTCTTCCTCATCTCTTATCAGTTACAATAGGTGCTCTTCCATCTCCAAAACATTTCTTGCATCTATCTCTTCCTCTTTATTCCCATTGCCATAATCCTAATACAGATCCTTATCATCCACCCTCCACTATTAATCCAAGTTTCTCTTCTCTTTCTCACTGTACTTCATTCTTCATATTATTGTCAGAATCTTCTTTCTTACCCACAGATCTTCCACTTAAATCTTCAGTGACATCTTCTTGCCTTTCAAGTAAAGTTTAAATTCCTCTTCTTAAATATTCAAAACACTCAAGAATCTGGAGTCACTTTACCTTTTAAAGTTTATTTCATAAAACTACATGCACTCTATGTTTCACTGAAATGAAGCAACTTTCTAGCAAAGATATCACACTTTTATGACCCCATGCCTTTGTTCAGACTGTTCCCTATATCTGGAATGTACTCTACCTCTCTATCTGTTGAAATTCTACCTGTACTTTAAAACTTGTTGCAGGGGCTGCTAGGCGGCAAAGTGAATAGAGCACTAGCCCTGAAGTCAGGAGGACCTGAGTTCAAATACAGCCTCAGACACTTAATCCTTACTGGCTGTGTGACCTTGGGCAAGTCACTTAACTCCAATTGTTCTACCTTCTCCCCTCCAAAGAAAAGAAAAAAGACTTGTTGCAAATGCCCCCTTTTCTCATGAAGCATTCTCTTAACCCCCCAGTTAATGACCTCCTCAGACCTTCTCTTTTATAACTTGAATACATGACCTTTTGATTTGTAACCCCAGTGAATATAAGATTGTGTATGACAACTATCTGTGTTGGTGTCTTATCCTTATATCTGACTGTAATCTCCTTAAGGCAAGAACTATGTCTTGTCAAAACTTTATATGCAATTCCCCCTCCACAGTCTTAATGCTTATCAGGCACTTAATTACAATGGAACTAATATTTATTAGCTATAAGGCCCCATATACTTATAAATCTATCTGTCTATGATTTTTGATCTGTGATTTTAACCTACAGTTAAAAAATGGGGGGAGGGGGGAGGAGGGAGCATTCAATCACTTGCCCTGGGCAAATATTGCTTTTGGGATTAGTGAAGCCCAGTTCTTAGTGAGTTTGGGACTAGTCATGCATTTTTTATTATTTTATGCTGCATCTATTATCTCTCCTTCCTGCTGCTCATCTACTCACAGGACAATTAAAAAATAAATAAAACCCTCATAACATACATATTGGTTATGTATGTGTATATATTTATATATGTATACACATGTATATGCACACACACATACATACACCCCTCATTCTGCATTTTAATTTTCATAGGATGCGGATAGTATGCTTTATCTTTAGTTCTTTAGGCTGAAGAATTATTATTGTATTTTATCTATAATATTGCTCATTTCATTCTACATCAGTTCATGGACTTCTCAGTTTCCTTTAAATTTTCCATTCAGTCATTTGTTATTGACACAATAATATTCTTTCTCTGATTAAATGGCAGGTAAAATTTTCCCGTCTAAATCTCTAGGCACATCCTAGATAATGATACATTACCAAAGGTAGGTCTACATTCAAACTTCCAGATTTTCTAAAAACACTAATATTAAGAAACATTGGGAAACAAGCTATAGGAAGTTTCCTTCTGTTTTGGAAAGGATTTTTCAGGTACTAAATACACTAAGGATTTGGATTACAGACTCGGAATTCTAAGGAGTGGAAAGTTCCAATCTGGGGTATCTCTTCCTAAAAACAAAACAAAATTAACCCCCCCCCCATTATCCTAGACAGATGAAATTATCTTACTTCAGCTAGGTTCCAACCAGATAAGCCATGTATACTGAGGATTTAGAAAAGTCTAACTCAGACTAATTCTTTATGCAGAAAACCTGGAACTGTAACAGAGCCACTATTACACAGAAACTCTAAAAGTCTGCAATGTTTAAATAAGACCAAAAAGGATCAGTCAACAAGAAATGTGACCCTTCAACTTCTGTTTAAATTATACAAGAATAGGAATTAAAAGGAAGCTAGCTTTTCAGGGTCTCACTAGACCAAGAAACACCTCACCCCGTGAGAAAAGCAGAAGCAAATCCCACTATGGATAGCCACCACAGTGAGCCCCAAGACTGCTTGCCTGTGGTCATCATGGGCAGAAGTCCTGCTTGTATTTCAATTCTACTGCCTAGGGTGTCATCACTAGCTACTTCTATTTCAACAAGTAAGGTAAAGATGGGGAAAAAATTATCAAATCTATACCTCTGGAAGGATGCCAGGTTAATTTTTCCTGAGCACATTCAGATCATAAACTCCTTTAAGAGCAGCAGCTGTATTTATCCATCAGACTACATTTCTCAGCAGCTAGAGACTTTCTACCCTTCACCTATCCCCTTATAACTTGGAGCTTTCAAAAAGTGAGAGTAGGGGCTCCCAAAGAACACGTACCATGTTTTCCAATTAGTACACAACTCCTTCCCAATAGATAAGTAATCCAAGAATATGAACAAACAGTTTCCAAAAGAAGACTCACAAACTATTAACAATCATATGAAAGAATACTCCAAATCACTAACAAGAAAAAGGTAAATCACAGTGACGGAGGTTTTATCTCATTTCCAGCAAATTGGCAAAGATGACAAAAGATGAGAATGGTTAGTGTTGAAGGAGCTGTAGATAGGCTTACTACAGCATAGCTGATGTAACTATGATTTGGTATAGCCATTCTGGGAAGAAATTTGGAATTATTTAAACAAAGTGACTAAAATATCCATACCCTTTGATTCAGAGATCCCACTGTCAGGCATATACTCCAAAGAGGTCAATGACCAAAAAGAAAGTTGAACATATACCAAAATATTTGTAACAACACTTTTTTTTGGTCTTAGCAAAGTTAAGTGGAAACAAAGTAGATATTTGTTTGATGGGCAATAGCTAAACAAAGTGTGGTATCTGAAGGTAATTATTATTCTGTAAAAAACAATGAATTTTACTAGAAGAAAAGCATGGGAAAACTTAAAGAACTGCTGTAAAGTGGTGTTAGCAGAACCTGGAAAATAACATGCACAATGGCTATAGCAATGAAAATGGAAAAAAAAAATAACATATATCAATAGATGAATGTTGCAAAATCACAAAAACAAGCATAGCCCCCCCCCAATAAGTTATGAGAAGACATATCCCCTCTATGTATATATGGGGTAGAACATTTGCAACAACAAAAAGTCAGATTTTAAAAAAAAATGTATTAATAGGCTTTGCTGATTTTTCCCCCCCTTTTCTTCCTCTTTATCATTAAAAAAACACTTTGTTGTAAGGGAAGGTTCTCTGAGAGGAGAAAAGGGGAAAAGGTATAGAGGGAAATACAGGTATTGTGAAAACAAACAAACAAAAACATTTTAAAAATCTATTTTTAAAAAATTATTCCTGGGGTAACTAGGTGGCACAGTGAATAGAGCACTGGCCCTGGAGTCAGGAGGACCTGAGTTCAAATGTGACCTCAGACACTTGACACACTTACTAGCTGTGTGACCTTGGGCAAGTCACTTAACCCCAACTGCCTTGCCTTTCCCCCTACCAAAAAAAATTTACTCTCCTATGATGGAAACCATGATTTCCCTACCCTCCACTTCCAACTAGGATTTCCCAGTCCTTTTTTAGCTATTCTCCCTAGCAATCAGTACAAAGTACTTATTACACGTAAGGACTAGAAGCCTCACCCCCCTCCAACCTCCCCCAACCCCCTACAATGGGGATTTATTAAGAAATTGAATGCATTAATCAATTTACCTAAGGAGACTAATTTGACTCTCTCCAATCAACTCTGCTTCTGGCCACTGATAGCATGGAGTGAGCCATTAAATACATGGTAACAAAGTACTATTTCAACCTGTGATGAAGTCCACTGAAATCTAACCAGACATTTCCACATCATATTCAAAAGGTGGAGAGGAGCCTTATTTTCAACATCAAATCAGAAAGGAGATAAATGATTATTTCTTGTCTATAGAGGGCCAAAAGGAACTGTCAGACTACTTGGATGTTATCATATGATCAGTGTTTATTGGGTGCTTACTACATGCCTTGTGCTGAAACATGACATCAGTACTTCCTAGCAATATTAAAATTATTTCCCTACTAGATATGGTGCTGGCAGTTGGGAAATAGGATTTTTAAGTAAACATCAATTTAATTTCTGAAACAGTTTAAACATCATTTCTTCCTTCTAGTCCTGTCCTCCCAGCAAGACAGACCTACCACAAACTATGGGAATAAAATAGGCTCAGGTCATCTCTTCTTGGAAGGAATTAAAAGAACCAATGCTAAATATATGAAGGTTTATTGGTGAGGTCATTGTCCCAATTTGATGACTTCTGGGTGGATAACTAGAGAGGAAAATCCAGTGTGTAGGCAATAGTAAACCCAGGCCTCTATCTAGAACTAAAACAGTTTTTTTAAAAGCACCAAGAAATTCAATATGACTAGAAAACATGCCCTAAAGGCACGATCTCATCCTTTGCATACCTACTTCCCACTATGGCAAACATCCTAAACCTAGCGATGGTTTGGGAAATAATGTTCCCTAGTGGGCAGAAGAGTAAAATGTGGTTAGAACACTAATGGGGTCAAGGTTGAAAACTCAATCCTGGCACAGATCAACAGCTCCTAACAGCCGCACTAGCTACCATTCAACATTTTTCTGCCCTTTCTCAGGCAAACTTCTTGTCTGTACTCTGTACCTCCTCTTCCTTTATTCCCTTTTAAATCTTCTATAATCTAACTTCCAAACGCATCATTCAATTGAAACTGCTCGAGCTCGCTCTCTCTCTCTCTCTCGTTACCAATTTGTCAAATCTAATGAATGGCCTCTTCTTAGTCTTCTTCCCTCTTGACTTCTACATATTTGACAATTGATCATCCTCATTCTGAATAGTCTCCTTTGGGTATTTGTGACACTAACTTTCTGCAAGTTCTCCTACCTTTCTGACCACTCTTCCTTTACTGAAAATCATGTCATATGCACCAACTATGAGTTTGGGTCAAGGCTCTGTTCTGAGCCCTCTCCTTTCTCTATACTTTCACTTGGTGACTAATCAGCTCCCATGGGTTCATCACTTTTATGTAGATGACTCCCAGATCGATATATTTAAGCCTGTGTTTAATAAACTAGTCCCACATTGCCAACTGTCTACTAGACATTTCAAACTAGATGTCTTGCAGGCAGGACTGTCCAAATAAAAACTTACTGTATTTTCCAACATACTGTTCCTTCTCCTGAACTTACTGCCATCACCATTCTTCCAGTCACCCAGGTTTACAATCTGTCTTCGTGGACACTTCACTTTCACCCCACGTATCCCATTAGTTGCCTTATCTTGACATATATATGATAAATATCTCTTGCCTATCCCCTTCTCTCTCCTCACAGCCATCAACCTACTTCAGGCTCTTATCACCTCCCACTTGGATTATTCTCACAGCCTATCTGGTCTCCCTCCTTCAAATGTCTTCCCACACTAATCTATTGACATAGCGACCACAGTAATCATACCATAGCACTAGTCTGACCTTGTCACTCTCGCACCTCCCCCATTAAAAAGAACTCCAATGGCTCATTGTTACTTCTAATATCAAATATAAATTCCTGTCTTGCACTTAAAGCTCTTCACAACCTAGTCTTCCTACCTTTCCAGTTTTCTTACACATTATTCCCTTTCACAGACTCCATGGGGTCCATTTGTATTAGCCTACTTGCTGTTCTTCACGTAGGAGACTCAAATTCCTCACATTGCCTATCTTTCCAGAGACTGTTCCCCCCTACCTGGAATACCATACCTCTACCTCTTCAAAACTCACTTTGAATCACTTTCTAAATGAGGCCTTTTTTCATCTCCATAGCTGTGACTGCCCTTTCAATACTACCTTGTATTCATTTACATATATCCTATAAATACTTAAATGTATATATTGTCTCCTCCATTAGAATGTAAGCTCAAGGAATTTTCTCTTTTGTCTTTGCAGCGTGACATACAGTAGGTACTTAATGCTTGTTGATTGCTCTAAAGCCATAGACTATACCTCAAGAACAAAAGTAAAAAGTGGATGGCTGCCACTTACTCCCATAACTGGAAGTCTCAAGGTACATGATGCACTGCATATACAAACAGCAGAACTATTACAGTTGTCTCGAGTGTTTCACTGGGATCTGGCATATGCACAGATGTTATTTTTTTTTTTCAAAGGGAGGCTAAGGAGCCTTCCAGAAGAGCTGAGATCCTGTGATAGAAATATCTTGAAGTGACCTCAGAGCATGGGTAGATTTTCTGTATGTGGTTCTGGCCTGCAAATCACATGATTAAGAGCCTCTTTAAAAAAAATTAGCCATGTAGCCTGATATGGGGTTGTCTTCAACATTTTAGTTGGCCCGAGTCATTCTCTTGAGCTATATATACTCTAGTGATTCCATTCTTTTGCTGATGGCATCTGGTGAGACAATGCTGTAAGGAAAGTTTTGGGCTCTCTCCTATGAGGCCATGTTGGTTTTATGAAACAGACCTTGGTCCTTGGCTTCTGCATGTTTTCTTCCCATGTTTTAGGTGAAGGGTTTAGAGTGGGCACAGGCATCCCAATGTTCACTATCTCACTACTTTAGTGTTTGTGTTTTACAGGAAGCTCAATTATTAGTGCTCAGAGGGGCAAGAAGTGACCATCAGGACTAGGCTCAGTTGAGGCTGAAATTAGGACTCATTTGGCAGTCATCTGCTTATAAGTTTGGTGGAACCAATGCTATGTAAAAAAATCAATCAAATTTGAGCCTGTTCTTCAGAGACCAAAGTGAGATGGGGAGCATATATACCTGAGGTGTTGAAGACGAATTTTTATATTGCACTTTTGTTATTGTTGTAACTTTTAAGTATCCCTTTGTAAAAACTAATTGATATTTAGTGGTTAAATATAAGTGGGCTACCTGTCACTGGCACCTAAAGGTGGTGGAAAGAGCCAGCGGAGATTCTAGTTGATGGCAATAAAACATGCTAAACCTTTTAGGGTACTCTTTGAGCCTTGAGGGAGAGATAGAAGACCACCCTCTGGCAAAGTGAGGAAAGATCAAAACTACCTGTAGTGGAGTAGGTACTACTCAGGTCTCACTCTTAAAACTGCTGGAAGACAAACTCTGCTTAAGAGAAAGAAAAAGGGAGGAAGGAATCCAAGTGGACTACAGCAAAGAGGCTGGAGATTTTGGGTTTGTGACGGATTTTCAGCTGGCAACCCCCAAATATTTATAAGTAGAACTTTGGGAAGGAAGAGAAGGTCAGAATTGGAGAAGTCAGTGGAGATTTTTGCCATCTGAGGCTTCTTGACTTTCTAACATAAATCAAAATCAATTCTGCCAGGTAATAAGAGTAAAGTCCCTAGTTTGTTTCACATTCACTGCTCCCAGCTGGGGTTTTTCTCTATCTTCTCTCTCCATTCATCCTCATGCTTTCCTTTTCATTTTATATGTCTTCTTTTTTTCTTATCTCCTTTCATTCTAGCATCTTAGGCCACTGCCAGTTGTTCTTAACCTATGTCTTTGACATTGCGCTCCAATGACTCTGGAGGAAGAGAGTGGAGCTGAAGACTTTGCACAGGTCACTTAAATACAATTAATTCACTTGCAAGTAAAGACCTCATCCTCCTGATGTCACTGGTTCTCTTAGAGAACCAAGAACAACTTGCTTCCTTGCTCTTTTCTTCTTTTCCACCCATGTGGGCAGAGAGCAATGCATTCTTCGTTGCCAAGTCCAATCACCTCTATGGGAGTAGACAAAAGCCAACTTTACAAATTCTTGTTCTAACACATCTTCTGTCAGGAACCAGGTGCTGAATGCTTAGAACAAATGGTAAAGAGCCAATCCAGTCAGCCAAAGATCTGAGCACCTACTCAATGCAGCATTGTGCATTTTACCCAGCCACTATGGAGGCAGGAATAGAGCTAGAAACCTTGCCTTTGTAAGGTTTTACACACTAGTTGGCAGGACAACACAACCAGAACAGAAATCCTCAGAAAGAGCAATGAATGAAAAAATGCACTGTCCTCAGAGGCAGACCATCTGGGTTTGAGTATTGGCTCTAAATTAATCATAGCTGTATGACTTCATCACTTCATAACTCAAAACCTGTTTCTTCAGCTGTAAAAAAAAAGTATTTGCGCTACCTAGATTCCAGCATTGTGAAGATAAAAATAGACAATGTGTGTAAAATACACTTGTGTAAAACTCCACAGCTATATAAATACGAACTCTTACTTTACAGAGTAATGTATTAAGGTATGCAGATTTGAAATATTCCTTTTGTTACTGCTTTAGAAGCTTGAGTTTTCTATGAAAGCCAGGTCAACCCAGTCCTGTATACAAAGATGTGGAAGAGATACAAGAGTAGCCTAGGTCTCTGGGAGAGTTGTAATTTGCCTCATGGGAAAATTTCTTCAGGATCATGGCTTGGAACCTTTAGGATGGAAACTCCTCTGGTATCCAAAGACAGGAATGTTTTCTCTTGATCCTGCCTTAGTGAACTTATTCTCCTTGTGGCTTGGGGAATGATCCCTGGGGAAACAACCAAAACCTGGCGGTAAAATATGGATCACACTTTAGGTTCTAGGAACTAGGAGTTCCCTGTGTTAAAAATTCCAGCCTGGTCCATCAGTATCTCAACTGGGCCTCTTTTCCAAAGAGATCAAAGAAAGAAAAGGATAAATAGGCATAAAAATATAACATCTTTTTGCTGTGACAACAAACTGGGAGCTAGGATTGCTCATCAATTGAGTGATGGCTGAACAAAGTATGATATATCAATGAAATAGAACTCTTATGCTCTAAGAAATTATGAAATATGCAATTTCAGAAAAATCCTAGACGACTTACATGAACTGATGCAGAAATGAAGTAAGCAGAACCAGGAGAACAATTTATACCATAAAATACACACTGTAAAAATGAACAACTTGGACTTAAGAACTCTGATTAACCATGTATGATTTCAGAGGATCACTGATGAAGAATGCTACTTGGTGGCTAGGTGGTGAAGTGAATAGAGCACCAGCCCTGGAGTTAGGAGGACCTGAGTTCAAATTTGGCCTCGGACATTTAACACTTACTAACCATGTGACCTTGGGTAAGTCACTTAACCCCAACTGCCCTGCCTTCTCCCCTCCAGAAAGCTTTAAAAAAAAAATGCAACTTAGTTTTTAAGAAGTGCATGCACTACATATCCAGACTGATACACCTCTTTTTTGGACATAGCTAACTGCAGGAAGTGGTTTTGCTTAACTGTCCATATGTTAAAATGGGATTTTTTCCCTCAGGGGAAGGTAGAAAGGAAATATCACTTGAAAAAGACTAACTTTAAAATAATTCTATATTGAAATGACCCTGAAAATTATCGTGAGGGTAGACAAACAGATGAAGGAAGTCAGGGCCAGACTTTAAGCAGACAAAGGCAGATTACAAGACATCTCAGCAAAAAAAAAAAAAAAAAGATGAAATAACCTTAATCCTTTCATCAAATAATTCATTTGAAAAATGTCAAAAGAACATTGTATGTGTATCTGAATGGCAAAAAAAGGTCCAACTCAGCAGAGATATAGATTAAGGCACAAGCACATTAGCACCTGAGCTGTTAAACAGAATTAAGTTGTAGGGTCATGTTGAATGACAAGCATTTTTCATTTCACATTGGAAAAGGTATGACATTGCACATTTGGGCTCTTATGTTCTACACTGGATCACAGTAACCACTATTTTGACAATGCGAACCTTACACACACACAGACACGTACCCAGATCCTCTCTTACTGCTGCCACCTGCTGGGGTTGTTACATAGGGTCAGTGTCTGGGTGGTCTGGCAGGCCCTGGTCACATGCCCGCTATTTTCCCTGGGGTGTTTGACCAGAGGGGTCACAAAAGGGCTCAATTAAGAACAGAGAACTGCCTGCGCATTGCTGTGAGGACATCTAGGATAGACATTTCTTCACTTGCTGCTGGGCTCTGTGCCATCCCCACCCAACCCAGACTAAATCCCTTCCTCCTGCCTACAAAGTATATTTCTTAGTTTTGCCAAGAAGGAAGATCAGAAACAGCACCATGGGGCACCCTGGTGGCATCATATAGATATTGCCAGTATCTAAAAGCAGCTCAGAAGCCTACATTGTGTAGGAGACAGATCCAAGAGGCATGCTGGGTGGATGCCTCAGGCCTCCTCTGCTCCTAGGAGACTCCCTGCCTTGAAAGGCATACGACCTGGACAGTATTTCCCTCTTTTGACTGATCTGTATGGGAGAAGGGGAGACAGGCTTAGTAAAGCATGAGAAAATAGAAATGAGATATACTTATAACTTGCTACTAAACAGAGGTCAATAAGGAAGGCACTTTTTCATGTTTTGGGGGACATCAAGGATACCAAATGCTCTTCAGCAGATTGTTAGCTGAAATTGCATCCCAGGTCTGCACTTAGCTGCCTGGCATCTCAATCAACAAGAATTTCCTGAAAATCTTTAGATGGCACTGCACCCTGACAGAATGGAGAAACACAAAAAGCAAAGAGGTAATTCTTGTCTATAACATAGCATAAAACAGGAAAGCAAGATATCTACACAGGAAATAAATTACAAATCAATATATAAGCAGATGGCAGCTGTAGTGCAGTCCACAAGACTGTCCTTGGAATCTTGAAAACCAGAAATCCAGTTCTACCAGATACATACTAGCTGCATCACCATGGACAAGTCATTTAATCTCTTCATGCCTCAAGCAACTAGGAATATAAATACTAGTTGGTACTACATAACAAAAACTTTTTACACCTGTTCTCCATAAGGATGAAATTACAAAGATAGAAGGAAAGATCTGACATTTTATTGCTTCAAAATTTGCAAAATATTTTAGAAGTACTTTGTTTCACAGCTTCTCTTTGAGGTAGATACTGACAATAGCCCCCCATTTATATATGGGTTTACAAAATACTGTCCTCTTTACAACCTAGTAAGGCAAGTAGCTATGCTATTCTCATTTTCTTTTGCATGACAAAACTGTTTCAGAGAAATGTTATTTATCCAGGTTCACTGTCAGAATCCAGATTTAAACCCAGGTGTTGTGACTCCCAAGTCAAGTTTTTTCTTCTCTAACAAGCATAAGGTGGCGTCTACTTAATAAAGCAAACTAAGGGAAATACCACTGAGGTTATTCAAGAAAGTCTTCTCAGAAGCATTAAGACAAGCAAAACATCCTAACTTATTAAAACAGGAGCATGATAGAATTGGGTCTCTTGGCTTTTGGAGGATTTGCTAAACTAAGCTGATGCTTAAAGGGAAGGGTCAAGTAAAAAGGGCAAAAGGATAACAATTAAGTGCTTCTGTCAAGATCTCGTCTTACATCCTAAAGCAATATGCTTCCCATCTTCTCTACCCCAAGGAGGAATCTCACTCATTCCTAGAAAGGCTACAGATTACTGCAAATACCTGCAGAAAAAGCTAGAACGTAATACTCTTAAGTAGGTGGCTTCTGCAAAAATTGGTATTGGAATACCATTAAAAAACACAAAGCAGTTAAATGAACTTCACCAAGTCAATCATCGGGGGAGGGTGGGAGGCAAAGCAAGGCTACAAATTCAATGTTTCTTCTGGAAGAGGCTCTTTAAAGAGTCCCCATATATATCAAAATGTTCATAGCCAAAGAAAAATTACTGTAAGTTAGATGTCCATCAACTGGGGAATGGTTAAAAATAACTATGGTATGTTAATTTATTGGACTAACTGCAATAATAACACAAAATTTTGAACTGATAAATATCAAAGTAGAACCAGAAAGGAAAATGGGAATGAGAAAAACTGAAGGTCATGCAGTTTTAATGACCAAACCTGGTTCCAAAAAAGAAACTCTTCCTTCTCCAGAGGTGGGGTGTTTTAACCTTATATAACCTTTCAAGACCTGAATGTGGTTAGTTTTCAAGTGTTATTTTTTGTTTATATGGGATGCTTTTTAAGGTAAGGAAGGGGGAAATGATATACTTGGAAACAAGGTAACTTAAGAGAAATTTTGAAAAGAGGGAAGCAGAAACTTGTTCATAGGGAATAACGTTTTGATTGAATGGTTGGCCAGATTCAGAACTGAAGACAAAATTTAAAACTTTGCTATCACATTTTCAATAAATTTATTAAGCAATGTGCCTCGTTTTTTATAGATTACAAGAGTTTTTAAATATTCCCTGGCTTTAAGGAGCTTAAGATTTTCTATGGTTCATGTATATTAAAAAAAAAAACAAAAACAATACCAGGAATCAGTAACTATTACTGTGTAAGTATTGACAACAGAATTTCAGAAAAGAATAAAGAAACAGGAAATCTGAATAGCTGGACAAAGCAAGGCTGAGTCTGGTCTTGAAGATTTGAAGAGACAGGCAATTTGGATGAGAATCCTTATAAGCAAAAATGCAAAAGGATGAATGTAAGATAGTATGGGCAGTGTGGATCCAATCTGATTACAACAGAAGATGGGAAGTAGCAGAATTAAGATAAAGAAATGGCAAGGAACTAAAGAGCATGGAAAAGATAGAATCCAGAACAGTTAACATCAGAGAAAAATGTTTTAAAAAATTAAAGGGCATGACAAAAAAATGTAAATGTGTATAACTATTCTAGAAAGCAATTTGGACTATGCAAGCAAAATGTCAACATGCTTTAACTCAGAATGCACTGCTAGCCCTTTTTGTAGTATTAAAGAATTGGGAACCAGGTACGTTTTAATTGTGAAATGGCAAAAAAAATTAGTGTTGTACACAAATGTAGGAAAATATTGTGCTGTAACATGCTAAAAAGAGATGCACAGGGATTCTTATGTGAACTAATGAAAAAGTAAGCAAAGCCAGGAATATAACTAGTCAATGAGGGGAAAAATTAAAAACAATCCAAAATACCTCCAAGGCTAAACATTGTTAAATTATAAAGACATGAGACACCACCTTCCAAACTCTTGCAAGTCAGGTTCCACAGGTGTGGTACATTGAATATGTTGATTTCCCCCCACATATTGATGCTTTGCTTTCTCTCTTCCTTTCTGAAAAACTATTAGAAGGGATGGCTCTCTGGGAGCAAGGAGCTAAGTACAGGAAACAAACAAGCCATAATAATAAAACTATCAACAAAAATTTATTCCATATTCTCCCATTCACTCCTAGATGATGTAATCTGGCCGAAGCTTGTTTTCCCAAGGTCAACAAATGACCTATATTTTTTTCTGTCACTTGATAGATGATAAACTATGCTTTTGAATACTTTCTCCCATGGTTTCAGTGAGTCAAGGCTCTTCCACTTTGTACCACTTATTTTTAAGACTGTCCTGGTCCAAACACTCTTGACCGTGTTCTTATTTCAATTGTCATCCCATTATTTCCCCACTGCATCTCCAGTTTTAAAAATCTTAGCGTGCCTGCAATCATCTTAAGCATTAATTCCACATTTCCTTGACTTTTCATTCATAACCTTCTCAAAATACTTTCCCTTTATCTCAACTTTAGAAAAGCATGTATTAAACTCCTGCTACCAAAATGCAAGGCACTGCAGATATGGATATAAAAATTAGAACCATACTCATCTATCTTTGGGTCCTTAGACCCTTATCAATTGAGGAAATAAATGAAGTCATAACTCAAGTCTAACAGAACAATCAGAATCTACATGAGAATGGATAAGCAGTTACTCACATTTCAGCTTTTAAGTGGTTGTCAAAGTGCTTTAAAACAACATAGATGCTTATTAGTAAATCAACTTACCCCAAAACCACAAACTAGGAAATAAAGCAGGCCTTGAACCTGTTCTTTACATCAGTGTTCTTTATTCTAAACAACCATTACTTCTATCATGAGCCTAGATGAACTCTTCCTGACAACACCGACACATTCCCAAGACTACACGTCTGTTGTTTAACATGAAAGTAATAAATAGGTAAGTACTGGGTACAACAGTGGAAAAGGCACACATTTTTATGTAAATTGCAAGCTTATCCTCATCTTCTCATTTCTTTTGTATGCTACTATATTTTTAGTTGTGTGGTACCCAGCATGTATGTGACAAAATTTTGTCATTTTTATCCTTTGGAGAATTGAAATTCACCATCATTCTTGGGCTGAACATCTAGTTTACCTTTCGTAACAGAAGCCATGTTCTTACCAAAAAGTCAGTTCTGGTGCACAACTCAGCTGGTCATTCAAAGGTTTTTAAAGAAGTGATTTGTTCCCACCCCAACTTTGCACTCAACACTGCTAAATTTCTTTACAATTTAAGTTGCTGAAAAGCTTTTTCAACCTCAAGTCCATCCTTTCTGTTTGTAGATATTCCTTCTTCCCATTCCCTTCAATGATTCCATATTCCCTTAAAACTTTTTTAGATAGCCTTATTTAAAACTAAACAAAATTCAGGGACCATTCAAGTGTGATTTGGGCTTTCTTCTTGAAAGATATTCTTAAGAGTATTTCAGTAATGTCCAATGATTCTCAACAGAAGACTTAATTCTACATCAAAGGGCACATAAAAATGTCACAAAAGACCAGTGTATCTGGCCTGCAGGCCTCAGCCTAAGAATCTGGTGAAGAAGCTACAGTACTCACCTGAAGGCTAGTCACTGACTAACCCAGTATCCTAATGTTCCGGAAGAGGCTCCTGTCCCCAACTTCAAATCACAGAAACAAATATTTACAAAAGGTCTTCAAAAAACAATTTTAATTTTCAGAGAAAGACTAATTCACTCCTAAATTCCTTCTTCATGGCACTGTTTTTATTGTACCCATCCCTCCAAATGCAGTCAACTCATTGCAACAGGATATCATAAAAATCCAACTGCATTTAGGCCCTTAAATGACATATCCTATGAGAGATTTCGATGAAAGCTACCCATTCAAACCTAAATTGAAGTAGAGGAGTTGACTCAGAACTAGTATTAACTCATATGCAAATAAAATATGGGATGAAAAAAGAAAGAGGAATGGTGGTAAAGAATACTCCCTCTGCTTCTATTTAATAAGTAACACTGATATGGTAAGCAACTTTACTTCTTTGTAGAAGGGAATTTTTATAGAAAGTATTGGCTCCCCCTCGTGGTTTGGAGCGGATCTCCACATAAACTGTTCTGAAAGTAATTTCAAGTTTAACATTTCAAGTTAAAGTGAATTTCAAACCACTCCTTGATAATGACTGAAAATTACTGAGTAACAGAATCAGATTTGAAAAACCATACTATATCGGTGATTCAGATGACCCAAATTCTGACTTAAAACTATGGCTATGGCCCTAGTTTGAAATAGAGAATAAACATTAAAATAGTAGCATAAGGGCAGTCTATAGGCTAACACACATTTAAATTTCATTCTTTGCATAAGATGACACAGACATAATGAGAACACAAACACAGCAGCCTAACTGCAGAGATGCAAAGTACAAGACCTCATGAGAAATCTTTAGCCTCAGAATCAAAATTAGTTTTTGCATTCTAGATTGTAACCGAGTTCTCCTTATAATGTACTCGAAACTGATACTAGAAGCACATGGAACTATATAAATTTGTAGTCATCCTTTATTACTTTCCCTAGGATCAACTAAGTAGAAGGTATAAACAATGCTGTAGTTTAAGAAGTCATACCTTCTCTCTCAAGCTATAAAGAGCTAAGCCTAAGGATGCAAGCTTTACCCAATGAAATTTGTTTCATAATACCTATAATCTCACTGTGTTCCATCAATGGGGAAACAAAAACATTTCCTCCCCAAAAAGATTCTCAACAGACTGTAAGGCAGATTACATAGCTAGCAAGAAGCACCTCCAAAGTGCTTGGCTGAAACTTCTTGGGTCTAAGCATAAAACGATGTTATTTTATGCTATTATTCCCTTAAGTAGGTTAAAAAGTACTATAAAGACAGTAAGACTTTTTCTATAGATGGCACCATCATGTAATCCCACCTAAGTAATACCAAAATCTGACATGTGCGTGCCAATTTCAATTTCACAAGTGTACAACAAATAGCAGTGACCAATAACATCTGCTCATTTTTCTGTAATAGTTGAGATCCTAGTATTTCCAACATGGAAAAAAGTGAGCAGGATGTGAAATAAGAATTTGTTATATGAAAACAGATTTTCTTTCTCAAGGGCTTTATTTTTTAAGAACTCAGGATCTCAAAACATAAGTTATTCTAGGGTTGTGAGCTGATCTCTTAAAGTTTGTATTCACATCTAAGATTAGAATTCTGCTAAGCTTGAGGTTTGGTTGATATAACAGATGAATCCCAGTGGGAGACAAAGAGTACAGATTGGTATTTGTCTAGGGTAAAAACTTGTTTTCAGCTAATTGATGAGTGTAAAAATATCAAAATTTAATAATCAGTCATTCTCTTTTCAAACTGATGTAATAAAAACGAGCTCTGCTCCCACATGAAGAACTTTACAATTGGTGCCAGTCGCAACATTAACTCAGGCAGGAAAAGTATAATGCCAAATGTCACAAGCAATACTCACACAAAATATGTTAAGTATAAAAAAAAAGGAGATTTTCAATAGGAGCGAAAAGAAAATGGAATACGCTGAAGAAATATAGCTCTTCGTTATACCAACCAAAACTGTGGCCTTTAATATAACTTGCTTCTTAATATGGATAAAGCATGGTTTAAACTTTTACCAAGAGAATAATTCATTTGGAATTAACAATATATACAAGTACAAAATAAAATCTGGACCATAATCAAATTAAACTTCTTACCTTTTAAATTTCCAGGTGGGCTGTAACAGGGTGGGCTGCTCTCAATCAGATGTGAAAAATAAAATGCTTCTTAAGAGAAATTTCTCCTAGGTTAGAAATGTTGGGACTAATTATAACCTCCCCCCCCCCCCCCCAACAACCCAGGTACAGTTCATTTAGAGGCCAAGAATAATAGGCTTTTATTAATCTAGTTTAATAGAATAGCATTTCCACTGAATTCCTTGTACTC
>CM053584.1:138265654-138321731 GCA_028627135.1 Pseudochirops cupreus | reverse complement strand
TATGTAACTACTAAACACTTTTAGGTTGCACCCTCAAGTGCCTGCCTTGAATTGACCTCAATCTGCCATGGCATCAAAAGTATTTACAACAAGAAAGATCACTCATTGGAGAGTAGGATTATCTACATGGTCAGTTAAAAGCAAACCAATGCTCGTTTGGTTGCTTACATAAATTTCCACCAACGTTCTCTCCAAATAGTAACTTGATAATGTTTCTGCTCCTGTTCAGTTTGCTAAGTAGTAGTGCTAACCAATCCTTGTTCAACTGTACACTGTACTCGAAAAATTTCCTTTTAGATAAACTGTTTCAAACTTAGCAGAAGGCAGCATGGTGGCATAATAGTAAAAGCCAAAGATTTGGAGCCAGAACTTGGCTCTGCCACTTAATATTTGTGTGATCTCAGGCAGGTTATGATTGACTGTTTTAAAGCCTATTTCTAATATTTACTTTAAAAAAACTGAACTAGTAGACACATTTAAAACAATACTGGAGGAAGGGTGGGGGAAGAGAGGAAATTTTATGTAACTTAAGTCTTTGAGAATTGCCTGGGACATTGAGCCAATAGTAATTTTAATGGTAGGTTTTGAACCCAGGTCTCCCTAAATCCAAGGCACCCCCCCCCCCAGGCTACCTCTATCAATTTTAGAGATAACTATTAACAGATGCTGGAATTTGCAGGAACCAACTAGGTAAAGTTCAAGAACAGTTCTAATGATCTTACAAAAAAATAAGCTGACAGCCAATGTCAAAACTGTCTGCCAAGGCTGATCATAGTTAATTTATTAAAAGTACAACTTCCAACAAAATTCAGCCTTTTATTTTCAACTCTTTAATTTTTCAAATGAAAACAATACTTAGTGCTGTTTTAAAAGACATGGGTAGATATGATATCAACATTTTATATAGCAACCTCCCAGTAAACTTATGCCTGCAAGTCCCAGATAAACAAATGTTTAGTTCAATTTACAATCACCATTCAATTCTACGTTACTTTAATCTACTTAATCATCACTTTTAAACTAATATGGGATTATCTCACTAGGGCTTCTCATTAGTCATATCCTATAATTTTCTACCATTTGCTAGACTTCTATAAAGCCCTTTCAGTGTTACTTAAGTAGGCATAGCAAATGCTAGCCTAATTTTTTGAAGTAGTCTGAAATTGCTTAACTGGGAAGAAAAAAATATTGAAACCCATGATATCTAGTCAATTTAAAATTAAGAAATTAGACTTCTCATCAATTTACTAAAAAAAATTGCTGTCTCACATCAAGATGAAAAAGGACAACCATGCATAGTTTTTTTAAAAAATGTTTTATTTTTCAAAGAAAAATGGCAATAGCCAATTGGAAACCTACTTATTCTTCAACTCCGAATTTGTTTTTTTTTTTAATTTAGAGAAGTGACTTACTGATTTACTATTTTACTTTAAACAAACCCCCCCTTTTCCCCTTTATATGTTTACCATCTACTCGTGCTGAATCCTTCCAAGGAGATTGCTCCAGCGTACCTCTCCAGGTCCTCGCTTTGCTCCTTTTACCAAAAAATGCAAAACACAATTCCATCGTGCATCTTAAGGGCTCCAATCGTCAAAAATAGGAAAAAAAATCTTTGGAATAGCCAATTAAGTTGAATAAAAAAAATCCACACGTATGCGGTTTGGTTGGGGCAGGAATCCACTCCTATGTTCCTGGTAATCTGATCCCGCTCCATGAATCCTTGTAATTCATCCTCCCTATCCTATCCACATTATGATTTGAATCCAATGATCCAGCTCCAAGGATTGGGATCCAGTGAGCCCTCTCCAATCCAAACCTTTATAACCAGCAAAACCAAAAAAGAGGAGGCAAAATGTTAGATACTGTAATCAAAAAAAGGTTTCTGGGGAATGATGAGTTATGTCTGTCATCAATTTAATAGATGTACATCAATAACTATCAATTCCCCAAAACAAGCTTTTGAATGGTGAAGTTCAGATAAATTTTAGAAACTTAATTATCATAGAGACTAATTGGAAGAAGCATTGTATTATTTACAGGTCAACTGATAATGCCAACATTTGTTACTGTACAGTGTATTACAGGTTTTGTGGTTGCAAAAAGTTATGTAGTTGAAAAAGTTTACTGCTATAGCTACCCACCTAGTTCTAAACTAAAGCTAGTGCTCCCATCTGCAATTTAATCTGTAAATTAAAATAAATTCTCTGTTTTAAAACATATCTGGGGAAGGGTGAAGTGAGACTTAAGATATTATTCCCAACTAGGTTATCTACACCAACATTTCGGAGTTCTATATTTTGCTTTCATTTCGATGAGTAAAAATGAAATAGCAACGCTATATCAGTCACACAGAGGACATGCAGTTTTAGCAGTATTGATATTATACTCTATCTGTTTGGAATTAAGATACCCTGTACCCACATGTACACCAACAGCAGGTTACATTAACAGTTGTAACTAAGCATAGTAAAATTATGGTCGGTCCTTCCCACATTAGTCCCTACTAAAATAAAACAAAAAAAACAAAAAAGGGGGAGCAAAATGAGTCAAAATTGCTATAAATGGGCAATGTAATCTTTGCCACAATTGCCAAGGTTTTAAGAAGCAGAGCAATTGTAGCTGAAAGTAACTACAATATAAAACATTGCAGATGTCTTATGGTAGATGTAAATACTCAAGTTTTAACCACTGCCTTCTAGTATAAGGTCAATACTGCCAATTTCATCTGTGACAATAGCACTTGGAGTCATACCATTGCCTCCATTATTGATCTGATCCTCCTCAATCCTCCTTTTGACAATCCTAAAATGATTGAAATGTGCTCCACAATCCTTAATCCAAAGCATTCTTAATCCATCTCTTCAGATATGTCTACAGAAAGACACATGAAAAGGCAAGATAAAACATAAGAATTCCCCCAGATAAGACAAGATAACCAAACATTCCCAACATCCCAGTTCATACACACCATAGGAACACAGACATTTACACAGCAATATCAAAGTCTGAAGAGCATGAGTAATTAAATTTAAACAATCCTGCCTACAACATCACTTAAAATACAATTTACCAAAGACATGAGGGGAATGTTGATGTTAGGAGCAAAGGGATATTACACAAGAATGCAATTCAACACCAGCCCATTTTGAATAAAACAGTTTGAATTAAAAAATGAAAGATTGTACGGAGTAAAGGAAAACTGTATACAACATGGGGTTCTACAAAAAGTGTCACCAATGATCTTTTATGTGCGAGAGCGAGATCTACTATGACGGGGGGAGTAGCGTGGAGATCCTCTGCTTCTTCTTGGGGAATAACTTCGACTCCTGCTGTTGCTTCGACTACGGCTTCTGCTACGACTACGGCTTCGAGATCGAGATCTTCCATAACTTGGACTTCTTGGCCCATCAACTTTAACACGGATGTAGGCAGTTTCTCCCTATTGAATAGACAGAACTTTCGATTGAAAGATCTATGTCTTCAAGGCATGCTGACTGAATACAGTGCCATAAAATATCAGACAGAACCAGGAATGTTATTTCTCTCGATCCATAAAAAGCAGAACATCTTTGCCTGGGTCCTTACCTTTCAAGTCCCATTGTTAAGCCCCTTGTATCCAACTCAGGCCCAAAAAAAGAGTAAGTGTATAACCTACCTCATGAGATCTAAACTTAGTGTTATCCAGTTTTCGAACTGCGTAGGTCATATCTTCCTTCCGAACAAACTCCACGACACCAGTTCCATCTCGGTAAACATCAGCATAACATACATCACCTGCTTCACGCATGTGATCCTTTAAATCCTGCCAACTTCCACTTGGAGGCAGCCCTGAATCAAAATCGTTAAAACTGTTAATATCAAATATTGCAGTTTCTTTTAAACTGTTTTCTTAGAAAGCACCCATTTAAGCATAGGTACTAACAGGAACACAAGTGTACAGTTAGAGTAACTAAGTACCTGGAATAAAAAATGCCAGTTATTTGCAAAATCTTAAGTATGTTCCTATCACACTGTACTAATGAAGCCTATTTCAGATAAAATACCTTCCTAATAACAGTTTATGGCTGAGTACTAGGTTAGTGTTAGAAATGAATTTAGGGTTTACTAAGACTGATTTGATGGTACAAGATGCTCTAGAGCACTGGTTCTCAACCTTCCTAATGCTTCAACCCTTTAATACACTTTCTTATGTTGTGGTGACCCCAACCATAAAATTTTTTTCATTGCTACTTCATAACTGTAATTTTGCTACTGTTATGAATCATAATGTAAATATCTGATATGCAGGATGTATTTTCATTGTTACAAATTGAACATAACCCACGGTTTGAGAACAGCTCTCCTCTAGCAATGACGGTTATCACTGTCAGCAACTCACAGCTTTCAAGTCACTTGGGTACCAAGAAGTGATCTAACTAGGGTAACAAAGCCAGCACGTGTCAATCAGGTTACGAATCTAGCTTTTCTTGATCTGGAGACAGCGCATAATTTAGCAGCTAAATTAAATCACCAAAAAAATACACACGAGAAATTATCACCATTAATATAGCCCTGAATAAACAGCTTGTGTTGTTTTTCTTCTCTTCCTCCCTTTAGCTCGCAAAGTAACACGAAAACTCACCAGATACGACCACTCTGTATTCAGATCTCCTGGACGGGGGGCCATAGCGGCCTCGAGGGGCTCCACCGCCACCACCGCCGCCACCACCCCCTCGGCCAGTACCCCGGCCACTTCGGGGAAACTCCACACGGAGTCGATATCCATCGTAATCGTAACCATCACGCCCGTACACTGCATCTTCCGCGTCCCTGAATCAGAGAAAATAAAGAGCACACACGAGACGTGAGCAAATTCCGGGGAGTCCAAGGCCGGGTAACTGGGGGAAAAAAAGCGGCGGCCTCGGCTTCGCACATGCGCATAAAACCAGCGAGGGGGGAGTTTAGAAGGGATTCAGAAGCAATCCACAGCCCGACATAAAAAGACCGGCCGCGACGGCGGCCCCTCCCCCACCCGGGCACACAGCGCGGGCGCGTCCCCTCGCGCTGCCCCACGAGTCTTCCCCCCGTTGGGGTCTCGGCTTCCCGCCCTAGAGCTACGAGCCTGGGCTCCCCCATACGCGTCCACGTGGCCCCACCTAGAGGGGCACAGGGAAGCAGACCAGGAGTCGGCAGGAGCTCCTCGCTCTCCCCAGGGCTTTCCGACTGCTCCCCTCGGCCTGTGTGAACCATGCATTTGTTTCCTCGGCGCAGGCCCAGGCTCCCCCTCTTCACAGTCTGCAGGCGGGCCTGCGTTCTCCATCTCCCCTCCCCCGCCAGCTCCGTCCCGGGTCTTCTGCTCACCGCGGGTCCTCGAACTCCACAAAGGCAAAGGGGGGCCCTCCGCGGCGGTTCTTGAGATCTATGTCGCGGATGGCGCCGTACTTGTAGAACACGTCCTCTATGTCCTTGGTGCGGATGTCCGGCGGTAGGTTGCCCACATATATGCGGCAATCGTTGTTCCCGGCCGGGCCGCGGATCACTCCTCCTCCCGACATGGCGGTAGCGACGACGAAGAAAGGCGCGGACTGGAGAGCCGGATTTCCCTCCCCCACCCTCCAAACACACAGCGGAGGAAACCTGCAAGCTACACCACGTCTCCCGCGGCTGCTCCAAAATGGCGCCCTTATCTGCCTGCTCCGCGCACGGATACGGGGGAGGGGGAGACAGAAGGTGAACTCGCGCACACGCTGCGCAAGCGCAGGAACGTAACGGGCACCTCTATGGGGTTCGTTGCGCACGCGCGTCCGGCGTCACCCTCCGCGGCGACAGGAGAACTCAAAAAAAAAAGTCCCACGTTGGTATGATATATCGAGTAGTCGAACTTTAGCTTGACAAAACCCAGTGGTAGCATGAAAACACTGAAAGGAGTTGTCTTTAGTGGGGGCTACTAATTTCCGTCGGGCCAAGTCATTCTTCTTGGGACTGAGAAGGCCGCGTCTTTTGGGCGGTTTGGAGCCTCGGGGAGGGCTGAAATAGGCCCGGCAGCCGGCAGCTCCAGCCCACAATTCCGCGCGACAGTAACGGCCCTTGGCGGGAAAACGCCGAAGGGCGGGGACGACAGTAGAGTAAAGCGACGGGGGTGGGGGGCGGGCTGGGATTGGAGCTTCGAAAGTCGGCGCTACTGTCTAGCGGCGGAGGCAGTGACGCTGCGCGCGCATAGGTATGTGCGGAGCCCTTAATGGGGGCCGCGTGGCAGTTCCCTAGCTAGTAAGGGGGCTTTCCGCGGTCTTTCTGCGTAGTTCTCGTTGACGTCATTACGCCGTGAGAGGTCTCGAACCAGCCCACCGGTCCGTGAACTGCATTGCCTACCCACGTGCGCAAATGGGTTGATTTGCTAGTGTATAAAAGAATGGAGAACATAAGCTTCTTGAGGGCAGAACGCTGATCAACTTTTCTCCGCTTATTTTACGTTCACGAAATCAAGAAGAAAAAAACCATTTGTGTGATAGCATATGTGTAATGCTTTACTCCCTAGAGGAGGGAAGAGAGGGAGAGATTTTGGAATTCAAAGTGTAAAGAAAAAAAAATTATCTTTACATATCATTAAGAAAAAAAGAAATTCTAGTAGACTGAAGTAGATTTACTCGCAAAGCCCTTCTGTAAAAATATTTTAAATAATGGGAAAGTAAAAAATGATTTTCATCTGACTAAATGTTAAGTATGTAAAGGGACTTTCTAATGAAAAATGTCGCTGTCACATAACCTTTAGTTTACAGATTGCCTTTTTTTATGTTTATGACAAGTTGACTGTGACTAGAAAACATTTATAATTAAGAAATAAAAAATAAGCTGTACAAAAAAACTATTTCAGTATATAAGGAGGTGTAATTTAGAACTAGGTGGAGTTTAGTTTTTCATCTCTGTGTCTCTAGCGCCCAGTGCATAGTAGGCACTTTATGTTTGGTGATTTTTCAGAAACAGTACTAGATTTTTTAAGAGTCTAAAGATTCAGAAGATTTGCTTTTAAGTCCTGGAGTAAAGACCTTGAAGTTGCTTTACCTCTTCAGTTTCTCCATCTGTAAAACTGCTAGCCATATTTCACTTCTGGTGACTGACCTTCCTTTCGTAGCTTTCCAACATTTCTCCCCAAATTTAAAACAAAAGATATGAAGCTTGGAAGGAGGCCTTAGATGTCATCTAGTTCAGGATTTCTTAAACTTTTTCCACTTGTGACCCCTTCAGTGCTTCTTAAACTCTGGGTTGAGAATAGTCCAACCCCCTAATTAGGGATGCTGAAACTAGCACAGAGAGGTTAATTAACAGCTAAAGTATCAATATGTCACTGGTTAAGTATTAAGTACAGGGTGCTGTGATACAAAGAAAGCTTTTTAAAAAGTAGTCCTTGCCCTCAGGGAGTTTACACTCTAATGTGAGTAGAGCCAGGAACAACACGTAAATAACAATGTACAAACTAGCTATGTAAAGTTTAAATTGGAATTAACCTGGAAAGCAGACACTAGCATTACAATGCTACCCCTTCCCCTTAAAGTTATTTCTATATGGGAAAAATTACTCCCCTGTCGGGGATGTGGTGAATGATATAGGGAGGGAATTTTTTTTTCTAGAACAAAATTTCTGTAGGTAACCACCAGTAAGGAAACATCCCACAGTATTTTGGCAACTCATCAATCATGCAAACATTTATTAAGCACTAATTAACATGCCAGGCACTTTGCTAGATGCTAGGGATATAAGGAGGTCAACTAGGTTGCTCAGGAATTAGAGTGCTAGGCCTGAAGTCAAGAAGCCTCATCTTCTCAAGTTGAAATCTAGCCTGAAACACTTATTAGCTGTGTGACCCTGGGCAAGTCACTTAACCCTGTGTGCCTCACTTTCCTCATCTGTAAAATGAGCTGGAAAAGGAAATAGGAAACCACACCATTATCTCTGTTCCCCCCAAAATCTGTAAATACCATCACAAAAGAGTCAGAAACAACTGAGCAACAAGGGGATATAAAGACAAAAAAGAAACAGTTCTTGATGTCGAGGACCTTCGCTTCTACTAGGGAGAAAAAGCATATACACATTAGTAAACACAAAGTATATGTATATGTGTGTACATATATTATATATATATGTATATATATAATATATACATATATGTGTCTATTATAACTACAAAATAATTTCAGAAAAGCTTCAGTAAGTAGCAGCAGTGTGGGATGAGGGCTTTGAAAAACCCTCCTTTATAAGAGGGCACTTAACTAAGCTTTGAATGAAATGAGGGATTCTTAGAGGTAGAGATGAGGAAGGAGAGCATCGAAGGCACAATGAGCCAGCACAAAACCACAGAGATGGAAAATGGGTTATCATGAATGAGAAAGAGCAAGTGGACTGGCAGCAGCACAGATTGCATGATGTCATAAATCTGGAAAGGTTGGTTAGAGCTAGAAGGTTTTGTTGTTGAGTCATTTTGGACTCATTTGTGGTTCTCTTGGTAAAGATACTGAGATGGTTTGCCATTTCCTTCTCCAGCTCATTTTACAGATGAGGAGACTGAGGCAAACAGGGTTAAATGACTTGCCCAGGATCACACAGCTAGTAAGTGTCTAAGGTCAGATTTGAACTCAAAGATGAGTCTTCCTTATTCTAAGCCCAGTGCTTTATCCAACTACCTCCCTGAGCTAGATCATGAAGGATTTTAAGTACCAAATAAAGGGGGTTTGGTATTTTATCCTGGAGACACTGGAGCTTTTTATAGTAGGGGACCCATGCATTAGGAATATCAAAATTGGGCAGCTCTGTGGAGGATGGATCCTTTAGAGATCTGAGAGAGAACAATTAGGAAGCTACTGCAGTAGCCCAGGTAAAGGATGGTGGTCAGGGGAATGAAGAAAAAAGACTGATGAGAAAGATGTTTTGGAGACAAAGATTTGTTAACTTTTTTTTATTATTCCAGGTGAGAGGAAAGTGAAGCTTGAAGGCTGTCTGAGGTCGGTAACCTGGATGACTAGAAAGATGATGGTCCATTCTAAAGAAAGAGGGAAGTTTTGAAGAGGGGGTAGATTGGGAGAGAAAGGTGGGTTTTGTTTTAGACATGTTGCATTTGAGAAGTCTACAAAACATACATTGGAGATGTGGAGCAAGCAGTTGGGAATGAAAGACTAGCGCTCAGTAAGGTTTGGCCCAGAGTTATCTTTAAAGATATTTTCTTAATTAAACTTGTGGAAGCCAGTGAGATAACCAAGAGAGTGTATAGCAAAAGAAAAGGTGAAGACCCAGGACAAAGCCTCAGCCCTGAAGTATACCCATAGTTAACCTGATGGATAGAGAACTGCATTTGGAGTTACAAAGACCTGAATTCAAATTTTGCCACCAGATAGTTACTAGTTGTGCGACATTGTGTAAATTACTTAACATTGGACAACTAGGTAGCACAGAGGATAGAACGCTGGATCTGGAGTCTGGGAGTCTTGAGTTCAAATATGGCCTTACTAGCTATGTGACTCTGCACAATACACTTAACCTCTGTATGCCTCAATTTCTTCATCTGAAAAGTAGGAATAATAATAGCACTTATCTCCTAGAGTTGTTGTAAGGATAAATGTGATATGGTATTTGTAAAATGCTTTGCAAACATTAAAACATCGTGTAAATGCCACTTATTATTATTATTATGTTTCTCAGACTCAGTTTTCTCATCTGTAAAATGAGGGGGTTGGAATCAATGGCCTCTCAAGTCTCTTCCAGCCCCATTTATATTTCTAATCCTATAACATGGATGATGATCAAGCAAAGGAGACTGAGGAAGAATCTAACAGGTTAGAGGAAAATGGAGATACAGCAGTGCCATGAATGCCCAAAGAGAAACCAGGGTCCAAGAGGAAAGGAATAAACAGAATAAAACAGAAAATAAATAAATAAAACAGAAAAATCAAGAATGATGAGGACTGAGAAAAGGTCATTTCAGTGGACAATTAAGAGATGATTCATAACTAGAGAGCAAAGTTTCAGTTGAATGATAAATTTGGAAACCAAACTTAAGGGCGATGAGAAAAGAGAGAAGTGGAGGCAATGAGTGAGTATAGAGAACTTTTTCTATAAATTTGCCTGTTAAAGGGAGTAGAGATAGGAGGATAACTTGACAATCAAAAAACATTAAGTGCTTACTGTGTGCCAGGCTCTGTGCTATGTGCTGAGGATACAAAAAGAAGCAAAAGACAGACCCTGCCCTCAAGAAGTTTGTAATCTAATGGGGGAAACAACATGCAGACAAATATATGCAAAGCGAGCTATGTACAGGATAAATGGGAAATAATGAACAGGGAGAAGGTGGTGGAATTAAGAGGGGTTGAGGAAGGCTTCCTATAGAAAGTGGAATTTTAGTAGAAACTTAAAGAAAGCCAGGGAGGTCAGTAGTGTGAGTGGAGGAAGGAGAGCATTCCAGTCATGGAAGACAGCTAGAGAGATGCCTGGAGCTGAGACGGAGTGTCTTGTTCCAGAAATAGCATGGAAGCCTGTGTCACTGGGTCTTTTGAAAAGTAAGTGTACTTGTCAGTAAGGTATAAGGAGACTGGACAGGTAGGAGGGGGCAAGGATATGAAGGGCTTTGAACACCAACCAGAGGATTTTGTATTTGATCCTGGAAGTGATAGGGAGTCACTGGAGTTTATTGACTAGAAGGATGATATGGTCAGACCTGTGTTTTAGGCAATTCACTTTAGTTGATGAACGGAGAATGAATGGACTGGGGAGAGATAGAAGACTGTTGGAATAGTCCAGATGTCAAGTGATAAGGGCCTACACTAGAGTAGGGCAGTGTCTGAGAAGAGAAGGGGGCATATTCAAGATATGTTGCAAAGCTTTGGCAGCAGATTGATACAAGCCTGGGAGGGTGGTGGTGGTATGTGAGGATGGGTGGGGGGGAGGTTAGAGATAGTAAGGAGTTCTAGAATGACTTCTTTTTTTATTGAAAATTTTGTTTTTTATTTTTCCCAGTTACATGTAAAAGTGAGTCTTAACATTTGTTTTTAAAACTTTGGGTTACAAATTCTCCCCCCTCATCGAGAAGGCAAGCAATTCAGTCATGCAAAACATTTCCATAATAGTCATGTTGTAAAAGAAAACACAGACGAAAAAACTCAAGAAGAATAAAGAAAGTTTTAACAACGTATGCTTCAGTCTGTATTCAGACACCATCAGTTCTTTCTCTGGAGGTGCATCCTCATCATAAGTCCTTCAGAGTTGTCTTGGATCATTGTATTGCTGAGAATAGCTAAGTTATTTACAACTGATCATATTACAATATTGCTGCTACTTCGTACACAGTATATTTCACTTTGTAAGTCCAGGTTTTTCTGAGAGCATCCTGCTTGTCATTTCTTATAGTACATAGTATTCCATCATAATCACATACCACAGCTTCTTTAACCGTTCCCTGATTGATGGGCATCCCTTTAATTTCCAATTCTTTGCCCCTAGAAAAGAGGGGTCCTTTTGTATTTTTGTACATATGGATCCCTTTCCTTTTTGTATGTATTCTCTTTTGGGATAAAGTCCTAGGTGTGGTATTGCGAAGTTAAAGGGTATGCATGCTTTCTGAATTGTTCTACAGAATGGTTGAATCAGTTTACAACTCCATTGACAGTGTATTAATGTCTTATTTTTCCCAAATCCCCTCCAACATTTGTCATTTATCTTTTCTGTCCTATTAGCCAATCTAATAACTATGAGAAGTACCTCAGAATTGTTTTAACTTGCACTTCTCCAATCAGTAGCAAATTATATTATTTTTATATGACTATAGATAACTTTGATTACTTCATCTGAAAGCTGATCATATCTTTTGGTCATTTATCAGTTGGAGAATGGTTCTTACTTTTATAAATTTGACTCGGTTCTCTTATGTGTTTGAGAAATGAGGCCTTTATCAGAGAAAATTGCTTCAATTTCTTTTTGCACAGTTTTTATTGCTAACTGTATTTCCTCCCTATTCACTCCCCCCATTTATTTTATTCTTTCTCTTTTCACCCTGTCCCTCCTCAAAAGTGTTTTGCTTCTGACTACCCCTTCCCCCAATCTACTGTCCTTTCTATCACCACCCCCTTCCCTTACTCCCTTTCCCTCCTACTTTCCTGTAGGTTAAAATTGGTTTCTATACCCAATCAAGTGTGTATGTTATTCCCTCTTTGAGCCAATTCTGATGAGAGTAGGGTTCACTCACTCCCTCTTACCTCCCCCATCTTCCCCTCCACTATAAAAACTTTGTCTTGCCACTTCTGTATGAGATAATTTGCCCCCATTTGACCTCTCCCTTTCTCTTTCTCTCAGTACATTCCTCTCTCACTGCTTAATTTTATTTTTTAGATATCATTCCTTCATATTCAACTCACACCTGTGCCCTTTATCTATACATATTCCTTCTAACTACCCTAATAATGAGAAAGGTCTTATGAGTTACAGATATCATCTTCCCATGTAGGAATGTAAACCTTTTTAAGTCCCTTATGATTTCCCTTCTCTGTTTATCTTTTTATGTTTCTTTTGAGTCTTATATTTGAAAATCAGATTTTCTATTCAGCTCTGGTCTTTTCATCAAGAATGCTTGAAAGTGGGTGGCTAGGTGGCACAGTGAATAGAGAACTGGGCCCTGGAGTCAAGAGGATCTGAGTTCAAATTTGGCCTCAGACACTTAACACTTACTAGCCGTGTGACCTTAGGCAAATCACTTAACCCCAATTACTCTGCCCTCTCCCCTCCAAAAAGCAGAAAAAAAAAAGTGCTTGAAATCTATCTCATTGAATCATGATTTTTTTTCCCTGAAGGATTATACTCAGTTTAGCTGGATAGGTAATTCTTGGTTGTAATCCTAGCCCCTTTGCCCTCTGGAATATCATATTCTAAGCCTTCTGATCCTTTAATATAGAAGCTGCCAAATTTTGTGTTATCCTGACTGTGACTCCATAATACTTGAATTATTTCTTTCTGGCTCCTTGCAGTATTTTCTCCTTGACCTGGGAACTCTGAAATTTGGCTATGATATTCCTGGGAGTTTTCATTTGGGGATCTCTTTTAGGAGGTGATCAGTAGATTCTTTCAATTTCTATTTTATTCTCTGGTTCTAGAATATCAGGGTAGTTTTCCTTGATAATTTCTTGAAAGATGATGTCTAGGTTCTTTTTGGTTTATTAGTTTACTTTTAACTGTTTGTTAAAGTAGGGCTCTGCTTCCAGGGTGAAGGGCACATTGTCCCAGTCTTGAGGGGTTTCATGCAACTGTTTTCAGAGATACTTCTAGACAACTGTAAGTTTTCAGTTCTTCCAAGATGATATGATCTAAGGAGAGGTGTTTTCTACCCTCCAGGCCTGTGCTTTGGTCTGTGAGTGACCACAAGCACTTTTTTCTGCCCTGGAACCATGAAAAGGGTCCCACTCCACTGTGGCCACAAATTCTTCTATGTTAGTGCTCCTCCTTGCCCTAGGACTGCTACCTGGATCTGAGTATAGGCAAATGTAATGTCATGCATGAGCAGCTTTCCAGAAGAATGCCATTTTAACAGCTTTTCAGGTTCTGATTACACAGTATAGTGAACACTCTATTAATTCCATAACAAATCAAAGCAAAACATTCACAGAAAATCAAAGTACAACATTCACGATATTACAGTTTATCACAGAAAATCACAATATAGTATTCACAACAGCTTATCATTAAAATGGCCACATAGTTTTCACCAAAGTGGTCACAATAGTTTTCAACAAAGTACAATCATTTAGTACATTCAATCATCCCTAAGGAGGTTTGCTTCCTTACATTCACTCATCTCAGAGTACAATAGTCAGTCTTCCACTCATGGGGCATGCTGGATTAACTCAGTCAGTCACTTATTTAGCAATCAGTTACTAAGTATCATTAATCACTAAGTACAATCATTAGAAAATACACAAATCCTCCACCCCTACGTCACTAGTAAACCACGTTATCATCACAGCATTCAATACCCAAGGAGAGGTCTTTTCTTCATCCTGACCTGAGGAAAGTTCTCAGAAATCTCTGTTCCTGGGGAGACAAAGCTTAACAAAGCCACAATATACATTGCCAGTGTCCTCATCAATTCACTCTCTGCCTGCAGAATAGTCTCAGGACCCCTGAAAGTATCAGCAAGACCCTCTTCCAGGATTTCTGTAAATGTACAACAAGAAAATCCTTCTTCAGGGCTTCTGAGCCAACAGCAAGTTTCCAGGACCTCTGCAACAATAGTACTGTCCTTCACCAGCAGATGAATCTGGCAAAACAACATCAAAACAGACTGACAGAATACCAGCACCACAGCCATGCTTCCTCAGTCCTCTGGCAGTTCAGCTGGCTCTAAGACCCAGAAGAAATCTCAGCTGGCTCCCAGAATCAAAATCATTTCTCCCAGGTTTTCAAAATCTAAATAGTTTTCTGCAGCCTGGGAGGAGAGGAAGGGGTTTTCCTCTTCAGCCTTCCTGGTGGCAGCAATTTCAGCCACCACAATTCTTGTCCAAAGAAATTCTGACTCAGTTCTCAGTCCAGCAGTAGTGGCCCAGCCTTCAGATACTGCTGAAGGAAATTCTCTCTCTCCCCAGCAGAACAGATTCTGCCACCAGATTCTGGTCTCAAGAAATTCTGACAGTGCCTCTCTGGGCTTTTCTTATCTACACACAGCATTAGCTTCCTGTTTCAGCCAACCCCTTCCTGTTATGTCAGCCACAGGAGACAGGAGTTCTTACCTTCCATTTCTTTCACAGAGATTTGATTAGTTACTAAGGGCTAAGCACCTGCTTACTTGCCAATACAAAAAGGGGTCTGCATATTAATTACCATTACAGCAAAGCAACAGAGTCCTGCCTCAGTGCTAGAAAAGAGACTCCTGTAATCTCCTTTTGACCAGTTGTTCAACCCCCTTATCATCTGTGGGCTCCAGTGGGCTCTGCTACCACTGCCGATTCAGTCATTTGCAAGGTCTGCTCCTTTTCTGGGGCTGGGGCTGCACTAGACTGCGCTCTTCCCTCACCCTGATGCAACACACCTTTCCTGTAGACCTTCCAAGTTGTCTTGGACTGGAAAATTGTTTCACTCCATCTTTTTTGTGGATTCTACTGCTCTAGAATTTGTTTGGAGTCATTTTTTAAAGAAGTATTTAAAGAGGTTTGGGGAAGAGCTCAGCCTTTACTGAACATCCAGCTTTTGATGTCTAAAAGGCAGTTGGAAATGGAGGATTGGAGGTCAGCAGAGAGATCGGGGCAGGAGAGGTAGATTTGAGAATCATTGGCATAGATGATAAACCCTTAAGGAGTTTACATTTTAATGAGTCGAAGGAAGACTATACATAAAAGGGATCTGGAAAACAGAGCAAAGCTGGGAATGGTATGCAGATGGCCTGGAAATAACACGGAGGTCTAGTTTCTTGAGGAGTCTGAGGTTCTGGTGAGGGAGCAAAGACAGACAACATGGTGTCAAGATGTCTTGAAGAGAAGCATAGGCCTGGTTCCTGGCAAGAGAGGCCAGTAGAGCCTCTCAATAGAGCCCAGACAGAGTCCAGAGTTCCAGGGGGAGGGGGAAGGGATGGGGAATGGGGAAAGATGAGGATGTAAGCAGCATTAGAGAGATGATTGGGAGTGGGGCTGAAGTTGAATTGTGAATCTGTAGAAGGAAAAGGGATTAAGAACGAAGATGAAATACCCACAGAACTCATAATCAGTCTGTATTAAGCACCTACTGTGTGTTAGGCACTATGTTAATCATTTGCCTAAGGACACTGAAAGGTTAAGTGAGTTATAGTAGACTTGTATGTATCAGAGCCTGGACATTAACCCAGGTTTTCCAGACTTCAAGGCTGGCCGTTTATCTCATGTACCATGGTGCTTCTCCAGGGCCTTCCCACTTTGAGACTGCCTTCCATCTACTCTGTATGTAGCTTTTATGTACCTATTAATATACATGTTGTCTCCTCTATTAAACTGTAAGCTTCTTGAGGACAGGAGCTATTTTTTTCCTTTTCTTTGTATTCTCTGTGTCCATGTATAGCATATGTATGTTGTTGTTGAGTGGTTTCAGACCCTTCATAATCCCATTTAGGGTTTTCTTGGTAAAGATACTGGAGTAGTTTGCCTTTTCCTGCTCCAGCTCATTTTACAGTTGAGGAACTGAGACAAACAGGTTTAAGCGACTTGCCCAGGGTCACACAGCCAGTAAGTGTCTGAGGCAAAATTGGAACTCATGAGGATGTTCTTCCTGATTCCAAGCCCTGTGCTTTATCCACTGTGCCAACTGTATAGCACATGTATAGCACACAGCAAAAGCTTAACAAATATTTGTCAAATGATTGATTTCTTTAAGTTAATATATACTGAACAGCTGCTATATGCTTAACAAGGCCCAGTATTGCCCATATATGATTTTAAATTCACTAGCAAATTTAAACCATACAACATATAATTCCTAAACATCTAGAAGATAGATGCTTTGTTTCTTCCTGTTCTGATCATTTTCCCAAGTCACCACCTTCATCCTTTACTATTTTTAAAATGATTTTCCCATTCTGGTACTACTTATGTTGATTGCATCAAGGATCATTAAAGTAATTTAAACATAAGTAATTTTAATTTCAGTAAATTTTCTTTCAGGACCAATAAAACAATCAAGAATTTGCTTGGATTTATTCATGGCAGTGTAATTTAATGTAATCACAATTTATTTTCTGATTTTATTGCTATTCAGAGGAAGGCAAGATAGGTTTTTTGGAGTGAATAAAACATTATCAACTAGATTTGCTTTTGTCTTTAAATTCAAGTATTTAGGTGACTATGTTATGAAGAAATTGACATTGCTATAGACAGGTTTCAATCAGAAGAAGAAACTTTCTAGACTCTTTCATTTCAATTCAGCCAATCAATAAACTTATTAAGCACCTACTATGTGCCAGGCATTATATTAAATGCTAGAGATACAAAAAGAGGCAAAAGACAGTCCCTGCCCTAGAGGAATGATCAATCTCATAGGAGAGACAACATGCAAATAAATATATACAAAGCAAATTGTATATAGGATAAATAGGAAATAACAGAGAAAAGGCACTAGATCAAAGAGAAATTGGGAAAAGCTTCCTGTAGACGATGAAATTTTAGTTGAAATTTTAAGAGATACAAGGAGGAAGCCCATATTTTGATGTGTCCAATTATAGTCAGTCAATTAACATATAAGTTCCTACTATATGTCAGGCATTGTGCTAAGTTCTGGTGATACAAATGAAGGGGAAAAAGACAGTTTTTTGCCTTCAAGGTGCTTAGAATATAGCGCTTGGAAGACTACACACAGAAGGAAACTGAAAAGAGACAGGTTTGAGGGAGGCATATTGGAGACATCCAAAGGAGTGAAGTCAAGTGGAAAAATGCTTAAACTTAAAAAGACTTATTAGAACACAAAATATCCAAATTCTAAAATATAAGCTTTGTTAGAAGAGAGACTGTGCTTTAGTAGATAAAAGACCAGCCTTTGGAGTCAGAAAGATCTGGGTTCAAGTCCTTTCTCTAACACATACTATATGATTTTAGAAAAGTCGCTTCATATCCCAGTACCCTCAAACAACACTCTTAAGACTGTAAATTACTCTGAGGAGTGGCAATGGCATCAGTGCCACATTTTTCCACATTTTCTCCAGGTGGATGAAATCACAACTTAGGCCTTGGAAAAAAAAAAAAAGACAAAACCTGTTCATTTTCTGTGGGGTTAAATCAAATTCAATTGACAAATTGACAACCAGCCAGTAAAAGCTGCAGCGGGTGATGGTAATGCACATTGGGTGAACATGGGACAATTTCAAGCAGCATATTTAATCAGCAAACATTTGTTAAGTTGCCACTGAATGTAAGGCTCTGTAGTATGTCCTATGGGGTTGTGATGGGAACAACTCCTGCCAAGGTCCCTGACAAACAGGCTACACTAGTTTTTACCTAATAGGCAATGGAATCGTTATTGAGACTTAATTGCTCTGCTTCCCATTTTTCCACTTTCTTTTTTCTCCTGCCAGCTCTAAGGCTTGTAAAACCATTTAACAAAGAACAAGTTTATTAATGACAAGAATAAAATGAACAGGAAAAAAAATAGAAGCATCTTCCTTTTCCACTCATTGAGCTTCAGAACAATTTGTCCAGCAGGCACTTGGTAAATAGACCATGATGGGTGAGGGTCCTCCTGGATTTCGCTTCATTTTACTCTAGGGTTCCCTTGCTTGTATCCTGCTGCTGCTTTAGCTTTCTAGAGCTAAATAGAAGCCTTTTCTTCCTTTAGCTCAGTCATAGGTGGTCTCTATCCTATTCTGTTGGTCAAGACTCAGGCCAGCTCCAGCCTGGTCATTTCAACAGGATAACTCGAGCCTTGCCTGGTCTAAACCCCAGCTGCTTTTCATTTTTAATTTAATGTCGTAAAGTTTTCCACCTAACACCCCTCCCAAAAAAGTATTTTTCATATGCAAAGCAAAACAGAAACCATGAATCTCTGTGGCATGCAGTTTGCTTTTCTTTTTCTTTAAAAAACATTATTTAGTATTTTGTTTTTCCCCAGTTACATGTAAAAACAATTGTTAACATTCATTTTTTAAAACTTTGAGTTCCAAATTCTCTCCCTTCCTTTCCACCCTCCTCCCCTCCCATAAGGCAAGCAATTAGATATAGATTATACATATGTAGTCATGCAAAATATTTCCATAATAGTCATGTTGTGAAAGAAAACATTGACACCTCCCCCCAAAAAAAACCTCAAGAAAAAAGTTTTTTAAAGTATGCTTGAATCTATTCAGACACCATCAGTTCTTTCTCTGGGTATGGATTGCATTTTTCATGAGTCCTTTAGAGTTGTCTTGGATCATTGTATTGCTGAGAATTTGCTTTTCGTTTAAAAAGTATATACAACACATGGTTTTCAAAGTTGTCCTGCATATCTGTGTTTCTTTCTAAACTTCCCTCTGTTCTCTTTTGTGCGTTTGCTTTTAAATGCTCCAGTGACCCTATGCTGCCTTTTCTCCCTCATAAATTGTCCTCATCCCCAACTGGAAAAAACAAACAAACAGAAGAAACCCTTGTAACAAATGAACATAGGAGAAGGGATATGAATAGACAGTCCTCAAGGGAAGAAATCCAAACTATTGTGGTTATATGAAAAAAAATGCTCTAAATCGTCAATATTTAGAGAAATGCAAATTAAGACAACTCTGAGGTTCTACTTCATCCTCATCAGATTGGCAAAGTTGATCAAAAAGGGAAGATGATAAGTGTTGGAGGAGCTTAGGGAGTACAGATACATTGATTGACGGAGCTGTAAATCAGTCCAGCCATTGTGGAAAGTAGTTTGAGATTATGGCCCCCAAATTGTTAAACTGTGCATAACTTTTAACCCAGTGATGCTATTACTAGACTTCTGCCTCAAAGAGATCAAAGAAGGAAGAAAAGGCTCTATATGTACAATGATGTTTTTAGCAATTCTTTATAGCAACAAAGAATTGGAGGTTAAGTGGGTGCCCATCAGCTAAGGCGTTGCTGAACAAATTACAGTATTTTCACGTGATGGAATACTATTGTGCTACAAGATGAAAGAGATGGTTTCAGAGAAACCTAGGAAGACTAATATGAGCTGATGAATGTAGTGAAAAACACCAGAACAGTTTCTATAACAGCAATATTTCGTTTTATTTGTTTTTTTAATTTTTTAATTTTCAGTTCCAAATTCTTTCTCCCTCTAGTTCCACCCAATGAGAAGGCAAGCAATGTGATACCCATTATACATAAGAAGTCATGAAAAACTCATTTCCATATTACCCATGTTACCCAAAAAAGGGCAAGAAAAATAGAGTAAAAAAAAATGCATCAATCTGTGGTGGCTTAGTAGTTGGAGCCCTGGCCCTGGAGTCAGGAGGACCTGAGTTCAATTCTGTCCTTAGACATTTACTAGCTGTGTGACTCTGAGCAAGTTACTTAACCTTAGTTGCCTCAAATGAAAAACAAATCTGCACTCAGAGCTCACTAATTCTCTCTCTGGAGGGGGATAGCATTTTTCATCATGAGTCCCTTGGAATTGTTGTGGATCATTGTATTGAACAGAGTAGCTAAGTCTTTCATAGTTGATTATCATTACAATATTGCTGGCACCTTGTACTATGTTCATTTCTGATCATTTCACTTTATATCAGTTCCTATAAGTCTTCCCAGGCTTTTCTGAAGCCATTCCTTTAATGATTTCTTACAACACAATAGTATTCTGCCATCATCTGATACCACAACTTGTTCAGCCATTCTCCAATTGTTATACATTCCCTCAATCTCCAATTCTTTGCTACTACAAAAAGAGCTGCTATAAATATTTTTGTACATGTGCATCATTTCCCTTTATCTTTAATCTCTTCGAGATATAGACCTACCAGCAGTATTGCTGGGTCAAAGATTATGAACATTTTATAACCCTTTGGGCAAAGTTCCAAATTATTCTCCAGAATAGTTGGACCAGTTCAAACTCCATCAACAGTACATGAGTATCCCTGTTTTTTCACATCCTCTCCAGCATTTGTCATTTTCCTTTTCTGTCATGTTGGTCAATCTGATAGATGTGAGGTAGTACCTCAGAATTATATTAATGTGCATTTTTCTACTTATCAGTGATTTAGAACATTTTTATATGACCATAGACAGCTTTGATTTCTTCTTCTGAAAACTACCTTTTGGTCATTTATCAATTGGGGATTGGCTTTTATGATTATAAATTTGATTGTTTCTTATGTATTTGAGAAATGAGACCTTTTTCAGAGAAACTTGATAGCATTATTTTAAAAGACAAAGAAATTTGACATTTAAGAACTTGGATCAATGCAGTGAACAACTATGATTTTGGGGGACTGATGATGATGCATGCTACCCAACTTCTGACTAAGGGGTGATGGACTAAAATGCAAAATGAGACACACACTTTTGCATATGGCCAGTATGGGAAATTGTTTTGTTTGACTATATTTATTTGCTTTTTTTTAATGAAATGGAGAAAAAATACTTTATTATGGAATTTTTTTAAAAAATCATAGTTAAGCAAGGCAAATCTACAATTGGCCATGACCAAAATCCTATGTCTCTTTTGCACCTTGAGTCTATCACCCCTGTAAAAAATGAGTGAAATACACTGACTTCATCTTGTGATTCAATTTGGGTTCTAGCTCAGTTCCCTTTCTGGTCAATTATAGGTCTAGTCCAATTTCTGTCTTGTGAGAAAACTTTTTCAATTATGGGAATTGTGAGAAAACCTTATTGCAATTTGAACCTAGCCCTTCATGGCTGGGAAGCTAGACCACCTCCACCTGTTGCTTAGAGACCCTTAACTAAGGACCTAAATTATGCTGGCCAGAAATCCAGTTAGATCCAAAGATTGATGCAAGGAGTGTTCTCACAATTTACATATCTCAAACAATCCATATATCTTCTCTGAAACCTGGCTCTGTATTGGTCAATCAGTTATTGTTTCCATGTTCCTCTGATTGTATACAGATACTTGGGGGGGAAGGAAGACGTCTCTATTTCTGATTTCAGGTAATTGTAGCTGTTCACTCTCCTCCTCCCATCCTGCCAACTTGGAAAGTCCCTAATCTTTCTTCCAGGTAGAAGTCAGATTATCTGATTTTATATTCTGGTTAATTGTTTTTAATTAATTGGTCTTATTTGATTAATTGTTTTTTATCTATTTTTATTTTTATTTTTTTGGAAGGGGGAGGGCAGGGCAATTGGAATTAAGTGACTCGTCCAAGGTCACAGGGTTAGTAAGTGTTAAGTGTCTGAGGCTGGATTTGAACTCAGGTCCTTCTGACTCCAGGGCTGGTGCTCTATTCACTTCGCCACCTAGCCACCCCTGATTACCTGTTTTTAATACATAAAAATCTGTTTCACTCTGTATTCAAGGTCATTGAACTGACTGGGGAGTCCATTGACTCTTTTATTATGCTGTTTTACTGATAAATCATATAGCTTGGATTGTTTCCTCAGTTATTATCAATTACCCACGGCATCCCTCTGTCAGGAGGTGGATAACATGCTACATTATCTGTCCTCAGGAGCAGGTGTAGCAACTGGCCTCAACTTCTCCTTTTTTTCTTTCCTGGGGGAAAGAGTAATTCTCCCTAAGATAATGCCCAGTAGTCATCAAGGAGATGGGGGAAGGAAGGAGTGGTACCAGGTTAGGAGTCCGACAAGAGGAAAGTGACCTGTTCTCTTGGGTTTGAATTGCTGTTCTCCCCGGGCACACAGCAAGCCATCCTCCCAAAAGGGCAAGGAGAGAGTGAAGGGGCTTCGGTCAGGCTCAAAATGCCCAGGAGTTATACTCATCAGATTTAAGTGAAGTTCAGCATCTCCTGGGAGCCTGGGCTGGGTTTTTAATTGCAGAATGCAATCTAGGCCAGTCTAAGCAGTTGGACACTTTTCTCCAAACTGTTAGTTTAGGTCCAGCACTTGATGAATGGGCTCTCTCTAGAGCTTACTTTTGTTTCTTTATGACGATTTGCCTCTCTTTGCTGATACAGGTGACATAGCTGGAATAGGGCTAGCAGAAGGAGGCAAGTAAATTCCAAAATTAAGCAGAGTTGAGCTCCAGAATGACACTGCTCCTTCACCGAGTTCATTCATTAAATGTTGAATTGTGACAAAGTGCTTGGACTGTGGTTTCCAGGCCAATGGTGTTGAATCATGAAAGAAGGGCAGGCTCTTTTATCCCTGTTTTGAATAAACCTATTTTTTTCAGTTGAGGTAGCTAGGTGTGTAGAAGATAGAGCCCTGGAACTATAGATAGAGTTCCTGGAGTCAAGACTACCTGAGTTCAAATCTAGCTTCAGATACTTACTAGCTATAAGTATCTTACTTTAACCCTGGGCAAACCACTTAATTTGTTTATCTCAGTTTTCTCATCTTGTAAAATGGGGATAATAATAACACCTACTTCCCAGGGTTGTTGTAAGGATAAAATAGTATTTGTAAAGCACTATATAAATACTAGTTATTATTATTATTACATAGTTTCATAAACCTTCCTTCTTATATGGGGAAGCAGGACCCTTAGAGAGATATAACCTAGATTTCAGGTATTTCCAATGACTCAACCAGCAGTAGCAGTCAAAACATTATTTTGTAAATACTGAGGGGCTACAAGGATTGTACTTGGTCCAGATGAGCATAGACGTGAGATCCTGAGCCACAAGTCACATATGTAAATATCATTTATCTTTTCATTCCCCTTAATATTTGCCCTCTCCTCCCAGAGATCGAAACATTCATGAGAATGGGGATTTGCTTTTATTTCTTCCAACTTCCCTCAGCACCTGGTATAGGGCTTTGGAGAGAGTAAACATTCAAATAAATATTATTATTCCTCAACTGACTTTCTTTGGGAAATGTGGGAGGTTAAATGGACAGGAAGTTTCTATGGAAACATCAGTTACACTGCTGCTGTTAGGTAGATGCAATGATTAGAATAAGGATTTTTTTAAATTTCTGAATTCAGTCCTAAATAAATTCTCATATATTTTTTTTGCAGTTTTCTATTAGCAATATCCTTTGCATGTCTGGTTCTTCTTACTCTTTTCATCATCTTTATCCATACCTGTTGTATTATTATTAATAGCAGGATGTGTTTCTGTCAGAAAACTTGTACTGTAATGATTTATTACAAATAAGATATTTTCAATATCAGTTCTTTGTATTCCTCTTTACTACAGTCTTTATCTCAATTCCCTTTCTTTGTTTTCTCCTCTCTTTTTTATTTCTTTCCTCCAAAATCGGGGGTTGAATTAATGTTTAATATTTCCTAATTTAAGGAAGCACTTCTCTTTCATTTAATTTAACTTTTGTTACATTTTAAGTCCCAAACAGCCTCCCCCTCTCCTTCCCCACTCTACACTAGAGAAGACCACAATTTGACACAGATATATAAAAATATATATGAAACCATACTATGCATATATCGAGATGGCATTGAATAAGTATATTAGTTTAGGTAGAATTGTCATTTTTATTATATTGGCTCTGCTCACCCATGAACAGTTATCCAAATCTGGCTTCACTTGTATAAAAAGTGTTTTATGATTATAATTTTATAATTATTAAAAAGCTTTAGCAGTTTGAATAGTGCCTACTACATAAGTGGGTGCTTAATAAATGTTGATTGATCAAAAGAATTGTATGTTTTCTTAGTTTGCTAAATTGCCATCTGATTCTGTTGTCTTTTTTTTAAATACATTTATACTGAAAAGGTATGTTAAAGACTGACAATTATAGTGCTGTATGAAGTTTATCTTTTCAAAGGGGGGTGAAAATATAAATATTATTTTTTCTCTTTATACTTTTAAGAATATCTGGAAGCAAGAGAGTTAAATATTATCAAAATTGCTTTGATGAATTTTGTTTTAAGCTTCTTCATTTGAAAAGATCTTGTCTCCCTTGTTGCAACAGTAAATAGAATTTGCAATTAAGTCCTTAATTAATTGGTTTGCCTAGGCAAGTAAACCTCTAAGGCTCTGCTTACCTACATCATACATTCCATTTACCTCCCCCAAAAATGTATTTCTTCTGGAAACCATACCTGTCTGGTACATTGTATATCATATACATGCACTATATATGTTATACATATACTGCCAGTGCTTTCTCCAGTAACTTCACTGTCTTTTTTTGTAGAATCTTTATCACTTTTGTGAGTATGTCTTTGTTATGGTAAGTTAATTTTTCAGGGAGGTTAAAGGCCTCCAGGAAGAGATCACAGTGCCAAGCTGCTGGGGTAGTTTCTAAGAGCTGAGGATGTGGCTTTTCTTGTTCTTACTGGAGAAGAATAAAAAGTCATTTCCTCCCTGAACACTGGGCAACTCCAGGGCCTGAGTGTTCTCCAAGGATTCCAAACCTGTGCTTTGGGATGTGAATGTTAATTTCACGTTAACAGAGAAATCAAAGTTAGTCAAGGGCTAGACAAAGAAAGATCTCAAAGGACATACTTACTGTCAAGTGAAGATGTGACTTGATCCCACATTAGTGGGAAGCCAGGACTATTTAATATAGAGGAATCAGTGGTCAAAATTCCATATTTATAGAACTGAAGAGAAAAAGAAGAAACAAGTTGAGATTCCAATGAAGAACTCAGTTACCTAAGCATAAATGAAACAGGGTCAAGCTCAGTTAATATAATATTAGTTAGCATTTAGGTGCTTTTATTACCCTCATTTTACATATGAGGAAGTCGAGGCAGATAACAGATAAGTATCTTGTCCAGGATCACACAGAGAGTAAGTGTCAGAAGCTAGATTTGAATTCAGGTCTTCCCAACTTTTAGGACCACTGCTCTATCCACCACTATGCCACAGCCTACCAGGCCTCGTAAGGAAGGTCATAGAGATAATGACTGGACCTAGGATTGTTAGTACACATAGGGAACATGAGGAAGCTCCCTCTGTTAATGCAGGTTAGTATTTTCCCTGCCCCTTATAGTCTTAGAGAGTTGACCATAACATTGAGAAGCACTTCACATGTTTAGGATTATTCAGTCAGTATGTGTCAGAGACAGGACTTGAACCTGGGACCTTTTGACTTCAAGGTCAGCTTTCTATCCACCATGCCATGCTACCTCTTAGAACAGAGGAAATCACCAGTGAGGCACCTGAAATGAACCCCTCCACAATTTAAGAGACCCCATAATACTTTTCTCATATGGCTGCCACCCTAGTCCAGTCCCTTGTCACCTCTGGTCTGAGCTATTGTAAGATACTCTTCACTGGTCTTCCTCCCTCATGTCCTGTTCCTTTCTGATCCCATCTTTCACACAGCTTCCAAAATTATGTTCCTAAAGCATTGCTGTTGCTCCTTGGAATCCCCATCTCTATTCAATGCTCAGCATAAATTCTATATCTTTCAAGGGGCTTTCCCTGATTCTCACAGTTGCAAATTTCCCTAAATCACTGTGTATCTATTTCGAATCTATGCTTGAATTATGTCGTATCATTCTAATGGCATGTGAATTTGAAGGAAAGATCTACCCAGTACCTATCATGACAACTGGCCTGTAGGAAGGAGCTTAATAAATGCTTGCTGTTCAATTGGTGAGTTGTTTTTAGCATAGTTTCCAGTCCTGTCCAACTCCTTGTGACCCCATTTGGAGTTTTCTTTGCCAAGATACTAGAGTGGTTTGCCATTTCCTTCTCCAGCTCATTTTACAGATGAGGAAACTAAAGTAAACAGGGTCAAGTGATTTGCCCAGAGTAACATAGCCAATGAGTACCTGAGGTTGCATTTGAATTAAGAAAGAGGAGTCTTCCTGACACCAGTCCCAGCACTCTATCCATTGTGTCACCTAGCTGCCCCTTCATTTAAGTCTTAGCAAAGAGTAAAGAACTGCACTTTTGGGACATCCCATAGTTGTAAACAATAGAAGCTTAAAATGGCATTAAGACCTTTGTGGTAGTGTTTTTAGGAATCATTACTTGATAGGCATAACTCCTAAGGGTCAACTTTTTATTTCTGGAATTATCTACACCCTTCCTTTGGCAGAATGTGTGGAGGTCCAGCTTCGGACTGCCCCTGAACCATACTGGCTGTGGGCACCAAGGCAAGTCACTTAATCTCTTAGTTGGGGATAGGATATTCCCAAAGTCTTAGTGCATTTAAGTCTTAGTGCAGGTATAAAAACTACACTAAGAGGGTAGCTAGGTGGTACAGGGGATAAAACACTGACACTGGAGTCAGGAGGACCTGAGTTCAAATAGGACCTCAGCCACTTACTGTGTGACCCCATTGGCTCAAAAAAATAAAAAGAGAAGTTTAAAAAAAAAGAATTACACTAAGACTTTGGGAACATCTGGTACTTGTAAACTATTGAAACTTTAAATGACATTAAGACCTTTGAGATACCCTATTATCATACTTTAAAATTTGAAAAATACTTTATGTACCTTAATGTCATTTGGACCTTTAAATGAACTAGTGAGTTAGCTACTACAGCCTTTATTTCCCCATTTTAGAGATTAGAGAAAATGAGTTTGAGTGGTCACCCAGCTACTATCAAAGGTAGAATCTGAACCAAGGTCTTCCTGACTCCAAATCTAGCCCCATATCTGCTCTTCTGACCTTGGTAGCTGCCTTTTGGAAAGTGATACTGTATGTTATTTTTCTTAAGTTTTTTTTTAATGTGAATTTTTTGGATAGTACTTTTCAAAAATAACTGAAGACTTATGATGTAATGTTTTCCAAAATAACCATGTGCAAATTGTCCCATTTTTCCTTCATGAAAGCTGCTTAGGCAAGATAAGACTCTAAAATAGTGAGCCTGATTTTTTCCTCTCTAGCTCATAAATGGACTCTCAAGGCAATTTCCAAAAAATTCCAGAAAAATTATTTGAATAAGTGTTTTGTAAGCTCTTCCCAAAGTATGATGGCCATATATCCCAGATTTTCTGGGATTGTAAATGTTCTGCTGAATTTTATATTATTTTGAACATAATGTGTATTTTTTTTAAAATAAAGGTGGTCATTGAACTTTGTAGACCTTATATATGGCTGAATTTTTATACTTTTGAAAATAAATGAACAAATTAGGAAACAGAATTTCTTTGACAAGATATCTTGATTGTGTGATCAGAAAATATTGGAAAGATAGCACTCAACTGAGTGCCCAAGTCTTGCCATGCTGTTAGTGTCTTTAGGAATCATTACTTTAAAGACATAGCTCTTAAGGGGCAACTTTTTATTTTCCCAAATTATCTGTAATTTTCCTTTGGCAGAATGTGTGGAAGTCCAGCCTTGGAGGCAGGAAGACCTGGGTTCAGATTCTTTTGTGTGACCCAGGGCAAGTTACTTACTCTCTTTGTCTTCTGGTCTAAGATTATAAATTGCAGAGAAGAAGGTTAATTTGCATTACTAGAGGGCATTTTCTCATCACCGAGTTCTTAAGTAGCTAGGTGGCATAGTGAATCTAGTTCTGGGGCTGAAGTCAGGAAAACTGAGTTGAAATCCAGTCTCAGACATTCATAAATTGTGTGACCCTGGGTAAGTCACTTGATCTTTGTCTGCCTTAGGTTTCTCAACTGTAAAATGGGGATAACATTAACATCTACCTCCCAGGGCTGTTGTGAGGATCAAATGAGATAATATTTGTAGAGTGCTTAACACAGTGCCTGGCACATATTAGGCACATTATGAATCCTTGCTTCCTCATGTCACTGAAATCACAGGTTCCCTATATAAAATTGCTTACTGTCTCAGGGAGGGGGAAGGTTAAAGAGGGAAGGAGAGAATTTGGAACTGAAAAAATTTTTAAATGATTGTTAAAAATGGTTTTTACATGTAATTGAGGAAAAAATAAAATACTTCAAAAAAAGATATAATAAAAAAAGAAACCACAGGTTCAGTGTGATCTCTGTTCCCATTTACACATTTGTCCTTGGTTTTTCTTTCTTTTGTTTCTAACCTTTTGGTCAATAGTCACATCAGGATCCCCCGGGTTGTCCAGGGAAAAGAAAAGAAATAAAATCACAGTTAGTTTTATTACTTACTTGTCAGTTTTAATAAATAGGACAGTGGGGAAAAGACTGAAACAAGGCTGTTGCCCATATACAGCTTTTTGCATTACCTGCATGACAAGGATGATGTGTCCCCTTCAATTTGTCAACAACATGGCAACAGACGTACCCCTTGCTCAGTTGAAAAGCTTTTTTTTGAGTTGAATGGATGATTGGATATTGTCTTCTCCTTGGTTCTATTTTTTTCCTAAAGTGAGAGATTTGATTTAACTGGGGAGAAACTGACAAGATGACAAAACCTTTCCATGAGGGTCATGTTTTCTTCTGTTTCTTTGAGACTTTATCGGGTTTTATTGACAAATTCTGAGAAAATAGTTTAGCCCTCTGCTTATTGATATGTTGTATGCAAAAGTACCTTTTTACCTCTAAAGACTTGAATCCTTGGAACTAAAGCCCTCCCTTTTTCATTTTTCTCTGTTCCTACAAATTGAATTCTGAGGACAATTTGGATTGCAAATCTGTTTTCCTATACTTGAGGGTACACAAAGTAGTTTGATGGAGCTTGGCTAATTAATCAGTCAACATTTATTAAAAGCCTCCTATGTGCCAGGTGCTGAGCTAAGTGCCAGGGATTTAAATAAAGGCAAAAAAAATAGCCCCTGCCTTCAAGAAGCTCTAACGAGGGAGACAACATGCAAACAACGATGTACAAAAAAGATATACACGAGATAAATTTGAAATGAATGTTTTTGACCGACTGACTCTCCTCTCTTAAGTCTTCAAGGAGCTTACAGTCAAATGGGGGAGTAAACATGCAAACAAATAGATTTATAAAGCAAGTCCTATATAGGATAAATAAGAAATAATTAACAGAGGGAAGGCACTAGAATTAAGAGGGGATGGAAAACGCTTCTGGTAAAAGATGGGGTTTTAGCTGGGACATAAAGGAAGCCAGGGAAGTCAACAGGTAGAATTGGGGATGGAGAGCATTCCAGTCATGGGGGGAGGAGAAGGGGGATGCGGGGAAGGGGAAGGCGAAATCAGGAAGAATGCCAGCAGCAGAGAGATGGAGTATCTTGTTCATGGAACAGCCACAGGAGGCCAGTGTCACTGGACTGAAGAGTATGTGGCAGGAAGTAAGGCGCAAGAAAGCTTATGGAAAGATAGAAGGGGTCTAGGCTATGTAGGATTTTGAATGCCAAACAACATTTTTGTTTTTGATCCTGGAGGCTATGGGGAGCGCTAGATTTTGTTGAGCAGGGACGTAATATGGTCAGGCCTCTGCTTTAGGAAAATCACTTTGGTGGCTGAATGGAGGACGGTTTGAAGCAGGGAGAGACTTGAGGCAGGCAGACCCACCAGTAGGCTATTGAAATAACCCAGGTATAATGTGTTCAGGGCCTGCACCAGAGTGGTGGCAGTGTAAGAGGAGAGAAGGGAGTATATACAAGAAATGTGGCAGAGGTGAAATCAATAGGCCTTGGCAGCAGCTTGAATGGGGGAGAGGAGGGTGGGAGACAGTGAGGAATCCAGGATGACTCCTAGGTTTCAAGCCTGAGAGACTGGGAGGATGGTGTTGCCTTCACAGTAATAGGGAAGGTAGGAACAGGGGAGATTTTAGGGGGAAAGATAAATTCTGTTTTGGACATGTTGAATTTAAGATGTCTTCTGGTCTCAGACACTTACTAGGTGTGTGACCCTGGGCAAGTCATTTAACCCTGATTGCCTCAAAAAAAGATATCTACTGTACATCCTATTTGAAGTGTTTGAAAGGCAGTTGCAGATTCAAGATTGGAGGTCAGCAGAGAGGTTGGGGCAGGCAAGGTAGACTTGAGCATGAAATTCACAGAGATGGTAATGAAATTCATGGGAGCTGATGAGATCACAAAGTGAAGTGATATAGAGGGAGAAGAGAAGTGTGCCCAGGACAGAACTCTGAAGGGTATCTGTGATTAAAGGGCATGATCTGGGAGAGCATCCAACAAAGGAGACTGAGAAGGAGCAGTCAGCTAAGTAGGAGGAGAACCAAGAAAGCATGGTGTCCCGAAAACCTAGTGAGAAGGAAATATCAAGGAGGAGAGGGTGACCAACCATGTCAGAGACTGCAGAGAGGCCAAGAAGAATGAGGATTGAGAAAAGGCCATTGGATTTGGCAACTAAGAGATCACTAGTGACTCTGGAGTGAGCAGTTTTGGTGGAATGATAAGGTTGGAAGCTATATTGAAAGTGTAAGGCCTTTTTGAGGAGATGAACCAGGAAACCTAGAGGATGATAGCGATGAAAGGATCAGGTGAGGGATTTTTTCTGGATGGAGGAGACATGTCTATTTGTAGGCAGTAGGGAAGGAGACAATAGAGATTAAAAATAAGTGATATAATGGGATTCAATCCCATTATACAGATAGGGCCATCTGATAAAGGAGATAGGATAGAATGGGATCATAATGAACAAGACTCTAAGGCAAAGACTCTTAACCTGGGATCCAAAGACTCCATGGATTTATTTCAAGGAGTCTGTGAGGTTGGATAGGTAAAAAAAAAAAATTACATCTTTATTGTCACTAAAACCTAACTGAAATTCAGTTTTATTGTTGTTAAGTTGTTTTTCAGTTGCTCTTCGTGACCTCATTTAAGGATTCCTTTAGTAAAGATACTGGAGTGATTTGCCATTTCCTTCTCCAGTTCATTTTACAGGTGAGGAAACTGAAGCAAACAGTGTTAAATGACTTGCCCAGGGTCACATAGCTAGTAAGTGTCTGAGGCCAGATTTGAACTCAGGAAGGTGTCTTCCTGACTCCGAGCCTGGTATTCTATCCACTGTTAGGATAGGGAGGCACCTAGCAGCCCTGCTGAAATTGAGCACTTCCTTCAATTATTTTCAAATATTATTCTTAAGAAGGGGACCCATAGGCTTCACTAGACTGCCAAAGGGGGTCCATGATACAAAAAAAGAGAAAAGTTAAGAACCTCTGTTTGAAAACTAGGTTTTATTCCTAAATCAGCCAAAGCTTTAGTCTGATTTCTTGCCTTATTCAGGTTTTCTTTACTGGATAATCCTGTTACTTATCTCCAAGTCCAACTCATAATTATTTCATAGCTATCTTTGAGATCATTGAGAGGTCACCAGTTCCCCTCCTCTGTTCTAGGTAAAAAAAATTCCCTTCTCATACTCATCTGACACCCTTCCTTTGTCTTTTGTTCACTAGGAAGGTCTGTTACCATTAGTACCATCCCTTCCCTTCTTGGTTTTTTTCTTTCAATTTTTAAGCTTTTTCTAATGATTGCTATGTGAGGCTTCTCATACATACTTTATTTTAGTCTCTTCAGACTTTTTTTTTTAAAGACATAGAAGGTCAGAACTAGAAGTGATCATATTGTCCAACCACTACATTTTAGAGACAAAGATACTCTGGTCCAGAGAAAATAAAAGGCACAGCACAGTGGATAGATAATAAATCCTTTGAGTTGGATTCAGATGCTACCCAGACACTAGTTAGACAGCCCTGAGCAAATTATTTAACCTCTCTAAATCTGAACTTCATGGTGTTTTCATCTGTAGAGTGGGGATAATAATAGCATCTCCTTCTCAAGGATGTTGTGCAAGACTGATGGGGAGAGTTACCAACTTGGCAGCCTCAAAGTGCATTTGACTTCTTGGGTCAGTCCAAACCACCAGAGAGCATCATGAATTGGGAGGGACTATGTAACACACTGCAGGAGAGCTAAGGGATTCATAGGGGTGTCCGTGTCATACAACTAGCAAAACCAAGTTTAATCCATTCCAAGAGAATTCCTAACTAGGGGGTGGTACTGAGTCATAAAGATGTTAGGACCCTGGTAGAAAAATAAGACCTACCACAGAGGAAGGAGAACTGTATCCATTGCTTGCAGCTTGATCCCTAAAGTCATTGTCCTTGGGAGCAGACCCTGAGGAGAAGGGGGCTCTGTCATCCAATTGCAATTGCTGGCCAGCTGTCACTAATGACCAGAGCCTAAGAGCTCCAGGATCAGCAGTGACTGCCTCCCCACCTCTCATCCCACCTCCACCCCCCCACTCCCATCCTGGCTCCTGCAGCCATCATCCAGGGAAACAAATTTGTGGAGATGCAGCTTGTCCACTGCTTTGGCAAGTGTTGCAGCCTCAGCTGGGAAAGAGAGTTCTTAACACCAAAGTTTTTGGCGTTGTCAAATGGTTCAATTGCTTGCTGCTACTGTTTGTCCTTCATTCTTGAAGAGGACCAGGACATTAGGGAGGTGATACCATGACATGCAAATGAATTGGATTTAAGTGGAGGGCTGTGCAAAATCACCAGCCTCACTTTCTCCTCCAGAACCATCTGGGTCCAGTGGCGAGATATGGATCTGGACAACTGGAGATAGCCCAGGATGCATTGGGGGACCCTGGCATTTTCAAGCTAAGGTCTTCAACAGGTTCAATATCAGAAATGGGAAGCAGTTAGGCAGCACGATGGAGAGAGTACCAACCCTGGAATCAGAATATAATCAGGCTATAATATAAAGATGGAATTGCATAATAAGAACAGTTAGGTGGCATAGTAGATAGAGTGCTCCTCCTCCTGAATTTAAATCCAGTCTCAGACACTTACTGGCTATGTGACCCTGGGCAAGTCACTTAGCCTCAGTTGTCTAAAAAAAAAAATCAGAAACAAAATCACTGGGTTTTTCTATTTCACATGCAACTGAAACCTCCAGTTAGTATATGAACTGCTTAGGAGCAGGGATTGTTGTATCCCCATTGCTTAACACAGTGTTTGGAACATAGTAAGTGAATAATAAATGCTTTTTCATTCATTTATTTATTCATTCATTCTCTATCTGTTTATAGGCTTCTGTGAGTCCTGTGCACCTTCTGCATTTTCTTTAGGCTGAAATTCAGACTGATCTATATCTGACTGTCATTTGCTACATTGAGTGCTTATACTATCTGCTACTCGCATTTGTGGAAAGCTAACTAGATGTGAGTGATACGTAAACTCTGTTAGGAGATTTTCCCTGAATAAACTCTGGGTGGGGACAATGAGCCAAAAGAGACAGACTTTTTTAGTATAACCCTAGGATTGAACCTAGTCTGGCTGAGTCCAGAATCTGCAGAGCCCTTTGACACTTGTTTTAGTTGTAAGGATCAAATGAAGTAAAACTTTATGCCCCTTCTGATCTGATTTTGCATTCCAGTAATCCAATGTACATTGCCTCTTCCCAATTTCCTAAAAGCATCTTCATTTTCCTTCAACTTTGACCATTTTTTCCAGAGTCACACATCTGACTGTGACTTGTCCTTTTATATAAAGCATGTTGAATCCGTCATTTCCCTATGTATTTCCAAAGCTTGATTGACATTCTATTGATCCATATCAGGATCTTTTCATATGGTCTTATATTTTGAGCATGAGAGAGCATCACTTATATTTACTTGTAGAGAAATTCAGGAACAAAGAATCAGTTCAGTAGTGTTCTTCTTGCTGTCAAAAGAGACAATCAGAAAAATCTCATTGCCAGCATCAAAGAGTGCCAAGAGAGAAGATAGGATACTATTTAGCAAATTTTTTAAAAATTACATATGTAGTATATTTTATACATGATATATGTATGTAATATAAACATGTTTTAGGATATATATTTCAAATATTAAATTTGTAATATGTTATACATATTGAGGTATATATATTACAGCATATATAAACACACACACACACACATTTCCCCCAAAACCATGGTACTATGGTATGTATTCAATTTGGTTCTGAAGGTTTGTGGGGTTAATATCTTTTCTGCTCAAATTTAGTTTTTACCTTATTTTAAATTCCAGTTTCCAGTGACCCAGAATGGAGCTTTCTGTGACCTGGGCAAATGTAGGCTGGAACAAAGCACCTTTGTAACGCTCAGTGGGACTTCAGGTCCACATGTTTTGATGGAAAACAAATATTAAGTCCAAAAAAATATTAAAAATGAACTCCCCTCTGCTACATGAAGCGTTTTGTCAATCTTAAAGCGCTGTACCAACGGGAGGCAGTATTATTAACCTTGAGAGCCAGCACATAATCTTTGCTGGCAAACAAAGGAACAAAATCGCCTTTAAATTGTTTTAGGAGGAATTTGAAGAGTTTGCTGAAGGGAAGGGTTAGCACTGCACTTCAGATTCCTGTTATTGCCTACCTACAACATATAATTGAGGCACTTGTTATTTTCTAAAGGAGAGCACCCATAGTCAGGTCAGGTGCAAGTGGGCAGTCAGAAGCAGGAGGGTGAGAATGAATAAAGCGAATCTGGGGACACAGAACAGACCAGTCTAACTGTAGTGGAGTGTTTGTGGTAAGAAAAAGGTCTAGAAAGATGGGTAGGAGCCAGCATACAAAAAGCCTTGAATGAGAGGCTAGCTTTGGAACAGCCGCTATGGGGAGTGGGAAAATCAATTAGAAAGAAGTAAAAAGATCACCTTGCTCTAGTGAGGGCCCAGGGAGGTTAGGTAACAAATTTGTAGTGTTCAGTTGTTTGACTTTTTCCAGTTCCATCTGGGAGCATGTGAGTGAGAGTGATCAAGAACCAGGGTTTGGCAAGGCAGGAGAAGCAATCCTTGGCCATTACCAAGGATTTTGGTTTTTGATTTTTGATTTTTTTCTTGCCAGTGGACTTCAGTGACTCTTGAAAAGCGAGTGAAGCTGAGGACTTTTTGCAATTCTGCCTCACTTAAATCCAATTCACATACAAGTTAAGACATCATCCTTCATCCTTGTAATATCATTGGTCCTCTTCAAAAATGAAGAGCGAACAACAAGCAGAAATAGGACAAGGGCAGAGGGGAAGGGATTCAATAGTAGAAAATAGTGTAGAGTTGAGCTAGTATATAGGGTCAAGATTGGGAAGGAAGAAATTGAAATCAAGGGCAGGAACTGAATCCAGACATTCCTAATCTGAAGGCTAACCCTCTATCCATTACTTCCTTGACCAAAGTAAAGCCAGCAAATCTGTTGAATTTGTTTGAATCTGTTGATAGCAAGACGAAAAAAGCAGTATTTTGAGACTTGTTCAGCTGTATCAGACTCTTCATGACCCAATTTGGGGTTTTCTTAGCAAAGATTCTGGAATGGTTTCCCATTTCCTTCTCCAGCTTATTTTATAGATGGTACAGAGGGTTAAGTGACTTGTCCAGGGTCACACCACTAGGCAGTGTCTGAGGCTATATTTGAAGAGGAGTCATCCTGGCTCTAGGCCCAGCACTATGCCATACCAGCTACACGTTTTGACACTAGTCTAGGAGAAAGGTTATCACAAGAGGGAGAGACTGGAGTAAGGGAGTAATTTGGTCATAAGGAGATAAGATCCCTAATTAGGCAGTGCACAATGCCACCAGGATTAGACAGGACTTGGTGACTGATTGGATGTAAACTGTGGGGTAGAAGGAGGAGTTTTTAAAAATGGCTCTAATGAACTCAGTGCCATTCACAAAAATAGAGAAATCAGGAGGATGAGAAGATTTTGAAGGACAAGAGATGAGTTTCCTGTGAAGAATGCTTAGCTAGTGTTACAAAATCCAGGTGGAAATGACTAGTGGGTAGTCGAAGGCCTCTATTCCTAAGAGGTAGTAATGAAAGTAGGGATTTCTCAAAGAAAGAGAGAGAAAATATGGATAGAAAATTGCAGAAGACTGAGAATCTTTGCAATTTTCCCAAAAAAGAGAAGAATTCTGTACCAATTATCCTGGGAGCTAGCTAAGAGAGGCCTTTACCTCTTATTCCTTACTCTGTTAGACAATTCCATGTGCCTTAGTAATGTGGTGTAAGGAGGAATTCTTAACCTTTTTTTGTGTTATGGACCCCTTTGACAGTCTGGTCAAGCCTTATGATCCCCTTCTCAGAATAATGTTTTTAAAGGTATAAAATATATAGGATTATTAAAAAAACTAATTAAAGTGAAAATAAAGATGTAATTTTTTCCCATTGAAGTTTAGACTCCCTTAAACTTATCCCTTGAAATCTGGGCCCCAAAGGATCTGGGAACCCCAGGTTAAGAACCCCCAGTGTAGCAGAAAGGGGGAAGACAGGAGGAATAGAATGAGTACAAATAGTGTACAAGAGGTTATTGTTGATTAAGGGGAGAATGTGAAGACAGAATATAGATGATGTAAGGAGTTATTAATCTGAGGTTTTTGAACGTTTTTTAAAATTTTGATTTCTGTTATTTCACTAAAATTAGTTTTCTTTTTTTCTAAGTATTTTTTTGTGGGGAGGCAATTAGGGTTAAGTGACATACCCAGAGTTATACAGCTAGTAAGTGTCTGAGGTCAGATTTTAATTCAAGTCCTCTTAATTCAGGATCAGTGCTTTATCCACTGCACCATCTAGCTGCCCCTTATAATTGATTTTCTTCGCAATTCTAAATGTTTTATTTTATTAATTTTAAAACACAATTTTGAGAAGGGGTCCACAGGTTTCACAAAACTGTCAAAGGCTTAAAAAAAAACATGCATATGGGGCGGCTAGGTAGTACAGTGAATGGAGCACCAGCCCTGGAGTCAGGAGGACCTGAGTTCAAATTCAGCCTCAGACACTTGACACTTACTAGCCATGTGACCTTGGGCAACTCACTTAACCCCAGTTGCCTTCAAAATAAAAACAAAAACCACACATACATACAATACAGAATTTATTACAAACCAGGACTATCCTACTGTGCCCTACTGGGTACTGAAGCAATAAATAACCAGAGAGGGCATAGCTTCATGGGGTGGGGAGGAGTGGAGTTAAAAACAAACTTACCACTAGCTAGGCTAACTCTAGCCCCACTTTACCTTCCTATAGCTCTTGGGATGGGATCTAGTAGCTTGCCTTGCCCCAGTACAGTACAATGGGCAGTGGGGCCAGTGCAGCCAGTGACCACCCAGGAAAGGAGATGGTTCATGGGATTATTAATTTCAAGCCTTTAAAGACCCCAGTGCCTGTCTCCCCCTCCCCGTCCCGAAAAGAGGTAAGGGGAACTGAGGGGAAAAACACCATTAAGAAGCACCTGGGGAGGGGTATATGGTAGGGAAACATAGTGGGAGCCCAGTGGGCAGTTTAGTAAAGCCTGTGGACTCCCTCTCAAAATTGTTTTTAAAAAAGTATTTACAAAATTGTGTTTACAAAAAAGGTAAAGAATCCCTGCTTAATTTGCAACTATACCCAACTATACCCAAAGGGTTATAAAACTGTGTGTACCTTTTGACCCAGTAATACCACTACTAGGTCTGTATTCCCAAAAGATCAAAGAAAAGGTGAAGGACCTTTATGAGCAAAAATATTTATAGCAGCTCTTTTTGTAGTGGCAAAGAAATGGAAATTGAAGGGATATCCATAAATTGAGGAATGACTGAACAAGTTGTGGCATATGATTGTTATGGAATACTGCTGGCCCATAAGAAATGACAAATGGGTACTTTCAGAAAAACCTGAAAAGACTTATGTGAACTGATGCAAAGTGAGTGAACAGGACCAGAAGAACATTGTACAAGGAAACAGCAATATTGTAAGATGATCTGAATGACATAGCTATTCTCAGCAATATAGTGATCAAGACAGTTCTGAAGGACTTATGATGAAAATTATATCCATTTCCAGAGAAAGAACTGATGGAATCTCAATGTAGACTTTTTTGCTTTCTTTATTTTTCTTGTGTTTTTCTTTTTTGGGGGGCGGGGGGGAGGATCTCTTTTTTCTTTTGCAACATGGCTAATATGGAAACGTTTTGCATGACCATGTGTAATCTATATCAAATTGTTTACCTTCTCAAGGAAAGGAAAAGGGAAGGAGAGAATTTGGAATTCAAATTTTTTAGAAATGAATGTTAAAAATTATTTTGTACGTTGTAATTAGAAAATAAAACATAAAAATTTTCCAAAAATTAAAAAAAGGATCCCTGCTTAATTAATCACAGTCCTCTCTTCATTGGTAGAAAGCACAGCTCTAAGGTCCCTGTCAAGTCGTAGGTGATTGACCAGCTTCATTTTAAAACATTTTTTCCTTTTCCTCTTAATTTCTGCTTCTAATTGCTGTCTAATAATTCACCCCAAGGGAGTTTTCTTGGCATTCCCCTCCAACCCTTTCTTTTCAATAATGTGCTTTTTCATGCTCATTTGCCTCAAGAAATGCCTCTTCTCATCACTGCTCAGACAGGGTATGGAGAAAGTGTAGGTTAGTAACCCCCAGTCACCCCAGGCTAATGCATTGGAGCTTTCATCCTAGAAAATTACTACAATCATTGCCTAGTGAGAAAGAAAACTGCTAGCTGGCTTCTCATCCCCTTATTAACGTTACCCTGCAATTTAATTACAATTAGACTCCTAGAACAGAAGCAAAGGAAACAAGTGGGTGTCTTAACCTACTTGCCTTGCACATAGTAGGCTCTCTGTAAATGTTAGTTGAATGAATGAACCAAGTGGGCAAAGGAGTCAAGAGGTAAAAGACAAAAGAGGAAATTTGTGCTTTTAATAAAGGCACCATTCACTGTTGTTCTCAGAAGGCCAGCAGGAGGGAACCCAAAGTGAACGAGAAAGGAAAACTTGAGTGATCCTGGTTTGATTGATTTGTCTTGTTTTGTCTCACAGAATCCTGAATTTGGGGATTCTAATGGACCTTACCAAAGTTCTATCTTTGGCAGGACATCTCTTGAGCTTTGGGCAAGAGGTTAGGAAGGGTTTAAATTAAGAGTGGAAAATCATACTGATAAATAATTTCAAGTGGGAGATTTTTTAAAGTAATACTCTACATTTTTCTTGCCCTTTTTAGTTTGCTTCATTACATTTTTTCGACTAAGGCAGTGGTTCTCTAATTTTTTTGCTCATGCTTCTAGCACAGTGACTGACACATAAGAACAGCTAGGTGGCACCGTAGTGTACAGAGTACTGGACCTGGAGTCATGAAGACTCTTCTTCCTCAGTTCAAATCTGGCCTCAGATACTTTCTAACTGTGTGGCCCTGGCAAGTCACTTAACCCTGTTTGCCTCAGTTTCCTCACTTGTAAAGTGAGCAGGAGAAGAAAATGACAAACCACTCTAGTATCTTTGCCAAGAAAATCCCAAACTGGGTCACAAGGAGTCAGACATTACTGAAAGGACTGAACAACAACAAATGCTTGTTGATTACTTGGTACACTACTGTTCTTTGCTTGGAAGAATCCTGGCCTTAGGATTAAAAGACATAGACATGAGATTGCAAGTGTAAATGCCATACAATTCTCAGAACACCTTTTGAATACCCCAACCCTAGAAGTTCAACTTGAGTCCCTTGGAAGTATGTTATAAAACCCATTTTGTGGTTGCTACCCTAACCCCAGGAAAAGCTGGGCCATGTAAAGAAGACAGGAGTAACATTGAAGGATTCTGAGAAGCCTACCACAAGGGTGTACTGGAGCCAGCTCTAGCCTGCTAGCTGATTGTTAAAATTTCAATGTGAGCATTAATACCTTGGAAATCAGCAACTGCTATGAATCAGAGTTTGATACCATTGTTGTTCATATAATGCCATAAAGTTGGGGTCAAGGTACAGTGTGTTTAACTGAGGCTGATCAGTCCAAAAAGAGCTCAGAAAGCACTACCACAGGTTTGGCACAATTAGTCCCTTTGAACATTTGGAATGGAGATGTCTCTAGATTTATGCATCCCACATTTCCTTTGTACTACAGAGATTCTGCTTTGTTCATAGAGCATAGCACCTTCTTTGATTCAGGCATGCCATACTGTGTGGTCCTGTGCCAGTCTTCTTCCATGTCTCACAGCTGAGACTAAAGTTCTTCAGACAGACCTTGAAAGTGTCCTGTCATTTCTTCTGACCACCATGTGAGTGCCTGACTTGTGTGAGTTCTTGGTGAAATAATCCTTTAGGTAAACATATGTTTGGCATTTGGGATATATGACCAGCCCATTAAAGTTGTGCTTCAGCTTGAGAGAGAACCTCAGTGTCTAGTACCTTATTTTGCTAGGTAATCTTCAGAATCTTCTTAAGACTACATCATCAACTACCTGACTGATGGCAAATTTTAAAAGGCAAGAATAAAATCACTAAGATGGTTGCGCAGTCAGTGCAGCCTCTGAGATTGAAATACAACAGAGTATGGATTGGTTCTCTGCCGCCTGTGCTAATTTTGGCCTCACAATTAACACCAAGGAAACAGAGGTTCCCCACCAGCCAGCATCACACCATTCATATGTGGAACCACTGGTTACAGCAAATGGAGAAATTTTAAAAGATGTGGATGAGTTCATTTCCCTTGGCAGTATACTTTCTAGGGATATTCACATAGATGATGAGGTTGATGTATGCATTGTCAGAGCTAGCTCAGTGTTTGGGAGGCTCTGAAAGAATGTGTGGGAGAGAAGAGTTATCAGGCAACCTACCAAACTGAAGGTCCACAAATCCATTGTGCTGACCTCACTGTTATAAGCATGTGAAAATTGGACAGTCTACCTGTGGCCTTGACTGAAAATTGAATCTCTTGAATGCTTGATGTATTGTTTTGTTGATTATCTAGAGTTAAGAAAGTGTTGGAGATCAATGTTAATAATGGAGATTAAACTTAACAGTATATTGAGCTTTTAGGGAACCATTAAAAATATTTCGATAAGTATTTGCACACCCCTGCAAACTAGGAATGAAATAACTCTAGATAAAATTGTAGGGTGGTGGAATTTTAGGTCTTCCCCCTCCCCTCTCACACTCTTTTCAACTCCCCCAGAAGGGTAAAGGGGTTCTTTAAAGAGGAGAGCCTGAAGGGAGGGAAGGGTGAATCTATTCTACTTTTTCTTTCAGAACCCTAGGAAATAAGCGTCAAATAGTGGAAAGTAAGATCTTGGCAGGCTGGCAGGGTGTAACATAATTAATTTAGCAGATACTTGGTCCTTAGTAACTAAGGGCTAAGTACTTCTGTGAAAGAGGCAGAGGGTGTGAACTCTGTCTTCTTTGTAAAAGAAGCAGAAGGTATGAACTCTGTCTCCTGTTGCTGACGTGGCAGGAGGGGGTTGGCTGAGACAGGAGGCCAGTGTGTGTATATAAGAAGAATTCCAGAGACAGAGAATCAGAATCAGGAATGTTCCTCCTGGTGGAGGAAGAATCATGGAGACTGACACCAGCTGAGAGAGAGACGGAGAGAAAGAAAGAGAGAAAGAGAGAGAGAGAGAAAAAGAGAGAGAGGGAGAGAGAAAGAGAGAGAGAGAGGGAGAAAGAAAGAGAAAGAGAGTGTTTCTTTCCCAGTATCTGGAAGCTGAGAACTGAGTTGGAGTTTTCTTGAGACCAGAATCTGGTGAAGGATGAAGTTGCTGCCACCTGGAAGGCTGAGATTCCTTCTGGGTCCTAGGGCTAGCCTAGCTGCTAGAGGACTGAAGAAGCATGACCAGGATAAGCCTTTGTTTGTTTGTGGCTTGGTGGATCCTTGAGTTCAAGGCAACAGAAGTGGTAAAGGGTTTGAGATGTGCTGGACCCTGTGAGCTTCAATGTGTAACAAGAACTGCCCGGAGGACTGGACAAGAACTTGGGAGCTATCTGCCTCTGAATCCAAGTGACTGTTTGGTAGATTCAAGTAGGAGCTGGGACAATGGAAGGGAATCCAGGGAATCTTAGAGACCACCCTGAGTCAAGATGAAGAAAAGGCCTCCCCTTGGACTAATGATGAAATTGAAGCATACTAGACACTGAGGGGTGGAGGGTTTGTGTAATTTTCTGATGATTGTATTTAGTGACTGATTAAGTTAATCTATGATTGCCCCATGAGTGGAAGATTGATTATTGTATTGTGAAATGACTGAATGATTAAGTAAGGAGAGTTTCCCCCCTTAGGGAAACTAGATGATTATTCTTTTGTTCTTTGTTCTAAATATTGTGGCCACTGTGGTGAAAACTATATGACCATTCTAATGTTAAGCTATTGTGAACACTATATTGTGATTTTCTGTGATAAGATGTAATGTTGTGAATATTATATTGTGATTTGTTGTGAATGTTTGCCTTGATTTGTAATGGAATAATCAGAGTGTTCACTATACTGTGTAATCAGAACCTTAAAAGCTGTTCACAGTAGCATTCTTTTGGAAATCTGCTAGTGCATGGCATTACACAAGGGAAGATATAAATTTATGATCCTAAATTTTTAATCTTGTGAGTCCCCCCAATGCTTTCTAAAAATCATATCTTACAAGTAGTCTTATAAGGTCTTATAAGACTTGTTGGGGGAGACATGTGTAAGAAGTGGATTTTGGCAGCATACCAAGCACACTTAGGCTTTGTCCATTCCTGTGCTCTATATTGGGCAATTTTCTAGGGGATATGATTATTGTAAATAATCTATTTATATCTGTAGTCCTTGTTTTCTTCAATCATATCTTTCATTTCTGGTCACAAGTCCCAAGAATTGTCTTGATTTTCTATTTGTCCACCCATCGGTGTAATAGTAATGAAATTTGAAGATCCCTTTGTATTACCAAGCTAAGAGGTACTTAGCACCTAGTTTCAAATTAAGCCTCTGTTAAAGGAATAGAAGGTATGATCCCCTGTTGCTGATGTAATAGGAAGGGGCTGAACAGGGAGGAGCTATACCATATTTAAGGAAGAGCACAAGCTGGACAGTCAGAATTCCCTGGGGTAAGCATCATGGAGGCAGGGCAGCTGCTGCTGGACTGAAGACTGAACTGTGAATTGAGAAGAACTGAGAAGAGGAATAAGAATTGAGAACTGAGACAGAATTACTTGGAGCAAGCCATGTGGAGGCTGGATAAAGTGATTTTGATTTTGAGAATAGAGCTTGTGGTGCTGAGGATTTCTGAAGGCCAGCCTGAGCTGCTCAGGATTTCCAAGGGCCAGCCAGAGCTCTTGAGGACTTCCAAGGGCCAGCTGGAGCTGTAGAAGACTGAGGAAGCATGATTGTGGTGCCAGTACTTGGTTTGTCTGTTTTGATGTTACTTTGTCAGATTTGTTTGTTGATAGAGGCCTCCAACCTTGTTGGGCTTAGGTTGATTTCACAGACAGAAAGTGAATTGAAGAGGATGCTGGTTATTGTGTCTTTGTTAAGCTTTGTCTTCCCAGGAACAGAAACTGCTGAGAACTTGCCTCAGGTCAAGATGAAGAAAAGACTTCTCCTTGGGTATTGAATGCTGTGACAATACTGTAACCTAGTTGTGACCTAGGGGTAGATAGCCCTTGTGTTTTGTGACTACCAAATGAATGTACTTTGTTTATGATTGGAAACTAATCTCCAATTGAGATCACCCAGGGATGGATTACTTTGACCTTTGTACTTTGTGATTGAACTGAGGACTTAAGATTTTGTGATTGATTAAATGAATGTACTACCCAGGGGTGGAGTACTTTGACTTTTGTATTTTGTGTCCCTTAAGGAGGCCTCCTTAAAGATGATTGAACGATTGAGTTACTAAATGATTGTACTTTGGTGAAAACTATGTGACCATTTTAGTGATAAGTTGTTGAGTTATTACATGGTGAATGCTGTATTTTGATTTTCTGTGATAAGTTGTAACATTGTGAATTCTGTACCTTGATTTTCTGTGAATGTTTTGCTCTGATTTGTTATTGAATAAATAGAGAGTTCAATATACCATGTAATCAGAACCTTGAAAGCTGTTCACAGCAGCGCTCATGCTTGGCTTTACAAGTGTTTAGCACAGTGTTTTGCATATAGTAAGAACTTAATAAATGCTCATTCTTTAATGAACTCTCAGTCAGTCAATAGTACCTACTCAACCTCAGGCTATGTGCTAAGAACTGTGGGGAAATAAAGGCAAAAGTGGTTTCCTGCTCTCAAAGAACTTAGAGTGTAAAAGTAGAGAAACATATGAACAACTATGCATAACCAAGCTATATACAAGATGAATTTGAAATGAATGATTATTGACTGATTAATTCTCCTCTCATTATTATTGATATAATTTTTTTTGAAGGGGGAAGGCAAGGCAATTGGGGTTAAGTGACTTGTCCAAGGTCACACAGCTAGTTAAGTGTCAAGTGTCTGAGGCCACATTTGAACTCTGGTTCTCCTGACTTCAGGTACAGTGCTCTATTCACTGGGCCACCTAGCTGCCCCCTATTAATGTAATTTTTGTGTTATTAGGAGAAAATGAATTATTTTTGCCAGAATCTTTTATTTTGTTCAGTGATTTTTGTTTAGTAAGCTTTTCTCAAAGTCCTTTGATTTTATATTTGTTGTTTCACTCCATTTATAATCAATAGTTTTCAATTTTTTCTAAATACAGTAGAAATCCAGTTGTAACTTTTTACAACCTTACAAGGTCACGTTATGATAGAAAAATTTAAAAAGGGATGGCTGGGTGGCGAAGTGAATGGAGCACTGGCTCTGGAGTCAGGAGGACCTGAGTTCAAATCTGGCCTCAGACACTTAACACAAAACACCTAGCCATGTGACCTCGGGCAAGTCACTTAACCCCAATTGCCCTGCCTTCCCTCCAAAAACAAAACAAAACAAAATAATGTTAAAAAAAGAAAAATTAGAAAGTGATATTAATAAATCATTTTAATGTTTTAGTCTTAAAATAGAAAAAATAGATAACTTGTAAATATAGAAAAATAAACTGACTTTATCATCAACAGCAGTATAATAGGAAGTATATAAAATTGAGAGTCAGAAGACCCAGTTTTGAACCTAAGCTCTGCTACTAGCTATGTCTGCAAGCTAGGTGATGTAGGAGATGGAGCTCTGGATCTGGAGTCAGAAAGACCTAATTTCAAATCTGGCCTCAGAAGATTACTATCTGTGTGACACTGGCCAAGTCATTTAATCTTTATGTGCTTCAATTGTCTCAGTTGTAAAATGGGGATGTTAATAGCATTTACTTCCCATGGTTTATTGAGAGGATCAAATGAGATAATATCTATAGAGAGCTCAGCACAGTGGTTGGCACATTTGTTGTTGTTCAGTCTTTTCAGTCATGTCTGACTCTTTGTGACTCCATTTGGGATTTTCTTGGCAAAGTTACTGGAGTGGTTTGCCATTTCCTTTTCTAGCTTATTTTACAAATGAGGAAATTGAGGCAAAGGGAGTTAAGTGAATTGCCCAAGGTCACACAGCTAAGAGTCTGAGACCAAATTTGAACTTAGGAAGATGAGTGTTCCAGACTCCAGGTCTGGCATTCTACCCACTGAGCCACCTAGTAGAGGCTTAATAAATACTTCCTCCCTTTCACTCTCTCTGGATATCAGTTTCTTCATTAGCAGCATGAGGAGGTTGGTCAAGATTCTCTTGAAGGTCCTTTCCAGCTCTATCTCTTATGACCTTTAAATGTTATAATAATATTTCATATTATTATATACAATACAAAATAGAATAATACTTAATATTATAATAATATTATACTATCATAAAATTTCAATGTTGTTTTATCAATTGTAGTATAATAATTTTTTTATTTGATTACTTATGCTTTTTTACAAGACATTTATTTCCAGATATGCCCCTGTCCTCACTCCCCTTATCTAACCTTCCCTATAAGCCTTGTGTTTCTTCTGAGAATCATTATTTTCAGCTACCGAGGGAGAAAGGGAAGGAGAAATCTTTCCCTCACTCCTTGCTGCCCTCAAAGTCCAAGGAAGTCCAAGGAAGAGAAAGCATAGAAAAAGAGAATGAGAAAGGGACAAGTTTTTCATCGCTCACTCTTAAGGTTTGTAGGGAAGGTTCCTCCAACAAGAGCCCTTCTCTTTTGACTCAGTCTCCAATCATTTTGGATGCAGCCCCAGTCACTGAGGACCAATTAGAGAAGTTTCTTCTACCTTCCCAGCAAATGACTAGTGTGGGTATCTACTTCCCTGGTAAGGTGCCATTCCAACAAAAGTTCACAACCTGTAATGTCACCAGATCCACTGGATCAGGGGTTCCCTTTATCCTCCCCATTACAATGATAATCTCACACAGAGTTCAGTTTCCTTGCATTATTCTTTCTGTTTACATCATAGTCACTGTGTCAGTTTTTTCTTGGTTTAGCTTACTTCACTCTGTTTTAGTGTATATGAATTTTCATATTCTCTGAATTCTTCCATTTCTCCTGCTAATGTTCCCTGACATTCATGCCATGGTTTTAGACCTTACTCAATACATGGTCATCTACTTTGCTTTCAATTCTTTTGACAAGCAATACTCTGGTGAATCTCGTTGGCATATATGTGACCTTGTCGTCTGTCTTTGACCTCCTTGAAATATATTCCTTTCAGTGAAATCCCTGGAACAAAGGGTAATATTTTAGTCACTTAAAAATAAATATGATTCCAAATTGTTTTTCTACGTGGTTGGACCTATTCACAGTTCCACCAACAGTTGTGTATTAGTATGCCTGTTTTCCTGAAGCCCTTCCAACAGTTATTATTTCCATCCTTTGAGATCTTTGCCAGTTTGCTGGATGTGGATTCCCTAGTTTTCTTTTTAATTGCAAACTATCCAGGAGGGACCTCCAAAGTCTTGATGTATAGAGGTTTCAAAAGATCTTAATCTTTTTCTGCAAGGTTCATATTGGTGAGACACTTGGGAATATAGAATTTAGAGTTGGAAGGCAACTTAGAGACCTTCCATTCCAAGAGATTCAAAAATTCATTTTACAGATAAGGAACTGAGTCCAGAGAGATGATGAAACTTGACCATGATCACATAGGTAGCAAGTAGCAGAAATGGGATTTGAACCTGGTCCTCTCACTACAAGTCTATTATTTTATGAGAATGCCTTGACTGGTCCAGAGAAGTATGGGGTTTCTAAAAGGACCAAATGCATAAACACAAACCCCACCTACTCCTTAAGGAGCCTAATCAAAGGATAGCAATAACTCACATTCATAATGATGTGAATCACAAAGGACTTTACATACATCATCTCTTTTGATTCTTGCAATAGTCCTTTGAGAGAGATGTTGTCATCATCTGAGTTTTCTGTTGGGGGGAGTGAGATGCATAGAAGGCATGACTTGAACAAGATCAAGTGGCTTGGGCAGCTAGGCGGCGCGGTGAAAAGAGCACCGGCCCTGGAGTCAGGAGGACCTGAGTACAAATTCGTCCTCAGACACTTGACACACTCACTAGCCCTATGACTTTGGACAAGTCACTTAACCCCAATTGCCCTACAAAAAGCAAAAAAAAAGATTAAGTGGCTAGTAAGCATCTGGATTTGAGGCTAGGTCTTCTGGATCCCCAAGTCCACCATCTCTCTCATTCTGAACTCAGCTTTTTGAGATACTGCGCAGAGACGGCACTTCCGCAAGTAAGGGAGAAGAGTAGGGCTTGTACAGAAGACTGGTGCCCAGTTCTCACAGTTTCACTGAGCCTGATGCAAAGGCATAATGACAAAAGGGACAATGACAGGGAATGGAATAGCCCTTCACTCTGGTTCTAAAGAGCTGCCAGCTCTTTTCCTGTTAGTGGCAAATTTACCATCGCAAAATTTGCTGCTAATTATAACAAAACACAACTGGTGTAATTACAACCCTGCTGGTAGATTAGTTTTGTTAAAGGTGTCTGTCAAGGGTTTTTCATTAGAACTTCTACTCGGCAAGAAGACAGTAGGTACCAGCTCTTAGTTCAGCAGTTTCCTTCCTTCCTTCCTTCTTTTTTTTTCTTCTCTCCTCCTCTCCCTTCTTCTTTCCCTCTCCCTCCCTTCCTTCCTTCTTTTCTCCCCTCCTTCCTCCCTTTTTCCCTCCCCCTCCCTCCTTTTCTTCCTCTTTCCTCTTTTTCCTTCCTTTTTCCCTCCTCCCTTCTTTCCTCTTTTTTTCTTCCTTCCTTCCTTCCTTCCCTCCTTCCTTCCTTCCTTCCTTATGACTTGCTAGTAAATGTCTGCAGCAGAATCTGAACCCAAATCCTCACAATTATAAGTCCTATGTTATTTCAATTTCCTCTCTTGAGAAAAGTAAATTGAATTGGCCATTAGAAAGGCGCTCAGGCAAAGGGTCAAGATGGAAACCAGATGTCAAGGAGCTGGGCAGTAAGGAAACCAAGGCAGTAGGAACAGTCTGCTCATTCTGGAAAGAAAAAAGAGAACAGTAGTACCAGGGAGCAATGGGGTCAAGTACTATTAGGAAAGCTTTTTGAATTTATACTTTTAATTATTTATCTGTGTCCTCTCTGCTCTATTGCAGAAGCCTTTGGTGTTTGAGAGGGTAACAACTGCTTCCTACCTATTTACCCCTTTCCCCCAGCTAAAGACACAGATACTTTTGTAATATTGCTGGGCACATAGTGGCTCAGGCACTCTGTTCACTCCCTCTCCCTAAGGTGATCCTCTGCTCTGGACCCTGGCATTAAATAGTGCAGTAAAATTTAGGCTGGGGGAACTTCCTCTCTAATGAGGGATGGGACTAGACTTTTTCTTACATTCTTCACCTTGTTAAACTCTAAGCCCAGTGCCTCAAGGATAAATTATTTAAAGTTTAGGTCTTGGGCGCAGCTAGGTGGCTCAGTGAATAGAGAACCAGCCCTGGAGTCAGGAGGACCTGAGTTCAAATTTGGCCTCAGACACTTACCACTTACTAGCGGTATTACCTTGGGCAAGTCATTTAACCCCAATTGGCCTCCAAAAAGCAAAAAAAAAAAAGTTTAGGTCTTGGTTCATGTCTAGGGCCTCCCCAAAAAACTAAGTAGAAAGACACTCAATATGCATCATATATAAGAATAAGAAAAATCAGGTGTGGGGTAGCTATTTATTTACTATACACAAAATAGATGTTAAAACACAAAAAACTTAAAATGTATATTGACAGACTTTTAAAAACAGGATTCAGTAACTTTTAACTGCTGTTCCAATCTCTCCTGGAAGCTAATAAACTTCATCAGAACATAAAACAGTCTGTGGAGACCACTAAATAATCACAGCCACATTTCATGAGTCTTCCAGACAACAATTAGTGGATGTCTACTGGTAAAAGGGGATAGCAGCTTGGGTCAATCTTTTTCTTGATGGTTGTCTTCTCCAAATCAGAAGCTTCCCTTGGCACCAGGGAGTTCCACTCATGGGACCTAGGACTTCAGGTCTTCTTGGACTCACTGGGTCTTTTCCAAAAATAGACATATTCACCTCAAGGCTCAATCACCTTCTCCGGAAAGGAAAAGAAATAGAAATGGAAACCAGAAGCCCCAGAAGCCCACTTCCTAGTGGACTTCCCTCATGTTCTAGCTGCCACATGAAAGTGGTCTCCATGATGCCAGTGTTGGAAAAGGCCAGCCCATCTCCTACCATTCCCCATAAGTCTTAGGGTTACATTGTGTCAACTGGAGATTGTTTCTACTTTTGCCTTAGAGGGGGGAAGGCAGGGCAATTGGGGTTAAGTGACTTGCCCAAGGTCACACAGTTAGTTTTAAGTATCTGAGACCAAATCTGAACTCAGGTCCTCCTGGTTCCAGGGCTGGTGCTCTACTCACTTCATCACCTAGCTGCCCCATTGTTTCTACCTTTAATTGACTGATGAAGTGCCTAACTCCCATTCCCCACACCCCCCTCGCCACTCCCTCATGTCACAAGGGGACAAGGAAAACTCTGAATTTTCTGTGGCATAACAAGGCAATAAATCCTTTTAATGCTAAACCACCAGGAAGTGTGTCATCCCCAAAAGACCCAAGTGGTGTGTCACCATATCCCTAGAGTCCTCACAAGTTTCCAGGGGAGCTCCAGGCTTCTGAGGCAGTGATATTGCAGGGTTTGTTGCCATACAGTAATGCCAGTAAAATGTTTCTGCTGAAAAGATGGAAGAGCTTAGTAGCAATATCATCAGTGACACTTTTCAGAAACTTCAGAAAAGCAAGTTCAGTTATCACAATAATACTAGTACTGTAGTTATTATTTTTATAAGTTACAAATATGAAGACTGTTGAGGATTTTGCCAATAAATATCTACATATGATTTTGTTGCATATTTGAGGGGTCTCTGTGTTCTAAAGATTAATTCTTGATCTTATTCAATTAGGTTGTGAGCTAAGGGGAAAAAAAAGGAAAGAAAATATGTGCTGTTATGGGTCAGTAAAAGTACTTTGCAATTTCTCAAAAGTAATCTGGCCTCTTATCCTCCTCCTGTGAAAAGGAGTTCCCCTTTTATTGTCCATTGTCCTATTTGTCCCAAACAGACAAGCTCTCAGACACGCACTTTAGGCTATGCATTCAGACGCAGATTGAAATCTGGATGATAGGCATACTTGAGAATTATCTTTCCATTTAGCTACTTCCTTCTTGTTCCACTTACAGTAAGAATGTCAAGGCTGCTAGTATTCAGCTTCTCCATCACCATGTACTCTTATGGGTCATTGGATAAGGGTCTCACATTTAGAGTATTAATAGTCAAATGAAAGTTTATTGATGACCCAAAAACTGTGAATGATACTTAGAACCCTCTAGCCCCTTTCGCACCACTTGGCTGCTATCATTGCAGAAGCAGAAGGGTACAGTAGTAATGGTAGTAAAGTACAGTAGTAATGGTCATTTTAAATTTCTCTGTGTCATGGGTTGCCATGACTGAAAAAGTTTAATTTAATTACCAGGTGGCCAGCCTACTTACTGGCAGATGCCTCTCTATAATAAACAACAAAAAATAGAGAGAAGAAAGAGAGATAAAGGGGCAGCTAGGTGACCCAGTAAATAGAGGACTGGCCCTGGAGTCAGGAGGACCTGAGTTCAAATCCAGCCTCAGACACTTGACACACTAACCATGTGACTTAAGTCACTTAATCCCAGTTGCTCTGCCTTCCCTCCTCCAAAAAAAAACAACAACAAAAAATAAAGGTCAAAAGGACACGAAGATGCAAATAAGATGTTTCTATTATTAATTTGTCAAAAACAATTTGTGTATAAAAATACATTTGGCATTTAGGGCTTCATATATAATCACATTTTCATATTTTGTGTATTTGGATATTTGAATTTGAATTAAGAACAAAATTGGCCCAGTCTGGAGAGCATGCCTGTTTGGTGAACCTGAAGAATGATACAGAACTACATTCTATATCATCATGAATTTCTGGAAGCAGGCTCCCCAAAGATCCATGCTACCAGGAGTAGGACCTCAGTGTCTAGTCCCCCCATTTTATCAAAATGTTAGATTTTGTTTTTTTGTGATGCTCGGTGCTTGCTATGCATACTGCATTCCAATTCTCTTTTTGAAAACTATGATATACAAAAACATGATATACAAGTATGAGATTTCCCTGGTCTCTTTCATTTCTTAATCCTGAACCAGATTTTTGAATATCTGTTATTGTGCTGAATGGAAGTTATGAACTATCACAGTATATGTTAACTTGGTACATATTGACAAGGTATCTCTTATCTCTAATCTACATATGGGTATACTTATAGGTATATTCATACATAAAGATGTAACTATATATATCTATCATATCTCTCTATACATGAGGACAGCTAGGTGGTGCAGTGGATAGAGTGCTGGGCTTGGAATCAGGAAGACTCATCAGCCTCAGATACTGTGTGACCCTGGGCAAGTCACTTAACTATGTTTACCTCAGTTTCCTCATCTGTAAAATGAGCTAGAGAAGGAAATGTTAAACCACTTCAGTATCTTTGCTATGAAAACCCCAAACTGGGACACCACTGAAATGACCTAATAGTAACATCCATCCATCACCCCTCTATTCAATAAACTTCAGCAGCTTCCTATTACCTCCAGGGTTAAATATTGCATTATCTGTTTGGCTTTCAAAGCCCTTCATAACCTTTTCCCCTTCCTATCTTTCCTATCTCCTTAAACTTTATTCCCTGCCTTTACTTTTTGATTCATTGACACTGTCCCTCTCATACAGTGCTACAAATCTTAACTTCTAGTGTTTTCACTGGCTGTCCCCCATGTCTGGAATATGCTCCTTCTTCATCTATACCTCCTCGTGGCTTCCCTTCTTCAATTCCCAGGTAAAATTCCACAGAGGGCCTCTCTAATAATCCTGCTCTCCATCTCATCACTGGACCCACAAGGCTCTGGAAGAGAAGGTGAGACTGGTGACTGCACAGGCCTCCTTCACTTAAATCCAATTCACTTGCAAATCTTGGCATCACCTTCCTCATCATGGTCCTCTCTGAGAATGAAGGACAAACAACAACAAACAAAATTCCACATTCTTCTTAAAGCCCTTCCCAATCCCCCTTAATGCTAGTGCCTTCCCTCAACTGGTTGTCTCCAACTTACCTATATATAGCCTATTTATATAAAGTTATTTGTATGTTGTCTCCCTGTTAGACTGTAGGCTCCTTAAGAGGAAGGGACTATTTTATTTTTTGCTGCCATTCTTTGTATCTCCAACACTTAGCACAATATCTGGCATATTGCAGGTGATTAATAAATGCTAGCTGATTGATTGGTTATAATGGAAGCTGCTTCGGGGCAGAGGTTCTCAATTTTGTGTTTGTATCCCAATACTTAGTAGAGTATATGGCATATAATAGGAGTTTAATAAATGCCTATTGATTAATGGGTTTGGAACGTCTTATCATATCCTTCATAGGGTTTCTCTGCTTTATGCATTGGAACAGATGCTGGTACACAAGCCTCAATTTTGTTTGTGGTGATCTCTTTGCTTCCCCCTCATGATCAATGCAAAATAAAGTGACTAAGTTTTCCACAAAACCATGTTTCTTATTGCCTTTGGGTGAGTATAAAAAACAGCTTCTTCAATTCTTTTGTTTCTCCAAGGAGGACTGTAAGTTAGCTGCAGTTTCTTTACATCTTTTGGATTTATTAAGAAACAAACAAATCATGTCCAGGTATGCAGAGCCAGGCCTGGCCCGATACAAGGAGGTGTGTGTGTCAGGCTTCAGCGACTTCTGCGGGGCAGTGGAGCAGCACAGGGACAGGACCATCTTCGTCTACTTCACTGGTGACAAGGACACCAAGGGCCCAGTTGGTCCCTGGACTGCATGCAGGCCAAGCCTGTGGCCCTGGAGGCCCTCAAGCACATTCCCCAGAACACCGTGTTCATCTACTGCCAGGTTGGGGCCTGGCCCTACTGGAAAGATACCAACAATGAGTTTAAGAAGAATCTGAAGTTGATTGCAGTGCCAACCCTGCTCAAATACAGACACCTCAGAAACTGGTGTAGTGGAAAGTGTCTGAAAGTCAGTGTGGTGGAGATGCTGTTTTCAGAGGAGAATTAAGTAAGCTGTACCCAGTAGCTCTGATGTCTCAATTGTAAAGGAACCAACTGTATGATAGTAACATTAGCCAAAATGAATGTTCTGCAAATACAGCACCCTTTGTAAATGGTGGTGACGAGGTGCTTCTGTATCATTTTGGTGGGGCTTTTGTACCCCAGTTTGTAAAAATCTCACTTGTGGTTGGGTAACTATGTATGTCACATCAGTTTGTAACAAGCCTGTCCATTAAGCTGTAAAAGTCACACTTTCCTTCAGCCATAAAGGCATTCACTCCACTTCTCCCCCTGCACCCAGCCTCAAAGTCTTTTCCCAAAGTCTGCTAGATAGTTTCCCATGAATCAATCACTCAAGTATTCTTAGAGAAATACATAACACCTTTGTTCTTATCGGCCAGCTGCGCTTTAGAAACCTCAAGCAACTTTATCAAGGAGATAACTCCCTCCTGAGATGGTCTCTAATCAGTCTAGCTTCCAAACTTGGCACCTCCTGAAACAAGCCTATACTCCCAGCCAGCTATGTTGGACCTATGTCATTCATCCTTGACCAAAAAGTTACCTAGTGACATGTCAAGGCAAAAACCACACCTCTCCCTCCATCTCCCATCAGATTTTTTGACTGAATTATGGGCAATTCGCCTGCGCGGTTGATATTAAAAATGTATGGCCCTTCAAGCACTTAACCACTCCCAGACTCCTCCCTAATCCTACCTTTGCCCACCTAGTTAGTATAATAAGCCTCTAATTGACAGTTTTATGCCTTTAAAACAGCACCTTGCAGGTCTTTTTCTCCACCCCTCCCCCCGCTGAAAAGCGTAACTTTATAACTCTGCCTTAAATCCCTTTCAACTTGCAACCCTTGCCTCAGTGAAACAATAAACTTTTATGACTCTACCAAAGGACAGCTGGGTCCAGTAAATTCTTTTTCTGACAACAAACCTAGAACGGATTTCATTAGAAATCCCACACCCTTTCTCCCTCATCAGTGGGGCAAAACCCCCCAAAAAATCCCAAGAGGAGAAGTAGGGCAGGAACCAAAGGGAGAGATCCTCATTTATTTGAAATGTAACTTGAATTGGAACCATGTAAGATACATTTACGTAAGACTAGAAAACCTGTGGATTGGGACTGCCTCTCTATAATAGGGACTCTGTATAAAGAGACAGACCTAACTCAGGACACCAGGAATCTTGACATATTAGATTTCTGGTTTATGGTTTGCTGTGAGACTCAAAATATTTCTAAACCTTTCTTTCTGGGGTAAATCTCAGCGCTTGGAGAATGGACAGCAGCAAAATTAAACTATTTTCAATATGAAGGAAAACTATTTGTATTTGGGGAAAAAAAGGCCCAATGTAAGAGACAAGAGTCTGGAGGAAAGAGAGGAAGAAGTAAATAAGGGAACGAGGTCCTAGAAGAGATGGAGGAGTTGAGTTTCCTCAGACAAGGAGAGAACTTCTACCTTTGAGCCAGGAGGAAAGTAGAAGGGCATAAGTGGGATCAAAGATTTTGAACTGGATGTTGTTTCCTGTCCTTTGCAGTGGAAGAGGACCAAAATGATATCACTACATCATGATAGATGTATGCTGTGTCCCACTGTGGCTAATTAGATCAATACGGACCGAGAAGGTTCTATCGTAGGTTGGGTATGAGTAGTCTACATGAACATTTGGAATGGAACCACCTCCTTCATTTTGCAGATGAGGAAACTGAAACCTTGCCTAAAGTCACAGAGGTTATAAATGGCAGTCTATATACAGACATGGGTAGATAGTGGATAGAACACCCGACCTTGTGTCAGGAAGACTTGAGTTCAAATCTAGCTTCAGAGATACTTTCTGTGTGACTAGCTGAACTCTCTTTGCCTCAGTTTCCTCATCTGTAAAATGAGCTGGAGAAGGAAATGACAAACCACTGCAGTATCTTTACCAAGAAAACCCCAAATCTGGGCACGAAGAATCTCCAGGGACTGAACAACAACAAAATATTCAGACTCAGTTCTCTGACTGTAAAAGCGGCACTCTTCCCTTTATACCACATTGCCTCTCTGGGTTTGAACTGGAGGAGAAAGATGATGAAGAAATTGGAGCCTGATGGCCCCTAAGTCTGTAAAGTAGGAGGGGAGGTCAGCTAAAGGTGAGGGCTGGGACGGAAGGGCTCAGGCTTAAAGAGAAAGAAGATAAGTGGGGGAGCCTCCTGGTGGAGATGTTAATAAAGTAACAATAGGAAGTGAATAAGAGGATTGCTGAGCAGAAGGGAACACCCAGTTGAAGTCATTTGAGTTAATCTATTTTTTTTAAGGGTGTTGATTTCTTCAGTCATACTGCTGACTCTCTTTTCATGATTTTCCTGCAACATTCTTATTTCTCTTCCCAATTTTTCTTCCACTTCCCTTATTTGGTTTTGAAAATCCTTCTTCAGCTCATCTCTAGCT
>CM053584.1:138253559-138265554 GCA_028627135.1 Pseudochirops cupreus | reverse complement strand
CCCGGCTGCTGTAGCTCTCAGGAAGATGCTGGGACTCTTCCTATTTACTTCCAGCTGACTGGATAATGAAGACTCCAGGACCGAGGCCCAAGACCGGATCCAGATCCAGGCCACTCAACACGAGAGCTCTTGGCCTCAGAACAATTGCTTAGTCCTCCTGCTGTCTGCAGGCCGTGAGCGGAAAGCTGCAATGCAGAGGCGGGTGCAAAACCTCTGCCTTTTGCTTTTCTGCTCTGGAGGCCTTTCGGCCAGACGCTTTTCTCCCCGCAATTCCTACTGACCTAGTTCTGAACGCTGCTCGCAGCTGCCGCTGATCCGCTCCTCTGCTCCTCCCGTCCAGCTGCCCCCCGGGGTACAGCCGCGGATTCAGGCCAGGCTGGTTTCGGTTCACAGTACTGATATGGTTCCTCGTAGCCAAGCTGACTTTAGTGGGAAGTATCTTTGTGTGCGTTTTGGAGTTCTAGGATTGGTTTAGAGTCCTATTTTATGGGTATTTTGGGGTGGCTATGTGAGAGCTGCGATATGTTGCTGCTGCTATGCCGCCATCTTGGCTCCGCCCCCACCCCCCCCCAGTTGAAGTCAGAAAGCAGAATATGGAGTGGGTCTGATCTACACAGTTTTATCCCTTTCAGGAAGAGTGAAATAGATAAGAGATTTTTGAAATGCTGAATGTTTTGGATCAAAGTAGTAGAAGTGAAGCCACGGATGACCTATGAAGTAGAAGCCGGTTTAGGGCACATGAATTCTGTCCAGACGTGTAAATGGCTGCAGGTTCTATATTTCTGACCCTGTAGTAGAACTGCATCTCTGAGCTGGTTCTCCCATTTCCCCTAGACCTTCTACTGCTCAGACTCACATATTTACTCTGTGATGAAGCTCTCATCCTTAGGAAAGGAGATATTAAAGAAGCCATTATGTCAACTAATGCAAATTCATTGGTTACAATTTAAAAGCCTCCAGTGCTAGTCCCCTTCCTGGCCCAGAGTCCATGTGTAACTGCATTAGCAATAGCCTTGGCCCAAATCTGAGAGGGTAATTGTTGGGGTTTATTGGAAAAGAGGAAATCTGGACATTGGATTAAAACCAGGTTTCTTATCTTTTCTACTACCTCCCAGATCAGCAACTCTTCCATTTCTCTGTTTCTGGTGGGAGGTGGGAATTGGGGTAGAAGAGACAGTGCCCTTCTAGGAATATAGGGCAGGGTCAAATCAGCATCTAAGTAAGGATAACCAAAAGACCCAACCAAGGTTGAGAACCTGGGTTTTTCTGGTACATTGAAATCCAAAGTGGGGCAGCTAGGTGGCACAGAGGACCAGCCCATGGAGTCAAGAGGATCTGAGTTCAAATTCGGCCTCAGACACTGTGTAACCCTAGGGGCAAGGTGCTTAACTCTGATTGCCTCCACAATAATATAATAAAGTTGCACAGTAAATCTCACTTGCCAGGTAGTTTTTCCTGGTAATCTCTCCTGACTTCCAATCTGCTCATTAAGCCTCTATCCGGGTTGTGTGATTCCCTGCCTGCCCTTTTGGTGACTCTTTCTCTCTAGCTTCCTGAAATACCTCAGCCTTTTCAAGAGAGCAGGCCACAGATTAGGCCAGGGTCCAAATGCCAGAGGGCAGGGCTCGCCCCAAAGTTTCTGGTAGTTTAAAGACTTGGAAGGATTTCCTTTGAGTCTTTAATTGCTCAACTGAAAGTAATTTAGAATGCTTCTAACCCTTGGGGGAGGGGGTGGAGATAGAAGTAGGGAAGCAGTCTAAGAGCTCTAGTTGAGAGGGAGGTAGGATTGCCCCTTCTGGGGGAGTTCTGAAATATAATCTGACTCCTTCAACAGGTAGTGGGAAACCACGGCTTCTATTTATTGGAACAGCTCTGACTTAGACACCAGTAATGGACCTCTGGGCCTTATTGCTCATTCTGTAGGGTGGTTAAGCAAGGTTTGGATGAGACAAAAATTGTTAAGCGGGGAAAGTGAATTATATCAATAAATCAACATTTAAAACATTTTTAAAAGAAGGTATATTTTGATTTTACATATCTCAGATTTCCTTCCTCTTCTTTCCTGCCAGAGAACCATCACACACAGAAAATGAGTATTTCCAGCAAGCATCTATTAACCAATTACTATGTGCCAGACACTGTATTAGGTACTGAGGACAAAGTAAAAATGAGAAGCATTATGGTATAATGGATGAGGTACTGGATTTAGACACAGGAAGCCTGGGATTCAGATCCCTGCCTCAGACACTTAGTAGCTGTGTGACCTCTATGCAAATACACACACACACACACACACACACACACACACAGAGAAATGCAAGATAATTTTCAGTAAATAAACATTTTTACAGGGCCTACAATGTGCCTACATTGTGCTAACTTAGCACTAGGGGTACAAAAAATAAATTCTTAAAAAAAGAATCAAAATACAGTCCCAGTCCTCAAGGAGCTCACAGTCTAACAGGAGAGTTAAGCAAACAAATATGTACAAACAAGCTGTATACCGGATAAATAGGAAGTCAATAAGAGAGGGGAGGCACTAGAATTTAGAGGGATTGGGAAAGGCTTCCTATAGAAGATAGGATTTTAGTTGGGACTTAAAGCAAGGGAAGTCAGTAGGTTAAAATAAGGAGGGAGAACATTCTAGGCATGGGGGAGAGCCAGAGAAAATGCCCAAAGCTGAAAGATGGGAGGGTCTTGTTTGTAGGTTAGCTACTAGGCCAGTGTTGCTGGATGGAAGAGTAAATGTTGGGGATCAAAGTGTAAGAAAACTGGAAAGGTAGGAGGGGGCTTTGAATGTCAAATGGAGGCTTTTGTGTATGATCCTGGAGGTGGTAGGAAGCAGCTGGAGTTTGTTGGGATGGGGGCCTGACATGACTGGACTTGTGATTTAAGAAGATCACCTTGGTGGCTAAACGGAGGATAGACTAGAGTGAGGAGAGACTTGAAGCAGGCAGGCCCACCAGCAGACTATTGCAATATTCCAGGATCAAGGTGATGAGGGTCTGCACCAGAGTGGTAGTAATTTCAGAGGAGAGGAGGGAGAATATTTGAGCGATTTTGCACAGGTGAAATAGGCCTTGGCAATGGATTAGATATGGGGGACGACAGTGAGAATGAAAACTAGGTTGTGAGTCTTTCAGACTGGGAAGATGGTGTTGCCCTCTATCGTAATGGGAAAGATTGGAGGGGGGAGGCTTTCGGGGGAAAGATTCCGGGGAGAGATATTAATGCTGGAGTGGGAATGAAATAATTCTGGAAGTAATTCCTCAACCAGGGAGTGTAGTTGGAAAGAAGGTTCTGGGCACAGCCTATATGCAAAAGCTTCCTTCCCAAGGCTTTAATAGTGACATATCTATGGATATGGATAAAGGACTTTTATGGATAAAGGACTTTCTCTACCATGCCTGTCCCACCCCCCAAGCTTAGTCTGGACTACTTTTCACATTGTGCTCTCCTCTGAGGCCTCACCTTCTGTTTGACTGGTACCTCTCAGAACCTCCAGTTTAAGGAGGATGGCCAAGCCCAAAATATCTTCATCTCTCTCTAGGCTGTACTGTAAACTCACAGAAGGCTACTATCTTCTGACTTTCTCTTCTATGGTATTGATGCAGGATAGGTTTTGGGGGGATTTCTAATGAGAAATCCTTTCTACGTTCACGTCTGAAAAGAATTATAGGCTCAGCTGTCTTTTGGTAGAGTTACAAAAGTTTATTGATTCACAGGACAAAAGGGGTAGGGTGAGGAAACCTGGCTAGGAAAAGCTCGAAAGGAGCAAGGTGGGGTGGGAGTCAGAGAAAGTCTGGAAGTGTGACGCTCTGCAGCGGGCAGATGGCCTACTAGAATGCCTACTTGACCTGCCAGAAAAGGCTAGTTACAAAGGGCCATCTGCGGAAGTTCTAAGGGCCAGAGAGGCATTCTTAAAGACACAAAGCTGTCAATCATAAGTTCATTAAGCTAATGAGGTGTACAAAGGTAGAGTTAGGGAGGAACCCGGAAGGAGCCAGGGAGTGGCCAATGCTTAAAGGGACATGTACCCTTGACATCAACTGCACATGTGTTTTACCCATAATACACTGGGACAAACAGCAGGAAGGAAGGGGCAGAGGGTGTGGTTTGAGCCCAGAAACGTCATAAGGTCGACCAGCAGTCACAGATTTGAGGTCAGGTCAAAAGAGATGTTCCCATCCTGATTTGCAAGTGGATGGGTTTGGTTTGCTAGGATAAAAGGGAGTAGTACCTTGAATGAAGAGTTAATGGTTTGAGAGGAAATACCTCTAGGATGGGGCAGGGAAAGCTGGGGGAAGGGGAGAAACAGTTAAGAAATATGGCTTTTACAACTTAACACAAAACTGAATTAAAGTTACCCCAAAATATATTACATAGGCCATTCAGCACCTCTTCGGTATCCTGGGGAAATTCCTCAATCTTGAGGTCCTAAAATCCTCCTGGAGCATTATTCCTCCCACTTTGGTCCCTAGGGCTAAAGGTAAACAAATCTAGAGATAAACTCACTTTACCTGGAGTGTTTCTTTGTAGTTAATCCCATCAGAATATCTGGATGTCTATAATTGAGACTTCTAGATAAAATCTATTGGTTGATCCTGTTGAATTAAGTACAGACTGAGGGTCCATTTGTACAACCCTGTGGTTCCCTTTTGGGGCAGCCAAGTGGGCAGGGTAGATAGAGTGCCTGGCCCTGAGTCTAGAAGACCTAAGTTCAAAGCTAGCCTGAGACACTTACTAGCAGTGTGATCCCAAGCAAGTTACTTAACAAAGTTTGCCTCAGTTTCCTCGTCTATAAAATGAGTTGGAGAAAGAAAATGGCAAACCACTCCAGTGGTTTGCTAAGAGAATCTCAAATGGGGTCACAAAGAGTCAGACACCACTGAAAAAAAGACTAAAGGACTTCATAGCTCACTTTCTTTGACTTCTGTGATCACTTTTTCTGGGGAGATATTTCTCCCAAATTCCACAGCACATAGGTTTTGTCCATTTTCTCCATAACACTTTCTGTCCCTTGTCCTTTTCAGTTCTCTTTTATTTGTTGTCTTTTGCCACTAGAACGTAAGCTCCTTGAAGGCCGGGGATGTATTTCTGTTCCTATTTGTATTCCCAAGTACTTAGCAGTGTCTGGCCCATAGCAAGCACTTAATAAATGCTTGTTGACTGACTAACTCACACCAATTTCCTCATCAAGAATCTTAATTAGCTTCTCTTTGCATACAAGAAGGTCTTAGCTTGGCATACAAACTTGACATGACAATCTACCTCCAATCTACCTTTATAACCTCATCTCCTACTACTTCTCTTTATATCCCCTCCAGGCCAATAAAACTCTCCCACCTTTCTGAAAATCCTCTCCCATTCCTCCCATTCTCTATTTTTTCAAATCTTGCTATATATTTATGAACATATACATCTGTTCAAATACATAGGTCACATTGATGGAGTGTTTGGACCCCAGTCCTAGGACCATATCTCTCCCCAGACTCTGACAATAACTCATTAGTGGGCCCCAGTGGGGCAAAGTATCTCTGCCTGTTACAAGAACAAGCTGACCTTTGTAGAACTTCCTTGTATAAACAGGATGGCCCTTGATAAGGTACAGGAGCTCCTTGAGCTCTCCTTGAATCTTCCCACATAAGGCATTTGCCTGAGGCCATAGGCCTTTCATTGTGGCTCTGCCCAAGTCTTTAGCTAGCCCTCTTGTCCAGCAATTTCCCACCCTTGATCCTTTTGTCCCACCCTTGAACTGGCCTACCCCACCATTGTCTGGTCTCCAGGTAGCCTCCAGCAACTTCCCACCCTTAATCACTCATTATTGGAGTCTGACCTCATCTGACTCCTGAAGACCATCCCCAAACTACCACCCCTAGATTCCCACAACCTTTCTGTATATAAGATTCCATCTTCCCTCCATGTGGTGTGAGAGCACCATAGAGTGACCTAGCACAGACTTGCTCTGTGAGAGTGCCATAGAATGATGTAGCATCGGCTTGCTCTGACTGCTTGCCCAATACAAGCATCACAGATACCTACACTCCTTAAGAGTCTACCCCATGTGGCGAACTTTCAATAAACTTTACTTTTCTTTGGCTGAGAGAAGACTTGAATCAAATTCATTTGGCAGGATGTTTTTGGGGTCTCCAGAGCATCCCTAACCCTCTTTATGGCTAACCTCTTCAGTCCTGATTGTCCTCAATTGACTTACTAGCTTAGCAGACCAAGAAACACAGCCCTTAGAAATCCTACCCTCAGTCACCCCTCTCCACCCTACTCCTCCCTCAGTTTCCAGTACCAAATTACACCTGAACCCAAAGTACAGAAACTGTATGTTCCTTTAAGAGCTGACCACTCTTTGATTCCACTTGGAACCACCTAATTAGCATTCTTGGTTCACCATTAACTGAACTTTTTCTATATAAGCTTTAGCATCATCCCCATTAAGTTGCAAGTTCCCTAAGGAACTCTACCCACTTTATTAACATTATAATAAACTTTTGCCACTTGAGTAGAAGATTGCTTGAGCCTGAGAATTCTTTCCAGATGACTCCATCCTGTACCTTGATAGTTTTGGGGTCCCTGTGATGGGGTGCCTCTGAATATTTTGGGGTGATTTTTGTGGCATAGTTGTAACTTCAGTTTTTACCATCAGTTGTGAGATCAGTTTGGCTCTGTTCCCTCCCTCCCCCAGCTGTGAAGCATTAACTGACTCTCCCCCACCCCCAGCCACAAAGCATTATCTCTGTAACTATGATAACAAAGGTCTTTTCAAGGCACTACTAGTAACCAGCCAAAACAAGACCCATCCTTCCCAAACTGGATAAGATACTTCTCCTTAGGAATTTGACCTCAAATCTGGCTGCTGGTTGACCTTATGACGTTTCAGGGCTAAAACCCTGCCTTTTGCTCCCCCTCCCCTTGGAATGTCCCAGTGAATTATGGGTAAAACACCTGCACAGTTGATGTGAAGAGTGCATGTCCATTTAAGTATTAGTCACGCCCTGGCTCCTCCCAGGTTCCTCCCTAACTCTACCTTTGTACACCTCATTAGCTTAATGAACTTATGATTGACAGCTTTGTATCTTTAAAAATGCCTCTCTGGCCCTTAGAACTTTGCAGGTAGGCCTTTCTAGCAGGCCATCTATCTACTGCAGAGTGTCACACTTCCAGGCTTTCTCTGACCCCCCCCTTTTGTACCTTGCAAGCTTTTCCTAGCCAGGTTTCCTCACCCTATCCCTTTTTGCCCTGTGAATCAATAAAACTTTTATAAATCTGCCAAAGGGCAGCTGAGCCTGTAATTCTTTTCAGACGCAAACCTAGAAAGGATTTCTCATTAGAAATCCCCCCAAAACCTATCCCTCATCACCTGGACCCCTAAACCACATCAACATTTGTGAAAGAGATGTAGGCTGTCTTGGGTGCCCTCCCATCTCCTGTGTTAGAACTCGTTAAAGTCCTTTCCCAAGTCTCCCTTCACGTCTTTCCTTAAGTAAGTAGTTTGTTCCTTTCTACCTATCAACTAAATCTCCTACTGGTTATTAGCTAATAGTGACTCAAGGTGACCTCTTAAAGATTAAAATGACTTCAAGATGAGGAGATGTGTGTGAATCTCTCATGATGAGATTCCAGTCAGTTGGAGAGAATGCTGAGATAGTGCTTTGGAGAGAGATTTTCTATCATCTCACTGGTACCCATCCTGCATAGATACACATCTGTGATTATTATCCTTCTACATGCCCTGGGGCCTTCATTCAGAATGATTCTACTGATTTTTTTGAACAATATAAATTTCTTTGGAAATGAAAAATTGGAAAGGGTTTTTACTGTAAGGCCTCACTACCCAGCATACCCTTCTAGTCAGAGAAGAGACCTCTGAAAAGATGAGAGTTTGTCATGGAAACATGCCTAGCCTCTCCATCAGAATGATGCTCACAGGTGCAGCCTGGAATGGTTCAGCCTCCTGTCCATTGAAAGCCTGCTCTATTTGTATGGCTTTTCTTCTCTCTTTATCTAGGCCTGGAAAAGCACCCTGTACTCACTGTGGAGCTGGACAGGAAATGGGGAGACTGCACAACAATAATATCAAGCTGGAGAAGGTGTTAGAAGTCAAATTGTACTTTGTTATTATATTCTTTTCATTAATTTTTTTTTCAGTGAACAAGCATTTGTTTTCTCTCTCTCCCTTCCTTTGGGGGAAGAAAATAAAAATAAAACCCTTGTAAAAGTATACCTAGTAAACAAAACTAATTTCTCACATTGACCTTGTCCAAAAATAGAGGTCTCATTCTGAATATTAAGTCCATTATCTTTCTGTGAAGAGGTGAGTAACATTCTTCATCACTGGTATTTTGCAATCATCAATCATTCTCTCATTTTACAGAGAAGGAGAGAGAGGTTAAAGTATTTACCCAAGGTCACAATGATAGTCAATCACAGGGCCAGGATTTGAATTCTAGGGCTCTGATGCTGGATCCAGCATTTTTTCCTCTGAATCACACTGTTTTCTGTCCTTAAGATCAATTTAATTGGAGAGGGAGGGAAGGAGAAAAATCCAGGAGGGGAGCATAGGGAAAGCAGCCTTTTCCATAAACTGAGCAAGTGTCTGGCTATATGAAAGGTTTCAGGGGTTCAATAAATGTATATTGATGGCTTCAAAAGGGCTTGAATGAGAACTCAGTCTTAAAATAGTCTTGGCCCTATTCAGGGTACATGTCTTTGAGATGGAGGGGTCAGAGACATCACCTTTACATACTGTCCTAGAATCAGTAGCTAGAGGCAATCTTCATAATAACAACAGTGTTTATATAGGATCACATCCTAGCAAAGGCCTGAGGAAGGATTTCAACTCAGTTCTATTCTAAGTTCAGTCCTCCATCCACCATCTCACCTAGCTGTGTATAATAAGTCTATTGTCCTCTCTGTGGGTGCTTTCATTATTTCCCTAGGGATACCTGATTTCCAGGGAGGTTGCTTCTATCATGGGGGAGGGATGATTTGGTTGGTTTGAGTTTGGGTTTGACTGTGTTTTGCTGGAATTAGGTGAGTCCTATTCCAACCCAGCCTCAAAGCCAGGGCTAGTCAGACAATCAGAATAGTCTCTTGGAGAGCCCAGGCAGGTGGTGACCATATGTGCCCCTATGGTATCCAGGCAATGGAGATATCCCAGTAGTGGCTCCAATCTGAATCTGAAGCCTAGTATATCAGTACTGACTCTTCTCCTTTCCTGCCTTGGAAGTGTTGATAGTAACAGCCAAGAAGAGTTGCCAAGTTGGCAAGAGAAGGAAGTTGTGTGTTGTGTAGGGAGGGGAATGGGAGAGGAGGGTATAGAGGGAGGGAAGAGGGAAAATTTGTGGGACAGAGGCAAGAAGTAAAGTGAGCAGGGAGAGAACCACTGTTTACCATAAAATGAAAAGAGGTTCTTTCAGTCAAGTCAGTCACCAGCAGTGGAAAAGAAAGGAGATATGAAAAGGAAAGGAGATAATTGATATTAAGTTTAACAACTGCCAAGAGTCCAGGTTGGAAATGCCTGGTGGCAGTGGAAGGTTGAGGGTGATGGGATGCAGATAGAGAACGTTGGTGTCTCCTTGCTCCCAGGTGGTACAGGATAATGACCATCCAATTCTATTCTCCATCTAGCTTTCCTAGAAAGAGTGGCATCAGGCCTTCCTGGCATTTGCTGTATGCACAGTGATTCCCAGATTGGTCATGGTAGATATTGAAGCTGCCTTTGGGGTGCAGAACTATTGCCTTGGTTTGGGACTGGAGGTAAGTAATGTGTTTAGGTGCAGTTCCCTCCAGGGATATCAGAGTCATCTTGGCCTAAAAAGGACCCTTTATTTATTCCTGTTTCTAAACCCAACTCTATCCAGTCTGATGGCAGTATAGGCGGGGTTGCATAAGAGATATCAGTCTATTCTTCAAAATCTCCTTGAACTTCAGGGTATGCCACTGAACACCCAGTGTGTCTTATCACCTTGCAATACTCAAATTACTTCCCTAGGACTAGTTTGAACCTATACTGCTATTGGCCAAAAAATACTTCCCTGATAAGACAAACACATCTTTAACTTGGACTTTAAATATCTTCAGTCGAAAAAGATCTCAGAGATCTTTTAGTTTCAGGGGTTCTTAACCTGGGGTAGATGGACCTCCAAAGGATTCATGGGATCTGTGAATTTGGATAAGGAAAAAAAAAACCTTATTTGCACTAACCTCTTTTCAGATATTTAGTATTTCCTTCTATTACAAATTTAAAAAGAAACAAAAAATCATTCTGAGAAGGGGTCCAAAGGCTTCACCAGACTGCCAGAGGGATCTGTAACACAGATAAAAATTAAGAATACCTCTTCTAGTCCAACCCTTTCCTTTTGCAGAAGAGGAAGCTGTGTTCCATAATTGGGAGAAGTAGATCCTCTAGTGAATTATGGGATTTAGAACTAGAAAGCCCCTTAGAACTATCATCACAGGATCTGAGAGCTAAGACTGAAAAGGACGTCAGAGGCTGTCTCATTCAATCCCTTGATGTTACAGATAAGGAAACTGAGGCTCATGGAGGTTAAGTGATTTGTCCAAGATTTATCTTTTCCCACTGTTTGTATAGCCCAGTGCCTGGCACATGGTAGGTGTTTGCTAACTCTTTATTGACTAATTGTATCAAGATTCATCCATACCATCGGGTCCAATACCTTTATTTTGCAGAAGAGAAAACTGAGGTTAAGTGATATATGTCTTTGAGTGCAAGAGCTGCCTTTTCTCTTTCTTCTTATCCCTAACCCTTAGCTCAAGCCTTAGTACATGTTATTCAATCATTTTTCAGTTGTGTCTGACTCTTCCTGACCCCATTTGGAGTTTTCTTGGCAAGGATACTGTAGTGGTTTTGCCATTTCCTTCTCCAGATCATTTTACAGATGAGGAAACTGAGGCAAACAGGGTTAAGTGACTTGCCCAAGGTCACACAACTAGTAAGTGTCTGAGGTCAGATGGACTCCAGACCTGGCGCTCTCTCCACCCAACTGCCGTTAACTTGGTACATAATGAGCACTTAATAAATGCTTCTTGACTGATTCATTGTTCAAGGTCACATACAGGTAATGTATAAACAGCAAAGCTGGGACTTCAATCCAAGTCTTCTGATTCTAAATCTAGCATTCTTTCTCCTGTCTCATGCTGTTTCCTGTTTATTTGATATCAAGTCTGTGGCAGAGCTAGGCCACGCACTCAGGCATCCTGACTCCTAGTTCAGCAATTTCTCTACTATATCCACATCTGCCTCCTCATCTATGAGATGGTTGGATTCACTCTGCCCCCTGGTGCTGGTACCTAAGGCATACCCCATTCTGGGAACCTTACTGAGCTTTTCCTTAGGAATGAAATTGGCATATCCCCCTCCTACTTCTCTTCTCAGTCTCCCCAGCATTCCAAGGCAGAAGGTGGGGAGTCTCAGTTTCTTTTGGCTGCCCTCCGCCTGCCAAGGAAACACCGTCTGCTGCACATGCTGTAGGCTTTCCTGCAGTGGCAGACACAACCTGTTTGCTCATAGCCAGCCTTGTTGCTATGTTGAGGGGAGAACAGGAAATACCAGCCCCTGCTTATAGAAGTCTTTAGTTTATGGTGTCAGGCCTCACACTTCACCATTCTGGGCTTCAGCTGCTTAGCCTTTGCAATGGGGATGCTAATATCTTATAGCTTGAGGTCCATTTTCTGAGGTCTAAATTGCTTTGCCACTTTCATGACCTCTGGGTTCTCTTAGAAACAGAGATGCAGAAGGAATCATAAGGTTTTTGGAGTTGGAAAAGAACCAAAAGATTATACAGGACACCTCTCCCCCGTCTACCCATTATTTTATTTGTGAGGTGTAACAGCAAGCACCCCAGCACACCCAGGGCGGCTACTAGCACAGGTTCTTAGATCTGCTTTTCTAAAGGAAAGCAACTCAAAGTGGGTTAACAATCTTACTTTAATCAATCAAATACCATTTACCTAGTTCAGG